>JAGSMP010000193.1:0-705000 GCA_029286625.1 Parnassius orleans
GGCTCTACCACTGTTAATTAAAATTAAAATTAAATAATGATTACTCGCGTTCTAGTCCCAAGAACGCTTGCTGTTTTCCCCCACTGAATGATTATACTATTTGGGCAAGAAAAATATCAGTCCCCTTGTGACCAACGGCGACAAATTGCTGCGGATACAGTTTATTTAAAAACTTCACTGCACATAGACCCAACGGACTGTCTTATAGTACTATAGTCAGATAATATATATTACTAGCTGGAACCCGGCGAGAAGAAATAGTTGTGGAAATATCGTTTTAAATTTGGAAGAGTTATATTGTTTAATTGGGAATTCATGAACATTCATTGAAATTGAATGATATATAACTTTCAAATTTTGTCGGTACGATACGCACCACACCTACTGTAAATTAATTATACTATGCCTATAACTTTCGCGCAAGTGCAAGCAATAAGTTGACAAAGTTTTACCGCGATCTGACGAACGGTATGGCAGCGCATAAAATGCGAACAAACAAGCATTCATTTTTATATATTAGATTTAATACAAACAAACAAAAATTTGTAGACGTCGCAGTCTATAGTAAGTAAGTCTAAGTTTCACAATTTGTTACTTGAGTTAACGCAAAACTTATTGCGTTAACTCAAGTAACAAATTGTGAAACTTACTTTTGTTTAATTTAAATTTTATGGAAATATGTTTTAGCTAATTGGATGTGATTTTATGCAAACATAACACGTAAAAAGAGAAATTTTAAGTATTAATTTGTATTTTTATTCTTTTTGTTTATTTAGTGAATAGAATTATAATCTACAAAGGCAATTTTTATCCAGGCTAACATATTTTGATATTGATTGAAAAACTAACTCATGATGTGTGTCAATGTCACTTATTATTTGCGTCACGGTCTGGGGCTTTCATTTAATTAAAATAACGTAAGAATTTGATAAATATGAGCTATTTTACGTGTTGTATAATAGTAGGTGCAGATAGAAAATTATTATATATTTATGTTTACCAGTAATGAAAATATGAAAAGTTATAAACATATAACGTAAGACTTTGAAAAAACTATCATCCGATCATATCCTATGGGTACCAAAGCAGCATAACTCTGTCATATTCTTCTATTGTATGTATTAATATTATGTAAGAATATCAAAATATTGTAATTTGTTCATGTATGCTACAAGCAGCGACATCTGTGTACATGTGGCGTAACTATGTATGGAATGTGAATTTTTCAATAAAATCAGTTAGTCTGTGGTCTGTTGTTTGAATGCACACGGTCGTTTTATTAATAGGTTATGGGACCAGAATTTTGGCCATAAGACTAGTTTTTCGCGAAGTTACTTGTGTTAAAAAGTTGCAGCTCGACACGTTAGTGTTTTTCGCAGTTAGTCAGGCTAGTTTCCGCATATTAGACTTTGAATCCGTTTGCGCACAGTCAGCTGGTTGCTATTGCATATCACCGTAATGGTGACTAATTATATCGTGAATGTGCCTAAATTACGAGGAAGGGAAAATTACGACGAGTGGGCGTTTGCAGCTGAAAATTTCCTTATACTTGAAGGAATGATGAAGTGCATCAAACCAGGGTTGGACGTCGGTGGTGTGGCAATTATTGCATCAACCGCGGATGACGCCAAGACAAAGGCGAAACTGATTTTAACGATAGATGCGTCGTTGTACGTACACATCAAGACAGTCAAGACTACCAAAGAGCTGTGGGAAAAATTAAAGTCTCTTTTTGATGATTCCGGTTTCACCAGAAGAATAAGTATCCTGAGAAATTTAATTTCTATCCATCTGGATAATTGCAGTTCCATGACCTCGTATGTCACCCAAATAATTGAGACAGGTCAGAAACTTTGTGGAACGGGATTCGCAATTAATGACGAATGGATTGGTTCCTTATTGCTAGCTCAGCTCACCAGAGAATTTCTCTCCCATGATAATGGCGATAGAGCATTCAGGCATTCAAGTGACAACGGACGCCATTAAAAGCAAACTTTTAGATATGGAAACAGGAAACGGAAACAGTAGTGAAGATAGTGCATTTGCCGTGTCTAGAAAATGGCAAAAGGAAACAGACATCCACAACACTAAATAAAGATTGCGCCTCGATCGCGAATTTGCCAAAGACAAGTAATGCCAACATGAAAACTGTCAATGTTAAATGCTACCGTTGTAAACAAATCGGACACTACCGAACTCAATGTCCAAATAACTCGAACTTAAACAATAAAAAAGAGGACCGTAGACAAACCAACGCATTTTCAGCTGTATTTCTAAACGGAAGTTTCAATAAAAGGGACTGGTATATCGATTCCGGTGCTAGCGTCCACTTAACCGCTAACACAGATTGGATAGCAAACCGATATCGTAAAGTTCAAAAAGATATCATAGTTGCAAATCAAGAAACTGTTTCAGTTACGTGTGCTGGCGATGTTAAGATAATAACTACAGTGACAGTGAAATCGACATCAACATCGAAGATGTGTTTTGTGTACCAGAATTGACAACTAACCTCATTTCCGTGAGCTAATTGATAGAAAAAGGAAATAGAGTGTATTTCAATAAGGATGGCTGTCTTATACACAACAGAGATGGAGATTTAGTTGCTACTGCTACATTGTTGAATGGTGTCTATAGATTGAACACACAAGAGAGGTTGATAGCTGCAGCCACCACCTCAGGTCACATCTGGCATCGCAGATTAGGTCACGTGAACAGTGATAGCTTGATGAAAACAAAGAATGCTGTAACAGGAATGGATTTCGTTGAGAAAATTGAGATAAGCAAATAATCATGCAAGACATGTTGTGAGGGCAAGCAGTGTCGGCTACCTTTCACAAATGTTGGTACGAGAAGCACAGAACTATTAAATGTGGTGCACAGTGATCTTTGTGGACCCATGGAGGAGAAATCACTAGGATGCTCGTCCTACTTTCTTTTATTTGTTGACGATTTCAGTCGAATGGCCTTTATTTATTTTTTGAAGCACAAAAATGAAGCTTTGAAATATTTCAAAGAGTTTAAGGCGATGTCAGAGAATCAAACTAATAGAAAAGTGAAATTCTTCAGAAGTGACAATGGAAAGGAGTTCTGTAATTCGGATTTTGATGTTTACTTAAAAAAATATATGACATAGTTCACCAAAAAACGAATCCATATACACCACAGCAGAACGGGTTATGCGAAAGGATGAACCATCATTGAGAAGGCAAAATATATGTTATATGATGCCATGATGGATAAAAAGTTTTGGGCTGAAGCCTGTAATATAATGAATTTGCATAATCGGACAGTTTCATCTGTTTTAGATGGTAAAACGCCATATGAGTTGTGGACAGGTGTTAAACCAGATCTTAGCAATCTGAGGATCTTTGGATCACCAGTCATGGTTCATGTCAATAAAGAGAAGAGGTCAAAATGGGATAAGAAATTCACTGAATGTATACTAGTTGGATTTCCCGAGAACATCAAGGGCTACAGAGTGTATGATCCTGTGAAAAGAATTATAACCACTAGCAGAGATGTGATTGTAATGGAAAAAGAATCAATCATGATGGAGGTTGCGTCTGAAGGCAAGGATCAGAAATCTGTGAATGATGGCATGCCACAAAAAAGCCCGAATCTACAAGATTCAGTGGGGGATGACACAGATTCAACTTTAAAATAAGTATCAGAAGATGATTCCATTTCAGACTACATACCGAGTGAGTATGAGGATTATGTAGAAACTATAGATGACGATTATCATCGAGTCAGACCTAAAAGAGAACACCGTGCTCCAGATAGATATGGTTTTGGTGGAATCTGCTACTCGGAGAATGATATGGTTTGCGGAGCTGATCTTACACTGAAGCAAGCGTTGAAGGGGCATGAGGGAAACCAGTGGTTACAGGCTGTCAAAGATGAACTGAAGTGCTTCGAAGACAATGATGCTTGGGATGTGGTAGATATTCCTAGAAGTGGTACAATTGTACAGTGTAAGTGGGTGCTCAAAAAGAAAATAGAACCTGATAATAAAGTGCGTTATCGTGCGAGATTAGTGGCAAAGGGCTTCTCCCAACAACCGGGTATAGACTATGCAGAGACATTTTCACCAGTGGTGCGACATAGTTCTTTAAGATTACTTTTTGCTTTGTCAGTAAAACTAGGACTTGACATTAGACATTTTGATGTGGTAACTGCATTCTTAAATGACGAACTTCATGAAAATATTTACATGCAAATACCTGAAGGTTTTGATAGTTCAAATACTAATAAAGTTCTAAAGTTAAAGAAAGCCATTTATGGATTGAAGCAGTCATCAAGAATGTGGTATAACAAAGTAGATATTTGTTTAACAAAAAATGGTTATTTAAAATCTTAATATGAACCTTGTTTGTATGTAAAGAATGAAGATAAAAATATGACTATAATTGCGGTGTACGCCGACGATTTTTTCATTTTTTCAAATTGTTCTAAAGAAACTGATAAGTTAAAGTGTGTATTAGAGTCTCAATTTAAGATTAAAGATTTAGGCCAAATAAAACAATGCTAATATAATAATGTTATGATAAAGAAAATAAAGTGTTAACATTAGATCAAAGTCATTACATAGAACAGTTATTGTTAAAATTTAATTTAGAAAATTGTAAAACTATAGATACTCCTATGTAAAGTGGACTGAAGTTGGCTAAACACAGTAATTGTGATAAGAGTTTACCGTAACAGCAATTAATCGGTTGCTTAATGTACCTTGCCATACTTACACGTCCGGATATTGCATTCTCAGTAGGATACCTAAGTCAGTTTAACAATTGCTATAGTAGAGAGCATTAGGCTCATGCTAAGCGGATCTTGAGATATTTAAAGAAAACTAAAGATTATTGTATTAAATATTGTGGTTCGGGTAATAAAGATATAATTGGTTATGTAGATGCAGATTGGGGCAGTGATACATTAGATAGAAAATCATACACCGGATTTTGTTTCATATAGATGTTCTAACAAAATCTTTAAACCGTGTAAAAAAACTATGTATTGAATGTGAGTTTTTCAATAAAATCAGTTAGTCTGTGGTCTGTTGTTCGAATGCACACGGTCGTTTTATTAATAGTATGGTGTACCTTAATCGTCACGCTTGGTAGGCGGATGGACACTACTGCCCGTCGCTGGTCTGGATATTTTACGTATGGCATAAACGAAATGGTCATACCACAATCTATTGGTAGCCATAAGAACTTTCTGGCATATCCCATAGTTGACTGTTACGACATTCTGAGGACGAAATGGGATGGTAGATTCTACGCCGCTATTAAACAGCATATTCCAGACATAAACAACTAATACAAGCGACGGGAAGC
The DNA here is from genome assembly GCA_029286625.1 of Parnassius orleans. NCBI lineage: Eukaryota > Metazoa > Arthropoda > Insecta > Lepidoptera > Papilionidae > Parnassius > Parnassius orleans. The sequence goes on from JAGSMP010000193.1 coordinate 5,340, forward strand.
AGCGTGTAGATATAGGGAGTATATCTGGTAGAGCCACGCTGCAGCTATATTATGGTTGTAGCACGAGTGGGTCAGCTAAACCGGGGTACGACCTCGCTCTCATAGAATACTAGCGTAAAATAGCAGCTTACTACTGCTGTGAGTGAGTGAGGGTGTGATGGTGAGTGTAGAGAACTGGACACCCTTTTTCTTGGAAACGAGGCATTCAATCTTAGTCCAAAAGCGTTGACAACGCATCTGCATTTTGATTCTCAATTGAGGATAAATGTAGATGTCTAGGTGGCCCTACATCCACTTACCATCAGGTGGACTGTGTGCTCGTTTGGTGACAAATTAGTCTTTCTTTTATTATCTTCTTCTTATTTTATAAAAGAAAACATTAAAGGTGTGACTATATACTGTGATCGGCAAACCGCTTGGCAAGCGTGGTGATTACGAGTAATTCTATTTATTTTATAATATTTAATTTTATGTCAGAGGTGGCAGACAGTAGACTGTTTACGAGCTTACGTCTTTTGTTAGAGGGGAAGATAAGGATGAAAGATTTTGAAGGAAGTAATGAAATAATCTGACAGTCATAAGTTCTTGTTGTTTTCCAGGACTCCTTATTTTGTCTGGGAGTACCACTCTCTTCCTATTTCTGCCGCTTAACAGCAGTGCCTTCACCGGTCTGAAGGGTATAGAGAGCCGGTATACGATATACGATAATACCCGTAATTACAGGCTGTGAGGCATTGCACCTTAGTACTCAGAGGTGACAACGCATCTGTAGCCTTCTGTTTTCTTCTTTTTTTATAGTTGACTAGCTGTTACCCGCGGCTTCGCCCGCATGGTCACTGGGAAATGAACTATCCATTGCTTTTTGAATTGAAAGAAAACTGAGTTTTATAGATTTGTCAGAGATGCAGCCATTAAAAGGAAACTGAGCAAAATTGATTCGTCAGCCTATTTAAATGTTTTGAAACGCAGCGTATAGGAAAGCATGAAAATAGCCTGTTTATTCCAAATGGAAATGGGATATTTTTTTAATTAAAGGAAACTGAGCATAATTATCCGTCAGGGATGCAGACTTTTGAAAAGAAACTGAGCTAAATTGATTCGTCAGAGATGCAGCCTTTTGAGTTGAAAGGAAACTGAGCTTAATAGGTCCGTCAGAGGTGCAGCATTTGGAGTTGAAAAGAAACTGAGCTAAATAGGAAATTTTGAATTGAAAGGGAAGATCTGTGGGAATTCTGATTAATTGATTGTGGAATTTTGAAAAAACTAACTGAACACTATTTTAAGACGCTACTGTACACAATGTTATATGTTTTTCCATTCGGGGAAAGAATGTGGAATTCTGGGCATTTGACACACGCGAACATGCTACATACAGCTGACCATGAGAGAAGCACGGTTTTCTAAGTTGACCCCGCTACCTGTAACGTTTGCCCTTGCGCTTTATTAATTGTCATTGCAAAACTGAGCTTAATAGGAACTGCAACCTTTTGAATTGAAAGGAAGATCTGTGAGAATTATAGGGATCCGTGGTATAATAACATTTTCACCTTTTCCTACGCCTGTCAAAATTATAGCACCGATTATGTTCCGTCCAAGATGTGTCACACGCAGCCTTGTCCCGTTACATAACCGAGGAGCATCTAAACTTCGCATTAGCATGACTGGGACGCCTAATTTTAATTGAAGCTTGTGAGGGCACACCTGACAAATCTAGAGAATTTAGAAACTCTACGGGATATGAAGTGCTCTGTTCTGTGTCCATAACTGTGTCTACTGACAAATACTCTGTTATTTCTCCTGCTACTTCGCTTAATATATCTGAATTTATTTTGTTAACGCTCTCATTTTTGGTGCAAGAATCCTTTCACATAACCATTTGTCTTCATGCATGTTGTTCGTTAAATCTGAATAAACGCTCGTAATTAATTCGGAATGACTCTGTACTAAATTACAAAAATCTCTCGTCAATTTAACGCAGCCCTCAGCATCCGTTTCCAACCGCCCATCGCCAATTTTTAATAGTGTGTCAGCATAGTTTCCAGCATTGATATCATTATACAAATGCACTCTCATATTCGTAGTTAAACTAAATTTTGTCACCTTGTTCCATAAAATAGACGACTTGAGGCATGCTTTAATTTCATCTGCAGGTGTGCCCTTTTGAATGACAGGTAAAGTTTGGCGAAAGTCACCAGCCAGTAAAACTACCATTCCTCCCATTACATCGGTATTGCTGCGCAAATCCTGGAGCGTTTGATTTAGTGCTTCTACAGCTTTTTTATGCGACATTGTACTTTCGTCCCACACTAAAAGTTTGTATTGTCGTAGCATTATACCTCGTGCACTATTTTTGCTAAAGTTGCAGATCGGCGATTCTTCCTGGGCTAGATTTAGAGGAGTTTTAAAACAGAATGTGCAGTGCGGCCCCCGCTTAGCAGCGTGGCGGCTATACCGGAGGAAGCTACGGCCACAGCAATGTTTTTATCTTTCCGTACTTGCGCTAATAATAAATTTAACATGATTAAAATGTCTTCCAGTTCCTCCAGGGGCATCTAAAAGAAAAGTGCACCATTTCCGATTCAATTTGTCCTAATACTTTGTCAAAAACTCGTTTTGTTCGGGAAGCAAGCGGGGTACAAATTCGGCTACTTGCTGCTGTAAAGCTGGTATATCGTAGTTTGTTTCACGTATAATTTCATCACTTAGTTCATTTTCGGTTGTTCGCTGAGGGCTTATCATTCCAAAGTCGCTTAATTTTTTGCCTACCATTGCCATTACTTTATCTTCAATTTTCCAAGTGCTTCATTATAAATGTGTTCATTGTATGTCATGTTCGCGTGTGTCTGCTGTAACCTTCGCAAAATATCTTCCGCCATGTACTCTTTATATTTGTCCCACAATTTATGTGCATTAGATAGCCCGCAAGATGATATGAGAGTTGCATAAAGATCCCTAATTTTGGCTGGTGACTGGCACTGCACAGCTTCCTCCATGGTTTCATCCCAGTGATTATCGTTTTCTAAAAGATGCAGAGCTTCACATGCTTCTCTATAAGTTGCGCATTCCTGACCGTTGACAGTTTTAAGGTCTTTATATCCTGTGGAACCCCGAACATGGTGCAGCAGCAATCGTAAACAGAAACATTCAAAATTAGTTACATGGACGGTATACATACGACCAAGGGCATCTGATGACTTTACACCGGGCCAATTTGCAACAGGCGCGCCTTGAATACAGCGTTTCCACTCCTTCCTAGATGTGTTCCAAGTATAATAGCGGGGACTTCAGAATATAACAACGTTTTGCAAAGGGTCGGTTTGACAAAGTTGAAAGAAGGCTGTTAGTGTAGTTTTGGCGGTGATGCAATTCTTTCTTGGAAATTTCTTTCGGTGAAATATACACGCTCTCCATTTTCTAAGTGCACAGCAAGGTGAGTAACTGTTGGGTGCCTTTCGTGTAAAGGAAGCCAAGAAGACGCCACGCTGCCTCGTTACTGCTGACATAACGCCCTGCTTGAAAGGTCTGTACTTCATTAACGGATTTGCCTCACCTTCACTCCTGAGATTAAATATTGCTTGGTCGCTTCCTTTATTTATGTACTTACAGATATACTTGATTGCGCAGACAGAGCTACATGCTTCTACATTAATGTGGGCATTAAACATTTTACATAGAATGGGCGAATACGGGACAATCCAGCTGTTATCTAAGGTTTCGAACGCTCCAGAGCGAGATTTGATTGTAACTTTCCTGCCACCATCTTCAGGAGCTCTGCGTCTGTATAAAGGGTAGCCATTGTCATTGTGCACTGTTTCTTTTAATAGCTGTTTAGGAATTTCTTTGTACATTTCCTTCTTTCATACATGGCGATATTGAATTTCGTGCTCCACATGGACCATGAATCATATTTCGGACGATGGTATCATACAATTCTTTATCTTGCTCAGGATCCGGAATCTCGGCGCTTATTATGTCGTCTATTTGGCTGGGCCGCAACTTCTCTTTAAGCCATATTAGAATGTGGCCATGCGGTAATCCTCTTTTTGCCATTCAATTGAATACATGAAGCATTGCACCTCTCGAAAATTTTCCCTTTGTTAATTACATACATTAATTTTTGTACTTTTAATCTAAATACTCTAGCAACTAAATCGTGTCTGTCAGTACTTTTTTGGCCCGGCATTAGCTCCTCGGTTATTTCTTTCCATGTGGGATTGCAAGTAAAAGTAACAAAAAGATCAGGTCTTCCGTAAGTCGAACATAGGCGAATGCGTCTTGTGTGTACTCATGTAGGTAGCGGGGACTGTTAACGAATGATGAGGGCAGAATTGCCATTTTACCTAAATCTCTGGGGTTTACATTGGCGTCGCTAGAAACGGCATCTTGTAAATGTATATAATTCTCAACGCGCAGCTTTTTTTGATTTAAAGATATATAACGGAGACGTTCACTTTCTACCTTCACATACATGTCTACCAAAAATTGATGAAATAATTGTCTACACCGGGCTAAGAGGTTTAAAATCATTTTCTCGCAACAACATATGATACGCATAAAAATGGAATTTGAAAATGATAACCCTCTTGTCCTTTGCAATAAATCAATGGGTATTGCAGAGCGTCATAAAACTTGTGTGTATCGGCTACCCGTTGCAACGTATCATCACGTGCTCGCAAGACAATGTCTCGTGAAGAAAATTGATCACCACTAATTACGGCTGCTATTTCGTTTATCAAAGGTGCATTGTAGCGCCTTTCATGCTCTCCTCGAGGGGTCCGATCTGCGTGAATGACGACTTTATAATCCTCTTCAGGTAGGTTTTCTAAAGCAGTTTTTAATGTTTTGACTAAAATGTTACGTTCATGCAAGAATCTTTGAATTTTGAACACTGTGTCTCTCTCAACTCCTGGATAAATTGGCAGCGACGGTCTACCTCAATTTCTTCGTCACCCATAAAATATACTTGTAAAATTTATGCTGTTCGTTTTCAGCTGGAAAAAGTGAACCTATTCTATGATAAATTTGCCTTGCACCATAAATGTAGGCGAAAATCCGGCATTATTATTTCCCGGTCAACTCCGAAGGACGTCATTTGAAAGCATGAGTTATATTTCCGGATCCTGTTTAAAAAGCGCCGTTACTCATTAGCATCATATAAAAAGAGAGTTTTCAAAGGTTCTTCTGGTTCCCCAAGTAACGGAAGAGACACTTTGCCATTGGAACAGCACATGCCTGCGGTCTCATCTTTCCATTTTAAAGCGCTGCAAAATCAACACGCCTTGTCCATCAGTCCGATAACAACTAACCTGTGATTTTTATAATCAATCAACGGATCATAATTGAATGCTGCGTCATTAAAAACCGACCAATTGTTTCTTTGAAAATCTTGTCGACGTTCAGCTTGGAGCTGTGCATTTGCATCTCTTCGCGCCTGTGTCTGTTCTGGTGTTTCAGATGCCCTTATAGTAGATTGACGTTCAGCTTGCTCAATGAGTCTGTGTTGAGTTTCATCAGGTGTTTCCGCTGCTCTTAAGGCGGCCTGACGTTCCGCTTGTTCGAATAGCCTTTGCTGACTTTGAGCAGGTGTTTCAGTAGCTCTTAAAGTAGCTTGACGCTCTGCCTGTTCAAGACGCCTTTGCTGACTTTTAGCGGGTGTTTCAGTAGTTCTTAAAGTAGATTGACGCTCTGCCTGTTCAAGACGCCTTCGCTGACTTTGAGAAGGTGTTTCAGAACCTCTTAAAGTAGCTTGACGCTCTGCCTGTTCAAGACGCCTTTCCTGACTTTGAGAAGGTGTTTCGGAAGCTCTTAAAGCAGCCTGACGCTCTGTCTGTTCAAGACGCCTTTGCTGACGTTGAGAAGGTGTCTCAGATGCTCTTAAAGCAGCCTGACGCTCTGCTTGTTCTTGCCTTCTCAGTTCAGCATCTTCTAAAGGTTCTAGCGATCGAGCTAATCTTTTCGCTTGTCTTTGAGAAGATACTCTTGAAAGGCTGGACTTACGTTTGCGAGGCATTATGAAAAGTAAGAAAAAACCTATTTATAAAAAATCGTTAAAATACCTAAAAGGAATTAAATTTCCTTTTAAATATTTTTTTTAAGAGCAAATCCAAAATATCTAAAAGGAATAAATATTCCTTTTAAATATTTTTTAAAATCAAAACAACAAAATCAATTCAAGATACAACACGAATCCGAAAACGATAGCCAAAAAAATCGAATCAACTTAAACCAAATCACAAAACAAATCGCAGAAAACCGAAATCGAAAGCAGTAGTCAATATAAATATAACCAACGAAAAAAGAAGTAAGTGTATAGGTACCGTATACACTATCTATACTATTAATATTCCTTTTAAATATTGTTAAACAACCTAAAACAACGAAAACCAATTCACGATTCTAAATAAACAAAATCCAAAATCAAAGCCAGAGTCTAAATATGTATAAAGGAATACCAACCAAATCAACAACACCGATCCAAGAAAATACACAAATCCAAAATGAAAGCCAATATAAATCCATTGAACCTTAACAAAATCACAAAGCAAATAACAAACAACCGAAATCGAAAGCAGGTAGTCGAATAAGCTACGAAATAGAAACAATTTAAGCGTATAGGTACCGTATGCACTATAAGTTGACGCGCGGCTCAATGGCGGGAGTTAAGTACATGTCAGGAAACATTTCGTTACCGCGTTTTAAAAACCTAGTAACGACATCTAGCGGAATCAATTTAAACTATGTATACGTTAGTTAATAAGAACTCTCAGAAATATTTTTCTTATAATTTTGCACAATTTTTCTTATTGTAATACCGATTCATTCATAACCACATGTAAGAACTGTATTCATTTCCGTTCAATAAATATTACTAAGGCTTATTAATAAGGCTTACTAAGAACTGTTTCTACCATTGTTAAGTAATAGTTAAGGGTGAAAGCGTGACAGGTGGTGATAGTATTTCTGATCCATACTTATAATCACGCCTGTAACCCTTGCGGGGTAGGCAGAGCATCAACGGATTACTTAATATCGTCTGCGAGGTTATCGCCTATTCTATGAATTACGATGCACCAAAACGTTCGAAGAAAATCTGCTGGTGAATTTTATGTTTATAATCGCTCTCTTCCCGGTCCTGCGTGGAAAAATAATTTTGGTAAAAAGACATAATAATCCAGATATTCTGACCTTCTGTGTTCGTCCATCGTACCGTCGTCCGTCTTGTAGAATCACGGTGGCGCCACCTAGCTGAATTTAATTTTGCAACATATTCGATTTTCCCACGGAATGATATGTTTTCCGCTGAAAAAGTAGCCTATGTCACTCTACAGCCACCGAACTATCCCCATACAAATAATCATGCCATGCCGACGCTCTGTTGCGACGTGAAGAAGGACAAACAAACAAACAAACAAACACACTTTCGCATTTATAATATTAGTATGGATTACATGTGTCCGTAGGCGGCAGTAGCCCTTACGACAGACGTAAAGATACTCGTATCTGCCAAGGTCGCGCTTGGTATGACCTTAACCGTCGCCCTAGAATGCTGCCCCATTGTCCAGCAATGGACTAAAATCGTGATAATGAATGTAAACTTGGTAATTATTTTTGAAATATTTTTTAATTATTTATAAATGTATGTTGAATTGTTAAATTAGTAAGATATTTGTTGACCAGTTAGACTCCATTGTGTAACATATAAAATGATTGCAAACTGTTATTTTTTCAAAAAAATATGTCCCGCTGGGTTTCTTGCTGGTTATTTCTAGGACATAGGTATTTTCCGAACCAGTGGTAAATTAAACATAAGAGTGACTTTCGATAACAATTATTTATAACTAGCGATCCGCCCCGAATTTGCACGGGTGATCCGAATGTAAATCTAAACTATCTAGGCACCCATTCAAACCACACACAAAAAAATTCATCAAAATCGGTCGAGCCGTTTTTGAGTTTTAGTGAGAGTAACGGACAGCAATTGATTTTTATATATATATAGAGATCTATATTGAGTAAAAAAGGTTTTAATTCTATTGAGAATGACAGTCCAATCAGATCCTTACCTATGATCAAACATGAAATAATAGTATCTGACAAAATACTAACTCAGGTTAAATCTTGTGAGACGTTATTTTTCAAAGTTACATATTTTTTTTATTTTAAAATTTTAAATATCTGTTAAACTACAATATCGCCCAAATTGTAGGTTATCAAAATAAAGAGTTAACGATGAAACATTTGCATGTGACAAAGTAAAGCCGACTAAAGTGAATCGCGCAATCGCATTGTCTATTTTGTTTGTTTCCGATCTTACTTCGAACTTTGTTGGATCTACGACTTCTTGGGACACTATAATAAAAGGTATTATAAATTCTGACTGACCGTATAAGATAATCAAATTACTCTAACAACAATTTATGATAAAAGGTAGTGTGGAGATTGAAATTATTGATAAAAAAGACTATTTTTTTATAGGGTAAGGGTGACAAGCGAGCACACAGTCCACCTGATGGTAAGTCGTTGTTATCGCCCATAGATATTTACATCTATCCTCGTTTGTGAATAAAATGCAGATGAGTTGTCAGCCGTGAGGACTAAGATGGAATGCATCTTTTCCAGTAAAAAGAGTCTCCGGTTCTCTACACTCACCAAACGAAACACAGCAGCATTAAGCTGCTATTTTACGCTGGTGCTCTGTGAGAGCGTGGTTCTTCCCCGGTCGAGCCGACGCATTCGTGCTACAACTATAACTATGTAAACGCATACAGATAAAAAATTAATTTAAAGTGTCTGTAATATCGAAGTAACTGCCTTATATTGAGCTGAAAGGGTTATTTGCATACCATTAAGACATGAATGTCCATTTTAAAAATTATTGTCTATCTGTGTTTACGTCTGTCTGACTGTTTATATTTCTGTCTGTCTGTCTGTCCGAGCTAATTTTCGTGGCTGAACCGATTGTAATGCCAGGAGTAATCTAGGCTATATTTTATCCAAAAACTTGGAGATCATTTTGAAAAACCGTAAGATTAATAAAATAAGTGGTCTTTGCCTATCTTGAAATAACGCCCCATTAATAGATCCTACCCAAATTAATTGAAATTAAAATTAGTTGCACTTTATGATATTTAAATGTGAATGTATTTAAGAAGAAACACGATCTGGGCCGCAGCATCCACTTACCACTCACTTAGGCGAACTGTGCACCCGTTTGTCACCTTATTGTATTAAAAAATTGTAAAATATGTAGCATAAAAAGGATCACGCAAACCTTTTTTTATACTTTGAAAGGACTTAATGAACCTATTTTAAACAACACCTACATAATATTACTCCATCTGATGGACTAGCAAATAAGATCCTAATCCGATCATATAGCTTTACGGCGCTTGTCGACTAACCGGCTTCTCATTTAATTGAACATCGTATATTGCATGTTATAGATAAATTACATGCAATATTGGGTACTAATTAATATGATGAAAATCACTTATTAACGCGGCTTGTGAGATTTTTTCACTGAATTAAAGACTATCCACTACCACATTTCGAGGGAAATTAAAACAGGAGATGGGCAACAGCATCTTTCTGATAATAACTCAAAATAATAAAAAATTGCGGTTGCCAACCCGCCTGCCAAGCGTGGCAACTATGGCAAAATCCTCTCGATGAGGTAATCTATGGGAGAAGTCTATTTGACTCTGTCTGTCTATAGAGTTTAGCAGTGGAATTTTAAAGGCTATAATGGATGGATGGAAAGACAAATTAAAATATTCTATGAATCTCGTTTTTTTTTTAATTTTTTCGTTTTAAAAGCCATTCTGGAAACTCTAATTTTCAGTTATTAAACATTTAAACTAATCGAAATAGAGTTTATCCCGTGGAAACCTTTTAACTTTAACATCAACACATTCAATACTAATAGTAAAAGCATTTATTAACTGCATTAGCAGTTAAGTATTCCTATTGAAATTAAAAGTTGAATCAATTACCTAATACGATTAATTAAACGATTCCTTTCCAGGTACCCACGTTTCGCTATAATGATATCTAAAGCAAAACCAGAGTAACTGACAAATAACAAACGGGTTATTAAACTGAAAAGGTTAAAAGTCAGCTATATTTTAGCTCGAAGAACCAATAACCCACGTGAAAGAATGGTTCTCGAGTATCTGACTCGTACTGTACGTAAGCGAAGTGCAGACCGGCCCCCACTCGACGGAGTGATGACGTAGTAAGACCTGCAGAAAGTAGATGCCAATTTCTTAGTATTCTAGTGCTGATACTCAACAAGAAAAAAAACAAAACACTTAAATTCCTACAGTTTCTTTAATTTTACATATATTAATCTAAATCTCGAACAATAACAATCCTGACCACTCGTGCCTATGCAAGTATTGCAAAGCAAAGTAGTTTAAATATATTATGATTATAAGTTTATACAATAATACTATAAAAATTATGGGGCTCTAGAATATGGGAGTCAAAAGAAAGAAATTATTATAATTCATCAATGTAAGTATATCAGTGGGTCCAACAGTGCAACCGCATCTCCTTCTACTTCATAATTTCTTAGTATGTTGCATATTGACATTGTAGTTTGAGAACCAAGTTTTATGTGGGTGACGAAAATAGGCATACAGTTTTCTCTAAAACCGAAGATTCATCAATCAGGATGTAGATCTCATCATCGTCATTATTATTACAACCCTTCACAAGTGCCTTGCTGAACATCGGCCTCCCCAAAACGGTCCTAAATCATACGTCCATAGACTTCCTGCACTCACCAGGTCGTCACTCCATTTAGTGGATGTTCTTTCTCTTTTTTTCTATCTTACTTCGAACTTTGAGCGTAGTCTTCCCAACAACTATAGGCGTAGATGTGGCATGGATGTTTAACATAATCTTAAACACTAAATATTGTGAATCTTCATCATTTGCATAAATTCAAATGATTTAAAAAAAAATCATTTAAGTTTTTTACATTTTTTATAGCGTTTTTAAATTATCGTTCGCTACAACGACCGCTCTCTATACAAAACGGTGTAACTTTTAAACTAAACGATCTATTACGATGAAACAAACTCAGTTATAATTGGAAATAACAGGAGCTACTCATAAAATTGAGATACAAAACAGCCCTCAATTAAAAATAACCCACGAGGTACCATTAATTCTTATCATATTGTAAAACAAATTACATTACTATCGGAAGTTATGTTATAAATTATTAACTTTAACTTAATTGACATTTTTTACTTTTTATAAAAATATGTTGTTACGTCCATTTTTTTATTATACGTTATTTACCTAAAGAAGTACCCTAAGCTATAAATAGCCCCTGAGCTACCATGGGTGTAGTATTACATGCAAATGTTTTTATTCAATAAATTAGTTAATAAGTTGACGAATGATTAACGGTTTATTTAACTAATTCCCACACATCAACTTCCACTACTACTTACTTCTAGCCTACGACTTGAGTAACAATCGAGACGGCAGACTACCTGTATCTGCAACTTTGCTGCAACTACAAACAAAACATTAAAAAAAGCTTATAAATTAAATAGTTTTAAATTTGGCGCGTTACGATGAAGCAATTGAAATTGCACTGCCTCTTTCACACGCAAGTACAAGTTATAAGCATAAAATGTAAGTTACGATCAATACTTGACATACTGACTTCTCTTTCTAACACAAACTGCAACTAGTCAAGAAACTTCTTAGTTTCTAAAATGAATTGTAAAATATATTTTTGACAACATTTAATAATACATAAAAACCTGAAGACTGTCATTTATATGGTTTATCATTAAAAACGATTTAATGAATTAAAGACAAGTATATTATGCAAGCCGGATGTCCATATATCTGTGATTCGATGCAATTTACGTACATATTATGGTATATATGACCTATATAACTTTCATTTTTTCAAGTCTATGCAAAAAATACCTTCTCGCATATATAAGTTCCTATTAGCATTACACCTGCATTGCATTTGCATAGTTAAATTATAAATAGACTCTTCAGATACAAAACAACTTAAGCGTCAACATTTTCAGTTTGAAAAGTCATATTCAACAACCTCTTTATGCTAATGCAAATTATTATAGTTTTTCAGGAAGATGCTAATTAAGCATATAATTATTTTATATAATATTTGGAAAATTTGCCAAGATTTTGAGATAGATGGGATGTTCTCTACTTTCTCGTTTGGCAATGTTTTAATTGGTTGCGTGCTTGCACGTATAAGTAAAATGCATTGCAGCGCAGCAAAATTTTCTAGATAAAGCAAGCAATATAGATTTATTTAAATACATATTATGGAATATGCAATATTATCATTTATAACATACTTTAAAATTGTATATATTTTATGTTATAATATATACAAATCTGACGATGTTTTTTTTATTATAATGAAATTAGTTAAATAATTGGTAATTGGTAATTTGAAACTAATTTGACGTTACTGCTGTTTTAATTGAATAAATATTAGAATTTCATTAAAACCAACTAATAATTTTATTAGCGAAATCGAGATAATCACTTCAGCACTTAAGTGAAGTGGGTAATATTTAAGATATTTAAAGAACTACGAAAATACCTTAAATTTAAAATACTGTTACGTTCACAAGTTAAAATGATACTCTGAAAGTTTATAGCTTTCTAGTATTGTTAGATCGTACGTTTCAAGTTAGGTTATGTAACATTTTTTTCTAGATGTGTCACACAAACACAGCTAGCGTTCTTAGCACTATGGTATACCGCGGAGAGTAGAACTGTGTTATTTAATACTTGAATAATATACATATATCTGAAATTTGTAGTTTTAGTTTTTTCTTTTTACTATAGTTATTCATTTTGTATTTCCATGTTATTTTATTAGTCAATGGTTACTTAGAAACATTTCAATGCAATTTAAAAGCAATCCAATCTTTTTCCACTCTTAAAAATATTGTTACGTACAGGGAAAGCCAAAATTACTTATAATCTATTACTTTTTAAATAGTATGAAAGGATATCGAATCCTTTTTTTTTAACTCACTGACTTGTAAATACAAACTGTAATTCACTATTGATTTTCAATAAACCGCAGTAGTGATATGCAGTGCTGTAAATTAGATGAAAAAATTAAATTTATTATTTTACTGTATACTTTCAATAATATAAATTGAGAAAATGGCTACCATTTGTACTATTATCAATCTAAAATTATCATATTACAGCTCTATGATAACCCTCGGTGTATAGCGCCTGGAACTTGTTTGATCGCTAAAATACTTTATTAATTTAGCTCTTGGATGAGAAAAGAACCTACCAGCTCTCGCCATCAGCAGCGACGACTATGCGTTCGCCACTCAGACCAAAAGTGCTTCTGAATCCGTGGACCTAAATAAATATTTATTTAACTTTTTAATGCATTTTTTCACTTTTATAACTAATGCGAGATTGTTACTAAAACTTTGGCCACAAATTTGTATTCTTTAATATTGAAAGACGTACTTATAGTGATTTTGAATTTGGCGCGGTTAATCCAAACTTTTGTTTCATTTGTGCAGAAATGCAATGTCTCTGTCTAGTGTGTTAACCTCAGGCTTCTTAATTTGAAAATGGAAACCTTAGAGTCCTAAAGACAATAATCCTGTACACTATTAAATTTGATGTAGACATGGAGTTACTTGCTGCACTTAAAAGTACTACCAAGCACACTCACCCTAATTTGAAAGATAGCCGACGTATCATAACGCAATGTGCTAAAACGCCGCCCACAAACGGTATGGGTGTGCGATGTCCACGGGCAAGTCGTATTGCTACAACAAATCCGCTTACCACCGGCACTAAGATGATATGTCTAGGACACATCGGTTAGCGAGTCCAGGTTTACCTCGGTCTCGGACGCCGTGAAGCAATCTACACGCCACTATAATAATCCTTTTCAGGTCCCATTTCTTCCAATATAATGCTTTTACATATTTGAGACCTTCCACATATTTGCTTTATTTCATAGACCATACTATTATATGTCTTATACATATGGGACTTCAAGTCATAACTCTGCTATCGTAATGATTATGCATCATAGATACCCTCTATATTAATGCTTTTGTATCATAGACCTTACATTCATAAGTCCCTAATATAGGACTAGTCATTATGCAAGAGTACTAGTAGCAGTCGGTCAGCCGACCACCCCATATATATGTGTACACCCATGGGTATGTGTCTCCGGCAACATTCTTCATATAAGCAATCATTACATGAACACACTCCAGTAATACAAGAACACATTCATTAACTTACGATTATATTACAAATGTTATTTATCTTTATTATTGCAATATAATCGACTTGTACTTGTATTATTTAATACATTTTGAATATTTTAAGCAGAGTTTTAATAAATTTAGAGATTTTTAAAGATAATATTATGCGTTTACTATAATATAATATAATGAATATTAATGCATTTTAATTGTTTAAAATATAATTTCTACGACATTTTTAAATGTCTTTATATTGAATTTAATTATTATTTATTAATAATAATTATGAGCCGTCACATTAGGTTAACATCAAGAGAGGACGGTCAAAACTACTTGACGCATTTTTTTTAATCAAAAATCCCAAGATTTCTACAGCAGTTATTGAACAAAATGGCACATATATATTATAATTAAATTTAATTAAGCTTTGATAAAATTGTCTTGAATTTATATATAAAATACGAAGAAACTTTTCCCCGAACTAATATTTCATGTTTGTTCTAATGTAGATAATATGTATATATATATATATATATATATATATATATATATATATATATATATATATATATATATATATATATATATATATATATATACTTAAATACATATATATGTATTGTATGTATTTTAGTATATATTTATCTATATAATTCTTTTTAACCCTTTCTATTTTGATTATTGCTGCACCGCATCTTATAAACACATCAACAGAAACTAGGGTTACCTTAATCCTTTATTATTTACGACTTTATAGTTTAAAATCTTTTTAGTTTCTACACAGCCACGAAGTACCACGTATGAGACCCATATGTTACCACTGACAACACTCTCTTGACCGAGAAAATACCACGCTCGTACAGAATACCAGCGTAAAATTACAGCTCAATGCTGCTTTGTTTCGTACGTTCATTGTAGAGAGCCGGAGACTTTTTCATGTGCATTTTGATCCTTAATCGGGGATTGATGTAGATATGTCTATGGACCTCAACATCCAATTACCATCAGGTGGTGCTGGTTTGTCACCCTAATTGTATAAAAAGAAAATATCTGACCTGGATTTTTAACATGGGCCACAGTTTTATTATTACTTTATAGTCTGTATTTTTTTTGATCAAATGCTTTATGGAGAAACGGTTTCATTAAAATTCTGCGGTACAAATTCAACACTGAAATTGACATTTTAGGATCGACGCTTTGATTTTCCAATTTTACCGTTCCTCGAAGCGCTCAAATTCGCAGAGACGTATATGAATGTGCATTTGGTGTTTTTTTAATCATTAAAAGGGAATTTGATTGGATCAAAAATTACAAAGAAATCTTAATTGACATAATATTAAAAATTTAAACATTTTAACGATATTTTTGTACGACCGGAAGTACCAATAATAAAAAATAAATGGTATAGAAATGCGATCATAAACTATTGTATTGAAATATTTTTGCTATTTTATTAAACTACCTGTTCTAAAATTATATGCGAACGAAGCGCGTTCGCATATAATGTACTAGGTACTTTGTTGTCAGATCGGAAATTAATAATAGCTGGAGAAAAATTCAAATTATAAGACTTTTGAGGTCTTTATTTCAACCTACTGAAGAATAGTCAAAGAAAGACAATACACGGTAAACCTCGGTATAAAACTCAGAAAACTAAATAAAACTCATATTTAGATGTTAACTAAAAATATAATAATATCGTAATTGTTTTCAGCCATCTATTCGTTTGCTATTTTATCACTAGAGTTTTTATTTAAACTGATCTCTGAATATAGATCACAAAATTCTTTATATTTTAAAGTATACCACTATTATATTCAATATTCAGTAGAGTTAAATATTTTAATAGTAGTAGCGTCTGCATAAAATCAATTTACAAAATAATTATTTTAATTTAGTATCCGTTTTATCTGCTATTTGTGTGGTTAATATGTATAAAGGCAGATGGTATTTCAATCATGCAGCTTTTGCAAATTATATTTTGATATAAAGCGATACACACACAGGCGCGCTCAAAGTTACCTAGCTACACAGACATAGGATCGTGTAAACTGCACCGAGTCGTATCACCAAAGCAACAGCCCAGGTAACTTATTTAAAGGGCTCTACTGTGTAATACCTTCAATGAAGTTTGCAGCGGCGTGAAATCAAATTACGATTCATAAAACAGCGTTACTCAATGAGTTATTTGAGTGGATATATTAGGTAAATAATGCTAATTACACTTTTATTCAATACAGTCTATAATAATAATTTATATATTTCTTACCACAAACATACATTAGTGTTACATCTCTATTTAACTATTAAAAGTTCATCGCTGAACAAGGGCCTCTCCCTCCCATGCCGCCTCTCGTGGAGCTAGACCACCCCGATCTCGCCTTAGACGATCTCGAAAAAGCCGAATGCCTAGCCGACAGTCTAGATAGCCAGTGTACCCCATCCAGCGTACCAACAGATCCCGCTCACCTACTAGAGGTAAAAGCGGAAGTCAAACGTAGGTCTGCGTTACCGCCAGCGTGCGATCCACTCGATCCTGTGACTGTCGATGAAGTCACAGAAACCATAAAAAGCCTTAAAAATAGATCAGCCCCTGGGCCAGACGGCATCAGCAACAAGGTGATCAAATCTCTTCCGGCTCCACTAATTTACCTCCTCATAGGAATTTTCAACGCGCTCCTCTCGAGCTGCTCTTTCCCGGATATCTGGAAAGAAGCAGACGTAATAGGGATCCCAAAACCAGGGAAACCGTGCTATCGACCCACCAGCTATAGGCCCATCAGTCTACTCAACACATTGTGTAAATTTTACGAGCGCATCATTTTAAAGCGCTTCCATAACTTCACTGAAATAGACAGACTCCTCCCTGACGAACAGTTTGGATTTAGAGCCAAATTCTCGTGCACTAACCAAATTTATCGCCTAACAGAATATATTCTGTCTGGCTTCTATCACCATCCGACAAAGAAAAAATCTCGAAACACGGGAGCCTTCTTCTTTGATGTCGCAAAGGCATTTGATAAGACTGGCACGACGGCTTGCTCTACAAACTGTATAAACTAAACATGCCCGACAGGCTCGTACACATCATCCGTGCCTTCCTTACAAATCGCTCTTTTCGCTATCGAGTGGAGAGAACATGTTCTTAGAACCGTTTTCTAAAGGCTG
The DNA here is from genome assembly GCA_029286625.1 of Parnassius orleans. Classification (NCBI taxonomy): domain Eukaryota; kingdom Metazoa; phylum Arthropoda; class Insecta; order Lepidoptera; family Papilionidae; genus Parnassius; species Parnassius orleans. Next base: position 22,778 of record JAGSMP010000193.1, read on the forward strand.
GGGTCCCACAAGGCTCCGTCCTGTCTCCACTCCTCTTTACACTCTCCACGAGTAATATCACTAAAGATCCACTCTTTTTGTATCAGATTATAATAGGAATAGTCTCACTTTAAAACTTCCAAAAGCTATCAATCGCTTAGGCAAATGTTTCCGCCAATAGAGAATTGAAGTGAATCCTGAAAAAAGTGTAGCAATATACTTTCAATGGAGTCTAAAACCACACCCAAAGAATTGTGGCCCAAGAACCAGAATTAAAGTAATTACTTTATACGGCCGCCCCATCCCTTGGGAAGATTCGGCCAAATATCTGGGCGTCACGTTCGACGTCCGCATGAGTTTCGCAAATCACATTAGTGTAGTACGCAACAAAGCCAGGTCAGTCATTGGCCGTCTCCACCCTCTTGTTAACAGGAAGAGTAAGTTGTCTCTAAGACACAAACTCCACCTGTACAAAACCTGCGTTAGACCTATCATGTTTTACGCAAGTGTAGCCTTCGCCCGCACGTATTAGTCCCACCTAAGCGAACTACAAAACGTTCAAAACTTTTTCATCCGTAGAGCCAACGGTGCACGGTGATATCAACGGAATTCAGATTTACACAGTGATTGTCAACTTCCCACTATCTTCGAATACTTCAAGGAGATGTTTCAGCGCTACTTTGATAGCGCAGAAACCCATTCGAACCCGCTAGTGGCAAACGCAGCCAACTACGTCCCGATACCAAACGCCCCTCCGTAGACCGCGTAACGTACTAATAGAACAACCACGCTCGCTCGATCCCGTCGACCCAAGCGTCGCAGGCACATCATACACTGATATTACACCCACACCAAATGGGACAAACACAAATAGGATAACGGATGGGGCGCGTCGCACCCGTAGGCGGGCACGACGCGTTCCAGCACACACCGCGTACACACCGTACACCCGCATACCTGGGCGGTTCTCACCGCCCATTACATCGACCGATACGAGCTAAGCAGTCAGAGGCGGGGGTACGCACACCCCCACTCGGACAGCGGTTAGATAGCTCAATAAACCGCAACAGAGGGGACATGATGATTGGTAACAATACCAAATCATAAACCATCATCATCCTCATCCTCATCCTAATTGCCGCCTTTCTACTTTTTAAATAGCTCAGGGCCTGAAAGGCCGCGAGCCCTGTGTCAGGTGAACCTGTAAGAGCTGCATAGGCTAACAGCGCAAACATCACAGAAAATAAAGGCCTCTCCCATAGAGTTACCTCGTGTGGATATTTTGCGACAGCAGCCACGCTTGATAGGCGGGTTGGCAACCGCAGTTTTTTGCGTTATTTTCAGTTGGTTTGTTAGCTGTTCTTACTCTTTAATTACTAACTACAATTGTCAAAAGCATCTTAAAGTTGCCATATTTTCGGAACGGTCTAGTTTGTCATATAACGGCACCCTATGTGGTAGTGGTTCACGCCTGGTATTTTATGAAAAAATCGAACTCGTCAATGACAACCCTTATATGTATTAAAATATGATTTCGTAGCTCCGATACAGGTCGTTTTTTAGTTCAGTGGAGTTGAATGCCATGGGCTAAAAGCCTGGCGTGACACCTTCACAACATCTCATTAGGGAGTATTCATCAGGATTTCCCAATTTAAAACAGTATACATTGCTTGTTCGTCTACTAAGTTAAAAGAATTATATTAATAATTTTGTAGTATTGCAAATTTTTTTACGACCGAACAAAAATAAACTTTTTTGTTCGGTCGTGATATTTAATTTTGAATATTATTAAAATAAGAGGGTAGAAGCAGTGTAAGAATGTCCACTACACCAAACGACAAAAGGAAATAAAACAAGAGATGGGTAGCAGCATTTGTTATACCAACTCAAAACAATTAAAAACTGCGGTTACCATCCCGCCTGTCAAGCGTGACAACCTTATTAAATATCCCCCCTATAAGGCAATCTATGGGGGAAGCCTATTTTGATGACATTTGATAGGCTGTGATGATGATAATTATTATAATATTTCATCATTTGTGTTTGTATTCTAAACATCAAAAGTTTCCTAAGGATAGATGCGTCTCAAATGACCTAAATAAATAAATGTACGTCGGATCGATTTTGATGTCGGTGAACTCGACCCATTTAGTGAGCATTGGGGTAGGTTCCAGTCGACGAGACCCCAAATATACAAGAGCAAGGTTATCTGAAATTTTGGATTAAATTAACTGTTGTTCATTTGCGTCGTACCGGTTACTACTTTTGAGTTCTTGCACGCTTTGTAGATAAAAAAAAATCAATTGTTGCTATTTATTTCATATATGATAATGACGTTTCTTTGGTACACTGTTTTATGGGTGACAGGTGTTGTGGTGACCTATGTGGTAGTGTTAAAATATCTAGATATTCGTCATTAAGTGGAATGTCCATTCCAAAAAATATATCAAGCTCGAAGTCTCACTGTTACAATGTATAATTTTATTATACGATACTTTTTGTTTTAGTTATGTTAATTAAAGCTTGAGATTTATTTTAGAGCCGTGGTATCTCAAAAGATAAGAGCACGCCTCATAATTATAAAGTATGTGAATAAACCGAGTTCGATCCCCGTCAGTATTGAATTCGTTGATTGCAATTTTAAGTACTGACTACCTATCTACGTGATCGGTCCTAAAGAAAAAAATTGTAAGGCTTGCAAGTTGCACTTATGAAAACTTAAAGAATATCAAGGACATGAAAAGTCCGCCAAAAAACGAAGTTATCGCTTACTTTTAAGAAAATAAAATACAGACCGGGACAAAGCAAATAAAGAAAGACTGACTCACACTATCGTCCATATATACTCATGTCTGATGTAACAATTATGTGGTAAGATCCAAGGTTGTTTCTGATGCATTATTGGAGCAAGGAACGTTTAGCAAAAAGAAAACACGAAAAAATAATAATCTATTTTTTTAAATAGGTCGAAATCTGATCAGTCAGACATTAAGAATGTTGGCCAATGACAAAAAGACATTCACACATATAAAAAAATTAAAAATACATACTGCATATTATAAAGAGATATAAGAGTTATAAGAGGGATTTTATTTCGCAGAGAAATTCCGAGCATAACCCCCGCTGATTGGATTTGTTTCGGTTCCGTAAGTAAATGGAATGGGATAGCAGAAATAGATAATCCATGGGGCATTTTGTTCCACGGTTATCGTAAGAGTCAACTAATGCAAACAATAAACACAGGATTTATTTACTTTATCTTTTGGTGTCTGCGTTATGTAAAATTATAATCATTTTTAAAAAATAAGCCAGGTGTGAAATATCTAGCTAAGCGACAACAATAGCAGTATCAAAGAAATATTCGGCGATCGTCAATTTGTCTGCCAGCCAGGCGAAATAAGTCCGAACGGAATAAGATTTTCGAATATTTAATTGCTGGTTAGGATTTTTAAATTGTTCGTCAGCATGATATATTACTTCTTCTTCTTCCGCCAGTAAAAGTCATGTTCATTTGTGGACCTCTTACGGAGTACGGAAGACTTGTCATAAGAGCTACATTTGGTTGTCACATTAGTGATGCATACCAATACATCTTGCAACTTTAGCGCTGTTTCTCGATGTTGGTCTGTAAATCATTATTTATATTACGTGATACTAAGATGTATAATTTAATACAACTCGTTAACTAAAAACAAGTGATTTATGACGCGTTTATATTTAACCTTTATAAACAAATTAGAGCACCGAACAAGTACACCGTACCAAATTCCATCGTAATTTTAAAATTTTCCTTTTTACGTGCACAATATAAGGCGCCTCCAGTTAATGCTGAAAAGATTGCAAAATAATTCTCACAAATTTTTTTTTATCTCCTCACCAATTTTCAGTTCACTCACTGTTTATTTTCTTTTTATTGATGGTGTTTAAATCCACTACGTTTTTTTAAAAACAATTACGTAAACTCTTCATTTATAATATTTTATTTTATTTTATTAAGATTAGACGATATACTTCATGTTGCTACTTTATCATGTATGTATATGTATATGTAAATATTTATGTATATATGTATGTGTATCTTTGTGTTCGCATATACAATCTATTCTTATTTCCAAATAATGATTTCTCCCCCACTCACTTCTCTGAATGTTTTTTTTTTATTTTAGTTTTAGGTAATGTATGTCCGTCCGTGATGTCAATATTGGGCTCTGTTTGAAAATCAGCGCTGCTGTTATTTAGTACAGCAGAAGTTAGCCAAAATAGGGACCTAATATGATTTCACACTGGTAATTTTTTTATCATTTATTCACTGGTAATTTTTTTATCTCGTGTTAGTTTTTTCTTTGTGATGTCAATTAAAGTTTTCTTTCTTTCTTTCTTACACAGTTCACTTGATTATGCTAAGTAGATGATGTTTCTAACAGGAAATATGTTGATGCATATTCGGGCTGACTGAGGAATAAGATAGAATGTCACCTTACCAGTAAAAATGGTCTCCGGTTTTTGTTAGACCGTCAGTATTATTTTTTTCGCTAAATTAACTTACAAACGTTTCTAAACAAACTTTTAACGTGGTAAAGCCAACCAGGTATAAAGTTAGTTTAAATTTTATTTTGTATTTCCTATTATATATTTCTGCACATTAGTTTGGTTAACTCTTTTTACTTCATTATAAATTGCAGGCATCGCTATTTAAGCAATACGTTTGAAACAAATTACTCGAATATCGCTTATGATTCAGTTAAATACCTGGCGTAGCTGAAATATTCCACTCCGAAACTATGCAGAGAAATTTCATATCAGTTCAGCTGCAGTCACTAATAATTCCGGACCCAATTATTTGGATAGCTATGCCTTTTCCTTTGTTTGTAGTATTCATTGCGCGAAAACGCCCTTTGTAGGTCTGTCTTTGTCAATGTGGATATCACAGTGCATGGCAATAGCTGATTTTACAATAGCATACGGTCACACGAGTTCAATGGTTTTTTCCCCATTCCAAAAGTGCCCAACGTGCCTAAAGAAGTTTTGACTTCAAAAAATCCACCCTTAAGGGTGGAAAGATAAGAAACGAAATTTGAGCTTGTGATATTCTTTAGACTAGTCAAAAGTGTAAAAAACTGGCTAAGTGCGTGTTTGGTCACGCACAATGTAGAGGTAGGGTTCCGTAGTTGCCCGTTACAATACGTGGGCTTTCTTGATAATGAGCATAATAAGTGAGTTCGCAGTTTGACCGCTATAATGACTAAAAATGGGCCCAAATAGGAAGATCGTAACTGAAGGACTTACTTTCAGACTTATAGGTAGTGGCATTCAAAAAAGATTAAAAAAACTTTTCGATTTTGAAAAATATACAATTTACATCAAATCATTCACATACCAAGGTTCAAAGATGATCATAGTTGACGATCTATCTATATATTCCCGACAGTACAACCCTAAGATATGCATATATGACCGTAACGAACCTTCACGTAAACCACTGCTTTGAATTATCCTGAGGTCGCCCGCGTAAACCAAGAGTGTGACGAATGAAACTGTATGAGGCTATATGATTGTATGAATACTTTGAATGAGGCCTATAATAACTACCAACTAAAAAAATACGTAAAAGTAGTAAGTAAATAAGAAAGATCATCCCTGCCTATCCCGCAAATGAAAAAGTAAAGCTATAATAGTAATGCATATAAGTCGTTTTCTTCATATAAAATTTTTATTTTTAACAGTTTACAATAACATTACAAAGTTTTAATGTAGCTAGTTTTAGGTCATTTTCTATGGAAGTGTAAAACTATTTTTACTAATATAATTGCATTTTATAAGTTGGTCGACTATTATTCGTTAACTTCTTAATTCTACTTAGCTGTGATAGTTTTCCTTTTAACTTCAAATATACTACTATCTTGTATACTTTTCACATTTCCAACAGCGGTTTAGTTGGTAGAGGGGGAGTGGGGGGGACACATGACTCTAATGAAAAATATCTCTTTAAAGCTAAATATTTTGCAAACGGACCCCTGAATCTAAAAGATGTTGTTCCAAGCCCCCAGTGTTTTTGAAAGATCTATCCAACAATACCCCACATGATGGAATAGACGGGTAAAAAAAATCATCCTCCGTTTACTTGTATGGGAAGTACCTAAAATAAAAATGTTTGTTAAGATTTTATTTCACAGTTTTCTAGGCGTGATTAATATCTATAACTATGCCAAATTACAGATTTGTAGCACCTAGGGTGTCTGAGCAAAACCGCGGACGGACTGACGGACGGACGGACGGATGGACATGGCGAAATTATAAGGGTTCCTTGTTGCGTTACTACGGAACCCTAAAAATAAGACATTTGACAGGTACGACCTACTTCAAAGTGACGATAGATTTAAAACCTACGATTATATTTTGATCTCCCATATAGCAAATTATCTAAGAGTCGAGAATTTTATTCGTGTTTTAGCTCGTTAAATATAAAATAACAGATCAATGTTAAATAACGAGAGATAAGACGAAAATAAAGAAAAACGATTGAATATTTTATGAAAGAATTAGGCTGTGATTTTCGTAGCAATTTAGTAGCTAGAGTGACGTAACCTTTTCGTAGCTACAATATAACAAAATGTATAAAGGGATTTTTTTTTACTTGATTTTTTTTCATAAAGTACACTGTGTTGTTGCTATGAATAAATCGTTTCATTTCTTTATTTCTTTCATTTAATTTTTATTATTTTAAAATAAATGATGATAAAGCTCACAGCTCGCAGTTACCGGCGGTCTATAAGTAGATGCTGACTTTCTGTGAAATAGCGGTTTTCTTTCTGTAGTCGACACTCAATATCCCTAAGACACGCCAGAAGCCTGTCAAAGCGAAACTTTTCTCTTTGAACCACGGGTTGCATAAATTTATGATTTTCCATTTAAATTAATTTCTAGTCATCATTAAATTTGTGCAAAATCTTAAGTGACGTGTATTGAAGCTTATATAAACGATACAGCAAAGTAAAATAGGCAACGAGGAAATACTTACAAACATCATTGTGCTCATTGCGCAGTGCTCATTTTCAGGTATCGACGTTATTGGTTAACGCTTAACAAGCAGGTAATTACGTCTCAAAAAGAATTCGAGACATTTCAAACGCGTGGGCACTGCTTGGTGATTGCCAATTTCATAAAATTGAACAAAAAGGGCATTTTGTTGAAAGAATATCTATATGGGTCAGATGTCTATGTAGCTTTCTTAAAAATATACTTCTTTTAAATTCTTGCGTTTGGGGTCTGAGGATGAACCTGGATATGAGGTGATCGCTACCATGCTGTTTCTAAATGTTTTCGTATTAATTGTATAAAATGTTATATTGTAAATTATGCATTAAAAAAAAGTTTCGCTAGGTTTCTTGTTGGTTCTTCCCAGGACAGAGGTTTCTTTCGAACCAGTGGTAAAGCTTAAACGACATTCAATAAGTATTCTTATATTGAATAAAAATGATTCTATTCTATATTACTATTCGTTGTCTTTATTATGGCGACAGTATCTAATGAGGCTTTCTTTTGTATTCTAAATAATTACAACCGGAGACTTATTCGAATCTGTTTACCAAGTTTTTATTAACTCGCTTTCGTGTATGTCTGTTCGGGTCGAATTTTATAATTGATTTTTAATTAACTTTCCGATGAGTTAGAGGCTTGAAATTTTGAACTTAGCACAAAATCTATTGGCAACGTAAGAATATAACAAAAGCAGTGTAGTTAATAAAATTTATACATAACTTTTTTAAATTCACTTGTTAATGGTAACGATGCATCCCATTTAAGCCTTTAGATATACAACACATCTGCATTTTGATTCTTAATCGATATATTCTGGTATGTATGGAAAGCAGCATTCACTTACCACCAGGTGGAATATGTACTCTTACTGTTACCGTTACAGTCTATCAAAAATCTACAGCTTAAGCCTCCCTCATTGATTGCCTCGTAGGGAACATATTTACCATAGTTGCTACGCTTGTCAGGCGAGTTGGCGACAACAGTTTTTTAATAGGAAGTCGCTGCTGCCCATCCTGGTTGTGGTTTGTTTCCATTTGTTGGCTCTAACGACACCCATGGAATGAGATGGGATATCCTCTTAAGACCAATAACCAATGTTTTTGCCGTGTGGTAGCGGTGTAAGAAAATACGTCCCCCCTTTTCGTTCCGCGTTTCTCGTAAGATACTTCTATGTAAAATAACATTAAATCGTCTGGCGTCCTATAAACGGCGGTATACCATTTATCATTACCGTTACCGTTAGCCTATTAAAGTCCACTGCTGGACATAGTCCTCCCCCATAGATTGCCTCATAGGGGGGATATTTGCCATAGTTGCGACGCTTGGTAGGCGGGTTGGCATCTCATTTACGCCAGACATACAATATTCGACCGGCAGAGGGCAGCAGTGTCAAACATGTGAAACGGTTCTGAGTTCAAAAACCACAGAAAGTATATTTTGCACCCAAACAACGTGTAATAAGCTATACCATTATCTCTGTGTGGGCTTAAAGGCTGACAACTTCAAAAAAATTGTATCCTGGAAATGCCCTTGCAACTCAAGGCCAAACAACCGAAGGGAAACAATCATCATCATCATCATCATTACAGCCCTTCACAAGTCCACTGCTGAACATAGGCCTCCCCCAAGGAAAGCCACAAAGCACGGTCCTGAGCCACCTGCATCCATCGACTTCCTGCATGTCTTACCAGGTCGTCACTCCATCTAGTGCGGGGACGCCCTACACTTCGTCCGCCGGTACGAGGCCGCCACTCGAGAACCTTTTCTCCCCAACGGTTGTCGGTTCTTCGAGCCATATGGCCGGCCCATTGCCACTTCAGCCTACTAATCCGTTGGGCTATGTCGGTCACTCTGGTTCTACTGTGAATATCCTCACTTCTAAGTTAATCACGCAGAGAAACCCCGAGCATATCCCTCTCCATAGCTCGTTGAGCGACTTTGAGCTTCCTCATACGGCCAGCAGTGAAGGACCACATCTCAGTTCCATAGGTCATCACTGGCAACACGCACTGATTGTACAGTCTCGTTTTTAAGTTTTGAGGTATTCCTGGCGAGAAAATGTGTCGTAATTTCCCGAACACTGCCCAGATGAGTTGAATCCGTCGATTGACCTCTCTGTCGAAGTTGGACTTACCTAGTTGGACTATTTGTCCCAGGTAAATATACTCGTCATCAACTTCCAGCTTAGTGCTCCCAACAACTACCGGCATAGGTGTGACATGGACGTTATACTTGATCTTTGTTTTGTCCATGTTCATCTTAAGACCTATCCTAAGGGAAACAATAGCTCAAAGTTATCTATGTGAACGAGCACCTAACACCACGTAACAAAAAACTTCTTCTTGAAGCAAAAACAAAAGCCAAAAAATCTGCTTGTCGTTACGTATGGACAAAAAACTGTCGGATTTACGTACGACGCAACGACAGTTCACCTCCACTGTTAATCTCCACCGCGTCAGATTTGAAAAAAAATTTGTAGTCTCACTTAGTTTATTAAACCTGTATCTTTATCGTCTATTATAAAAAAGTCCATCACCAAAGATTGGCTCATAAGGAGGAATTGCCAATATATATTTACGGACTTTTTCGAAAGTAATACGTCTTCTAAATCTGAAAATATGTATAATTTTAAGAAAAATTTAGAACCAAATTCATTTGGCAATGCAGTAGAGGCAATAAAGGTCGAATATTCCTACAAAACTTTTGACCAAGCCTGTCCTTACAATAATTTAAACAGTGAAAAGACAGTGCTTATATTTAATTTTGAAGACAATCAAGAAATTTCCAATTTAAATCGAACATTTAAGAACAATTCTAAGTTAAAAATTATCACATGTGAGCTAATTTTAAATAGACGTGTCGATGATGAAGAACATAAAGCTATAAAAAAGGCTGTTTTCAGCATTATTAATACACTAAACAATAAAAATAACGAAAAAAATCAGTTAATATACAAACTGATGAAATCTCGATTATTTCTCTTGAGGAATACAATGTTTTTAAAATTATGATCAGAAATAATATCATGAAAGTTTTATCACATGTAACACAAAAAATGCCAATTACAGCTTGGTTAATTCAGTTCATTCGCAAAACACAACGAATGAAAATATTCTGAATTCTGACAATGAATCTCGTGCGAAGCAGTTTTCAAACAATCAGGAAAAAACAAATCAATAATCATGGGTGTATAACTCCGTTATTAAAGAAATGCTACATCCTGAAATCGAAAATGAAGAAAATATGAAGTCCTTTTTACTTTAGTATCACAGTTTATTAGTGAATTTTTGAATAATAAAATGCCAAATTTTACAATAAACTCACCAAATGAGACATCTTATCCTGATTTTAATAAAATTAATATCAAAATTTATATGAATGATGAAACGAGGCATTTATTATCTCAATATATAAAACAGGTTCAGGAATTTCGACAGAACCAACAAATTGGGTATCAATCTTCCACTCGACAGCAAAACCAAGAACCACATTTTAGAATGCAGCAATTTAACAACACATACGCGCAAGTTCAAGGCGTAGGAATGTAAAATACCAAAAACTGGCCTAGGGTATGCATATACTATTAAATTTCATTTTACCTCTTTCATAAAAGAAACTACAAAATATATTAATTACAAGTAAATTTATCTAAATGAATTTTAAGATTCAGGTACATTAAACCCATTTTTAATTTTATAGATTATAGTAAATCTTAATCAGAAATTAAATTTCAAATTGTAAAGGTATTTCTTTCTTAATCACAATATACATATTAGTTTCTTTATAAATCTATTTTATTTTTGTAGGGTCATAACCCAGTGGCTGCAAACGTACAAGTCCCCACACTGCAACAAATTACACCTAATCAGAGTCACCATACAGGACTTTTGCAAGCCGTACCCTGCCCAAAAGGTCAAACCAGGCGCTTACATTCTTTTGGAGACTTTTCAGGTAACAACAACAATTATATTAATCAACCACAACATCCGTATCGCAATCAAAACCACGTTCTAGCTAGGCCTCCAGGAGCTCAGGGTTATTACGATTCCAACAACAATGTGATGGCGATACATCATCAACAACAACAACACCTACAACAGAATGCTATGTTGGTGCAACTTTTTTACAAAACAATTTTTTTTATGTACTTTGTCAATTAAATGTCAATTTTATTTTAATTTCAAATATTATGTTAATTTACATAATTTATAATCGATTTTAATGTCTACGTCTGATGTCAAAATATTGAATTTTGTAATAATTTACCTTCAAGAAATTATAGATGTATTGATGTTACGTAAGTATGTACGTGTTGATGTTAAAGACTTAAAAACATTATAAAATACGAGTATTTTAATAAATCTCTTAATATTGTGAATAGCATTAGCTTTTATCTTTGTCATGCAATTACATATTATAGTATTTAAAATAAATGTTAATGTACTTTCCTGTGCATACGTTACATTAAAAAAACGCAAATTTATCCATATTTCATATATCGTTACAAATCTTATCAAAATACGTCCAGTGTAAGTTAAATACTTTGTATGGTTCAATAGGTGTAAATGTATGCTATAAATTACTAAAAGTACAAAGAATGTGCATGGAACGAGCCTCCACGAATTACTAATTGAATGCCTATCTTCAATTCGGCAATATGCGAATTTCTTAATGGTAGTTTGGCTAGACTCTCAACAACAAAGGTAATTTTGGGCGAATTTCCATTGTTTTATTAGTACGTTAAGAATGTTTTTACTGTGAGCAACTTTCTCTTTAAACTTACCGGATGCCAGGGTGGATAGAAATGTAAGACTTTAAAATAAAGTTATACTTAGTTGAAAAAAAAGTATATAAATTTAAGATTAACGGTAATATAATTCAAACACTTTTTTTATGCAAGCGATGTAGTGGCAGCTTATATTAATCCACTACGCCATATCGTAGATCGTAAAAGACGACAGAAGAAAATTAAACACGAGATGGGCAGTAGCTTTTTTCTGCGATTGCCAACCTGCCTGGCAAGTGTGGCAGCTATGGCAATTCCTTCTTATGAGCCAATCTTTGACAATGAACTTTTGATAGGTTGTAATGAATGAATGAATGAATTTTCTTATTGAAGGTAGGTATTAAGTCTTTCCACGGCTCGGCACAGACCTTCTCTCAATTTTGCGAGGGTTACTTATGACGCAATTTGTCCGCCGGGTTGCTCCACATGTCCTCGAAATATTTTTATTCCTCAAAAATCCAGGTTTCGTCACGCTGTTTTCCTTTACCGCCGAGAACATGGTAAATCAGCACTTAAAATTACAATTTACAATCTATTTGGTTCCGGTGGGCGTTTAACCCCTAGGTTTTTTGTTAAGAGGAACAATTTATTGTTATCGTTACAGCCTGTCAAAAGTCCACTGCCTATCCCATCGTCTCATAAGTAAAATATTTGCTATAGTTGCCACGCTTGGCAGGCGGGTTGGCAATCGCAGTTTCTTATTATTTAAATGTTATCAGGAAGACGCTGCTGCCCATCTCCTGGTTTTTTCCTCTCTGTCGTCTGTTACGACACCTACGGGAAGATATGGGGTAGTAGATATTCTTGCACCGCCACCATTGCTGTGCGTAAAGGAACAATTTAAATTAGGATATTTAGTGTATTATTCTTAGCTAATCTACTTCAAAGTATTTGCTTGAAGATTTAGTAGGTAAGTAAGAATACAGGTTTTGGAATAATCATTCTGAAATAATAGCTTTTCTATGTAGAAATTGGATTTTGGTGCGAATTTAAGTTTAATAGGTACATTGAATACATTTTTAGATACTTAAATATTTAGGTTTATTTTGTAACTTTATTTAAATTAAATATTTAATTGGGTCAATTGGGGCAAGTGTGGCTATCTATGATTTGAAGTTGACAAGTGTGATTTTTTTATAATACGTTTATTACTTGCAAAATACGTTAAGATTACCAACTTGAAAAACTTAACCCCAAATCAATATGTATGGTTTGGGAAAGCGCACCTTATGTATGAGAAAATTAATATTATAAGCTGAAGGATTCAGCCTCTTATATACGAGTATCAAGGCCATTATATCGAAATACAATTTCAACCGTTCTTTTTTCTTCTTTCTCTTCTTATATTCCACTTAAGATTCTTCTTGGTATTATAAGTCTGTAAATGTGTATCTTACTGTATTTTGTCATTATGTTTGTGTGTTTAAGTAACATTTTGTTGAATAAATAAAAATAAAAAATACGTAGGTATGTTACGACCTACCACTAACAGCAAAAGTTATCCTTATAATATTTTCACTTATTTCATTGTTCACTTGTGATAATAACTGATACAGTATGGCCATCAAGTGGAATGTTCGCGCGAGCTTGAGCGCATCTCCGCTGGGCCAATGTCGACACATACAACAAAATTGCATGTTCAAAGCCCTGTAAAGGCATCTAAAAGTCCGGGGACTGAATTGCCTATTCCCAGTTCTAAACGAGTGGTAAAGAAATAGTTGATTATTTAGATTTGTAGGTACTTAATTATCTTACAACTTCTTACTCTTATCGTTTATATAATAGATGCCACTGATCACTCAGTACTTAATAGGCATTTAAGGCAATTAGCAGTACTTAATAGGCAATTGATGCTTTAAAATTATTTACGAATTATTCATTTGAAATGTTTGACACATTTCACACTGTCAAATATCAACTCGGATAAGGTTATATATTAAATTCTGTGAATATCAATTCTGTCAATTGTAATTATCAACGTCATTGAAATGACAATCATAAAAATTGATAAATAAATTTTAATTTTATACTTTTGTTATAGATTCCTGTATTTTAATGATTAATATTTTAATAGGTTTATCAATAAATATTCGGAATAAGACACTTATAGGACACAATGAGTTGAAGAAATGCGTTCAATTTTTTTCAAATTTTAAATTCGTTAGTAGCCAAGGCGAGAAAAAGCTAAATAAAAAACTATAGCCAATTTTTTTTAAACTTCACAGTTGCCGGGAATTTGCAAATCGTTTGCAAAATGGAGATATTCGTGCGGTCATTAAATATTTCTGCCTAAAAAATTTACTACAAAAAGTGTTTTTGAGAACTGCAATCTACTTTGACAGACAATGCTTCGTCTTATTCTACAGTGGTATACTGGTGCGCTGAATTTAAACGTTCGGAGATCGACGTGTGACCGTCGATGATCCGTTATTTAGTTGATAGTAGTTGATATATGATTGTAAAGTATTCGTTTGGGACAATTCTGTTTATTTTAACTCATATCTTAAAATAAAAAAGGTGGCCGCGCGGAGGCCGCGGTACACCATTTTGCTCCGGAGACGAATAACCAATAATAATAATAATAAATAATAAGGCGTAGGGAAGTGACGTCCCCATCGCCCAGTGACGTAACAGTTATGTGAAAAATCTGCTACGTCGGCGCAGTCAGTCAGCACCTTGCCAAGAGGTTTAAGCGCCGTGCCTCGGCAAAATTGAAGGTGCACAGGCCCGCTTGTGCATATGGCTCCACCATGAACCGGTGCCAGGTCTGGGAGTTTCCCGTTAACTAACGCTTAAATTGATGATGGGAATCAGAAGAACGTGCAAAGGGCCGCTGCCTGGAGGTTGCCAGGGCGCGTCTGGAGCTGGCGCTGGACGCGACATCATGCGATCCGCCAGCCGAGCGCGAAGTGTTGTACGACCACCCAGCAGCCCCTCGCATCCATTATGTTGCCTTGCTGTCGACAGAGTCTTCGCGGACCCAGCAATCGATACTCGCTACTGGGGGAGTACGCCGCATGCGACGGACAATCCAAATGAATAGCAACACATTGCGGGTGTATTCTAGGGCGAAAAGGGGAGAAGTTGGATGTTTTGCGTACCGGACTACAATGCATCGTCTTTTTGCTGAGCTGGAGCCATCTATAACCGTCACTGAGCAAAACCTGGCAGATCGAGTTTGGTACATCTTGCGCTCAAACATATTTGATGGAGCCGAACTCGAACGGCTATGACGTGAGGCTGTTCCCTCATCGGATGAGAATGCTACGGCTGGGGATGCAGCGCCACAAATTGCAGAGCTATCCGCACACGTGGATGCGGCTGTGAATCTTCCAGTTGTAGTTGACTCAGACGATAATGGAATAGTCGCCCATGAACTGGAGCAAATGAGGAGCACATTGGAGGAGGCGATTACGGAAACTTGCAGTACGCCTCTCAAAAATCGACCACGATTTCCCCGCATACCCCTAAACAAGCAGAATGGGGCTGCCGTGAGGGCTCTAAACCTAATGCTGGTGATGTATTTAGAAGCCAGCCGGGACTTTTGCGTGACTCACTCAATTATTTTTGATGCCACACTGGCTTTCTGTCGTATCATTGGCGCTAAGCTTTCCACGGCTGGACGCGCTACTGAACCAACCTAGTATAAGTAACTTTTTATTTTAGACTAGTTTTTTCTTTATTTGTCGTCTTTGTTAAGAGAATGCTGTATAGCAACTTAATTTGTCTCATGTATACTCATGATTTTTTTGACAAATTTTTAGTAATTAAGGAACCAGTGGAGAGACTACATTCGATTGCTGGTAGGTGGTTTTTATTTTTATTTTATTTTATTGCTTTAAATTTAAATTATTTATATAAAATGTCTTTTCAAGATATGAGCCTAGACGACTCATTTTTTCCAATTTCGATGTTAACGTATTAATAGTAGTAATAACTTAGTAATAATAATGTATGTAGGTTACATTTCAGAATCACATAATATGCAGTATATATAGGTATTTTAACAATAAAATATTAAGAAATAAAGTAGATATAGGTACTTGTTACCGCAGTAGTTTAAAGTTTAGCGTGTAAGATGAAAATGAATATATTCAAGAAAATCGATGTGATATACTGAGTAGTTCTGTATATTAAAGATGTTCTAAAATTTACTTGTACATAATTATGTATGTTTACTGTGCATTGTATATTTTTGCTGCGCTTTTTTAAACTTTCATCAAAATATTTGAAGTGTTTAAATTATATATAAGATAACATTATTTTCTGATGAGATAACTTATGCTTGTTATATTTTATTTTAAACTAGCTGTTCCCCGCGACTTCCCCCGCGTGCAATTCATTGCGATTAAATTTCATGGGTTTTAATTTTTATGCGCGGAACGTGAAAGTCCCGTCAAAATCGTTTCGGAGATTAGCCGGAACAAACAGACAGACAGACAGAAAGACAAAAATATTAAAAAAAAATTGTTGTAAGTACCGTATATACTTTCATATGCATTTTGTAAAAAGCTGTTATTTTGACATTACAAACAGACACTGCAATATTATTTATTTCTATTTTAAATACATTAATATTTAAAATACAAATAACACTTACTTATAACACTAATATTACAAAAATAAGCACTGCGACGAAAATGTTAAACGATTAATTATTTATTAATTAAACAATTTCCTCTGATACAGCCGAATGATTAAGCTAACTTTCAAATTTTCCTAATGGCAAAATCTCAAAATATGAAGTATTTAGTACGTTTTCACACCATCATTGCTATCATTGCGCACAGCGAATAGAGATGTTTTTGGCTGTATCTTCAATGATATTCGTTATAATATCTGATTTAATGTGAAGTTCAACAATGTTTGTGTCGTAGCCCGATTCAATTAGCCGGTTGATTACACGGCTAGCTTATACGGCGATATCTGATAACTTCCAGACAAACATTAAAATGTTCTGGAAACTCGTAAGAACTGCCAGGAGAAATTCAAAACAGCCTAGAATTAATGCTATATAAGACGAGAATGGCTGTATGCTGAATGATGAAGTTTCGAATTTAAAAAGATGGAAGGAATACTTTGAAAGCGTGTTTATGAGTGAAGAGTCGTCTGAATTAAGTGAAATAGAAACTCCGAAAGAAGTGGAGAGAGGTAGGGAGATAAGTGTAGATGAAATAATTAAAGCAATGAAAAGCATGAAAGCAGGTAAGGCAGCCTAGTACACCTTGTTTAATTTATGTTGGGAACTGAAGCGGGTACCGGAAGACTGGTGCAAAGCCGTTATAGTTCCAATATATAAGGGAAAAGGGTCACAGCGGGACTGTAAAAACTACCGGGGTATCAGCTTGCTTAGTATTGTGGGTAAACTGTATGCTATGGTGTTAATTGAAAGAGTTATGGAAGAAACTGATGAAAAAATTTGGGAGGTGCAAGCTGGATTTAGAAAGGGGATGGGGTGTACGGATCAAGTTTTTTCCATGCGCATGATTGCGGAGAAGTTTTTAGCCAAAAACCAGAAAGTTTTTTGTGCGTTCATGGACTTGGAAAAGGCTTATGACAGAGTGGACAGGAATGTGTTATGGCAAACATTGAACTCATTTGGGTTGAGCGCTGGTTTGATACAGGCATTAAGGTCTCTTTATAGGGACTCTAGTGCTTGTGTCCGGATCAACGGGGTCTACTCGGACTGGTTTGGCATCCAAAAAGGTGTCAGACAGGGATGTGTAGCTTCCCCGTGGCTGTTTAACCTATTTATGGACAGTTTTTTGCAAACTTTGAAAGTTGAAGAATGTGGGTTGAGAATGGGTGAGTTAACCGTCAAATGCCTTTTTTACGCCGATGATCAAGTCATATTTACATCGTCGGCGGCCGAGTTACAAATGATGGTTACTTTAATGAACTGGTCATTAAAAGAAAGGAGTATGAAAGTAAACGCAAGTAAAACGAAAGTGATGGTTTTTGAAAGAGAAGAAATTAAAACGTTATGTGAAACAAGAATAGAAGGGGAGTTGATTGAGCAAGTGGATGAATTTGTATATTTGGGATATTTAGCAGGGATGGTAGATATGATAAGGATATAGTACGATGAGTGAACGCAGGAAATAGAGAGAATGGGGCTCTACACGCTATTGTGAAGAGTCAGAATGTGTCAAAAAAGGCACGTTTGGCAATTCATAATGCTGTGTTAGTAGTTACTTTAATGTATAGTAGTGAAAGTTGGGTCTGGCAGAAGAAGCTTGAGAGTAGCTAGGGCTGAATCTGAATGACAGGGTGAGAAACAGTGTGATAAGAGAAAAGTGTGGTTTGCAAGATGACGTTGTGACCAGGATTAAGAAAGGAATGCTTCGGTGGTTTGGTCATGTAGAAAGAATGAACGAGGTAAGAGTGACAAAGCAAATTTATGTTGCAGAAGTGAACGGCAGAGTCGGGAAGGACGCCCTAGACGAAGGTTTATCGACCTAATTGGCGTTATATTGAAAAAAGGCCAGATTAGGAGTATCCTTAACCGACGAGCGTGTATGCGTAGATATATGGTTGTAAAGGAGGCGAGAGAGGTGTGCCAGGATCGTGCCAAATGGAAGTCCGTAGTCTCTGCCTACCCCTCTAGGTGACAGGCGTGAATGTTTATATATGTATGTATGTATTAAAGGGAGGGAAATAATTTGCCGGTGTCTGTCAAGACTTCAGGTAAGGGGAGTTAATAGACTTTTGTTACTGCTTCATCACTACTTACCAACAGGAGAGGTTTTTACAAGCACTAGCTTATAATAGGTAAAACAAAACTATATAGAGGGACACAATTTACGTATTAGTGATGTGAAACACGTCCAGCTAGATGAGCGAAGATTCCCGTTTAAATAAGAACTTGCGAAATTCACCCATATTTTTCATTACAACACTGCCCTAATTTCATAACAACAAGGTTCTATCTTAAGATAGAACTTTGTTGAATTTATGTTATTTTCTCGCATGCATACTAAAAATATACAACAGATAGGACCTGTGTAAATTCAAAGGCTCGTTTTGTTATAAAAAGCTTAAAGTAATAGAATAAAGTCTTATGTTACGTCTAAGTTTCATCCTCAATATTGCGTCAAAATACTTAATATAATATTGAAGTCATCTGAGGCAGAAAAGAAAGTCATTAAATGTTAATATTCTAATTGTGCCTTTTGTTCCTTTTGTCCTTTACTTAGCATGTTGTATATCCAACGCGACGATTTATCAGAAAGTTGTTAGGATTCCTCGAGGAGCTAAGATGGCTCGAATAACATTAATTCCTGCTTATACGCAAAATATTCAGTCGTGAACTCAGTTGCGGAAACTGTCCTGTGTCACAGGTTAAATAAGCTGCCCGTGTACCACCATTAAGGTTTAAAAAATCTACGCATAAAATGTTAATGATGATATTATTAAATAATGTATCCTCTTTCGTATCGTTTATGTTTAATAAAATTTTAAACTTATTTGTAGACAGAAATTCTATATTTATTAAAAATAACAGAAAAGAAAAGAAAACTATCAGATACTGAATAAAATTTCTAACTTAACGTTTTGTATTAAATAGTCACATTCCCTATTATCCACATTTATTTTACAATGGGGAAAGACTCAAATGGAAGAGAGAAAGACAACGTTATTAGGCAACTGTTTATTATCCAATGCTTATATAAATTTTCTTAATTGGTATTATCTTTAAAATAAAAAATACACTAAAATAAACGCTTACTCGACACAGTACTACAATCATATTTTGTAAAGTCCATTGTTTTCATTCGACCGAGTGGCGTGCAGGTTAATTTGTGAAATGGGTGTGTTCGGACGAGGACGCTCCGGTGGAGTTAATCCTTTACGAGGTGATGGCATATAAGCCAAATGACTATTGAAGTTTGGACGCCCTGCTATGTAGTCTCTGTTTAATACATTTACTTCGAGCGTTATTATTTTTAAAGAGGATTTTTATCCGACTTCAAAAAAAGGAGACTTATCTACAATTCCACTGTAAGTTTTTATTTGTATGTATGTTACGCGATATCTTTAGCAATTTTTAACTGATTTTGATGACTCTTTATTTGTTAAAAATGTCCATACTTGAGGGTTTATATATAAGAGTACAAAAGGATATACATAACAAAAGGAATCGTATATATAAATAAAAATATGTTCACAGAATAAATAAGAAAATTAATAATAATTAATGAGGGAATTAATATATTCGTTTCTAAACGGAAATCGGATTCAACTAACAGAAGGATGGAATAGGGAGATTGAAGTAGTATAAATCAAATTATAATATAATTTATTCCAAGTTTAATTCTTTATATTATATTAGGGATTTATAGGTTACAAACGAGTACATAGTCTATCTTATGGTGTCTAGGTGTAGTATCACGCTCTTACTTTAAAAACAATCTATATTATAAAAAGGTCCATACTTGAGGGTTTATATATAAATTTGGAGAAAAATTCCATCCCTCAGGGTGGCAAAATAGGGTATAAAGTTTTCAATGTCCACTCAAAAGGGTAAAAAATAATTTTTAACGAAAAGTAAAACGTTCTTAAGTCGCGGCTTTCATTTTTTACTTCTATGAAGGCGGCTTTTACATCGTACCGTTACCGTTATAGCTTATCAGAAGTCCATTGCTGAACATAGGCCTCCCTATAAATGGTCTCATAGGAGGATATTTGTCATGGCAGGCGGGGCATGTCTCTTGGCACGCCGGTTGGCTACCACACTTTTTTTTATTTGTTATAAAGAAGATGCTACTGCCCATATCCTAGTTTGTTTCCCTCTGTCACCTCTTACAACAACCACGGGACGATATGGGATAGTGGATATTCTTACTCCGGCACTACACGGTTGTTAACATGATATGAATTAATATACAAATCCTTTACTTCTTTTTCATTAACCCGTAAAACTCCACAGCTGAACATGGGTAAAGTAGCAGAATAGTGCTGTGTTTCGTATGGTGAGTGTAGAGAACCGGATACCCTGGGTTACAACGCATCTGCATTTTGATTCTTAATCGAGGTTAGATGAAGATGTCTATACGCTGCAACAACTACTTTCATTCAGGTGAACTGTCTGCTCGCTTTTTATATTTACTCTGAAAAAAAAACAATATAATTTGGTTTAGGATTATGAAATAAATAGATTTATAACAAGTGGTGAAATTAAAAAATTGTACAACTGACTTCAATATAAATATACTTTATTGTTATTTTTTTAAGTAGGGGAAGTATACCCTTTGAAACAAAAAAAAAAGAATTTTCCAAATCGCTTCAGGCGTCTTGAGAAACTTGAAAAAACAAGTGTCATATCTTTGCAGAAACTATCATACCTTTACCCAAGGCCATATCAGTATTGCAGCATGGATACGTAGTATTATTTAATCTGTGACATGGACATGAAGTTGTTCACAATCTGTATAATTATTTTGTATCTACAGTAACGTATGTAGATAAAAAAATATACGTACAACGGTGTTGTCAACTTTTGTATAACCGGCAGATGTTGCACTTATTGAAACTGGCCACGTAGACGGCATTTTAGAAAAAAATATAAAGTTCTTAACTTAATGTACTGAACCTTCTTGTCAAGAAGTCGTATTTTCTTACATTATTACGAAATGCATAATATATTAGGTATCGCGTTTGTAAAAAATATTCGAAACGAGAATTTCTCGATAAATAAACTTCCATGGTGAATCAACACCAACGAAAATCCTTTGTAATTTCAAAACGTATCCGTCTTATTATAAAAACTGGTGTATCAATTGCTTCAGCTTTAAGAAATCCATAAATATTTATACGTGGTAGAGCCATGCTGCATCTATATTATGGTTTGTAGCACGAATAGGTCGGCTCGACCGGGGAAGGACCACGCTCTTACTGAATACCAGCGTAAAGTAGCAGCTTTATTCTATATATAAAATATATTTATATATAGAATATATATAAATAGTATATATAAATATATTTTATATGTCTATATATAAAATATATTTATATATAGAATATTTATAAATAATAATTTAAAAAATATATATTATATAAATATTAATTAACCATAAACCCTAGACTATCAATAAACTATGTTTTGTAATAAGAACGACGTTCAATAATAGAATATACTTAACAATATAAGATAAACAGATCGACCGTGGACGAAAGCCTGATCCAACTGAACATTTTCTTTGTTTAACGAAATGAAAAAAACGTATATATGCATATCGATTTTAAAACTGATATTGTACTTTTTTCAATCAAGCACTTGCCAATCGTTGAAACGCATTAATTTCTTAACCCCTCATAGCTTGATCAACCAGTATACAACGAAGCGGAACGCACACATACGCGCCTTTGTAAACTGTAACCTGACACATACAGCACACAGATACGAGTAAGCTGCATCGAACGCATCGCCCCAGCCCCCTAGCAACGGTCCGGGCGAGGTGTACTATTCTCATGACAGCATCTAAAACAGAATAACGTTCGCCAAAATATTGAATGCCTTTTCTTGTGGTAAAAGACTCGATTAGAAACATCATCATCATCATCATTACACCCCATTACAATTCAACTGCTGAACAATGGCTAGGCTTGCTTTCATGTATCCATTGACTTCATGCATCTCATGCCAGGTCGTTATTCCATTTGGGGGGGGGGGGGCTGCCCCCACTTCAGAATTTCAATTCATCCCCATCGATTGTTGGTTTGCCGTTTAGTGGCGGCGTAAATGAATTCTAGTTACGTCCCGGAGGTGTAGGAGGCTAATACAAGAAACGTCACGAAAAATCTAATGGCTTTCGATATATAGCTGTATAACCATATCGGTTATGTCAGAGCCAGACGAAATATCCAGACTGCTTAAGGAAGCAACGTTAAAGGTGCGAGACGACTTGTATTGCGATCGTCAATCTATCTGCCAACTGTGAAAATTATTGCAAATCCCCTTACAGTGGGAGAGGCCTATGTCTTGCGGTAGACTTTTACGGGCTCCATAGGTTGTCGCAAAGCACGGTCCTGAGCGGTACTTTGCTTTTCATGATGATTGTTAATTTTTTTTGTCGTTTTCAAAAAATATACCGCATACTTTTGCTAAACTTTCAATTCATAAAATCAATTTTGTAACACAGACGAATTCATTTTAACTTCCTCTCAAAATAACTTGTCCTAATTAATGATATTTATTCCGGGTTATGACAAACCTTAGAGTAATACATAAATTTAGTAAATATACTTGTCTCTCTTCTTGTAATTTAATTTTCAAATAAGGCAAAAAGAGACAATTCTATTGAAAATTCTAATTCATGCGTGAAAATAGAAATGTCAAGTGGTCATCTTTGGTCTGTAAAGTGGTGGTGGTATATAAAGAGTACTTTAGAGGAAGAAGAATAGATAATTCTTTTGACATTTTTGTGTCATTTGACCCCTTTAAACTTTATATCAGCTTCTGCAAGTCACGTTGTTTATTGTCATTGCAAAGTTGTAAGTGTTTTGCTTTAAACCTATTCGTGGGACGAAACACCCGCTCACGAACATCTAGCCGGTGTCAATATTTGTGTTTACCACGTTCTGTTAAGAAACAACTAATTTTAGCCGGTTACCATTGTAAATATTTGAAGAATGTTTATTAAAAGTGAATAGTGATACCTGTTGGTAAAGATAAAAGAATAATCTCTATTCTCTATAATACAGGGTTATTTTTCAAAGAGTAGGCAAATTTTAAACTATATAAATATATAAATAATGATATAACGCATGCAATACAGTCACATTCTTTTAGAAAAAAACGCTCCTTTTTTTTTCAGAAATAGAGGCTTATTGGCAGTTTTTAGATAAAGAGAAGACAATCACAACTCGTTGGTTCATAGAAGGCTTTTTATTGCAAATCTGCACATCGACAACGCTTCCGTAAAAGGGGCTGCTTCTACTACTACTCATATTAAATACTCATAACAGAATCAGTGACAAGACTAATCCTTACAGACATGAGTTAGCATCATATTTTTTTATAAAGCTGAAGCGACAATCGAACTTACAGTCCACCTGATGGTAAGTGGCTTCTGCAGCCCACGGACACCTGGAACCAACTTGAAACAAAGAAGACTATAGTTGCGTAGTCACTTCTGAGGGCTAAGATGGAATGCCTCACATCCTTTAACTATACTGACTTTCTATACCCATCAAACCGGAACACAGCAGTTCTGCTATTGGGCGGCAGAAATTGGTGAGAGAGTGATACCTACTCAGACGGACTTCTGGACGGTAAAGGAGTTCTACCATGTTTTAAATTGTGACTTTGGTTTCTTTCCCTCTGCGAAACTTAAATTAAACGAACAAAATATAAAAATATTATAATTATAATAATTTATAGTTGTGTGGAACGGCAACGGCGTCCACGGTTCTATAAAAAATTTAAAGCACTATTTGATGCCACTAATGGATCTTGTCACAAGGTCTTCCCGCAGTTGAGACTTGTTGAAGCGATGGTGTAGCATTTCACTTTCAAAAATTACTTTGTAGAAGCCAATTTTCAATAAAATAATTTAAAATTAAAAATTTTGTACAACCGACTTCTATATAGATTATTAAGGATAACTCAAAAACTACTGGTCGGACCTTGATCAAATTTATAAGAGACTACAGAAAAAGCTCCAGCTTTCAAATAAAAAAAGAATCATCGAAACGATTCACCCAGAAAAAAGTTATGAGGTAACACAGATAAAAAAACATACAGTCGAATTGAGTACCTCCTCCTTTTTGAAGTCAGTAGAAAAATTTACTTTGATGAGTGTTTCGTTCGTATGGAAAAGTGTATCCATATAGTGTGATGATGACTACTTTGAAAGACATTAAATACTATTGCACTACGACAAAAGTAATGATGTGACCTTTGTACATACAATAGAAATATTATAGGACCTACTGGCGAATTTATTATATATTAATTTATTATATTTACTGGTAGTTATAAGCTAAGAAGTAAGTACATAACCATACCAGTTCTGCTAGCGACCGTACAACTCGCTACACTTCCGTCCCGCTGATAATTTCAGGACAGACAGACATTAAGTACAGGAAGATAAAAGCCACATAAACATAACATAAAACATAAACACTCACGCCTGTCACCCAGAGGGTGAGTGAGACTATAGACTTCTTATTTCACATATCGTTTTACATTCTTCTCTTTCAAAACCATAACTTTCATCTTACTTGCGTTCACTTTTATTCCCCTTTCTTTTAATGAACTGTTCATTAATGTAACCACCATTTGCAACTCGGCCACCGACGACGCGAGTATGACTTGATCATCGGCGTACAAAAGGCATTTGACGATTAACTCACCCATTCTTAACCCGCATTCTTCAACTTTCAAATTTTCCAAACAACTGTCCATAAATAGGTTGAACAGCCACGGGGAAGCCACACAGCCCTGTCTGACCCTTTATGGATTACAAACCAGTCCGAGTAGGCCTCGTTGATCCAGACACAAGCACTGGAGTCCCTATACAGAGACATCAATGCCTGTATCAACCCAGCGCTCAACCCAAATGAGTTCAGTGTTTGCCATAACACATCCCTGTTCACTTTGTCATAAGCCTTTTCCAAGTCCACGAATGCACAAAAACCTTTTGGTTTTTGGCCAAAAACTTCTCCGCGATCATGCGCATGGAAAAGACCTGATCCACGCTTGCACATCCCAAATATACAGTTTTCCTACAATGCTAAGAAGGCTGATACCACGGTAGTTTTTACGGTCCGGCTGCGATCCTTTTCTTTTATATAGTGGGACTATCACTGCTTTGCACCAGTCTCCCGGTACCCTTAAGTTCCCAACACAAATTAAACAAGGTGTACAGCAGGTCTGCCACCACTCCCTCTCAGCCCTTAGCATCTCGAGTGATACTCTATCATATCCGGCTGCCTTACCTGCTTTCATACTTTTCATTGCTTTCATTATTTCATCTATACTTATCTCTCTATTGTAGTGTGGTATATATATAGCCCTCACGACTATATATATTATAGTTAAGTTAAGAATAAACAGGAGTATAATTAAAGTTCTTGTACAAGCAACACGTCTCCTATTTATTAAAACCTTCAACATTACATGGCGACCCTGCCAGGCGGTGCGCTGCGACAATGCACGCGCACCGCCGGGGCTTCAAAGAGTAGGCAAATTTAAACTATATAAATAATGATATAACGCATGCAATACAGTCACATTCTTTTAGAAAAAGAACGCTCCTTTTTTTCAGAAATAGAGCTTATTGGCAGTTTTAGATAAAGAGAAGACAATCACAACTCGTTGGTTCATAGAAGGCTTTTATTGCAAATCTGCACATCGACAACGCTTCCGTAAAAGGGGCTGCTTCTACTACTACTCATATTAAATACTCATAACAGAATCAGTGACAAGACTAATCCTTACAGACATGAATTAGCATCATATTTTTTTACAAAGCTGAAGCGAGAACTTACAGTCCACCTGATGGTAAGTGGCTTCTGCAGCCCACGGACACCTGGAACCAACTTGAAACAAATAAGACTATAGTTGCGTAGTTAGGTACTTCTGAGGGCTAAGATAGAATGCCGCACATCCTGTAATTATACTGACTTTCTATACCCTTCAAACTGGAACGCAGAGCCTGCACTGCTATTTGGCGGCAGAAATTGGTAAGAAGTGGTCCAACCCAGAAGGACTTCTGGACGGTAAAGCAGTCCTACCATATTTTAAGTTGTGACTTTGGTTTCTTTCCCTATGCGAAACTTAAATTAAATGAACAAAACAAATAATATTGATGAGGATTTTATAGTTGTGTGGAACGGCAACGGCGTCCACGGTTCTATAAAAAATTTAAAGCACTATTTGATGCCACTAATTGATCTTGTCACAAGGTCTTCCCGCAGTCGAGACTTGTTGAAGTGATGGCGTAGCATTTGACTTTCAAAATTACTTTAGAAAGCCAATTTTCAATAAAATAATTTAAAATTAAAAATTTTGTACAACCGACTTCTATATAGATTATTAAGGATAACTCAAAAACTACTGGTCGGACCTTGATCAAATTTATAAGAGACTACAGAAAAAGCTCCAGCTTTCAAATAAAAAAAGAATCATCGAAACGATTCACCCAGAAAAAAGTTATGAGGTAACACAGATAAAAAAACATACAGTCGAATTGAGTACCTCCTCCTTTTTGAAGTCAGTAGAAAAATTTACTTTGATGAGTGTTTCGTTCGTATGGAAAATACATATAGTGTGGTGATGACCACTTTGAAAGACATTAAATACTATTGCACTACGACAAAAGTAATGATGTGACCTTTGTACATACAATAGAAATATTATAGGACCTACTGGCGAATTTATTATATATTAATTTATTATATTTACTGGTAGTTATAAGCTAAAAGTAAGTACATAACCATACCAGTTCTGCTAGCGTGTACGGTCGCTACACTTCCGTCCCGCTGATAATTTCAGGACAGACAGACATTAAGTACAGGAAGATAAAAGCCACATAAACATAACATAAAACATAAACACTCACGCCTGTCACCCAGAGGGGTAGGTAGAGACTATAGACTTCTTATTTCACATATCGTTTTACATTCTTCTCTTTCAAAAACCATAACTTTCATCTTACTTGCGTTCACTTTTATTCCCCTTTCTTTTAATGAACTGTTCATTAATGTAACCACCATTTGCAACTCGGCCACCGACGACGCGAGTATGACTTGATCATCGGCGTACAAAAGGCATTTGACGATTAACTCACCCATTCTTAACCCGCATTCTTCAACTTTCAAATTTTCCAAACAACTGTCCATAAATAGGTTGAACAGCCACGGGGAAGCCACACAGCCCTGTCTGACCCCTTTATGGATTACAAACCAGTCCGAGTAGGCCTCGTTGATCCAGACACAAGCACTGGAGTCCCTATACAGAGACATCAATGCCTGTATCAACCCAGCGCTCAACCCAAATGAGTTCAGTGTTTGCCATAACACATCCCTGTTCACTTTGTCATAAGCCTTTTCCAAGTCCACGAATGCACAAAAACCTTTTGGTTTTTGGCCAAAAACTTCTCCGCGATCATGCGCATGGAAAAGACCTGATCCACGCTTGCACATCCCAAATATACAGTTTTCCTACAATGCTAAGAAGGCTGATACCACGGTAGTTTTTACGGTCCTGCTGCGATCCTTTTCTTTTATATAGTGGGACTATCACTGCTTTGCACCAGTCTCCCGGTACCCGCTTAAGTTCCCAACACAAATTAAACAAGGTGTACAGCAGGTCTGCCACCACTCCCTCTCCAGCCCTTAGCATCTCGAGTGATACTCTATCATATCCGGCTGCCTTACCTGCTTTCATACTTTTCATTGCTTTCATTATTTCATCTATACTTATCTCTCTATCTCTTTCCTCTTCTTTCGGAATTTCTATTTCATTTAATTCAAACGTCTCATCACTCATAAACACGCTTTCAAAGTACTCCTTCCATCTCCTTAAACTCGAAACTTCGTCATTCAGAATACAGAATTCATTCTAGTCTGTTTTGAATGTCCCCTGGCAGTTCTTACGAGTTTCCAGAACATTTTAATATTTGCCTGGAAGTTTTCCGATATTCTTCTATCATTCTTATCCGTTCTTTCTTGCTTTTTCCTTTCAACTACTTCTTTTACTCTCTTATTTAGATGTCTAACGACTGCCTTTTTTCTTTCAATATCATCATTCATACCGCTAGAATAACTAGCCTTGGTTGCTAGTAAATCTAGCCATGCTCTCTTCTTTGCTTCTACTTCCATCCGTACCTCACCATCTCTTTCCCATGTATACATGTGAATCTTATTATGACAAAAGAAAGTGTTCGTCACAAAAAGATTCTTTTCCACACATACGGTGAGGGGGCTTTTCCCATTCTCATTTATACTTTCACCACCAAACGTTCCCAATATCCTTTCATAACCAAGCCTCTTAACGCCAACCCTTCCATTAAAATCTCCTAATATAACAATATTTTCATTACCCTTGCATTTCATTAGCACATCTTACCATCTCCCAAAACTGCTCTCGGATATAAGTGGGCTTAGAACATGTCTGGGGCGTAGACCCTAGAACAAACAACTTCTTTAAGCCTACTTTCATTCGTATCCATAGCAGTCTCAAACACATTCATACTCTCACACAAGCCCATTCTTTCTGAAAGGATGATACCAACTCCCTGACATGCCCGCTCGGTCTCGTCTACACCAGACCAGTACGCGATATACATGCCATATGTAGTGGCATCCTTTCCCTTCCGTTTCGTCTCATTTACACATAACACATCTATTCCTCTATCGTACATCATATCCATCTTATCATTCATTGCTCCACATATATTCAGCGTAGCCAGACGGGCTTCCGCAATCCACTTTTCGCCCCTCCGGGATACAAAACGTGACGGGTGGCGGACCTCGTCGCCGGTTTTCCTCCCGGATATACTCGTAAAAGCCACTTGCATATAAAATCACTGCTATATTTCCCTGAAATATTTTTAAACGTGGTAGAGCTACGCTGCAGTTATATTATGGTTGTAACACGAGTGGGTCGACTCGACCGGGGAAGGCCTAGCTGTCACAGAATACCAACATAAAGTGGCAGTTTAACGCTGCTATATTTCGTAATGTGAGTGTATAGAACCGGAGAAATTTTTGAACTGGGAACGAGGCATTCCATCTTAGTGCTCAGGGTTGACAACGCATCTGCATTTGGTTCTTAATCGATGATAGATATAGATGTCTACGGGCCACTTACCATCAGGTTGGCTTTTGACATCAGGTGCCAGTTTGTCAATCTTTTTTTTTATGAAAAATGTTTAAAGGACGTAGTGTTGGCCTTACTTTTTATTTATTGGTTATAAGTTAATGCTTGACTATACAATCCCATCAGGTGGTAAATGGTGATAAAGATCTAAATGGTAAGCCGCACTGTTTTGAATTGAAGCCCAGATTTTAATTGCAAATTATTATATTCTCTTACTGTAGGTACAAAAGGCGAAACGATTTCCGTTTAACTCAACTGCGTGAAATTTCGTTATCGATTGCATACTTCGAATGTCGCTAAAATATTTAAAACGTTTTATAAATAAAGCTCGCTCCGGCTTCGCCTGTGTAAGATATATCAATGTGGCGGCATTTAGATTTAAGATAATTATCGTAGGCCATATATTTCATCAATTTCTCGATTTATTTCAGATAAAATATAGCCTACATCACCCCTGGCATTGCTTTCTATCTGTTCGTAAAGTTTCATCACAATCAGTTCAACCATTCTAACATGGTTTCTACTCCATGCCTCGGAAAGCACGTAAAGCCGTTGATCCTGGCCTGATCTCTCTCCAGTCATGTCGGATTTACGTCCAATCGGACTATGAGAGTGGGCGATAGTGAGTGCACCTGTGTTTACGCACACACTCGTAACTATGATCCTATTCGTTAATACTAACCGCCGTGATCAAAATTCGGTCTAGAGGAAATCGTTATAATAAGAACTATTTTCGCAGTTACGAGTACAGTTCAATAATAAGCAATATCCTTAGGTGTGTTCTTAAACGGGTCACAAGATACGTGAGACGAAAACAAAAAACTTATAGCATTCATATGGCTTTAGTAAATTTTAGTTTATTAAGTTTTAGTTAATAAATGATAATATTCTGTTTTTTATGAAAAAGCTCGCCTCGTTTAATTTCATGTTATTACGCATGTAAACGATTTTCAAGAACTTCCTCGTATGTATAATATAGCTTATTAAAATTTCGAGCGTAAATTCGAATTCTGAAAAGGTATATATTGCGGACTTAACAGTACCTGAACATTATTGAAATGAAATAATCGGATTAGTGTACCGTTATATTTCTGTTGAATTCTATGAGAGCCAGACAATCGCTTTTACAAACTGAGATTAATCTGTAGTATGTACAGTTATGTAACTCTCATTTAAAAGTAGCGTAGGCTACGTAGACAATTACACGTGGTAGAGACTTGCTGTAACTATATTATGGTTGTAGCACGAATAGGTCGGCTCGACCGGGGTAGGACCACGCTCTCACAGAATACCAGCGTGAAATAGTTAATTAATGCTGATGTGTATCGTATGGTGAGTGTAGAGAACCGGAGACCCTTTTTAGAGCCCGTTCCCACTTGTCGGGTATCAGAAAATCAGCTGCTCTAGTGGCAGAACATTTTATATGAAGCTGTTCACACTTATCCGACACCGTTTTTTTTTTGTTGGCGCCGACAAGAAATATCGGGTGTTTTGCTAGCCCTCTACGTCCGTAAAAATCGCGTCAAATCTGGTTTGCCTAAGAGTATTTATGGCGCTGTTCACATTATGTCGGATGTCGGGCCCAGCAACCCTCTCCCCGCTCCGCTCTCTCTGCCGCAGATCGCGCACACACATATGACGGTGGGTTTGGTGAACCCAATAATTTATTTTCTTGGCTTTTTTCTTTGTTTTCTTCTCAAATAATACATCACAACAAAAGCTTCGTCGATGTCCAGCGTGTACAGTCGCCTCGCATAGACTGTCAAAAAATGGCTCCAGCTTCGATCGGGTCCGACAACTGACTAGTGTGAACAGAGGCGCCGACACCCGACAAGTGGGAACAAGGTCTTACTGGAAACGAGGGACTCCATCATAGTCCTCAGGGATGACAACTCATCATTTTGCTTCTTAATCGAAGATAGATGTAGGTGTCTATGAGCGACAGCATCCACTTACTATCAGGAGGACTGTGCACTCATTTGTCACCCTTATCTCTAAAAAAATCGTTTAAAATTGGGTGAGACCAAATTTAGCTGACTTGAAAAAACGGAGAAGGTTCTCAATTCAAATGTATGTTCTTTTTTGTATGTATGCTACGCAATATTTTTCAAGAAATGTCACAAATCACGATCCTGAGCCACCTGCATCCATCGACTTCCTGCATGACTTAACAGGTCGTCACTCCATCTAGTGGGGGGTCGCCCTACACTTCGCCTACCGGTACGAGGCTGCCATTCGAGAACCTTTTTTCCCCGTCGGTTATCGGTTCTTCGAGCTATATGGCCGGCCCATTGCCACTTCAGCTTACTAATCCGTTGTGCTATGTCGGTCACTCTGGTTCTACTGCCGATATCCTCATTTTTAAGTTTATCACGCAGAGAAACACAGAGCAAAGTCTGCTCCATAGCTTGTTGAGCGACCTTGAGCTTCCTCATACGGCCAGCAATGAAGGACCACGTCTCAGTTCCATAAGTCATCACTGGCAACACGCACTGGTTTACAGTCTCGTTTTCAAGTTTTGAGGTATACCTGACGAGAAGATGTGTCGCAATTTCCCGAATGCTGCCCAGCCGAGTTGAATCCGTCGATTGACCTCTCGGTCGAAGTTGGACTTACCTAGTTGGACTATTTGTCCCAGATAAACATAATCGTCAACAACTTCGAGCTTAGTGCTCCCAACAACTACCGGCATAGGTGTGACATGGACGTTATACATGATCTTTGTTTTGTCCATGTTCATCTTAAGACCTATCCGTTGGGAGGCACTATTGAAGTCATTGAGCACAGTGCTTAGGTCCTTCAGCGATTCTGCCATACGGACTATATCGTTTTTTTACGTGGTAGAGCCATGCTGCAGCTATATTAGTAGTATAGCTGTAGCACGAATGGGTCGGCTCGACCAGGGAAGGACCACGCTCTCACAGAATACCAACGTAAAATAGCAGCTTAACGCTGCTGTGTTTCGTATGGTGAGTGTAGAGAACCGGAGACTTTTTACTGGAAATGAGGCATTCCATCTTAGTCCTTACGGGTGACAACGCATCTGCATTTTGATTCGTAATTAAGGATAGATGTAGATGTCTATAGGCCGTAGTAACCACTTACCATCAGTTGGACTGTGTGCTCGTTTGTAACCCTTATCCTATAAAAAAAATCATCGGCAAATCGAAGTTGAGTGATGTACTCGCCATTGATGTTAATACCGTATCCTTTCCAGTCCGGTAGCTTGAAAACGTCTTCCAATGCCGCAGTGAATAGTTTCGGGGATATAACGTCACCCTGTCTTACACCTCTCTGCAGTTGTATAGGTTTCGTACTCTGGTTCTGTACTCGGATAGTTATCGTAGCCCTACTGTACAGCAGAAATCAGGAGTGGGATAATTATAGTGCTTATATAATTAACATATAAATAAATTTATAATAAACGCTGTATACTATCTCACTCTCTTGCACTCTATCTCATTATGTAAGTATTCTATTTCATTCTCTCGCAGGCTAATGTGTGTAACATCAACAGAATCGTTTAGAATTTTTCAGAATTTTATATTTCATCAAATATCTAAAAATCTATGAAGAATTTTCTGATATAGTAAATGGAAGAATGATAGATAATTTTAAAGTCTTTAATAAAAAAATTAAAAACATATCTTAATTTTTTTGTTTTAAATAAAAATGTAATTTTGTTTAATCGCCGTAGAAAATTAGTATGATAAAAAAACTTCATTTCTTCTTATAAAACTATTAATTTTAATTAAAATTAAAAAAAATCTTATAAAATCTAATTATTAATAATCAGTGTTGCCACCTCTTACATTAATTACACTTCGACATTGATTGTTCATAGTTAAAATTAAATTGTCAATGTCTTGCTGCGGTATGAGGTCCCAAGATCTTTGCAAATGTTCGTAAAGTTGTTGTTCCGTCGTCAAATTTGGCGGGAAATCTCTCAAAGCTTTTCGTTGTAACATGTCTCAGGCATGCTCGATAGGATTTAAGTCGGGCGACTGTGGCAGGCCAATCCAAAACTCGAATATCGTGAGCGTGAATCTCGAAGAGCGGCCGACACCAGCCGCGCCGTATGGGAAGGAGCATTATCATGCATGAGTAAAAATTCCTAGCCCATTTGGATTCTGTGTGGGACAATAATAGGCTCTACTACCTCCTTTGGTATTGTTGTGCAGTCATGCTGCCTTGGATCCAAACGAGCTGGGTTCGTCCGCCAAGACGAATTCCTGCCCACACCATGATTGTCCCGCCTTGGTATGAGTGGACCTACTGAGGGTGCCGTAAACGTCTAACTCTCCCTGGAGTTCTCCAAACATGTGTTCTTCGTGAATCCGAATGAAACCCAAACCGGGACTCATCGGTGAACAGCACCAAAGACCATTGTTCGTTACTCCATGGTAAATGCTCTCGAGCCCACGAAAGCCGCCGACCACGATTGCCACGTCGCAATGCTGGAACACGTAGCGGTCTTCGAGCATGAAGATCAACTTCATGCAACCTCCTTCTCATGGTTTGGTCGCTTACCAGCAGCTGGTGGTCCTCCTGGAGCCTTTGTGGTAGTTGCATCGCTGTGATATTGGGTTGTCTTCTGGCGATCATTTGGAGAAATCGATCCTGTCTTTGCGTAGTAACACGATATCTACCCGTGTGCCGTTCTGCCACATCTCCAGTACTGCGAAAACGTGACCACAACCTTGATATCACGTTTTGGCTGGTGTGTAGGGCCTCAGCAACGACACGTTGAATAGCACCATTTTCTAACATGCCCACGGCTCGTAACATTTCATCTCGACTCAAATGACGACGTGACATGACTTTTAAAGCTCACACGGCAAGTTAAATTAAAAAAGAATAACAATCTAATCCCTTTTCGTTAATTAATATCAGTAGAACAATTTTAATTTTCCTTGACGTACCTAACAAATCACTAACAATTTTGCCGCCGTATTTTGTTTTTCTTTTGTTTTTTTATTTACATTTTAAAATTTTAAAAATAGAATAAAAGAGATTTCAATCTGTATATAAACTTTTTATGGAAACTAATAAGATTTTAAACTATA
This sequence comes from Parnassius orleans, assembly GCA_029286625.1. Classification (NCBI taxonomy): domain Eukaryota; kingdom Metazoa; phylum Arthropoda; class Insecta; order Lepidoptera; family Papilionidae; genus Parnassius; species Parnassius orleans. Next base: position 57,474 of record JAGSMP010000193.1, read on the forward strand.
AAGCCGTAAATAATTTATATTTATATGTTTGTCTTTTTTTAGTGTCGTCGAGTTTCAAATCACAACGATTCTAAAGAAGTATTCACGTCAAATGTTTTTAAAGAAAACTAAAAACTGTCTTAAAAACTAAAAAGAATAGAATAATTTCCACATAATAGCTTCTAAAGTCGGCGCTAAACATAGTGTATGTATCGAAGAATTGAAGAATAAAAGAATATATTTCTTTGTACAGGAAACGAAACGAATAACATTTATGACAATAAGTGTCACTATTAAAAGATATGAAATGCTACGATAAGATACATATTATACGGCCATGTGAGTATGTATTGTCATCTAATGTAATTCATCTAATTAGCGAAACATAGATATTTCGTTAATTAGACATATTGCTAGTTAGACGTTAGGCATCGTAAGACGTTTCCTTACCTTTCCTTAACCTTTTTATAGTGAAAAAAGGCCCCAGCTTTATTTGTGTTGCTGTGCTCCTAGACTTTACTGTAAACCTTCAACAGTCAAAACATCCATCCCGGATTTGTGTCAAATATCTATTGTCCGTAACTGTCATCCATTGCGGCGATTCAAGTCACGCCATTTTCCGCCATCTTTGTTTTTTTTAAATTACTGGAAATTACTATTATACTTCGCTTTTAGCACTAATGTTATTTATAATAATGTATATAATATATAAATATAGATAAGAAAAACATGTTTATTATATTTTATTGTATAAATCACAACATTATACCCTCTTGACTTGACGCCATCTTGAAAGATACTGCTGAGGGAGTAAAGCACTATTCACAGTTTAAAATTATCCCTCAAATCTTCGTCAACTTTATCATCAGCCAGTATTAGTTCACTGTTGAACATGTCCACTCCCGCTATATGGAGAATTAGCCTTAGGCACCTCGCTCGGCAGGCTAATTGGCGATTGTTACCAGACGTCCTGTTAACTATTTTAACGTGCCGAAGATGTCGTAAAATACCACGTTTTCTTATAGAAGCAAGGTTGACAAACGAGCACACAGTCCACCTGATGGTCAGTGACCGGGGACCGGCCAACGCTCCGCGTGGTAGTTCGGAGCTAATCTCTATATACCTACTGCTTTTACTTCGGAACTTTGATAGCCCGCGTTAGGCTTCGATGTGTTTTCTTTAGGTACAAATTCAACTCTGAAACTGACATTTTAGTTTCGACGCTTTGATTTTCCTATTGTGCCGTCCCACGAAGCGCTCAATTTCGCAGAGAGGTATGTCTATGCATTCGGTGGTTTTCAATCATCATTCGTCATTAAACATTGAAAGGTAATTTGACTGGATCAAAAAAAAATGTTGATTCAATATTAACAATTTAAACATTTTTAATGAGATTTTTGTACGACCATGAGTATCAATACCTAATAAAAAATAAACTACCTGTGCTCGCTTCGTTCGTAGTTAATTTTTCCTATAAATTATTATCAATAAAAGATTTTACATATTTTGAAATAGACAATAGTAGCTATTTAATTTAGGATTTTTTTCGTTTTGATTTAATATTTTTATCAATTAATTTTAATTAATGGTAATAAAAAATCCAACTCCGAGTGTAAGGAGCGACAAAAACAGTTATAAGATAATGATGGTTTTACTTTCTGTATATAATAAAATTAAGTAATAAAATAATCGTACGTATTAAACGATGACGCCCCAAGAGGCGACTTAGGGAAAAGCCAAGAAGCCGCCGATAGATGGTGATATAACTGACTCCGGATTTCACCTACTTTGGAGGGCTATTTGGGGAAGGTGAATGGGGATTTACATATTCAGTCTTTATTTTAAAACTTTAGAAACAATAAAAAAGCATATTCTTTTTGGATTCGTCAGTATTTTTAGATTTCATTAAATTAATTAACTAAGATCCGCGTAATAAAATTAAATGATGTGTGTTACCTAGTTTGAAGAGTACTTCCCGCCCTCTCTCAATTGCGTGCGCTACTACTCTGTTGTCAGATCGTAAATCCATAAGATCTGGAGAAAAATTTAAATTATAAGAACTTTGAGGTTTTTATTTCAAACATTAAGAACCTACTAAAAAGATTAAAAGTTTATTTATTAGTTAGGTCTTAGAATTAAATAAACTGCTTAATTAACGCTATGAACTTAAACTGTTACTCAGCCAGCGATAGGGAGTAAATTGAATGTGAATTGAATATCAAGCACGGCCTGGCTGGCCGTGCGTGAGTTCTTGCTAATATCTATACATATATTTTTACGGAAGTCTGAAGATACTTAACATTAAATTTCGGGAAAAGTCAAATGACTTTTAAGCTGGCAACTCTAACCCCTTTCACTCTTTGCTTATAAAATCCAGAGACGTATTTGAGACAAATTTTTTATTAACATTTAAAATAGAAAATATTATATTTAGTCCTATGTTTTGTTATGTTTTTTTTTCTTTTTTATTTACACACAACAAGATACAGAAACAATCATATAGTGAGTTCGTACAACGGTTCTACTAATCAAAAAGATCAGTTTGCGTACAATTTAATAATTTGCATAAATTAGCTCGTGGGTTGTTTTCTGTTTTTGGTACTACTTACTTGTGTGAGTAAACGTTTTCCAAGCTGAAGTACACAAAGAATGTTTACAGATCTAAATTAACCGATGAGTATCTTAAATCTCTTTTAATAATTAGTACAAGTAAAATTAATCCACAACTACAAACTATTGTCGGTGGAAAAACACAATTACATAAATCTCATTAGTGTGTTTTTGTTTTACTATGATTAGTGGGATTCATTTCAATTATTTGTTAGTTATAAATTTGCTTAAGCTTAGATACTTAAGTTAAGTTTTCTGCGTCATCATTTTTGTCGTTAAGTTTTACCTTGCATGTAAATAAAACCAAGTAATTATCATTCTGTGTTTTCTTCTTCAACTTATCACAGCAATAGTAACAACAATAAGACATAACATAACGTAACATAGCAAGGTCAAATCCGGCCCGCCAGTGCCATCAATCCGTAACACAACGGATTGATAGCACTGGCGGGCCGTATTTTGCCCGCGGGCTGTAGTTTGGAGACCCCTGCTCCATACTGCTAGATAGAGTGGGAGATTACAGTTCCACCCTCAATTCTTCTTATTTTCCTTTATTATTTTACCCTCATATCTAACAATAAAATATATAATAATTACATAATATATAATAGATATAAACTAATACTAATATAATATTTGCGAACTCAGAATAATTTTGAGTATTAATTTTATTTCTATTCTCCGCTTTAAGGTGTCGTCGGGTCCTTCGTTTTTGCGCTTTGTAGCTTGAGAATTGTGCCTGTAAACACTTTTATTCTTTTGTAAAGTATGTTTTTATTTTTAATGTCATTTGTAATGTTTTTTATTATTAATTAATTAGCCATTACCTTGGGCGAAAGCTTAAAACATGCAAAAATTAGACGAAGAAGGAGAAATAACTGAGAATAGACTAGAATAGATTAGTGCGACTAATAAACTCAAACTCAAACGTTTATTGCTAAACCATAATGTAAACAAGATGTTACAAAATAATGTGAAACCAGTGTTATGGACCCTGTTGGGCACGCAACTTAGGGGCTAGGAGAGAGGAAGCGTATTTAATGTACTTATAAGAATGTCATTGTGGTTTATTGAAATAATATTCAATTTAAATGAGTGATTATATCTAGTGGTATATCTATACCGAATAATTTAAATTCTTTCACAGATTCTAAAATTGTGCTATTTTTTTTAAAACGTAATCGAATTTTAAATTTAATGAAGTTTTTTGATGGGGATGAAAAGTTAATATTTTAGTTTTAGAAACATTTATTTTTAGATTATGATCGTTCAACCAGTCTGAAGTTTTGATAATAAGTAAATGAAGTTTTTCATAAATATCAGAATCGTTGTGGCATGAAGTTAATAATGATATATCATCGGCAAATAAGACAGACGTTTCTTCTATAGCTTTAGGAAGGTCGTTGATGTAAATCAAAAATAAAAGACATCCAACGACACTCCCTTGAGGTATTGACGCATTTGATACCTTGTAATCGGAACGCACTTATGAAATATTTTTGGTAGTGGTATCGAAGTGTTCGATCTCAACGAATTGCTGCCTATCCTTCAAGTACGAAGCAAACCATTTATGAGCGGAACTACGAATACCTCACCCGTACAGTTTATTTAATAGTATATTATGTTGCACCCTATCATATGCCGTCGTCATGTCTAAGAGGATACCTGCACCGTATTGTTTACTATGTAAAATTTTAACAACTTCATTAATATATTTGTACACTGCTAAAACTGTGGAGCGGTTTTTTCGAAAGCCGTTCTGGCAATCGTCAAATATCTGGTACTTTCACAAAATCTAGTAACGCGGTTACAAATGGCCTTCTCAAAAAATTTTGATGCAGTCGGCAAAAGGGCAATAGGGCGATAATTACTTGGATCGGTTTTTTCATCTTTTTTATGAACAGGTTTTATGATTGTCTTCTTTAGTTGTATTGGAAAGCTGCCTTCGTTAAAGGATTGATTTATTAATATTGTCAACGGTATAATTAATTCGTCTGCGCATTCTTTGATTAAATGAGGTGAAAGTTCATCTATGGCGCGGTTTCTTTTATTCTTCAATCTTTTAATAATTTTATACACCTTGGGACCGTCGACTGAGCTCAGTTACATGGTGTTTTGTGTCGGCCGGAGAACAGGGCGGCCGCGAACGCCGCCGCCTATTGCTGGCTCAGGGTTGAACTCACCAATCGACGCAAAAAAGTTATTGAATTGTGTAGCGACTTGTTTTGGATCTGAACTTATCACATAATTTATTCATCATTAGTTATCTCATTTATTATTTGCCAAATAATTTTGATTTTGTTATCTGAATGTTTTAATTTATTAATATATTGAATTTTTTTAGCACTATTTATAGCTTTTTTAATGTTTTCGCGTATTTTTTATAATGTAGTTTCAGTATTGGGTTATTCGTCTTTGTTGTAACTATTTTTAGCAATCTTTTATTTTTACGCGATTTCCTTATTCCTACTGTTAACCCATTTTTTTTGGTTTCGATTTTATTTTGATTCGTCGTTTCGGAATGATTTGGTTTAATAAGGTTATTAGCCTATCGAGTAACATATCGTAATTTTCATTTATGTTTTTGTGTTCGTCTATTATTTCGTTCCAATTTATTACCTGTAATTGTATTTTAAACTGTGTTATTGCACTTTTGTTATAACTACGTTTTTCCGTGTACCATTCTAGTTGTTTAATTTGTCGCGGTATTTTCAGCTGTATAATCGTTGCCGAGTGAAAAGAAAACCCTAGTTCTTCTACGGTAGTATTTAAATATTTATTATTAAAGTTCGTAAATATGAGGTCTAGACACGTTGATGTTGTTACCGTTGTATGAGTTGGTGTTTTGATATGTTGGCTGAATTTGTATTCTAACATTAAGTTAAGAAAACCAGAGACTTTATTGTTAGGTTTTAATATATCCATGTTGAAATCCCCGCCTATCGCAATATTATATTTATTATATTTATTTTTTAAGTATTTTAAAATTAGTTGTAATTGGCACAAAAACACATCTTCCTCCCTTCTATTCCAATGCATTACTACAACTAACATATTTTCTTTTTTATATATTTCTACCACAGTTATTTCTAATATAAATTCTATGGACATGCCTGTAATATCTATCTTCTCTACGTATTCTATATGCTCTTGTAAAAGTATGCAAACACCTCGTCCAATCCGGGTTTTCCTGCAAAATGAGGCTGCAATTTTGTAACCGTTAAATTGTATTAAATTTAATTTTTCTCCCGTTAACCATGTTTCAGATATGCACACAGCTGCGTATAAGGGGTTATCGTGTAAAAATGTTTCTATTGTATGTTGTTTGTTGAACATGCTCTGCATATTTTGGTAAAGTATATTAAATTGCTGTTGCGAAGGAATGGTTATGGACATTTTATGTATATTCTGTTGATTCTTTCCATATATATATTTCAGTAGAGTTAAATATTTTAATAGTAGCAGCATCCATTAATTTAATCAATTTACATACTAATTTATATATATTATTTCAATTTAGTGCCCGTTTTATCTGCTATTTGTGTGGTTAATATTTATAAAGGCAGTTGGTATTTCAATCACGCAGCATTAGCAAATTATATTTCGACACAAAGCGATACACACACAGGCGCACACACACGTATAAACTACACCGAATCGTATCACCACGGCAACGGCCCGGGCGTAATACGAGTACAAAGGCTCGGGTAAGGGGCCGCGGCCGCTGCATACTTCATTGAAGGTACAGTGAAGTGGATTTACTGTAATACCCTCAATGAACTTTGCGGCTCTGTGATATCACATTACGATTAATATAACGGTCTTACTCAATTAGTTATTTGAGTAGATACAATATTAAGTAAATATTAAATACACTAATTACACTTTAATTCATTACGGCCATAAAAATCCCATCGCTGAACAAAGACCTCCCACATAGCCTCAACACGCTTAACAGACGGGTTGGCAAACGCAATTTTTTTTTATTTTCAGTTTTTATCAAGAAGATACTGCTGCTCTTTTCCTATTCAGTTTCCTTCTGTTGCCTCTTACGACACCCGCGGGATAACATGGGTAGTAGATAGTCTTACGTCGCCATTACCAGCAAATTACTACTAATTACACATAATAATTACTAATTACTACAATTTTCGAAAGCACCTTTTAAATTGCCATAATTTCGGTACGGTCGTGTTGGTCACATAACGGCACGACGTAACAGCGATTCACGTCTGGTATTTTGCGGAAAACCGAACTCTAAGAATATTAATATTTATATATTATAGAATATTTTCGAGGCATCTCGTGTATCACGTATGATTTTGGTTACCTATAGGTTGGTATATTACGTAGGTTAAAGTTGCTCGAGGTTCAGGCTGTGGGTCATCTCCGAAATTGTACGCACGTTATTCCTGCGCTGAACTATGGATAGTTCAGCTTTAAATTGAGAGTGAGGTCGTCAATGGAAATAGCCCTTGTGTGTTAAAATGTCATCGTAACTCTGATAAAGAACGTTTTTGAGGAGAGTGGAGTTGAATTCCATGTGATATTAGCCATCTATCCATCCAGCATCCATGAGGATTCCCAACTTAAAAAAGTTTACGTTTCTTGTCCATCTACCTAGTTAAAAAAAAATATTAACAATTTATTGGTATTGCAAGTTTCTTTACGACCAAACACAAAAGCCTATCGTAATATTTAATATTGAATATTATAAAATAATTGGGTAGTGACGGCGTAAGTATATCTACTACCCCAAACGACAGAAGCAAATGAAACTGGAGGTGGGTAGCAGCATTTGTTATAACAACTCAAAATAATGCGGTTTTTTTTATAGAATGAGGGTGACAAACGAGCACACAGTCCACCTGATGGTAAGTGGTTGCTGTTGCCCATAGACATATACGTCTGTCTTCGTTAGCGAACTTAAATGCAGATGCGTTGTCAGCCGTGAGGACTAATATAGAATGCCTCTTTTCCAGTAAAAAGGGTCTCCGGTTCTCTACACTCACCATACGAAACACAGCAGCATTAAGCTGCTATTTTACGTTGGTATTCTGTGAGAGCGTGGTCCTTCCCGGTCGAACTGACCCATTCGTGCTACAACTACACTACTAATATAGCTGCAGCATGGCTCTACCTCGTAAAAAAAACGTTCCCATCCCGCCTGTCAAGCATGGCAACTATGGAAATTATCCCCCCTATGTGGCAATCTATAGGGGAGGCCCATGTTCATGACATTTAATAGGCTGTGATGATGATAATTATTATGATATTTTATTATTTGTATTTCAAAAATCAAAGCATCAAAAGTTTCCTAAGGGTGAGATGCATCTCAAATGACCTAAATAAATGAATGTACCGTACATAGGATCGATATTGACGTCGGTGAACTCGACCTACTTCCTGAGCGTTGGGGTAGGTTGCAATCGGCGAGTCCCCAAAGATACAAGGGCAAGGTTATCTGAAAATTTTGGATTAAGTTAAATGTTGTGCATTTGAGTCGTTCCGGTTACTACTTTTGTGTTTTTGCGCGTTTCGGAAATTAAAAAAAAATGGCTGCTATTTATTTTAGTGTACTAATTACACGATGATGATAACGTTTCTTCGGTACACGGTTTTATGGGTGATAGATGTTGTGGTGACCGTTATGTAGTAGTGGTAAAATATAAGTCTCACTGGTACAACGTATAATTTTGGTACAATACTTTTTGTTTTGCTTATCTTATGAGGCTGGTTCTTAAGAAACGCGCAAATAGGCAGTTACGGTTTTAAAAATATTAAAGAACTGACTACTGAATTACACCACAAAAATATATCAATTAGTTAATAGATCAGTCTTCACTTTCATCGCGTGATATTTGTAAAAAAAAACCTTGATTTTGGAGAAAAAAATTCGTCAACGATGGTCAAAAACATCTAAAATGACCCTTCCTATTTGAACTTTCTAGGCTATTTCGTTATTATTTTAGAAAATATTTTTGATTAAAACGTGAAATGAAAGTATAGGTAATACATTCACTATTAATTTTTTTTTAAATAAAACCAAAATGCAATAATCTAAGCCTAAACATCATTAATTTTTTTAGCGAAAATCAGTCTCAATTTTCAAGGCGACCGTAGGCGTTCGTAGCTCCCTCGAGATCCATGTGGAGGATCAATAGTGTATATCTCAAAAAGTTACAGGAAACAAAAAAACATTTTTCTGCTTTGAATATAAAGATACTGCAAATGTTTATATGTAAAAAAAATGCTGAAATAAGATTGATATAATCACACTGACTTAATATTAGCCTATATTAGGTATTGGTTCTATTCGTGTAAATAATTTCTAAATACGTTGCAGATAGCCGTTTTTAAAATAAAACAACGTAATGAAAAATCACGTTTTTTAATAATCATCACCATGGTACATTAAATTTTGTTTCCAAAATAACGAAAAAAGACTTCAAAATAACTAAAACAGACATTCAAAATAACTAAAAGAGACATTTAAAATTACTAAAACAGCCATTTAAAATAAATTTTAGTACACACTTTACAAATTGGGCAGTGTGTCATAAAAGTTATGACACTCACTTGGCAGCGCTCGTTTGAACTCTAGGAGATGTTGATATTTTGATGCAGCTCTTGGAGATGTTGAATTATAGGAATCATATTATTATGTAAGGTCGAATACGACACGTCGGGGTTAAATCTTTTTTGTCGTTGTAGCAAGGCAAACCTAATGAACCGTATACTCATTTGCGATTCTCTATTGAAACGTAATGAAACCGAACCATTTTTGAAAAGATTGATCACTGGTGATGAAAAGTGGATCACCTACGAAAAGAACGTGTGAAAAAGATCATGGTCAAAGGGTGGTCAAGCCCCACATAATGTAGCGAAAGCCGGATTAACACGCAATAAGGTGATGCTGTGTGTATGGTGGGATTGGAAGGGCATCGTTTATTATGAGATTTTACCGGCCGGCGAAACCATCGATTCGGATCTCTACTGCCAACTACTAATGAGACTCAAGCAAGAAATTAAGAAAAATTCTGTACTGAGCTCGACCACCCACTATATAGCCCCGACTTGGCACTTATTATATTATTTATTCTTAAAATTGAAATCCGACTTACGGATAAAATATTTTTAACACTGATGATGAGGTGAAGTCAGCAGTTTTGTCACATTTTGAGGGCAAAAATTCAGACAATTTTTTAAGGGTATAGAAAAGTTAGTAAAGCGCTGTGAAAAGTGAATTGAAATAAAGTGAGATTATATCTAAAAACCATTATAGTGATTTGAGATTTATCCTTCATTTTATAGTTCAGGTCAGAAACTTTTGGACCGTATAGGGTGTAACTAACTTTAAGCGAGGTGGTATATCGAGCGGCTCAGACGCGTGATTTACGCGGGTGAAACCGCGGGGCACAGCTAGTATTAAATAAAAAAGTTTCTGTTTCTATTTTCTTTCAAGTTGCTTTTAAGATTAAAAAATACACATTGTGCCAAACTGAGACTTTCAGGTGGATAACTTACGAGTTAGATCAAGTAAGCGTGTTGTCGTAATGAAGCCGCTTTTGGCTCCTGAATTATCTTCACAGTTTGAAGTTTCGTCACAAAGTTCGCTGTGAAGGCTGGTTCTCTTGGATTTGAAACACACTTGTAATTTAAAATTATATTATCCTGTTATTTAACATTACTATCGATCCGCCTCAGCTTCGCACGGGTTATTTCTGGATCTCGTCAACAGCGCCATCTATCGGATCTACTGTGAATCTAAACCGTCGAAATTATACATTTATACCTTCTGTCTATTGATGAAAACCCCATCAAAATCTGTAGCATAGTTTAAAAGATCTAAAAGCACAGACGGCGGGAAGCGACATTAAAAGCTTTTTTATTAACGCCTATAGTTTGCAAGTGCTATAGTTTGAAAGTGTGATTTTTTTCTAATCACGATTTGTAATCGCAACGGGGCTGCGGGGACGTTAAATAAAAAAAAATACATTAACCTCAATGTATGGATTTTACGAAATTCCACCTGGAAGGGGGAATTTCGTAAAATCCGTACTTAGCTGACCTTTACTCGGCGAAAGGAATATTCCTACCAAATTTCAAGTCTCCATTCCTATGGGACGGCAATCCGACACGACCGGAGTGATATTAGGCGCAAGACCAACGGCTTTCCGTGCTTTCAGAGGCACGGGGGTTAAACATCGCCAACTTCCTGACCCCGGGCTGTTACTGACAATTTCTTGACAGAAATACTCATAACAGTCGCGTTTACGACCACTAAACCAACGAGGCAGTAAAAAAATATATATTGACAGGTTGTTTAGTTTATATATATATATATATATAGTTAGTTACATAGTATATATATATATATATATATATATATATATATATATATATATATATATATATATATATATACTTCCTGAAAACGGTGAGGCCTGTATTTTGCAAGAAGATGTTTCATAAACACTTCCTCTACATATTCCTGCTAAAAAAATTATCTTCTCTAAGCTTCATGAATTTGGAAGACAATCGATTATTGGAAAGAATGTTATATAAATACAGTGAATGTGGTACAAATGCAGTGAAAGGTCCAGCTTTTTACTGGACCTGGATCTTGCGCATTTGAACTGTATTCAAATGCTCAACCCAGCCGCCCACAAACAGACGTGAATTGTAGAGCGGTCATTTAACAGCCCTCTCTTGCCCTCTCTCTCTATCTATTGATGAAACGCCGCCTTTGAAGCCCGCCTATTAAAAACTACGATACCGGAATACTAGGATAGAATAAATTACAGAAGGTTAACTTTTCAAACTTCCAATATAACCCATTATGAAATACTTTGTAGCTTTAAACTTTGAAGCAGTGCTACTAGGAATGTAGGATATTAAAGGGTATATGGATACGACATTGTACTTTAAATAATTTTTTGTAGCCATGCGAAATTTTTTATAATCAAGTCCAAATATTCCTAACAAATAGGAGACAAGCAATGTGCTAACAACATTGTAGGTTCGCTCAGCTTTTTTTAAGTGTCCTGGTGATAAGCATCCACGATTATTATATATTATTTTCCTTCTAAGAATAAAATGCCATATGCATTTGCATTGTGTAATTGCCATGGATTAAATAAAATTTTGAAACTTTATCAAATAACTTTTAATAAAAACGAAAGCTGACTACAAAAAACTAAAAACACTAAAATAATTTCCACATAATAGCGTTAAAAGTCGCTGCTATATAGGAAGTCGCTGCTATATAGGAATTAAATCAGTTCTTTAAGTTCGTTGAGTTGACTAAGAAATATCACAACCTTAAGGTAACAACAACTGGAATGTCATCTACATAGTTATTTTAAAAACTTATTTTCTTCTTATTTTATTATATTTTCTTCAAATTTATATGGGACTACAACTGAAGTTCTATAATAAAAAGAATCAGTAAAATTTCACACGGCACAACTGGCGAAGATATCGCGTAATATACATACAAAAATATACAGTCCAATTAAGAACTTGTCCTAAAGTCGATAAAAATTCAAGAGGGTTTCCTCATTCACTGATAAATTTCCTTCTGCCGTTAAACTATGTAAGTATGGTGTAACTGCACTGGGAAACTATGAAGAAGAACCATCTGAAAGTGGCGACGCAGTGATTCAAGACTGAATATACCCCAGAACAATAATAACTAAAGCTTATTCTGAGTACCCCATACATTTGTTTAATGCAAACTTGCACCAACAATGTCTAGAGATCGATATTTATACGATACCGAAATACTAGGATAGAATAAATTACAGAAGGTTAACTTTGCAAACTTCCAATAACTTTGTTTATAACTTTAAACTTTGAAGCAGTGCTACTGGGAATGTAGGATATAAAAGGGGATATGGATACGACTTTGTACCATACCATACCAACATAGGGGAAAAATCCTCCCCACTTTGGAAGAGACTTATAAAAATGGAACCACAGTGGGCATAAACTAACAGGTAATAGTGTGTAGAAGCAAATATTATAATTATTTCGAATAAAGTTCCGTAAGCGATGCTTTAGTTCTATCTGTTTGATAATTAAATTACTAGTTTTATTTATTTTTATTATAGTTTTTAATATTGTATATTATGTTATTAGATATAACATCATAAATAAAGTGTTCTATCTCCTTCAACTTCTTCGTCAGCCCGTTAAAGTCCACGGCTGGACAAGCCCCTCCTGTTAGTAAGGATTTGCCTTAATCGTAACGCTTGGCTGGCGGATGGACGTTCGCAGTACCAGACGTCTCATACCAACCTTGCTACCCGTCACCAGTATCTTACGTATATCATATCTATACGATATCGCGTAGGTACGTTACATAAATCTTTTTATATAGATTTTTCTGCAACTTCCCATACGTTTACCTTTACTGTAAAAAAGTCCTTTTAGTATATTGTGAAAGATAGTTTAACCTTTATCCTATATAAATGAAATAATAATTATTCACCTAGGTATTGTTGTTGATGGATGGACCACCACTTTAGTTTCCCATTATTACCTCAGAATAAATAATAGTACTACGTATTATTATCACATGACTAAAGAAACCGTACAGAGGTAAAGCTGCTAAGAAGCTGTCAAAATTTTAGCTATTGTGGTAGAGTTGGCACCGGAGGATAAATAACCAAAACGTTTATCAGCTTTTATTATATATTTAAGATGGAATATTTTTTTATAAACTACTTATTCTAAATATTTTATTTTATAATTTTTGTTCTTCAACAATTTGTTGGGCCTTTTACTTGAATGGTAAATTATGAATCTAATGTAAAGTTTTTTAATAACCTATTGGAAAGCACTCACATGGCATAACAAATATACAATCTTGCACACGTTTTAATATTTCGTTACAAAATTTTGGCTCATGAACAAAACATGAACCTACGTATTTAATTTATAAACGTAAATATTCAATTAAAAACATTATAAAAAAAACTATTCAATCACTTATAGGTAGATAGATCACTTTATAGGTGAGTTATCTATCTACCACATTAAAAATAATAAATTATAGTCAAGTTATTACTTACCTAGTGGAAGTCTTTAGGATAATTAAAAAAATTATATATTTTTATTTGTTCTATTATTGCTCATACAAACAGTACTGTAAACCATATTAACACATTATATTTAATTTGACACGAATAATTCTTTAAAAAATAAAATTTTACACTTATTATTCTTTACTTTACTTTATTATCCCTTAGTATGAGCACTGGCCGAGACGGTTTAAAGCAGTTTCTCTCTGTACGTGACGAGCCGCCAGCAAATAAATAAACAAAACGTACGTTACGGTTTCTTTACACATGTGGTATTACTGCATCATAAAGATTCGAATAACATAAGTAAAAAATCAATTTAAGTGAAACAAAGAAAAGTTGATTTAAAATCTATATTGATGCAAACACAAAAAAAAAATAGTGGAAAATATTTATTTCCAACGTCAACGTCCTTAAATACAGCCAATTTATTTTCGAGTAAGCACCATATTTAATAGCAACCGTTTAATAAGTAAGATAATTTAGTTTTTTACAACTTGAAAAGAAATAACAACCATAACGCGGCCAAATAAAATTTACACTTACTAGGAAACCATACTTCTATCCATTGAAGGTTTTGTCTTTCTCTCTTACACACGCAACAGACAAATCCACACAACTACGCTGGAAATTACGTACCTCTAACTAACACTACATAGGAAAATGTAAAAGTGAGTGTGCGCGCTGAAGTGCAGCAAAAATCGATTAAATATATAAAACTACGTCGTATTTGAATATACCTACGTTTTAGACCTTATCGGTTCGTTATAAAAAATAAAGAAAAATTTGGAAAATCCAAAAGTGCACACCTCAAACGCTTATGTAGTATTTTAAATAGATTACAGAAGTGATTATCGAAAGGAACCACAGCTCTACATGATTCTGAAAATAGTGAGAAAAAAAAATTCGGTCATTTTGTTAAGTAGTCCTCGAGATATTATAGGATTTTAACTGTTCGTAAATGACCTTATATACAATATGTTCAAAGACCTTGGCAGGGGATGAGAGAATCGCAATGGGTCGATAATCCTCAACAGAGGACCTGTTGCTAGTTTTTGGAATGGGGGTGACACGAGATAGCTTCCACTGTTCGGGATAGGTGCCACTATGCAGAGCCAGGTTAAGTATATGAAGGAAAGGGAGGGCGCAATATGTTTCTTACATCCTTTTAATATATAAGTAGGAACCTTATCGGGACCAACAGGACTACCGGGTTTTAATTTGTTAATACCTGCTTCGACTTCTGATAATGTAAAGTTGCGTATGTTTACGTATTCCTCATGTGGTGCGATGTTAGCAGTACATACTTGATTGGAATCTAGAATGGGGTTATTCGGCAGGAATACACTTGAAATATAGTGCGCAAATGCATCCGGCTGCTTCAGTACAGGAGAATTTTTTGGAACGAAGTTCCTTATCGCATGGTACGAATTTGACGGATGGGGCTAGGCGAGAAAAAGTGTAAGATTTTTCCGTCACGACCCCCTCCCTTTCTATACTGCGAGCGAGATGAAATAATATCCATCTTCCTCGCACTTTTTGGAACGAAGTTCCTTATCGGACGGTACGAATTTGGCGAATGCGGGCTAGGCGAGAAAAAGTGTAAAAATTTTCCGTCACGACTCCGTCTGACGTAGTGTAGACGGCATTTGCGGCTATAAAGAAGCGAGATGGAATAATATCCATTTTCCTCGCACTTTTTCTTATCTTGCCATAAAAGTAATATTATTTTATTTTAAATGACGCTTCATTTTAATAGACGCTAGTAATTCATTTATTTGTATTTGTTAATCAATAATATAATATGTTTATCAATAATAATATAATACGAATGGAACTTCGTTCCAACCGAGTGTTCCACTACACTAACGCGTGTTTTTTTCTTGTCCTTGCCATGAAAGAAATATTATTTTAAATGACATTTCATTTTAATAGATGCTAGTAATTAATTTATTTGTATTGGTTAATCAATAATACCACTGTTTGTCGTCATGTCGCTAATACAATGAATAGGTTGTTAGTTGTTATCATCCTTAATTTTACCAATTTTACGATGGTCGCTATTAAAAATAATATATGTATGGCGTATAGACGTCTGCAAGCACCAATACAAACCGTTTTGCGGTTTAATGGTGCTGAATAGTAACTATGCACTATTGTAATATGTTTTATGTATTATTAATTTAAAAAAAAGTTAATTTTGGTTTTGGATGAGAACCAAGTTGTTGCAATTTATCAACTACGTGGCGCTCTTGTGACGTCACTGACCTAAAGCGCATGTGAACTAGATACAGTAATAAATACCTACAGTACTAGTGCATCCGTAACCTCCTCAAAGTCATAGTTTCCGAGTACAACTGCATCGTAATTCGCAATATCTCAATACCCTTCTAAATTTTTTAGATTAAATTTATTATATTTCTCAATATCATAAATTTAATCTATTAATCCTTCGTTTGCTCGTGATATTAGAGCTCATGCATATTTGCCATTGTTACCAGGCTTATAGTTTATTTATTTTTTCTAGTTGGGTATATATATATATATATATATATATATATATATATATATATATATATATATATATATATTATGGAATAGGGTGACAAACGAGCACACAGTCCACCTGATGGTAAGTGGATGGTGTGACCCATAGACATTTACATTTATGCTCAATTACGAATCAAAATGCAGATTCTTTGTCACCCCTGATGACTAAGATGGAATGCCTCATTTCCAGTAAATAGGGTCTCCGGTTCTCTACACTCACCATACGAAACCCAGCAGCATTAAGCTACTATTTTACGCTGGTGTTCTGTGAGAGCGTGGTCCTACCCCGGTCGAGCCGACCCATTCTTGCTGCAACCATAATATAGCTGCAGCGTGGCTCTACCACGTTTCTTTCTAACTTTATGGTCAGTTAAATTACTAATGGTAATTAATTAAATAATTTTGTTTGAAACGTGTGCAATTATTTGATAGCTTTAAATATGAAGGACACCTTATATGTATTACACCCAAAAATGTTGTTTTGTATTTTTGGGGACATTAAACCTGTTAACATTTTTGTTTTTTTGGACTGCCTCGTTGGTCTAGTGGTCGAAAACGCGACTGCTGATCATGAGGCATTTCGACAAGACCGAAGAGAGATCAGGCCAGGCCAGGAAATGCTTTACGTGCTTTTAGAAGCAGGAATTTGTGGGTGTTTCACACACCAACAAATTCCTGACTCCGGACTGCTACTGAGAATTTCTTAAATAAATTAGATTTCTAGTAAAATAGAATTTGTAGTAAATAAAATTATATATTATAGTGAATGTTTACAGGAACCAAGAAACATTTACAGAATGACCTTTGGCCGCACGGCGACGCCTTTACGTTGCGTTAGTGCATAAATACTTTCGGAAGATTCATGCACTCCTGGTATTGTTTCATATTGGAATAGTTTGAGGAAACTTTAAATTTACTTCGCGAACTTGAGGAGTTAGTTGCAAGGAAGAGTCGACTGATGCAGATGGCTCAGGACCGTGCTTTGTGGCGTTCCTTGGGGTCTATGTCCAGCCGTGGACTTGTGAAGAAATGATGATGATGATGTTGAGAGAGACCTACTTAAAGTTTATTTTCCAATCGAAATGACTGTTTGTTTGTTAGTTTTTATATGTTTTTATATAATAAAACTTTCAGGTATTAATTAACCTACATTTAAAATTGCCGCTTTATATGGGAAAATTTTAATATCTTTTACAAAAAAAAGTAAATTAATTAAAATATTTGCCTAAACTAACACATTCTTGCCATTTTATGGGTGGTTTTACCAAATTTCAATTTACTACGTCCATCGATATATTACTACGCACAATAGTTTCAAAGAGACACAGTAGTTAAAAAAAAGTGTCAGTCTCTCACAGAAATTATCTCAGAGACTATTTGACGTAGACAGTTACATTATGCTACAGGAATGCACGACGACGTAGAGGATGAACAGTTAAAATAAATGAAAATCATCATATTATCTATTACACACAGACAAAAACACCAAAGTGACTCCAAAAGTTATCCAATTTGCAAATTTTGGCACGAAACAGTGATGTTCCTAAATTGCGCTATACTTCCGCAGTAAACAACAATACCTAGAAGCTATAAAGCGCATACAACACAGTGCATACACTGACGAAGGGAACATGATAAGAAATTACACACCTGTATCAAGTGCATCGATACCTCGTAAGTGTTGACTTCTTAGTAGTCTAGCGAAGTTCCCTTCAACAGAAGAAAAGCGTGCTTCACGCCAAAGAATTCTCCTCTTCCTCATCGCTATCCTGAATTTTATTATGCCAAGATCTACAGAGGTACAGGTGACAATTATTGACAAAAAAATTCGTGGCAGGAGCCAAAGCCATATTTGGAAGCATTCTAGGCTGAATGAAAGCTAGCCGTCTCCCCTCGCTAACACCTGTAGTATCTGGTTTGGAGATATGATTCCTATTTCAAGATTTAGTGACATATTGGTGATTGTCATATAGGTAAGTATACTTGACGATTTTTTTCAACTTCATTTAAGGAATAAAGTTATACTTAAGTCATTCAACCTTCCTAATAATATACAAACATTAGATATGACCTCCCTGTAGTGGCGGGTAAGAATACCCACTACCCCATATCTTCCCGTGGGTACCGTAAGAGGCAACAGAGGGAAACTGAGGCAGAAGATGGGCAGCAGCATCTTTCTGATAACAGCAAAATAACAATAAAAAAACTGCAGTTGCCAACCCGCTCGCCAGGCGTGGCAACTATGGCAATAAATCCTCCAGGAATAAAGTTACGAAGAGATGGCCCCCAGTCTCCAGAGGCCCCGTTATTCCTGGCTACGGTGGCGACCATGGTAACGGCGGGGCAGGGGGTGCTAGTGGAGGTTCGGTTGCCACCTAAGACGACTCGACCTGGCAACATATAACGCACGCACCCTGAGGACTGACGAGAAAATCCTGGAGCTGAAAGGATTCATAGACAAGTTGCGCTGGAATATTTTAGGATTATCCGACGTCCGAAGAGAGGGGAGGACAAGGCATGACATACAAGACATTATGTAGGTGATAATGTCAATTATTAAATTTGAATTAAGTACCTCACTTGGTACCTATTAATATAGGTATTACCTCTCTTGGTACCTATTAATATAGGTATTACCTAACTTGGTACCTATTGATTAGGTACTTATTAATAAATTGAACCGATTGACTGATATTTTAATGGCATTCAGAACTATAAATTTGGATCGGTCTGTCTGTCTGATCAGATGTAGTATCGATCAGTAAACAATATAATAGGATTCTGCAGTTCGAGCCGTTATATCGTTTATATAATAGTTATTGTTCAAATACATAAATTTCAATTATTAAATTTGAATTAATTACCTCACTTGGTACCTATTGATAAATTGAACCGACTGTCATATTTAATGGCATTCAGGGCTTTAAATTTGGATCGGTCTGTCTGTCAGATTAAGGAGCAGAGCATCGCTCAGTAAACAATATTATAGGATTCTGAATTCGAGCCGTCATATCGGGTGATAGGCGGGTAGAATTCTGTAGCAAGAAATCTGTAGCACGAACCGAGCGCAGCGAGGTGAATTGAAGCAGAACCCCAAATTCTACCCTACTACCGTTCCATAGGAATAGAGTGTGCACCTGTGCTTGCGCATACACTGGTGGACTATAATTCTGTGCTGCGCAGATGGCCCAGTCACCGTTGAGACTGGACGCCGTAATCAAAATTTGGTCTGGACATTTTTCGGTCTGGAGGACATTTATTCAAGCATATTATTGTTTTAACATCTTTGATAAAATAGGTACGAAGAGAAGATGTTACAGGTAAGTAAGTGTATTGAGAATATAGAGTGCTAGTTAGTACTAAGTACATAACATGACTGCTTATAAATGTTAAATAGCCATAGGGGGTACACCATGTCTTTCGTTACATAGAAGAACTATTCTGCTATTAGGGCACGATCAATTAGGTACTACTTGAATGAATATATGCCTGGTTTCTACAGTTAAGTTTAGATCTATTAGAGCTGATAAATAATAGAATAAGACTTAATCGTTCTTCGAGACCGAACTTCGGTCATGGCGACAAGCTTTATCGATGACTAGAATCCGAGCAGGGCAGGATTAGCACACGAGTGTGTGCGCACTGCACTAGCACAGGTGCACTTTTAATATTTCACATTGAGCATTTTGACAAGATCTAAGGGAGATCAGGAACAGGACCAAAGGCTTAACGTGCTCTCAGAGACACGGTGAAACATTAACAAATTCCTGACTCCGGACTGCTACTGAGAATTTCTTGACAGAAAACCCCAAGAAGTGTTTTAGTCTGACTAACTATATTATAGTGAATATTGACAGAAACAACCTTATATTGCCGACTGATATACCTAAAAGTTTCAGCACCTTTGGCCGCACTGCGACGCCTTAGTGTGCGTTGCATTAGTGCATAAATACCTTCGTAAGTATCATACTCTCCTGGTATTGTTATATAATAGTTTGAGAAACTTTTAACGGATTTAAAATTAAGAGAGAGAGATAGATAACCTGAACCTGATAATAATATAATGCAGAAAATCGATGTATGCAGGTGGCTCAGGACCGTGCTTTGTGGCATTACTTGAGGAAGGCATATGTACAGCAGTGGACTTGTGAAGGAATGTTAATGATGATGATGATGATGATGAGAGACTACTAAGTGAATAAGTAAATAAGTTTATATTTTCCAATGGTTTCCAACGGATAATAAGCCCATGCGAGTTGCTTAAAAAATTGCCGTTTTATATGGAAAAATTTAAATATTTTTTACAAAAAAAAAGAAAATTAATCAAAATATTTGCCTAAACAACACATTCTTGTCATTTTATGGGTGGTTTGTTATAGCCTTTCATTAAGGCATTCTTTACTGTTACTTGTGTACTTCGGTATTGAAATGTATGTCTATCAAAAAGTTACCTTCGAAATATGTGTTGCTAGACGTATAATTCGCACTCGAAAGATGAATTTTAATCACGCATGACTCTATTCTGCATATTAATGCAATTTTGAAAAACAGACACAGACACCGCCGAGGTGACTCCACAAGTGATCCAATTTGGCACGAAACAGTGATAATGTTACTAAATTGCGCTATACTTCGTAGTAAAAAGTTAACTTACACAGTTACAGTACTATAAAGTGCATACAACACAGTTGCACACCGAGAAGTGGAACATGATAAAAAAGTACACACTGCAATATCAAGTGCATCGATACCTCTTAACTGTTATGAATTCTTAGTACTTCTGCATCATGATAGTGCAACTGTTTGAGAAACAGACAAGGCGTCCTTCTAGCCAAAAGAACGACATCCTGAATTTTATTGTGTTAAGATTTATTTTCAATTCTAAATTTTAATACAGCTCTGCAGTACAACATGTGACAATTAAATGACAAAAAAGTTCGTGACAAGAGCTAAAATCAAAAGATTGGCTGAATGAAAGGTAAAGTCTCCTCTCGGAAACACCAGTACTGTCCGAGTTGGATATTTAATGACTTGACGATTGTTATAGTAAGTATACTTAACGATTTTTTTACTTTATATATTCAATAATTTTGATAAAGTTGTTTATACTTAAATCATTCAGCCATGCTACTTCACATGCTATTCAGTTATTCATAACGCGACTTCGCGTGGTATTTGTACTTTGGCTATGATTCGTGATGGTGATTTATTTCTCTTTTTCATTACGAGAATAAACACTAAGGCCTAGGGAGACACTATCCTGGATAATTAACATTCAGATAGTTTTTTTGATGGAACGAATGGTATTCCCCATATAAGGGTTGTATTGAAAAATCGCCAAATATGTACTCATTTATATTTTATCTGTAATATATTATGTTTATAAAGTTTCATACAAATTGTAACACCCTATTTCACACCCTTAAGGCTAAGGGGTTGACTCCATCACAAAAGGCAGCTACTGTTCAAGTGCTTGTCGTGCGTTATCTGTGCATTGATTGATGAGTAAGTAACTCAGGAATTCTTCTTTTAAATATATAAATGGATACAAATAATAGATAGAGTTCATGCAATAAATGCAATTTGCATCGATGATAAGTAAGTGCATCGACACCTCCTAACTTTTTTGATTTCCGAGTACAACTGCATCGTAACGATGTATTAGGTTTGATAAACGTGAATAAGTTTCTTCTACATAGTAAGTATAACTCTATCTTTATATAATAAAAACATGCGTGAGTGTCGTGGAACACTCGGTTGGAACTAAGTTCCTTTCGTAGTACACTTTTATTGATTATTATTGATTAACCCCGCCAATTTTAGACCCCGCCAATTTTAGACCCATTTCTGTACTGCCAACACTAAGTAAAATTTTGAAAAAATTATTCTTGATCAAATGTTAATTTTTTTAATGTCAATAATTTACTTCATAAAAATCAATTCGGTTTCACAAGGGGTCGCTCGACAACTGATGCTAGTGTTGAGCTGATTAAATATATTTTCAATGCATGGGAGAATTCACAGGATGCTTTGGGTATATTCTGTGACCTATCCAAAGCCTTCGATTGTGTTCACCATGAAACATTAATCAGGAAACTACAACACTACGGTGTAAGAAGTAATGCTCTTAAATTAATTGTTTCATATTTAAGTAACAGAACTCAAAAAGTTGTCATTAATAGTATGAGCTCTTCCGGGTCGATAGTACAAATGGGCGTGCCTCAAGGCTCAGTTCTCGGCCCTTTCTGTTTCTTGTATATATTAATGACTTACCTTACATAGTAGGGGATAACCATAATATAGTATTATTTGCTGATGACACTTCATTAATTTTCAAATTAAAACGACAATTATTAAAATATGACGAAGTAAATAATGCTATATCTAAATTAGTAAATTGGTTTAATGTTAATAACTTGCATTTAAATAGCAATAAAATGAAATGTATGAAGTTCATGACTCCAAATGTCAGACAATTAAATACTAATGTAATTTTAAATGGGAAGAACTGAGTCTTGTCGATACCACCATTTTCTTGAATAACACTAGACGCGAAGCTTCAATGGAGCCCCATATATCAAAGTTAGCAAGCAGACTTAGTTCTGCAGCATATGCTGTAAAAAAGATTAGAAATCTTACCAGTGTGGAAACGGCTAGACTTGTTTACTTTAGCTATTTCCATAGCATAATGTCGTATGGTATTTTGCTATGGGGACACGCAACTGACACTGAAATTATATTTGTTTTACAGAAGAGGGCCATAAGAGCAATCTATGATTTAAAACCTAAGGAGTCGCTCAGACAAAATTTAAGGAAATTAATATATTAACTTTGGCCTCTCAATACATTTATGAAAATGTAATGTACGTACACAAAAATAAAAGTAGTTATACAAAAATAAGTGATGTGCATTCTGTAAATACTAGGAACAAACACAAGCTAGTAGTACCAGTTACTCGACTCCACCGAGTCAGTAATTCATTCTTGGGGCGATGTATACGCTTACAACAAAATCCCAGAAAATATACAAAATTCGACCTGCTCAAAATTCAAAACTTTATTAAACATAGTTTGTATAAAAGGGTTATTATAATGTTAAGGAATTTATGGATGATAATAACCCTGGGAATGAGGTGTTCGCTGCCAGGCTGTTTCTAATTTGTTTTGTGTGGTTAATTGTGTAATATACATGATTGTAAGCTGTTATTTAAAAAAAGTCCCGCTGGGTTTCTTGCTGGTTCTTCCCAGGACAGAGGTTTTTTTCGAACCAGTGGTAATTAGACAAAAGAGTGACTTTCAATAAGTATTATTTATAATCTATATTGAATAAAAAGTTTCTGTTTCTGTTTCTAACAAATACAAATAAATGAATTACTAACGTCTATTAAAATGAAGCTTCATTTAAAATAACATTTCTTTCATGGCAAGATAAGAAAAAGTGCAAGGGAGATGGATATTATTCCATCTCGCTCGCACTATAGAAAGGGGGTCGTGACGGATAAATCTTACACTTTTTCTCGCCTAGCCCCCATCCGCCAAATTCGAACCGTGCGATAAGGAACTTCGTTCCAAAATTAATTTTTTGCGCGCGTATCGTAACGACTAATTTATTTGAAAGCTATATATCATACAATTTCAATTAATGTATTATAATTCCTAATTAAACAATTTAACTTCCAAATTTAAAACAACATTTCCGCAATTATTTCTTCTACGGCAGCAACGGGTCAGGTACCAGCTAGTAATATTATATAAAAATCAATTGCTGTTCGTTAGTCTCGTTAAAACTCCAAAACGGCTCGACCGATTTTGATTAAACTTTTTGTGTGTGTTTGAATGGGTCCCTAGATGGTTTGGATTCACATTTGGAGCCGGTAGGTGGCGCTGTTGTCGAGATCCAGAAATCACCCGTGCGATACCGGGGCGGATCATTGCAGTGGACAACGTAATGAAATACTATTAACTCATTCGCTGTCCAGTGTACTACATATAGGTCATTGCTATTATTTTGTGTCTGAAAATCGGACAGTGAAAGAGTTCATTGTCGCTTTTGATAAAATGTTATTTCAATTTTCATTCATATCGCTCCCTGTGACGTCATAATCAATAGCGTACGCGGCAATGCAACCTTCCGCAGGTTATGATGTCCGTTAGACTGGCTCTAACTATATTTATAATTTTGTGTATACCGCAAATATTGTTGTCATCGGTTTTAACAATCCGATTTTACACATATCGATATTAGCCATTTCATATTATTTTAACCGGTAAATAAACTATTACATAACATACAAAGCATTATGACCTTCAACCTTTTAGTAAATTGGTAATTTACCGGGGAAGGACCGTGCTCTCACAGAATTCCAGCGTAAAATAGGAGCTCAATGCTGCTGTGTTTCATATGGTGAGTGTAGAGAACATGCAAAGAACTGGACCCTTTTTACTGGAAACGAGCAATTCCATCTTAGTCCGCAGGGGTCATAACGCATCTGCACTTTAATTCTTTATCGAGTATAGATGTAGATTTCTGTATATTGTTAATAATCCCTGGAATGAGCTGATCGCTATTGCTGTTTCTTAAATAGGTTTTAAGTAATTGTGCAACCTGTGTTTTTATTATTCAACAATTATTTAATTTAAATTATTTCTTACTAATACCTAGCTGAAATCTGTAATTTTTTATTCTAATGTTTTTAAAATACTTTATAAATTGTTATATTATATGTATATAACTATTCATATTAACGCGTAGAAATTAAGTGAGCTATCATATATATTTACGTGGTAGAGCCATGCTGCAGCTATATTAGTAGTATAGTTGTAGCACGAATGGGTCGGCTCGACCGGGGAAGGACCACGCTCTCACAGAATACCAGCGTAAAATAGCAGATTAACACTGCTGTGTTTCGTATGGTGAGTGTAGAGAACCGGAGACCCTTTTTACTGGAAAAGAGGCATTCCATCTTAGTCCTCACGGGTGACAACGCATCTGCATTTTGATTCTTTATTGAAGATAGGTGTAGATGTCTATGGGTCGCAGCAACCACTTACCATCAGGTGGACTGTGTGCTCGTTTGTCACCCTATCCTATAAAAAAAAAAAAAGACTTCTATTAAAATTGTGAGTTTGCGTGGCTTCACACTGACGTCACAATCAATAACTACAGGAGACCTAGAAAGTTCTAAACACCAATATAGTACCTACAATGAAACTTCCTACCCGCTATGATTTCCGCATACATTCACGTAATGACGCAACAGTTTTAGAACTGACTCTTCAATAGTTTGATTGTTAGGTGATAGTGAAACAAGGCTTCCGTTAGATTGCGTTATATCATTTCTGTTATCATCATCATCATAATTACAGCTTATCATAAGTCCACTGCTGAACATAGGCCTTCCCCATAAATTGCATGAGTTTAGCAGTCAGGTTCACAACCGCAGTTTTTTTTATTATTTTGAGCTCTAATCAGGAAGTTATTGCGGTGTAAGAATATCCATTACCCATATCATCTCGTAGGTGTCGTAAGAGGCGACAGAGGGAAACAAATCAGGAGGTCTCCCTAATAATATGCTTGCAAAGCCCCCATGAGGCAATCTATGGGGAGGTCTTGTTCAGCATTGGACTTTAATAGGCTGTAACGGTCACGGTAACGGCAAGAGATAGTGGTCTTTCTTTTGTTACGCCGCCACTACACGGCGATCTCTTTTATGCCAGACGTAACGTAGTAGTTTAACCGGTCATGCGGATCAGCACGTAGTGATTTACTCTTTGTGAGCAGCATAAAAGGTGCTAGGATAAGAAGAAGGTACTGTGATTGTCAATGCGCGTGACAGTCATACATCGTGAGAGTCTAGCACTACGCTTTAACAGATAGATGATGAAGAAAAACGCAAGTTTACGAAAATTATTAATTGAAGCTTATTTCAAGCTATTGTGTGAATTTTTTTTGTCTTTTCGAAGTCGGTTTTACTTTCTTCTAAGTTTAATATTTTAGGTACCCTTTTGCGTGATTAAAGTTTATACACACGTATGATAAATAATATTACAAGTTAAAATGACAGAATAACTCGACATCTATTTTTCCACCATTTCGGTGTAAAAAAAATTCTTAACATTTTTAAGGGACGACATCTAAAGTATATAAACCTACTTAGAAAAGAATCAATAAAATCTGTTCAGCTGTTTTCGAGAAATCGGTGAATAGATACGTTTAATAAAAAAAACATACATTATTTTTGGAACTCTCAAAAATTTATTCACAACATTATTTCTTTTTAACACGCTTTTATTAGCTTCGTATGTATCTATTATCTATGTAACGGAATTTTTCATCCCATTCAAAACGTCGGATTGATTTGAAACTTCGCACACTTATCAATGACCGATGACAATGCAATAATTTAAATAGTTTGTCCCATTATCCTTGCCAGGATCCTCAGGATTTGCGAATAATTCATAAAACAACTACGATTTCTACCAGTTCAATGTACTGTAAGCCACGTAAAAGTATTTCGTTTCAAAAAAAACACGCTTTTTTACAATAAAATCATTTTTTAAGTTAATCACTATTTTCTTATTTTAAACTTATTGAAAATTATTTTCTACTTTTTAGTTCGGTTATCTACAAAAGCGTGTTTTTTTAGTTTTTTTTTTATACTATTATTTATTTAGCTTTTAATTATTTTACTGACTTTTGCATTACTTCGGCAAGACGACTCCAGCCATCTGCCACTTTCATTTTGGGGTTTTACTTTTGAAACGGCAGTTTAAAACGATGTAATAACAGACAATTTAAAATTACTTAATAACAATTATGTTATCATAATTTTTTTGGAGGTGCTGTGACCACCAACGAGCCGCTGTAAGCTTATGTAGCACATAGAAATAATATGCAGAGGCGGACTTTACACTGAGGTGTTATCTGTTGGTTGTGTAAAATTGTTTTTGTTTCTTTTCTAAATATATTTTTAGTCACGTTACAAAGTGCGCGTAAGTGCATAGATAGCTCTCGTCACTTCATAGTGCTCTGGTATTCTGCAATATAAACATACCGTTTGAGAACCTAAATTGAATGTCTATAACTTGAATGTATACTATTAAAAACTTTATCCCCTATTTTTAAACCAACTTCAAAAAAGAGGAGATTCTCAATTCAACTGTATTTTTTTATGTGTTACCTCAGAATGCCTTTCTAGGTGAACCGATTTTGATGTTACCTTTTTATTTGAAAGCTGGTGCTTTTCATGTGGTCCCATATAAATTTTATCAATATCTGACCAGTAGTTTTTGAGTTATTTAATTGACTTCAACTACATTGATGATGTTCTCATTTTATTTAAGTCTTTTGTACAATTTTTAATTTTACCACTTGTTCATTCTTAGGGTTGGAATTTTATCTCTAAATTTATATGGGACTACCCACGGAATATTATTTATTTTATATTCTGTGGGATATTTTATAAAAAGCATTTAAAATAAGTTCACAATTGAAGAAAAATATATCGCGTCGCGTCGAATTGAGAACTTCCTTCTTTTTTGAAGTCGGCTAATAGGGTCTGTTTACTACGTAAGTATAGCGCAATTTAGGAACATCACTATTTTATGCCAAAATGGATCACTTGTCGAGTCACCTCGGCGGTGTCTGGCTGTTTTTCAAAATTGCATTAATATGCAGAATAGAGTCATGCGTGATTAAAATTTATCTTTTGTGTGTGAATTATAACGTCTAGCAACACCTATCACATATTTCGAAGATAACTTTTTGATAGACATTTTTAATACCGAAGAAACAGTAAAAATGTCTTAAATTATAGGAAAGGCTATAACAAACCACCCATAACAAGAATGTGTGTTAGTTTAGGCAAATATTTTAATTAATTTACTTTTTTTTTTGTAAATATTTTTAATTTTTCCATATAAAACGGCAATTTTTTAGGTAAGGGCTTAATACCTAAAAGTTATATATCTCTTAAGCAATATGCATGGGCTTATTATTCTTTGGAAACTATTGGAAAATATAAACTTATTTACTTATTCACTTAGTAGTCTCTCATCATCATCATCATCATCATTAACATTCCTTCACAATTCCACTGCTGTACATAGGCCTTCCTCAAGTAATGCCACAAAGCACGGTCCTGAGCCACCTGCATACATCGATTTTCTGCATTTATATATCTTACCAGGTTCAGGTGGTTTATCTCTCTCTCTCTCTCTAAATTTTAAATCCGTGAAAAGTTTCTCAAACTATTATTCCAATATGTAACAATACCAGGAGAGTATGATACTTTCGAAGGTCTATGCACTAACGCAACGCACACTAAGGCGTCGCAGTGCGGCCAAAGGTGCTAAAACTTTTAGGTATTATTATTATATATTATATATTCACTATATTATAGTTTTATTTACTGCATCTTTGGTCTAGTAATCGTAAGCGCGTGTGCTTATCATCCTCCTCGGTGTCTTTGTCTGTGTGTAATAGGTAGTATGTTGATTTTTTATTTATTTTAACCGTTCACCTCTACGCCGGGGTGCATTCCTGTAGCATAATATAACTGCCCCAAATTTCAATCATCTCCGTCAAATAGTCTCTAAGAAAATTTCTGTGAGAGACTGACACTTCATTATATTAATTAATAAATAAATAAATATAATATTTATTTATTTACTGCTTCGTTGGTCTAGTAATCGTAAGCGTGAGTGTTGATCATCTGGTTCCGGGTTCAAATCTCAGGTCAAACTAAAACACTTCTTGGGTTTTTCTGTCAAGAAATTCTCAGTAGCAGTCCGGAGTCAGGAATTTGTCAAGAAATCCTGAGTGATTTACTCATCTATCAATGCACTGACTACGCACGACAAGCACTTGGACAGTAGCTGCCTTTTGTGATGTAGTCAACCCCTACTAAGCCTTATGGGTGTGAAATAGGATGTTATAATTTGTATGGAACTTTTTTATAGACATAATATATTACAGATAAAATATAAATGAGTACATATTTTGCGATTTTTCAAAACGACCCCTTACGTGGGTAATCATTAATTCCATCAAAATTAGTAACTGAATGTTTTTTGTCCAGGATAGTGTCTCCCTAGGCCTTCGTGTTTCAATCCCATAATGAAAAGGAGAAATCAATCAAGATAATAGCCAAAGTAAAATTCCACGCGAAATCGCGTTTATAGCTAGTGTATGTAGGTAAGGGAGTGGTACCCTCCCAGACCTATGGACCACACCCTAAGAAAAGGAGTCCTACCACCTGTAATCACATTCACTATAATATTCATACCGCTAATTACATCATACATATTGAGCATCTAACTGATATTATATCATATTATTAGCATGGTTGAATGATTTAAGTATTAACTTTATTAAAATTATTGAGGAGGAGGAGGATTCTTTGCTGCATGCATGCATCTTTCTGATCAGGATTATTCTATTCTACCACCAAATATAGTTGGAGCCCATCGATACAAAAAGAGGAAGATGGATGTTAAAGTTCCTTAGGTGACATTAATTTCGGAATAATTATTTTTATATTGATTATTGATCGCTGCATGTAAGGCCATCTGGAATTAAGTCAAAACTGGAGATAGGTGCCGAATAGACAGCTTGTTTTATTGAGATATTATTAAACAGATGGTACTGTTATCAATCAATTCCAACCAAATCTCGGATGATAATGTTTCGTGGAATAACTGTGAAAAAAAAAACAATTAAACACGTTTAAGACATTTAATATTTTATTTTCATACCCTAAATAACAATTAAATTCTATAAATATTACGAGAAATATTACATCAATGACATAAAAAATCGTTAATAGGAATACAACACCAATATTAAAATTTACTGCAGTAAATACCGAACATATTTATTTTTAATCTATGAAATATCAAACGACATCTATATAATATTATTATGGAGATATTATCATAATTTATCATACTAGCGTAATATTATTATAGATTAATAGAGGATAATAGAAGTAATGAGGAGCTTTACTCCACGTCAATCAAAAAGTGGTTGCTTAAGTCTCTCCACTTCTAACCCAATACGATACAACTATTACACTAAGTTTGATTGTGATTTAAAATTGTAAATTTAATCCCTTATCAAAATAATGAAAAAATAGACCAGCAGCATAGAGGCTTTCTTTATCATTAAAAAAATGTGCACGAGGTACAAGCTTACTCCTTTACTCTGTGGTAGAAGTATAGATATTTTTCAAATTGATAGTTTTTCTATTAAATTTTATCAAATTGATCTCTCAATGAACAATAAAAAATACAACTAGATAAAAGAAGTAAAAATTTTACCTAGCGGCCGGTTGAAGGTCAAGGGCGTTACTAATTCATTGATACTTACCACGAGTAAGGTAGGGCGGTACACATGATTTGAATTTCATTATATTTGTTAAATCGCTTTTTAAAGGATACTTTGAAAAAATAATCGAAACATATCTACGCCATAGGCTTTTACTTCGTTCACCCATTAAATCCTATTTATTTCCTTTTGTTAAAAAAAAAGTCATCCGTTTGAGTATAATAAAAGAACTTACTTGTAATAATTAAGTTGTTAGGTTATTTATAAATAATTATACACACAATTAGTTCTTTATATGAAGCATGTTAATTTATATTTATTTTATAAATTGAAGTGACAAACAAACTTCCAGTCCACCTGATACTAAGTGGCTATTGCAGTCCATGGACATTGGACACCTGAAGCCAACTTCAAACTAGTAAGGCTACAGATGCGTTGTCACCTCTGAAGCCTATTTTATAAATATACAAGATATACCTTTTACAATGAATTTCGGGGGCGCTTAAAGTGCTATTACCACTTTGATTGATGCTTGTTGTGAAAACATGATATTATAGTAATTCAACAATATAAAAAGATTTACAAAACAAGGTATAAGAGTGTTAAACACTTAAAAAATACAATTAAGTTTTACCCGTTTAGTACACATTTACATATTTGGTATTCAGGTTTTCAAGGTCAAAACTGGTAGTAGGTCAGACTTGTGTTTGAATTTTATAATTAATAAACGTTTCGTTTTCCTTTACGACTCGTTATATAATGCAGAAAGTGGTTAAACTATAATGTTATAACGGTAACTAAAAAACTGTTAGTAAAACTAATTATTGATTCAACAGCTAACCAACCGCTAAATAGCTGATTGGAATTGTTTGAAATCGATGTGGTTAATTGTTCTTAAGCTGTATTGAAGAAAAAAAATTAACGACGATAAGCCTTATCAGCGCCGGGCCACCGAGAAAACCTTGCCAGCTGGCGTTTTCTCCGAAAGGTCTAAGCCTAGCCAGTGGACTTAAAAGGCCTTATAGAACAAAGTAATAGAGTATACGGTAAGAGATTGCTGTAAATATCAGTTTACTCCGACTATTTCATTCTATCTCTTCTTTCTTTATCGGCCTGTTAAATGTCGCTACCTCTGCGGGCGTAGTCATCGATCCGTGAGTTCTTACCCTTACACTGCCATCACTCAGCATTTTTTTTAGTTTTTAATTAGAATTATTATTATACTGACATATTTAATTAGCATAATTAGAGTAATTATTTTTATTAGTACTTAAATTAAACTTACAGTAACACAAATATACTACATTATAATGTAACCATTCTAATATTTTTTTATTTCTAGTAATAATATTTGTTATTGTAAAGTTTTATATATTTTAAACCAGTTGCAAGTTTTGATAAATCTTTCATAACCGACTGTCGTTTGTGCCGTGTCACAGATTAAATAATGTTACTACGTAAGCCGTGTACAAGACACTGTTTAATTCTATTAGACATTGAAAGCGTATTTCTCCCTTAATTAAATATACTTTTTTTATCAATTTTTTTAACAACAACATTATTAATGCTATAAAAATTACCAATTGTCTCTTTAGACACTCCGATAAGCTAAAATGCTTGTGTTAGAAGTGATTAAGGGGCCGTGATTTTGATTGATTAAAAATAAATTATTTAAAAATAATATTAAAAGAATCATTATCTTAGTTTCATTTTGATTTTAGAAGAATGTCATGATAAACGTATATTAATGTTTTATTTGCGTTCACTTTATAAAAATAGATAGGTAATATATAATTAGATGATTACTTTTTTGAATAATTATGGACTTCGCACAGATCCCTAAGATACAAGTTGCTGTACTTAGTTTAGGGATCCCTATCAATGTGAATAAACTGTCACTGTTTATTATGTATATTATGGTATATGCTCCATGAATATATCAACGAATAAAGTGTATTTACTAAGAATAATGGAAGTGATGAAGTATATTAAATATTACTAGCTAAAAATCATACTTTAGGAACTGAGAAGGTATTTAAAACATTGAGCATTGTTTAATATTATCGGCAACAAACGGAAGTACCTAGCATAAATTATTAAAATATAATATTTTACTGCCACAATTCCAAATTTAAAATATGGAAACGTATTATATTATATGTTTTTATGATAAATATAAACATTTATTTTAGTTTAGAGTAATTTTATCTTAAATTAATAACCTAGGTAACTAGGTACTACATGCTTCTAACTACAAATCTTGATAATAAACTTCTGAAATTGAATTTTGACAGTAAGAGGAATTTTGATTGCATAAATTAGTAATAATAAGATTTATACGTCTTATTATAAAACACGTTACTTATTATATACTATGTTATTACATAAGAGAACTAACAATAAGAACGAAATAAATGTAAATTTATTTAGATGATTTTCTTCCTCACACTAGCTTCCATCAATAAGCATCCAGCTGGTCCGTTATTGAAATGGATGAAATTTATAACACCACAGCAGTATCCAAGCAGTCTAATTTATGTATTAATAAAATATACATTTAAAGAGTTTTAGTACTCAACAGTTGTTAGAAAGAACATAGGATGATTTTCAAGACAGCCTTTAAGCAGTAAGTATTGATACCTTGAACTCCCATGAAAGTGTTTATAAATTTTGTTGATTTGAAGAAAATGTAACACCATACATTTTCTTTGAAGAATTCTATCGATCACTTTCTTTTCAATGTGTGGTTGGTAAACCACGGAATTCAATTTTATATTCCGTGTGGTAAACAGTACATCTGCTAAGTGCTTTTGCCCTTTACATGGTACCATACGAGTACATATAGTAAAATGCTGATTATTTTTATAGAATAGGGTGACAAACGAGCGCACAGTCTACCTGATGGTAAGTGGATGCTGTGGGCCATAGACATTACATTTATCCCCGATCAAAAATCAAAATGCAGATGCGTTGTCACCCTTGAGGACTAAGATGGAATGCCTCGTTTTCAGTGAAAAGGGTCTCCCGTTCTCTACCACTCACCATACGAAACACAGCAATATTAAGCTGCTATATTACACTGGTATTCTGTATATATATAGCTGCAGCGTTGCTCTACCACGTAAAAATGGTTTCAATGGTAACAAAAAAGATGGTAACAAGGGACACTATTCATCGGTTCTAATTGAAGTAGACGCCAATAGTCTACGTAATGTAACTGTTATATAGATAGAAGTAATTACGCTGTATCCCATCTCAGACGTGTGAAGAATAAATCTTGTGATCACACAGGCGCTAGTAGTTTTATAAATAATTTAAGTCGATTAAACCAGCCTTAATAGTATGTAGATATTAATGTGTTTGGCTGTTAATTCATATACTACTCTAGGTTTTTACCGAAGACAACACTTAACATATACGAGTAGCTATTTATGGTTTATAGCACAAGAGATGACTTCCTATCTATTATATACTTACTATTACTACAGTTCCACAACTAAGAAGAATCTAACGACACACCATATTATGTTAAAATCCAACAAGCCATTTAAGCGAGCGTGCCAAAGAATAGACATACATAGATACATACTCTCGAAAAATATTACCTTCGTTCTGGGGCAGTCGGGTAAGGATAACTTGAACTCCGGTTAAATTATACCAAGTATGACTGTACAAACAAGTACACTGAATTTTTTCTTAACTAGGTACTTTAGGTTAATGGGTTTTATGCGAGTTAGATAAAGTGATTTTTTTTTTTCAGATTTTTTTTTGTCTAGCTTATAAGTTTATTGTTGTTATGCATGAATTTATCGTAGTAAACAACAAAAAAAACTTAAAACTTTATTCGTGTGTATAAAATTTAAGGCGGATTACACTGAGGATTTTTTTAATCTTTAATTTTTTTAAACTCGCCAACTAAAGCTTATTTGAGCTTCATGTAAACAATTCATCCCATCTATTGTAAGTTAAGATTAAATTACTTACTGCTCCACTCTAAAAGATGCATAACGAAACTTGTTATTTTTTAAGATTTTAAAGAGATAACGGTTCATTACACGACTCTAGTAACGGCAGTTAGAGGTAACTAAAACATCTAGTTAAAGCTGACATCTGGCAAACTGAAAGCTGACATCTTCGTGATATTCTTCTTACCTGAAATTAAAAAAAAACATTTGTTTGTTATTGATGAGGGATATGATTGTTATATTTACATAAATTTGATAATTTTTATAAAATCTCGTGTACATTAATGAGAAGTGACTTTAATAATAATATGTTCGTTAATCGCGGGTTTTCTTTATTAATTTTATTTATTATAAGTTAGACGAAATTGTTCTGTGCTAGCGTAGCATCGATGTAGAATTACAATATACATATACATGTATAGGATTGCCAGGTCACAAAACCGAAAAGCCAGACAGACCAGCCAATTTAGCCGGACATTTGGGTAAAAAGGTCACCGATAATTTTCAAAAAGGAGGAAGTTCTCAATTCGAGTGTATGTTTTTTTTTTGTATATATGTTACGCGACATCTTCGCAGATTGTGAACCAATTTTGATGATTTTTTTAATTAAATAGGTTATACTTCAAGAGTGGTCCCATATAAATTTGGAGAAGAAAATTCCTCCCATGGGGGTAGCAAATAAATAACTTATTTTTTTAGCAATTTGAAGTCGGATTTTACTTTTTGTTAGAAGTTATAATTATTTAGTTTTAGTATAACATGACAATTTTTTTTTAAATTAAAACAGCTTTTTTATCATTTACCATGAAATCTTAAATTCTAATGATACAACAATAAAACTAATTGAATCAGTCTTCTTAATTATTAATCATTCAATATTCATTACAATATTAATTTCAATAATTGCAATTATAGTTGCAATTGAAATGCAAATATTTTACAATTTGCAATGGAAAACCATAAAATCATATTTAACGATACAGTCTTCTTTCTTAATAATTATCATTCATTTCTTGCCGTACTACTATTGCAATTCGCAATGGAAAACAAAATTAAACAAAACTCTAATTAAAATCTAGATTCTTATGAAATAACAAAATTTAATGAAGTTGAAGCAGTCGTTTTTTAATTATCATTCTTTACTTTACTTACCTACTTACTGTTAATGCAATTTTCAATGAAAAACAAAATCAAACAAATCACTAATGAACTAAATAAACTTTAAATAAATTGTAACAAAAAGTAATTAATATTTAGTAATTATTCGCTTGCGCTAGCGATACAAGATGAGGCGGGCGAAGCGGTAACACACCCATGACAAATTAATGTAAAATAAAATGGTCAAATTTAAAAAGCTTAACAAAAGCTGGACAGGCCGGACACCAACTAATTTGGCCGCACATGCAACTAAAAAGCCTGACTGTGTCCGGCTTTATCCGGACGCCTGGCAACGCTACATACACCTATAATAACAATACACTATAAAAGGGTCAGTCGAGAAGCAATGTGTATTGAAAAGTAAAGAAAATATAATTTTGCCTCATGAAGTTTTGATAACTTTTCATGTTTAAAAATATTAATTTAATCAATTTTAAATACCTTTATAATAATATTTTAATCATAATAATACTTAAAAAAACAATCGGTTCGTATCACCGATTGTTTTTAAATGTTAAAAAGCTTAATACCTAAGTGAACTGTAAAAAAGACACACTCTAGGGCGTTTTTTTTTTTAAGAAGTAAAGGGTACACACTTCTGAACATTATTCTTATTTAATAATGACCCAGTGTTTGTTTAAGATTCTACGCATACAGAAACGTTATTTAAATTTGCACGGCTTTCACTACAGCAAGAGAAAAGAAGAAGAAAAGAAGAAAATACAATAATGCCATCTGTTGTGATACTGTAGGAAGTGGCTCGCAAATACTAAGTTCTTAATAAGCTAGATGTGCCTGGCAGGCGTTGCAATGCTCTATCCCTACAATGCTTTGACCTACTCTGATGTCACCCAGATACGGTTTTTTTCGGAAGCTAAGTAAATTTTAGGTACAGTGATTATTCCATTGTGCTTATTTTTGTCTAGTCATTTTGAGGGTGATAGCTGAAAATCAGTGCTTGCAGTAAAGCAACATTAATCGCTGAGCTACGAGTAGGACTCATTATTAAACCGGAACTAACATGCACTTTTAGATTTTACTAGTATGTAATTTTTGTAACAAATTAGTACCTAGTTTTGTCACTGATGTACGCGTGTAATTGGAAAAACTAATAAATGCTACATCTATCTATTTATCTATGTATCTCGTAATCTTATCTCGTGAATCTGGATGAATGTTATAGGTACGTATACGGAATAAACAAAGAAACATTCGTTCAGAAGATAGATATGTATTATAGTACCTATTCTCTGGTTCTAAATGTGCAGTAGGTAACTCGATGAATGCAGGTAGCTTAGGAAAGTGCTTTGTTGCAAATATAGAGGAGTATGTTGAGAAGTAATCTTGTGACGTGCTATAAAGATGATGCATGATGAATAGGAGTAAGTGCTTATGAATTTAAAAACGTTTTTTTGGAAACTTGATAACTTTGTTCCGACAACTTTTTTTATAGAATAAGGGTGACGAATGAGCACACTGTCCGTCTGATGGTTAGTAGATGCTGTGACCCATAGACATCTACATCTATCTTCGATTAAGAATCAAAATGCAGATGCGTTATTCACCCCTGAGGACTAAGATGGAATGCCTCGTATCCAGTAAAAAGGGGTCTCCGTTTCACCAAACTCACCCTACGAAACACAACAGTATTAGGCTTCTATTTTACGCTCGTATTCTTTGAGAGAGTAGACCTTCCACGGTCGAGCCAACCCATTCTGGCTCTACCATGTCAAACCACGTCAATTTCCTACCACGTCAACTTTCAAAGTTGATACCCAAGTCGAATAAGGCCGAAAAAACATCATCATTCCGATTTAACTATTCATTAGGAATCTTTAATTTATTTTCTAGTCAAATTACACGTAAGTCGATAGGGATTTAGCGGATTTAACAAACCTAACATCTGCGCCTATAAAATTTTTATGTGCCGATAGTTTACATAAGATCGGAATTTAAGTGTTCTATAGATGCGATAAAAATTAACCATCCATTGCTCGCGAGAGAGTGTATTGCATGATGTGTATAAAACTTTATATTATTGCTAGTCAGACACCTCTAAAATATTCTGCTGTAGTCTAAAATGTTGATTAACTTTGTGTTTGTGAAAAATATCATGAGGAAATATCGAGAAACATGAGTAAATATATATATCACCACAGTCAAAAATCCACTGCTGAACATAAGCCCAGCCCCCCCCTTTAGATTGCTTCTATGAAGATATTAGCCATAATTGCTACGCTACGCAAATTGCAAACTGCAGATTTTTATTATTTTGGGTTGTCGCAGATGATAGATAGATAGAAAGATAGATAGATAGATAGATAGATAGATAGATAGATAGATAGAAAATTTATTTGCTTAAAACATGGTACATAAGATGGACTGACATGTTTTGCCATAATTGGCATGCAAAAATTAATGAAATACAACTATTTGATGAAGATGCTGCTGCCCATCTCCTGTTTTGTTTCCCTTTATCATCTCTTACGACACCTACGTGAGGATATTGGGTGGTACATTATCTTACGCCACAATAATATTTTTTTATTGTTTTGACTGAATAAACTAAAATCAACAAAAGTATATGAAAGTAATTGTAGAATAAAATTCTTACAAAAGTCGAGACAACTTCTTTTTTTACATTTTTCTAATAGCTGTATAATTATTTATTACACGAATACAAAACTGTAAAACATCCAAGTTTTGAAGTACTACTAAAAGTAGCAAGTCAAATTATATGATGTAATAATTATGATATGTAATAATTTTTTGGCTTCCACTAGGTGGCGAGATGACCTGGTAAGAGGTATAGGAAGCCGGTGGGTGCAGGTGACTCAGGATCGTAATTTGTGAAATCCTTTATGGGTGGCCTATAATCCTAGTGATGGTCTGTAATAATGGTAATGACAATGATGATAATGTAATAATCTATAAACGATTATATAAACTTTACAATTGGCTGTGCCTTAAACATAGTCACTGAGCTACCACGGCTGAATATGTTTAATATAAATTAATTTTATATTTAAACTTGTGTACTGACATGGAGTCATCTTCTTCATTATTAGCCTCTGTGAGAATTATTTTTGGTATATCCTTGTGCCAATGAACCGTTTCATTCTTCTTTTTACATCTGAAAAATGTAGAAGTCAATCATAAATAACTTTCCTAGATTGTTAACGCTAATGAAAATATAAGGTCGGATGGCCAGTACTTAGTATTTTAAACTTAGACAAATAGAGAAATAATTTTGACGTAACATAACGAAATTATGTGTACTTGAATAATAATTATTCTATCGCTTCAGCTGAGCTTAGAATGCCCCGGTTTAAGGCTTCAGCGTAGTCGGTTCGCAGAGCATACAAAATTAGGTTAAAAAAATATATTTCTTTTTAATTGTCGCCATCAACTTATAACTATCAATCGTCATATTATTACTAAATTTATAAAAAAAAAAATTGCATACGAGTGGATTATACAGCTTTAGAAAATAGTGACAAAGGAGATAAAAAAATAAACATACAAATAAATTGTAAAGTATTAATTAAATAATACATCTTTAGTAAATTTTTTTTTTCTAATACATATTACAATAGATATACAAAACTGTAAAATTAGTAATTTTAAATTAAACCTTTAAATTGTAAATAATGGCTATAATTTTTGTTGAGAATTGAATTTATCAAATAAGTTATGGTAAGTTTTTAACAATATAATTTAAATAATC
Organism: Parnassius orleans; assembly: GCA_029286625.1. Lineage (NCBI taxonomy): Eukaryota > Metazoa > Arthropoda > Insecta > Lepidoptera > Papilionidae > Parnassius > Parnassius orleans. The sequence goes on from JAGSMP010000193.1 coordinate 96,876, forward strand.
GCCAACTGACTTATCTGAACTACATTTCTACAATTTTGTAAATTTTCCTCCTTGACAATTTTGTACTTTTTAATTTTAGTTTAAACAAAAAAAATCGTAGTTACAAATTGTAAATTAAGTCATATAATATTAGATATGGGCCCAAATGTATCTCTTGACAGTGGCGTTCTCTTCCCAAACCTCACACTCCTTCACACTCATAATGTGTGTAATGCATGTTTTATTGAAGGTCACTACGCCGGTGGACTTTCAATTAATCTGTAGATGTAAACTTACCCCTGACTGCTTTCTGGTCCCATTTCAGTAACAGACACATCTTTATTTTCATTAGATGAGCTGCTTTTTAATCTCATATTTTGCATCTGAATCCAAGAAGATGTTTCCTTTTCGTATTTGCTTCTGAAATTAATGTCATTGTTATTAAAACCTAATTATTAAAGCCTACTTAAATAGAGTTGTTATTATTAAAATAATCTACGCTTTAGTAGGTAAAAAACTTACACAGTTTTATTCTATTTTTAGACGAGTTAGAAACGATTAAATTTTTTTTTTGACCCTTTGAGAACTTCCAAAGGGTCAAAAATTAAGCTTTCAAGCAGGTGGGCGCACTTAGACGGTTTACTAGGATTCCTCGCATTTCTAGAATTATTTTATTAGGTGAAGAATATTTTTCATTTAGCCTTATTTAAGAACTTAAAAACTTACTGGAGGTTGATATGTGCGTGTAGCCTAGTTTCTAGGAAACAGAAGGCGAAGAAAAATTACTGCTTCTGGATATAGATGATTGTTGCCGTCAAATAGTTTGAAAGACGAATAGTTCTCACGCACTCAGAATTTCAAAACGAAAAGAGTTAGAAGTACAAAATTTTGATACAGCCATCTGTGCGCTAGCCCTACTAGAAATACAGTAACTTAACGACTGACTTATTACTTTATAGCTTATTACTGTCTAATACTATTGGTTTCTTAATACTAAATAATATTGCGTGAAAGACATTTTGTCAATTTATTGAATCCCATCTGGGCTACTTTAAAGGCTTCCTTCCCTTCCTCCAAAATACCTGAATATTTTCTATAAAAGTAAAAGTTATATTTTCAGCTATTGCTAATATCTTGTTATTTTTGAGATTTAAGTTACATGTACCATTAATATAAGTCAAGAGGACAAAGAATGTTACCCTGAGAAACACCGTGTTCGATAGAAAGGTAACTACTAGTAAATCCACCAGTATTAAAATACACTGTTTCCAATTTGTTCGGTAACTCTGGAATAATTTTAGCTGGTTATTTCTGATTTAAATAAAGGCATAGCAATTTCTCTAAATGCTATTGTAAATGTCATTGTAGGTAATTTAGGTAGTTTTAAACAAGACGAAAAATGTAAATTAAATATGTAGGTATATATTTCCCGCTAAATAGTCCATTTTTATATTTTTAGACATGTATGTTATCTTATATTCTTCTACATCTCTCACAATCAAGCATATATTAAGGTTGGCGCTTATTACGCCTTAAGCTACCGTGGCACTAAAATAAGGCGTAATTGACTTTATTTGCGCTAAGTATTTATAACTTGCGGCCCTTCTTTAAGCAGAAAAAGCCAGACTACATCACAGAATATAGATAGTTTTCGATCTACTTTTGTAAATAATAAATAATCCCATACTTACTCCCTACGCGTCGTTCTATTGTCACCGCAGCTGGAAGCTCGTGGTCGGCGAGGGTCGGCTCTCATAGCCGTGTAGTTTTCATAATGCTTTCTTAACACCGTTCGCACCTACAAACATTCAAAGTATGTAAAAATTCAGTTGTGACGAATTATTTAATAAAATTTAGTTGTAATTTATTGAGTTTTACAATAATGCTGCATGTCATCGCACAATAAAGTGGGATGTTCTGTAACCAAAATTGAGAGAAATTCCTTTCTTCAAACGTTTAAATGCTTTGATTAAAAATTAATACATATTTTTTTTTATTAATTTATCTAATAGAAGAACACAAGACGTCGCAGTATTAGAATACTGCGAGATTCGGATTCTTTTCCGGTCAAACAATGACCTTTGATAAACACAATTTTAATATCATATTAAGGGATTATTAATATGCTGTGTAGTGGCCACGTAAGAGAATTCAGTACCCCTTGTGTGTATCCAGTAGGTATCGCAAGTGGCGACTGAGGAAATGAAAGAGATGGGCAGCATCTTCCTGATAACAACTCTAAATAATAAAATAGATATTCTGCAGTCGAACCAAGGTAATCAATACTAGTTCATTGGTTAAGTAAGATGAAGTGGCAACAGATTGGCCATATACCTTGAAGAACCGTCAACCTATGGGGAAAAAAGGTTTCAAGAGGACTTCTACCAAAACAAAACTACAAAAACTCGCATGAGATCTGATTTGCAATCAAAATTCCTTAAAAGGAATTGTTTGAAAATTTTACTAGTAAAAATTTAAAACACCATCATCAAAAGACCGGTTACCTACCTATTGTGCATGCTATCTTAAATAGATAAGTAAGGGAACGAAACCGAGTATGGTAGCTCTCAAGTGGCGAAGAGCTCTCGTTATGACACTCAAGGAGCGCAAGGATCCCCCTATCCAAAATATAATGGCAGGAACGACGGACAAAAGACACGCCAAGGTTACTTTTAGACGAGCAACTGTTTATTTTAAATCTTGCGCTTAGCTATTCTTACAGCTTTTGAATGGGTTATTAATGTATGCTCGGGCTCTGGCTGCCTATTTATCATAGAACACCTATCATGTTTCAGTTACCAAGGGTCTGCCATTTTTATTTTTTATACAGCTTAATGAGGCCTATAGTTCAGCAGTGGAGTTGTGAAGGAATAGTTCGTCGACTTCCAGTTTTTTCTTTTTCACAATATGGCGTCTGGTTGTCGTCATATTGAATTTTGATTACTGTCATGTCTTTAGTGACACTTCACTTTGAGAAAAATCAATTTTCGTAAGAATCATCAATATCAGCCCACACGTTTGGTTTCTAGGGCACCACAAGGGAACAAACATACATACATACATGCACCTTTTTTATAGGATAAGGGTGACAAACGAGCACACAGTCCACCCGATGGTAAGTGGTTGCTGTGGCCCATTGACATCTACATCTATCCTCGATTTCGAATTAAAATGCCGATGCGTTGTCGCCCGTGAGGACTAAGATGAAATGCCATCTTTTCCAGTAAAAGGGTCTTCGGTTCTCTACACTCACCATACGAAACACAGCAGCGTTAATTTGCTATTACGATTATTATTATTAACGCTGGTATTCTGTGAGAGCGTGGTGCTTCTCCGGTCGAGCCGACCCATTCATGCAATTATACTACTAATATACTCTGCGTCGTGCAGTCGGGTAAAAATTTGTCCCAACATAGCATAGGTCTCATGATTTAGGCTTTTAATTTAATTTCCGAAATTGAAAGAAGTAAATGGAGCTGTAGGTACCTACTTTTTAATTATAGAAGGTTTTCGATATACAGTAGAATTGTTTTGCACATAATATAAGGGTAGCCAATAGTCACAGTAACGCCCTCTAATTCATTAGTGTTCTTTTCAAATGAGCCTCGTTTTACGATTTCGACGTTAGTGCCTGTCTGTCGCGTGTAGTTATTTTTACAACTCGTAAATTGACAGCTCTAAAAGGTCGTTTGAGATTTTAGGTGTTTAAAAGTAGAAAAGTAAATTAAAAACGTTTTTGCTTTATTAAATAACTAGCGAGCGTCCCCGGCTTCACATTAGCGTTATCGTTAGGTTGCGTTCCCACCAGAGATGTGCGAGGATGCGTATCGAGGGATGTGTTTGTTAAGAACCAATAGAATCACTTCATTTACCTAGCCTCGCTCAGCGCAGCTCTGGTGGAAACGGCTCAGCGGAGCGAGGTCTTTGTATATACAAAACAAGGGAAGGATGTATACGAGGGATGTGTTTCGAGGGATGTGTGTGAGGGATGTGTAGCGAGGGATCTGTGCTAGGGAAGAACGCAAGAGCAGCGGGCAGTGGCACGCGCGCTTCGTCCCACCACACCTAACCCCGCTCGCATCTAAAACTAGCCCGCTACACATCCTCGCACTGCTCATCTGCGCACCGTTTCACAGCTCGCTACGCATTCTCGCACCGCTCACCGGCCTGGCACATGTCTGGTGGAAACGCTCACACCGTTACACAGCCTCGCTACGCATCCTCGCACCGCCCAGCTACCTTGCACATCTCTAGTGGAAACGCAGCCTTACAGCCTATTAATGTCCCCTGATGAACAAAGTCCTCCACCATAAATTGCCTCATAGGGGGATAGATTTTTTTTAATAATCATTATCGACCATTTACGAATTTTTTGATTTCACATGAAAATATTTCAAACTTTTTATCTGATCGTGAAGTTTTATCATTATCGGTTCAGCCTTTCCGAAAATTATCGCGGACAGACAGACAGACAGACAGACAGATAGACAGATAGACAGATAGACAGACAAAAATTTACAAATGATTCTTTATGTCTTAAGGACAAGCAAATAACCCCCTGAGATCGATAAAAGGCAGTTACTTATTTCGATATTATAGATATACACTTCAATTTTATTATATGTATAGAATATACTAGGTTGATCAATAAGTTTTCGGAATAAGACACTTATCAATGAGTTATAGAAATGCGTTCTAATTTTTTAGAATCTTAAATTCGTTAGTAGCCAAGGCCAGAAAAACTAATTTAAAAACTATACTCAATTTTTTTTTTCAAATTTTACATTTGGCGGTAATTAACAGTTTCCCTGTCCGCGAAACAGATACAATAGTTCATATAATATATGATTCATGGGACAGGTAAGGCGTTAAATATTTCTGCCTGAAGATTTTTTCTACAAATAGTGTTTTTGATGAACTGCAGTCTACTTTGATAGACAATGCTCCGTCTTATTCATAAGTGGCTGAATTTAAACACGGCAAAACCGCCTGCAATGAGGATACTCGCTCCGGGCGGCCAACAACGGCCGCTACGCAAGAAAACGTAAAAAAAATCGAAGAAATTGTTAAGGTAGATCTACCTATGTTCATCCGTTATTTAGCTGAGATACTAAAGTTTTCGTTTGGGATTTTTCAGTTTATTTTAACTCATACCTTAAAATTCAAAAGGTGGACGTGCGCCGGGTTCCTCGAATGTTAACAGACGCCCAAAAGAAAGCAAGAGTTGACATTTCAAAGCTAAATTTAGCAATAATTGAAGAAGATCCAGATTATTTTTGCGCTTGTTTCGTAACCGTAGATGAAACGTGGGTACACCATTTTGACCCGGAGACGAAAAACCAAAGCAAGGTGTGGAAAAGACCGTCTTCCCCGCTGGAAAATAATGACCTCTGTCTTCTAGGATGCGGAAGGTATAGTAATGATGGACTATTTAAGTAAAGGCGAGACCATAACCGGAGATTATTACGCATCATTAATCAAAAAACTATGCAAAGAACTAAAGAATAAACGTCGATGAAAATTGCGTGCTGGAGTGCTTTTTCATCATGATAATGCCCCTGCCCATCGATCTGATGCTGCAAGCGCTGCCATCCGAACTACTAGGTTTCAGTTGATGCACCAACCACCTTATTCTCCGGACCTAACTCCGAGTTATTTTCACCCTTTTACACCTGAAAAAGCACTTGCGTGGTATAAAATTCGACGGCGACGATGAGGTGATGTGTGCTGTAGAGGCCGAGTTCAAGGATCAAGCCTTTTTTTTCCGAGGGAATTAACCAACTTGCAAAACGCTATTCATGGTGTAGCTTAAAAGGCGATTACGTTGAAATATAAATACAATTTACAAAATATACTTATCCTAAAGTTTCATTGCGTTTCAAAAACTTATTGATCAAGCAGTAGACGTATAGATTAATAATTGATAGTAGATTATTGGCCAGTAAAGGGTATATTTTTAATAAGAGGGTGTCAAATGTTCACACGTACTGTTCGTCCACCTAATTGATAGTGTATTCTGTGGCCAATAGACATGTATTACGAGTAAGAATTAAAATTGCAGATCCATTGGGACTAGGAATTCAGCAAAGTGGAATACCGCAAACCAGTTCGCAACCGCAGTTCCTAAAATAATGCTGGATCCCGCAACAGCTGGCGAATCCGCAAGTTAATGCTTGTAGATTCGCATGCGGATCGCAAATTAATAAATAGTAATTTAGTAATTTCTAAAAAAAAAATATAGTAAATTCATTCCAATTTGCATTTGAAACTGATGGAGTGAAAGAAAAGAATGGATTTGATGTTACACGACTATTTATTAACCTAAACCAATAAGTGTGGACGTAAAAAAGAGCCTTTTCGGCCGTTGGTTGTTGGTAGTTGGTACACTATTGACACTTGTTGTAACACTATTGACACTATTTGTTGTTTAAGATCATGTTTCTAAAAAGAGAAGTGATTTATTACTTGATATTTATAATTTGTTAAATTTTTTGATTGATTCTTTACTTTAGTATGAAAAATTAAGGCAATTAGTACACTAAAACTAAGAATAAATAAGACTGATTTTTGATAGAGATTAGAAGTAATATCTTTAGTTAATTAAAGTACAAAAACTACAAAATTACCAAAAATTGATATTTGTTATTGTTTTTGAACTTTTTATCAATAAATAAGTAGTCAAACAGTAAGATAATTAGTCAGGTGCAGTCAGATATTGTTGATTTTTGTAATTTTTAATAAACATTTGAATAAACAAGAAAGAAAGGCTCAGAAGGGCTAGAACCCAGAGCCGTAAAGCCAGTTATAAAAAAAATGTACGTGAAGTTGAAGTACTTCAGTCAGCCGATGAGTGTCCTGCAAAATACAAGTGGTCAACCTCAACGGAGCATTTGGCGACGTCAGTAGTGATGCTCGGGCCACACCAGGGTGATCCAACTTTGTATGAAATCCGATAAACATGCACACAATCATAATTTTATCAGGATTAATGTCAATCCAGCAAAAATCTCTGGGATTGGGACCCCTGAGGGCTACGACAGAATATTTGTTCAAAACGAAACCAACGCTGCGGCCATATTTATGGTACCAAAAGTAAAAAAGCAGCTTATGTATATAGCTATATATCTTATAATAGCTAACAGCTGTGTTTCGTATGGTAAGTGTAGAGAATCGGAGACTCTTTTTACTGGAAACGGGGCATTCCATCTTAGCCCTCAGGGTATATGGAATATAGTTACAAGTTACTCCGCATTTTAATTCTTAATCGAGGATAAATGTTCGTTTTGTAAAAAGGGTTTTTGGTTCGCGTCACTCGAAAGATACAAAGAAGCGTTATGCGGCATTTTACACTGGTTTTCTGTACTAGCGTGACCTTTATCCTTTATCATTTGTGCCGCATGCATGGCGCTGCAGCGTGGATCATGGTCACTGCGTATTTTACGTCACAAATAGCGTTGTGGTTGAAAGGGTATAGAGAGCACAGGCTGTGAGGCATTACATCTTAGTCCTCAAAAGTGGGAACGCATGTAGCCTTCTTTGTTTGATGTTGTTTACAGGAGTCCATGGGGTGTGATGCCCGTTTAGCATCAGGTGGATTGTAAATTCGTTTGTCACTTGTAGTTTCATTTAAAGTTATAAAGCAAAGTAAAGTAAGTTGTGGGCTCCGTGGCGCAGTGGCTTAGCAATGAGCGCTCTAATTGCTGCACTGGGGGCCGTGGGTTCGAATCCCGCACGGAACAAGTATTTGTACAACTTACAATTGTTCCGGGTCTGGATGTTTGTCCTTGTGCAATTTGTGTTTGTAAACTGCCTCCACGATACAGGAGAAAATCCCAGTGTGGGGTAATGTTTTTTAAAAATCAAAAAAAAATCAAAGTCACGTTTATATATCTAGCCTACATACGTCCTACTCTTGGACACGGCCCCTCTCTCATATTTGAGAGGGTGTTAGTGTAAGGAAATGTCCACCGCGCTGACCCAATGCGTTTTCTCGGATTTCAAAAATGTTTTCTAAGTATATTTTATTAATTTCCCAATCAAGTCATACAATTTCTCACGATGTTTTCCTTCACCGCCGAGCATGTGGCAATTCAGCACTAGAAACTGCAATTAACAATTTCATTGGCGCCGGCGGGGATCGAACCCGGGTTGCTCGCGTATTATGATATTTACTTTACGAATACAAGAAAATTTATATTACGATTACGGAAAAATTCGACAATTCGTGTATACCTACTTTTATACTCGCTTAACATTCATTGGTCCTTCAATAGATTAAAAATTACAAGACTTGCTTTTTAATGTTTTGCTTTCGTTTTGTTTTTGTAGCCTAATAAGGCTACAAAAACAAAACGAAACAAAAACATAAACAATAAGAATTATCTACAAGTAGAACTTAAAAAGTCTTGGAAACATTTTTCAGGTAAACGGATTTTTTATTCACCCAAATAAGTAATACTTGCACACAGACCAACAATGGAAAGTGACGTGAGTGACGCACAGATACCTACATCAACCATCGAATAAGACTCAAAATACAGATGCCTTGTTGCTTCCTGAGGACTAAGATGGAATGCCTCGTCGCCTGCTTGCATAAAGGATAATGGCATCTTGTAACTCATTATACGAAACGCAGCAGTTGCAGCATTATGCTGCTAGGTTACGCTGGAATTCAGTGAGTGCGTGGTGCATACGACTGCAACATGGATCCACTACGTTTTTTTAATAGGATAAGGGTGACAATAGAGCACACAGTCCACCTGATGGTAAGTAGTTACTATGGCTCATAGACATCTACATCTATCCTCGATTACGTATCAAAATTAAATGCTTTGCAACCCGTGAAGACATTTAGCATAAAAAGGGTCTCCAGTTCCCTACACTCATCATAAGAAACTCAGCAGTGTTAAGCTGCTATTTTACGCTGGTATTCTGTGAGAGCGTGGTCCTTCCCCGGTCGAGCCGATCCATTCGTGTTACAACTACACTATTAATATAGCTGCAGCCTGGCTCTACAACGTAAAGAGATTTTCAAAATATTTTCTTCCCAATATGTCTATATTGGGAAGAAATATTGGGAAGAAAATCTTTTGTGTGTGATGTTTAATGATGATATTGTCGACCAGATCATAAATGGAGGAGGTAAAATTATTGTATTGTGTAAAGTAAATTTACTTAAGATAGTCATTTAATTATATAAAATTAAAATAAAAATTAAAATTAAAGGTACTGTCCAATTTTTCTAAATTTAAAAATTAATACAAGCACACAAGAGTAGGTAAAATTTGTATATTTAAAAATTGTACTTGCTTGTGTGCTTGCATATTTACGATCGACAAAATTTACGATGAATGGTTTAAGGAAGTTTTATGTTGCATCTATACCTCTTCACTGCCCGAAACTCTTTGCTAAAACATTAATATTTCTTAGTGGCCATCGCAGAGTCTATTTCTTCTGATATTGCCTCGTTTAGAGGCGAATCACGTGTGGTATCATCGACGGTAGTGGTGTTGGGAAGTTGGGAGTAGTGGTGTTGGGATTATCGGTGATAGTGCACGCAGTTGAGGGGGTGGGAGGTGCTCTTCAAACTAGGTACCTAACATACATCATTTTCATTTATTTACGCGGATCTTAGCTAATAATACAAAGTATTAAACAAATCGGTATTACAACAAAAAGCACAAAGTATTAAACAGATTTCACTCACCTCTCCATTCAAGAAGCAGTAGATGAGTGCAATGAAGAATCCTTGAAAGGAGCGGAGGAAGTGCGTTGTGTAACTCCAGAGGCCAAACTTCCACACACTGCTGTCCAATGGGACTTCCGTCATATTAAGAATGTTGGTAATCCCGAGCAAAGGCAGGAGAACAAGTGCTGCTCTGACAGCTTTCCTGAGTATGAAGAATATTAAAATTTAACTAACATCGACATCTGCTGAACTTGACACAAGTGCTGCTCTGACAGCTTTCCTGAGTATGAAGAATATTAAAATTTAACTAACATCGACATCTGCTGAACTTGACGGCCCCGTGCCGCAGCGACTTAGCAATGACTTGTAGCGCTAAGGGGGTTCGGATCCCGTACGGAATAAATATTTGTATGGCTTACTAATAATTGTTACGGGTCTGTATATTTGTCCTTGTGAAACTGATGTAGGTAAACTGCCCCCGCGATAGAGGAGAAATTCCTAGTGTGGAGGTAACGTTTAAAAAAAATATTAAAATCATATATTTAGAAGTATTTTTTTTATATAACTGAAGTGTCGAACGAACTTACTGTTCACCGAAAGGTTAATGGCTACTGTAGACAACTGCAATCAACTTCAAGCAGAGAAGACTACAAATGCGTCGTTACCTCTGAGGATTAAGATGGAATGCCTCACAATCTGTTATTAGGCGACATTGGTATTTGGCGGCAGGAATAGGTGAGACGGTGGTACCTACCTAGACTAGGGTTGCCAACCGTCCTGTTTTCCCAAGACATGTCCCAGTTTTCCTAGCGTCCTGGAATATCCTGATAGTTTTTAAGCAGCGTCCTAGGTTTTTAAAGCGCCCTGATAAGGTCATGTATTTTACAATTCTTACGTTACGGGCGGCCTCACGGCTTTTTTATTTTATTATGGATGGTATCGTTTGAATGTAGTCACATATAAAAAGCGAAAGCGAACGGTTACTTGTACACATAATACATACATTCGCCACGTTGTCGGTGCGATTCGGTTCGCAGTTATGTTTGACAAGGCCTTTACTGCGTCCTGTTTTTAAACTGAGTTGTCCTGGTTTTACCAACTTCAAATTCTAGTTTTTTAAATTTGGGGTTGGCAACCCTAACGTATAGACGGACTCCCGGACAAGGAGAATAAAAGGAAGATAAGGAAAGGAAAAAAAGAGTCATACCACATAGTAACTAGTTGGTACTTTAGCATTTAGATGTCAAAATATTAATAATTACAATTTAGAAATATTAAGTATTCGTATATCTAATAAAACTTGGAGGTTTTTCAAAATATTTTGGGTTGCCACTACAAAAGTAGGCTCTTTAAAACAAACGCAAAATCCATAAGTATACATAAGCAAGCTTGCTTATGTATACTGTAAGCTAGCTGAAGTAATTTGCTTTTGCAAATACGTTAAAATATACAGTCGTTTAAGGAAATTTATATTTTTAATGTCGGCAAAAATCCTCTTTGGTTACGGTCATGGCAAAATGATTGATTACTACTATTTTTAGAATGTTGGCACTTACATAATACCTTTTAAATCGCGTTTAGCAAACTGATGTTACAAAAATTATAATATATATAGTTTATACGCTCTATATTAGTTTTACCTGTTTTCATCCCTCATTCTTATAACTGAATAATCTAACATTTTTGCAGACAATCCAATAATTTTATGAGCAGAGTAGTATTTTCACTAGGCTTATCATAGGTCTCACGATCAATGTAGTTTTCTTTATCTATTATATTATTTCCTATAATAGGTACTTACTCTTATATTAAAAAGAACTAAAAACAAGAATCTTCAATAAAAATGTTTATAATATATGTAATTAATAATTATTTTATGATTGTATGCGAACATGGCATTTCACCTGATTCAACTAACTAGACTAGACTTAGAATATACTGGCGTACCTAAGTCTATGATTATTATAACATTGCTATCCAAAAACTGAATGTATCTAGTTAACATTATTAAACATAGATTAATATATATTTTGTATAAGATAATGTTCTCTCTTTATTTATTTATTTATTTACTAACTCACAATTGTTATTACAGGAGTGGAGCCTAATGCAACAATGTGGTCACTAATGTAAAACTTATAAATATTTTAATGTCACCCTCTCGAATTCCGCCAATGTACAAGTAAATATTTCTAATCGTTGTGCTACGACGTTAAGCATTCTAGCTGCGCGAACAACCGGTGCGTACTTTAAGAGATTTGCACGAGCAACTGGTAGGTCCAGCTACCCTCCCCTCAGCCCCCGTCGCAGCCTAGGATTAGGCACAAGGAGCCGAAATGATTCCAGAATTTCCGGATTGTTTAATCTATCACGTAAGATCAAGAATATGCACTTAAGTAGCGCAAAGTTCCGTCTAACCTCTAACTTATAATATCCAACCATTCCTATTACAAAAAGGGTTGGATACATAAGAGGATAAAAAGGGGATAAACATCCGTAATGCTTTAAATACAGGTACCGGGTAAATTTATTTTGTATTTTCTCCAGCATGAGGATATACTTGGTTTCATAAGGATTCCAGATGATAGCACTGGTTTCTAGATTGCTTCTTACTAAAGCATTATATAATGACGGCGGCAGTGTTATGGAAGGCATGCGTTTCACGCATTATGAATCCCAGGTTTTTAAAGGCCTTTTAACACACCTGTACAATATGAGTACGAAACGTCACGTCCTCGGTAAATAAGACGCCAAGATCACGTACACAGAGAACGCGATTGATGACATCCCCTTCCATGACGTAGTTGAAATGCATCGGGGTCCTCGAGCGTGAAAGGCATCACATTGCATTTTGATACATTAAACAGCAATTTATTCTCCCGACCCCTCTCCACCACCCGATCAATATCGCATTCTAAGCGGTCGCAATCAAACTCGTCGGTAATCCTCAGGAATTTGAGATCGTCCGCAAAGAGTAAACATTTTATATTTGATCGTGCATTTTATATTTGACGTTCCTACTTTCCTTAATAAAATATACAACTAGTGTTTAAAAAAATAACTTTAACAGCACGCATTGATCATGAGTCATGAATTTATTTTATTGTCATCGGTTCCTAATACGTCTGCAAAACTTTAGTTTATTCAGACGTCCGGAAGTGGGTGAAAACTGAATTATAAGATTCCATTACAAACATACATCCACACATTAATTAATTAATGAGAGGTAATATTCTTACGCTCATCAGATGTCGCTATTTGGTAGTTGGTAGGTAGTTGATGTATTACTCGTTATATCAGTTCATAAAGTTTCATCACAATCGTGTCAGCCATTCCGAAGATATGTCCGGACAGACAGCCAGGCAGATAGACAAAATAAATTAAAAAATGGTTGTTTATGTGTTAATAATGCAAATAACCCCCTGAGCTTAATAGAAACCAGTTATTTCAGTTACGTACTTCAATATTACAGACAGACACTTCAATTTTATTTTTATTATATAGATTTAAGTTAACGATTGTTTGACTATACGTAAATAGTATCCAGTTCAATTACCTTCTGGTTTTGTCCGTATTATATCTAAAATAAACACGCCAAGAATAGAACATCAGAGATCATAACATAGTACGTGTAACGTAAAAGTTCCATAATGTTTGCTCAAGTCGATACCGAATGAAACGCGGCTTACAAATGTTTACTCACCAATATAACAGCTAGCCGGGGTCCTTGGACGATCCAGTAGAGCGGGCTGAAATTGTAGCCATACCAACACCTGCAAAACATAAACGCTTGTAGAGCACCGGCACAGCAGAGGCAGCGTGACTCACGTTCGCATATATTATACGATAGTTCTAACTATATTACGCGTGGATTGATAAGGAGTTATTGGAGATTTACGAACTTTGCGATGTGCTGAATGATGTTGGGTTGCGCAAATGTGTTTACGAATACCACAGATAAACATTACAGTGAAGATATGAAATAGATATAGTACGAATGCTGCCAATTACAAAAGTAAGTAAGTACACTAAAGGTGCCGGCTAAGAGTTTTATTATTCTTAATTTTTTTTCAAGTAAACATTTTTAGAATCGTTGTGATTTGAAAGTCGATGAATCGAAAAAGCGATACTAAAAACAGACAAACATATACATTTATAGGATTTAGCAAGATAATGAGATAGAATACAGAAATACAATGTTTCCTTTTTAATTTTTCTCTCATTCCTCGAAGTTTCACTTATACCTGTGACACAAACATACACACAACAAAAGAAAAAGGAAGTTTAATAAGTTATGTTTATTTTTTCCCCTTATTTTTTTTTTCTTTATTGGGAATGGAGGAAATGCTATGGTGGACGATAATGCCAATTTCAAAGCGGCTGACATAAAAATTCCTTTATATATTTATAACGTATCGAAGGATGTATCTGTGTGTGACATAACAAGCTACATTAGGAATAAATCTAACATTGAAGTGACCATTGAAAAAATGAATATGAAGGTTGAAAAGGATTACGATGCATATAAAATACTTGTACCTAGACATAAACTAGATATATTTCTGAATAAGGGCTTTTGGCCGGAGCATTTCGGCGTTTTGTAAATTTCTGGAGACAAAAAAGAGGTGTAGAAGGGTCTCAAATTGGTGAAATTCAGTAGACATTAGTAATTGTAATATTATATAATGATATAAGAATTTTAATAATATAGATATAAACAGTAATTAGTATATAATAGTAACAAATTATAGTAGGAATTTTAAGTGATTTTAATTATTTCTGTAGCAATTTTAATATAGTTAATATTAATTTAGTATAATTATGAAACTTTGTTCCTTTAATTGCCAATCAGCCAGGCGTAGTGTTGAACAAATACGGGAATTATGTAATGACTTTGATATAATAGCATTGCAGGAAACCTGGTTATTACTCGATGCAATTACCTACTTAAACACTATACATACCAAATTTTCTAGTCATAGTATATCAGCTGTGGACGTCACACAAGTGGTAGGCCCTATGGAGGGGTTGGGTTATTGTGGAGATCGTCGATGTTTAATAAGGCGGAGATTGTTGATTGTAACAATTCTAGTTTATGTGCAGTAATTTACGAAATGTGTGGTAATAAATATTTGTGTGTAATCTGTGTATATGCCTCAAAATAATTATGAAAATTTGACTTGTTTTTACGAATATTTTAAGTATCATACAATCAATTATTTTAGATAAGGATATTAATTATGGTTTTATATTAGGTTATTTTAATGCAGATGTGAATATATTATTTGGTTTAGAGTTATTTAATTTTTGTAGAGATAATGATTTGGTGTGTGCTGATTATGAATTTCTGCGACCCAAAAGTGGTTTCTTTACGTATATTAGCTATGCTCACGGTTCGAAAAGTTCGCTTGATCATTGTGTAACTACACGGCAGGCATGGGCTACAGTAACCAACGTTTATGTGTTGGAACACGTCATGTGGTCCGACCATAAGCCTTTGTGTGTTGAGTTCAACATTAATTTGACCTTTGAGGCAGTGCATAATAACGTTCCTTTTCAGAAATGTAACGACTTGTCAAAATGGGGTAAAAGAAATGGTCCCGAAATTGAATTTTATTCCTCCCTTTGTTCTGAGTATATACGTAACTTGGATTGGGAGAGGTTAAGGCATTTATCCGCTAAATGTGATAGTTGTACGTGTACTGAACATCGCGAATACCTAGATAGCTTGTATAACCCTTTTATTAGTTGTATAATTTGCGCGGCCACACGTCGCGCGTCTCAGCATGTCATCCAGAGGCCGCCTGTTCCGGGGTGGAATGAGTATGTACGCGAGGCACACACGAAGGCACGGCGAGCGCGAGCTGGGTGGTTAACGGCTGGGGCGCCTTCTTCTGGTCCGCTCTTCGATCAAATGAAAATAACGCTAACTATTTTTAAAATTAGGTTAAGGTTTTGCCATATTTCCGCTGATCAAATAATCATAGATACGATTTCGGCATCTTGTTTAAGTAAAAACTTTAGTCAATTTTGGAAAGATACGGGAAATTTACTTAAGACCGAGTCGAAGATTACGGAGTGTGTGGATGGCCTGACGGACACGCTGGCGATTGCAAACTTGTTTAGGGACAAATTTCTTGCGTTAAGTTCAGGACACTGTACTTCTCATAATCAATATCATGTTGCAGATGGGAAACATGTCGCACAATGAAATTGCAGAATTAAATTCGCAGATTCAATTAATGAAATTAAAATTACAAGAGAAAGACAGAACTATAAACTGTTTAAAAAAACTCACTAGCGATGACAAGATTACTTGCACACCCATTGCAAAACGAACGCCTGTCCCACTAAGCAAAAAAATAATTTATTTGCAAACAAAGACGCCTAGGATATCACCCCTGCATGCTTCCGAAATTGTTTGCAAAAAACTATCATATATGAATCCTAGTAATACAGGTATATCAAATGATCATAGGATTGAGAATGTAACCAGAGATAAAGAACCTCCAAACTATGTACATAAAAAAAACACAAAAAATTATTAAACAAAATTAAAAATACTTCGTCAACACCAAAAATCATAATCTTAGGAGATCAGCAAGTACGAGGACTCGCTCAAGAAATGTGTAAGCAGAGATGTAAAAACAAATGGAACAATGTTTACTCAGTTTCCGGAATATGTAAACCAAATGCATCCAGCGCGCAAATATTTGACAGTATTGATAATATATTAGAGACTTTGAATACAGATGACATTATAATTTTAGGTATAGGAAGCAATGACAAAATCCGTATGTATTTCTGACTGAACTTTGTTCTACACTTTGCAAGTTGAAGAAGAACAAAGTTTTTGTGTTAAACGTATTTAATAATGACTTTCTAAATGTCAAGTTGTTGAATAGAGAAATTAAGTTATTTGTTCAGAATTTTTCAAACTGTTATTTTATTGACATAAGTAATAATTTAAATAGGAACTCGCATTCGATACCGAAACATTTCTTGTGTTCTAAATTAAATATAGAAATTGATAATTTTAATTACGAAAAACTTGTTCGATCGTTACTAAGATCAAAGTGTGCTGGCATAACACCTGGTAGTACTGGAGTAAATAAACTGAACATAAAAGAACTAAGCGAAATAAAAGAACTATCCCATATTATTCAATCTTTTTCGATAATGAAAAAAATTATACGCTACTACATCAAAACATTGCTGGGGTTTTACATAAAAAAGATTTACTTGAACTTGCAATTCTTGAGTTTGAAAATAAAAATATTAGTATCGATATAATATGCATTAGTGAAACTTTTATGAAACAGGGTACAGAGTCTAATTTAATGCTTAAAAATTACAAATTAGCAACGGCTTTTTCAAGGCCAAATCAGCGTAGAGGTGGCACGTGCATATTAGTTAGGAAAGAATTAGATTATCAACCCATAAAAAACCTACCCAACCCGGTAATTTATACATTTGAATTTTGTGCTATTGAGATAGTTACACTTGGCATTTGCGTTGTATGTATATATCGGATTCCAAATTCTAATATAAAATTATTTTTGAAAATTTTAATCAACTTTTAAATAAACTTACTAAGAAAAATAATAAAAGAATTATAGTTTGTGGAGATTGGAATACAGATATTTTGAAAAATGATATTAATTCTAAAAAACTTAATTCCATTTTATACAATCATAACTTAAATAACCACATTTGTAAGCCAACCAGAAAAATGTCGTGTATTGATTTGATTGCCAGTAATCTTCTAATGTACAACCAAATATTCACTATTTAGCGCTATCTGATCATGAAACTTGCCAAACAATAACTTTTCCGGCAAATATAAATATAAGTCATATTAGGAAATCGTTTTGGTTTGAGGAAAAAAGAGACCTTAGTAATGAAAACATGAAAAAATTTGTGTCCTATATTTCAGACCTATCATTTGTTGATGTATATGAGGCCGAGGATACTAACTTGGCTTTCAACTACTTTCATGATACTCTAACCTTATTTTATAAATTGTGTTTCCTAAAAATTGTAAAATAACAAATAAACCTATTAAGAACAAATGGATTACAAGGGTATTAAAAATGTAGCATTAATAAAGACGATTATATTTGAAATACCGTCTTTCAACAGCAAACAAAAAGAAATATGAAAATATATTACAAATATACAAACATTTTAAGGAAATGCATACAGCAAGCCCAAAAAATTGACAATACACACTACCTACTCAATTCTAACAACAAAAGTAAGGCAGCTTGGCGAATAATAAAAAACGTTAATAATGATGTGGCAGTTATTAATGACATAACTACAATAACTACTAGTGACAATACATATTATCAGTCAGATAAAATAGCGGACGTGTTTAACAGTTACTTTATAAATTTAACTAATAACATTAAAACATCAAATACAATAACAACCAATAATGACTATGCATCTAAATTGACATTTTATCCCAATTCTATTTATCTAGTTCCTATAAATAACACTGACATTATAAAAATAATTAATTCCTTAAATAATACAAATTCTACAGGTTATGATGATATTAGTACTAAAATCTTAAAACAATGCTCTAAATATTTATCTTTCCACTGACCCACATTATTAATTTATCTTTTGTTCAAGGCATATTCCCAACTAGACTAAAATTTTCTATCGTTAAACCACTACACAAGAAAGGCGATAAAAGTGATATTAACAATTATCGTCAAATAACACTTATACCTTTTTGTCTAAAGTATTTGAAAAGGCCATACATACCAGAATCTATAACTTCTTTAAAAAACATGAAATATTAAAACCAGAGCAATATGGGTTTACAAAAAACAAGTCAACGACTTTAGCATGTTTCAATTTAGTAAAACTTATAACAACCAGCCTAAACAACAAAATACCTATAACATCCATTTTCATTGATATGTCAAAGGCATTTGACTTTGTTAACCACGAATTATTGTTACACAAACTCAACAGATATGGTAATGCACTAAAATTAATAGAAGATTATTTAAGTCAAAGAAAACAGTGCGTTGAGATATCAAGCTACTCTGGACATCGTAAAAAAAATTATAGATCACCATATCGCGAAAATAAATGCGGAGTGCCGCAAGGAAGTATACTAGGGCCTCTATTATTCATAATATACATAAACTATCTTTCCAATATAACTACACACAAATGTGTGCTTTATGCTGATGACATTACCATTAATATTGAAAATAATAATAAAACTTTTGACTACGAATACGAAATAAATGGTACTTTAGAAAAAATAATAGATTGGTTAAGGCATAATAATTTGCAAGTTAACATCGGAAAAACTAAAATGATAAGATTTCAGACATATAATAGTAAACAAGCACCACTTAAAATCGAATATGGGAAAAACGTCATCGAAGAAGTTGACCATACCAACTTTTAGGTATAACAATAGACAAGTTCTGTAATTGGAAGACACATATTGATAACCTATGCAGAAAGTTAGATAAATTTGTCTTTGTTCTATATCGTTTAAGACGAGTGGCTAACATAGAGGCCGTACTTTCTGCCTATCATGGATATGTTTCTTCGATCCTACGTTACGGCTTAATAATTTGGGGTAATTCTGTCGATTTAATTAGAGCTTTTCGCGGGCAGAAAAAATGTGTAAGGTCTTTATGCGGAGCACACCAATTAGAAAGTTGTATTCCCCTTTTTCGCAAACATAAAATATTGCCGCTTCCAGCATTATACATTTACGAAATCTGTGTCTTTGTTCACAAAAATAGTAATTTATTTGAAAACAAAACGACGTTATAATTAGGACTAGTAGAAACATACATAAATTGTCTGTACCAAAGCAAAGAATACAACTATACTCAAAAAATGTATACTGTATGGCAATACATGTTTACAACAAATTTCCTGTTTATTTCAAAAAAATGAATATAGGAATCTTTAAAAGTAAATTATTTCAATTTCTTTTAAATAAATGTTATTACTCTATAAATGACTTCTTAAATGATAAATTTGACTTGAATTGTAATTATTGAAATTAATCTCGACTTAATTTATTGACATGTTTTAACTAAAAAATATTATGAATTAATCGATTGACATTTTTGTTTTTATATAGATGCTATTTAGTTTCCATAAGTATAGCTGTAAGTATATTTATATGCTATTATAATTAATGTCTTGGTTTTCATTATATTCTAACATAATCTGTCTGAAAATATTTTTACGCCGGAAACGGCAGAATATTTAGGATCTGAATTATTTTGTAACAACTTAAATGTACCATATTCTAAGAAATAAATCATTTATTATTATTTATTATTATATTATAAGGACATTCATGTATCTGAAGAGATGATCTTTAATGCTCTGCGCCAGATGAAATTAGGAAAGGCGACAGGATATGACAATATAAGCGTGGAACATCTTCGGTTTGGAGGACCCTGAGTAATTGCGTTCCTATCAGTATTTTTCAATGCCTGCCTAAAGCATGCTTACTTACCGGTAGAAATGCTAAAAACGGTAATAAGTCCTGTCTTAAATGTAAATCGAGTAGTTTGACCGACAGTTGCAACTATAGACCGATATCTATAGCTACAACTTTTGCTAAACTGTTTGACACCATATTATTAGGCGTTATTTCCAAATATATACATACTAGCGATGCTCAATTTGGATTAAAAAAATATAGTTCTACGGATGCGGCGATTTTTACTTTAAAGCAAACCGTTAGTTATTATAATAAGCGGAAAACTAATATTTATGCATGTTTCTTGGACCTAAGTAGGGCTTTTGACAGTCAATTATGATATACTTTGGAAGAAGTTACGTGATGCGGGAGTGCCGTCATTATGTATTAACATATTGATCGCATGGTAGTAGGCAAATTAATATAGTAAAGTGGCGTGATACATACTCTGAAGAATTTCTCCTACAATGCGGCGTGAGGCAGGGAGAGCTAACATCGCCTCTGCTTTTTAATCTGTATGTTGATTAGCTGATCGAGGAGCTTAGAAGCACCAGACTGGGTTGCCACATTGGTTCTGAATGCTTTAATAACTTGAGTTATGCTGATGATATGGTGCTGCTGAGTCCCTCGATTGGTGCGCTGCGTGCAATACTCCAGATATGTGAGAAATATGCGATGGTTCATAACCTATTGTACAACACCAAGAAGTCTGTTTGTTTGCTTTTTAAGAGTGGTAGGGTTCAACCTCATATCCCCCCAGTGTATTTGTGTAATTCGCAATTGGAGTGGTTAACGACGTTTAGATACTTGGGTCATATTGTTACTCAGGATCTGTGTGATGGTTCCGATATGGACCGCGAGAGACGTTCCTTGTCAGTGCGTGCCAACATGATAGCTCGACGCTTTCAAAGGTGTTCTTATGCCTCCAAACTGGCGTTGTTTTCAGCTTACTGTCAGCCACTTTACACTCCTCAGGTGTGGACGAATTACACTAAAGAGGAATATCGCAGGCTGAAGGTGCAGTATGGTGATTCGTTCTGCGTGTTGTTCCGTCAGCCACGATACTGTAGCGCGTCCCAGATGTTCGCAGAGGCCCGTGTCGCTGGTTTGGATGCGATGATCCGTCACGGTATCGCGCGATTTAGAAGTTCTGTTAATGGGTCGCAGAATAATCTCATCAAAATTATTTGTAATATTTGTGCATTTAGTGAAATTTTTAGTATGTGGTCAAATTTATTAATATCTAAATAATTATATTTAATAATTTCATTAATTAACCAATAATAAGAATTAAAATTTAAGGTGTAATGTAAAAATTTCATTTTGTAATGGATCAGTGTTGTCTCTATCAAATAAATTATTATTATATAAATAATTAATTATATAATAATTAATTATATAATAATAATTTATTTGAATTATTATTATATAATAATAATTCAAATAAATTATTATTATATAATAATAATATAATTATAATTAATATTTTGGGGTATTTATATAGTATTCTCATCTGGTTGGGCTGAATAAATATTTTAAAGGAAATAATAAATAAACATAAATATATATTTAATATACTAACATAAATAAATAAATAAATAATACATAAATAAATAAAACCCAACCAGATGGAAACCCTCGGCAGGGAGACCAAACGGCCGAGGGTTAGGGGAAAGGAGAGAAACCGGCGGACGATGCGGGCGGTATCGAGGAGCACCGCCTTCTGCATTTGAGCTTGGAGCGGTCCGTCACGGGTCCCAGTCGCCTCAGATGACCCGAGGCTGACTGGGATTAACCCGTTCGCAGAGACGACTACAGGTATAATTTCGGTCGGCAGTCCACCCACATGTCGGTCACCTCGTGAGCCAGGTCCAGATATTTTGTTCGCTTATCTGTTTCGGCTTTCACGAGGTTCTCGTCATACGGAATGGTGATGTCGACCAAAATATCCTGACTGTGCCCGGTCCATCAGCACAATATCAGGCTTATTCGCAAGAATAGTCCTGTCTGTGATGATGGCCCGGTCCCAGTAGAGCCTGGCGCGGTCATTTTCGAGCACGGCTTCCGCAAGTACTTGTAATACGGCAATTTCCGGTCCACGAGACCGTATTTCAGGGCGAGCTCCTGGTGTAGAATTCTGGCTAATAAGTTGTGCCTGTGCAAGTACTCAGAGTTAGAAAGCGCCGAACAACCGGAGATGACATGCCTAAGTGACTCACCGGGATGGTAAAAAGCTCGACAGATGTCGACGGTGCCACCCTTTAGGATGTATCTCCGATAGTTGTTGGTCTTAATAACCTGATCCTGTATCGCACAGACAAAACCCTCGGTTTCCAAAGAGGTCACCAAACGTAGCCAGTGGAGGGAGGCAACTGTGTCTACGAAAGGCTCATGTAGATCCTTGTAGAACCTCCCGTGGAGCTCCTTCTCCATCCATGCGGTCTTCCGGTCGGAAATGCTCTGTACTGCCGGTTCTTGTCATTACTCGTTAGCTAGCAAGGATAGAGGGATACTTTATCACAAGAAATTACGTCCCTATAGAATGGATCATCCGATCTCGTCAGAAAGTAACTACGGAAGCTGCACACTTCGCGATTATGCATAGTAAGAGCGCTTAAAAGCCACGCCCACCATGCTTTCGCGGCAAATACAGCCTCATTATCGACGATCTCGGATGATACACTGTATAGGACGTCATGGTAGTGCGGACTTTTCTATCCAGGGCGTTAAGTTCAGTTTGAGTCCACCTAAGCATGCCAAAGGTATATATGAGAACAGGCATGACCCAACCGTTATATGCGTGTGTCTTATTCACACCGGACAAAAGGCTGTTAAGCACTTTGGTCAAGCGTGCATAAAACATATCGCAAACTGACTGCTTCATACCCGCCTCATCGATACCGATGTTCTGTGACATACCCAGGTATCGGTATGTTTCAGCCTCAGAAAGGGTCCTTATGTTGATGGGCATAGATAAGTCTATGCCCTCAGAGTTAGCAACCCTTCCCCTTTCAACATGGAGGACCGCACACTTATCCGTCCCCAGCTCCATTCTAATAGAATTACTAAAATCACAAGTGATGTTTAGCAATTCCATAAGATGGGAGCGACTGGAGGCGAATAATTTGAGATCATCCATATAGAAAAGGTGGGTCACTTTTGTACCTCCTTTCCGAAGCTGAAATCTCCTTCCGGAGTACTCCAGTAAGGTACTGAGAGGGTTCAGGAGAGGCAAACCAGATTGGACTCAAACAATCGCCCTGGAAGATACCCCTTCTTATCCTTATGTGGTTCTCCGCAGCCGTCATCCGCTCGCCTAGATGACAAAGGATCGTACTCCACTGCCCCATACACTGCCCGAGGAAGTCTCGAACTGTACAGTCAACCTTGTACAGCTCGAGGACCCTCTTAAGCCATGTATGAGGCACCGAGTCGAATGCCTTTTTGTAGTCTATCCAGGCAGCGGAGAGGTTCCGACGGTTACGTTTAACCACCTTGCCAATGACCGCGTCAATGAGGTGGTTCCTTGGTTCCGACCACCGCCCCGACATCCGTTTTGAGCGCGCGACATCACCTGATTTGCGTTCAGGTGACGAGTGATTCTCGCGCTCAAAACGGATGTTAGTGTCTTGTATATGGTAGGTAGACAGGTTATGGGGCGGTATTTGCTCGGTCTGTGGAATCCCGGTCTTTAGGAACCAAATGAGTGATCCCAGTAGCGAAGAGGCTCGGGAGTGACTTTTGGTCGAGCCTCTTGAAACTGTCGGCGAGCACAGCGTGACGTGTAATTAATATTATTATTATATTATTATTTATGTCAGATATATAAGTACATAAATAAATATGTATCCAGGAGAGCTGCTGCCGGCAAACTGTGTTCACAGTTTGGCCTTTAGTTAAAGTTATTTACGATCCACTGCTGGGCACAAGTCTTCTCTCATTTTTGAGATGGTTTTAGGGCAAGGAAATGTCCACCGCGCTCACCCAATGCGTATTGGCGAACTTGACATGTCTTAGAAAAAAAAAATTCTCAGACACGCAAGTTTCCTCACGTTTTCTTCACTGCCGAGCACGTGGTAAGTCCGCACTTAAAACGTAAATAACAATTTCATTGGTGCCTGTGAGGTTCGAAACCAAGTTGCTTGCGTACTGTAATATTTGCAGCGAGCGCTTAGCCCTAGAGCTACCACGGCTTTATACTACAAGATAATGTATATTCAATTAATAGAATCGGGCGTTACTTTGCGGAAATCCATTATATTAAAGTTGGAAAAATTTACTTTGTCAATAATTGAGCGGATATGGGCAAAGTAAATTTTTCCAACTTTAATATAATGTATACTCTTTGCTAAAACAATGATTGTCAAATTTTAACTAATGTTACATTTTCATCTTCTTTATCTGTCTGCAGGAATTGCTGGAACTGCACTCCTTTTATTGTAAGAAGGTTTTGTGGTTACCACCACACTCGGCAGGCTTATTGGAGATCGCAGTACCAGATGTCTCGTATCGTTTGACGTCGCTCTCCGTCACCGGTCCAAATAATTTAAATCTGTCATACAATAGATATTACACCACCGTCTGTCTAATGAGGTCTTTTGGTCTTTCATATAGGCAACTATTAAGACTGCTATACAAAATATGGTGATGGACCTCTAACGCCGCCTCTTTGTCTCGCAGTTCGAGATATTTTATAATAAATATATAATTATTATACTAGTGATCCGCCCCGGCTTCGCACGAGCGATTTCTGAATCTCGACAACAGCGCCACCTACCGGGTCCAATTGTGAATCGTTAGATCATCCAGGGACCCACTCAAACACATTTTGCGAGACTGACGGACAGTAATTGATTTTTTTATATAGAGATAATATTAAAAATCTAATAATTTACTATAGGAGTTTGGCATGATTCAATATTAAGTGCCCAATTTGTAGTGTAGTCTCTGTATATGTCTATGTATACCCGAGTATACATATTGTATAATATATATGTACTCGTATATATATATATATATATATATATATATATATATATATATATTGTGCCTAGGCAGTTAATAGCTTTTCAATCAAATTGCTCTATGTTAGTGTTACAAAAGAATATCACTCTTGCCTGGAAGGCAACTCCACTCCTTTGCTGTAAGTACCTACGCATTACGCAAGACGAAACACACCGTTTGGTTGAATGCATAGAATATCTAGCTGTCCTATTGTGGAAAGAGGAGGGAGGAAATAAATGAAATTCATCTGCACACTCAATATTCTAAAGGTTTCATACTCATCAAAAATAACAACATTAAACTTCAAATCACCTCATTAGTAACACATATAATACAAAATCTGATATGTACTCACGTCTTAACCCTTTCTCGCTTATAATGTAAAATAACAACATTAAACTTCAAATCACTTCATTAGTAACACATATAATACAAAATCTGATATGTACTCACGTCTTAACCCTTTCTCGCTTATAATGTAGCGCGGTCATGGTGGCCCATATCGCTGTAACAACGAACGGCAGCCCCCAGCCCACTGCGTAGTACACCAAATAAGATATGCGCTCCCTTAAAGCGTTCGCTGTGACAACGTTATGCAAGTACAGGCCTTCAATGAACATCCACATAAACATTACGGTTATGGCGTACTCCAAAAGCACGTAGGACGATTCGCAAAGGTAGGGCTGAAAAAAAAACAAATGTGTAATAACGTAGCTCTCTTCTTGGATTATAGAATGAGAGAGAAATGTGTATGGAATTTAATTTTCTGTTACTAGTCACTATCAGCCTGTTTGTGTTATGATGAAATGAATTTTTCACAGTAAAAAGGTTTTATGTAAAATAATAAATGATATTCTAAGCGCTACGAATATCTATAATTGATTGTCATCTTTTGCTTACGGCTACGGCCTTACCTGTGGCCTTACTCATAAAAATTGACATCGATTTAAGGAATACTGCTTACCCTTTTTCACTAACTGATAATAGAAAGATAGATAAAGACAGATATAGAAATAATTGATATCATAAGTAAGAGATAGTCACCGATATAAGTTTGTCCCCAGGGTACAGGCTATACGTTTGGGGTCCCCCCAGTAAATCTTTACGTTTTTTTTTTATAGAATAAGGGAGACAAACTAGCACACAATTCACTTCATGGTAAGTGGATGGAAAATGCATATGCTCTACACACCTGAGGACTTAGATAGAATGCCTCGTTTCCATTAAAAAGGGTTACTTTTAATTATATGTGTCCTAAATTGTAACCCAGTAACTTTATTTCAGGAATAAATCATTATCATCATCATTACTGGAGCCAGCAAAAAGTCCACTGCTGAACATAGGCCTCCTTTAAGGGTTGCCACAAAACACGAATAAATGATTTTAATTAATTATTATTTTATTTAGTACAATGTACAAAGTATTATCGTGGCCTTTACATTCAATAAAGGGCAATCTCTTCTTGTCAAGTACATTATTTAGGCTGAGCAGAGATAGATAAGTATATAAGAGACAGCTGGAAAAATCGAAATGGTTGATAAAGTAAAATATTTATATAATATATAAATATAGATATAAGTACACATAATTATATCAATATTATATATACACAAATACTTATAACATCTAGTTAAATACATTACAAATATTTAATTATTATGTTTATCAGGATAAAAGTGAAATTTATAAGATCTTTTTCGCTTTTACAAAGCTGCATTAATTCAAATTTCTAACGGTTTTTTAATATGGTCACGGAATTTATTTAAAAAAAAGAAACTTGTTGCGAGCTTTTTAATGTCATGAGGAAAAGGATTATTATTGTTTTTATTAGAGTCAGGCCGATATTGCTTAGTTGTAATGGTTAACAATTGTACTGGTAGTCTTAAGGACATTACTCGTACTCTATTTATGAATTAAAAAATAGATTGATTAAAAATATATTTGACCATCTAATTCTACACTTTAAATAAGAACTAGCGTGAATTAGAGGGACAGTAAAAACTGTTCACTTCTGTGCTCCAAATAGGTATTTTTCAATAGATATGCAAAAGGGTAGTATTTATGTTAGTATATTCACTTATGTTACGTATCAATAGCATGTTCCGACTTTTATCAGTTTTGATTTGGAGCAGTTACAAGCAAACTCATAAAGAAAAAGAGAAACTCATAGAGAACAGTACCTGCGCATTTTTATTATTTACCTCATGCTCGGCGGTAAAGGGAAATCTCGTGAGGAAACCTACACGTCTGAGCACAAAAACTCGAATACAGATGGCGTCCGCCTACAAGGATTGGGGCAGCGCAGCGAACGCTTCCTTGCCCTAAAACCTCAGAAGTGAGAGGGGCCTGTGCTCAGCAGTGGGACGTATATAGCAAAGAGTATATTATTATTATTATTACGTTTAGTATATAGGCCTAATTTTACTTCAAATCTTTCAAAAAGGACTATTTTGCGAAAGTAGGTAAGCGGATAATATAACCCGGAGAGTCTTCTTTCCAGATAAGAAAAGTTTCTTATCTGGAAAGAAGACTCTCCGGGTTATCAACAATACAATCTTACAGAAGAATATACTTTGACCTTGTAAAACAAATGAACAGACATGCAGAAAATAATTATCAAACACAACAAAACTGTTAAAACTTAATAGAAAAAAATATTATAAGCATTATTGCTTACTGTAATAAGTTACGCATAGAGGCCTATATTTTAATTGACGAAATCTAAAAATAGCAAATACTCGTAGACTTTAGAGTTTAGAATTTTCAATAAATTTCGCATCGGCCGAAAGTAGTTCGCATCGCAATTATAATCTATTTTCGCTTCGCTATTTTAACAGATTTTCTACTACAAGTTATAACACAATTTCGACTTGACATTTGCTACTATTCAAGTTACCGTACAACTTTTTAAATTTACAAATATTAGAGGCAATAGGCGAGAGCAAAGTAAGTTGTGAATTTATAAGAGTTCTCGGAACTTCATCTTTGTTTACATATCCAACTAGGTATTCGGATTAAGCTTGCATTGTCATAATATAAAATATGTCATATGTTTGTTACAATTCTTGGGGTGGATGTGTGGCATTACTTTTTGAATATCAGCATAAATGAAATGAAATGTATTTAGTTATTATAAAAGTTAAAGTTAAAGTTACAGCCTATATACGTCCCACTGCTGGGCACAGGCCTCCTCTCATTTCTTAGATGGTTTCAGGGCAAGGAAGTTTCCGCCGCGCTGCCCCAATGCGTGATGGCGAACTTCACATGTCTTCGAAATACTTTTTTTTCTTGTTTCTCAGACATGCAGGTTTCCTCACGATGCTTTTCCTTCACCGCCGAGCACGTGGTAAATTATTATACCCTAATACCCTATTTACTGGTAAAGAGGCATTCAGTCTTTGGCTTAATCTTCAGCAGTGATAACGTATCTACATTTTCATTTTTAACCGTGGATGAAGTTAATAAAAAAAAATATGAATTTAAAGTATAATTATATTTTGATAGAGTAGATTCTAAAGGTGATTGTTTATACTAAACTGCTAAAAATCACTAGAATGTTAAATGCTATAAAAATTAGGGCAGACGCGTCGGATAAGAGATAGCTAGCTGCGTTGGCAATTTTTACCTTCGAGTACTGTGAAGTGGCTTTAAAATTTCGGAGATTGAAAAAAATATTTGAGCTTAACTATACACATTTTTTTGTAAGCTACTCATATATTATTTATACATTCAGCACCATCAAATGGTAATTTATTCAAAAAATCTGTTGTTTTATTTTTTAAAGTACGTTAACCTTTCCTCAACACACACGCGGAATTTTGCCGTTTCGGAAATGTTTTATAAGTTTAAATTATTCAAATTAAAAAAAAAACACCCAAATCTGGAATGATGATTTGTAGACATTGCATGTCTCGTTAGGATACTCAAACTACAAACTTCACGCATAGATTGCCTCTTAGGGTAGACATTTGCCATAGTTGCATGCTGCGCTTGGCAAGCGAGTTAGTAACTGAAGTTTTTTTTTAATTATTTTCAGTTGTTACCAGGAAGGTTTCCCTTTTATGGCGCCTTGTTGTTATAAAATGTTGTTGGGACAGTGAATTATCTTACGCCGCCAATACAGGTGGTCTAAATATATAGCCACTTGAATATTTTAAATAATAATATAATAACCAATGCGAAATAAATTTGAGACTCCAGTGGATTATGAATGATAACTTACAAATTATATTTTAAATATTTTTTGTTACCATATTGTCAATTCCTCGCAGTGTAACATTGTCATAGGTCGAGTGATCACCCAGCTGGCTCCTGATGAACGCTTGATCGATGTAGACTGTCAACCGGATCACCACTTGTACAACCATTGCGCAGAACAGGCTCTTGTGTATTCTGGTTCGGTTATTCCGTAATGATCTTGAGGAAAAGAGCGTCGATTAGAATCGCAATGTTAATACTAATTTGTTATTAAACGCGGTCTTCTTTGTAAAAATCCTTAAGGTATTTTTTTTAATACGCTTATAATATTCAAAAAAATCATAGTTTATACAGGGTTATTTTTCAAAGAGTAGATAAATTTTAAACTTAAGTAAAAATTTAACTACTCTAAAAATATATAAATAATGATATACCGTTATTGCAGTTTTTGAAAATAAGAGTAAATAAGGCTTCTACTTTTATTAGAAATTATCCCAAATTGAATGTAATTTAAGGGCAACTACGTTTTTGCCTATCGATCGACCCTTACAAATGTGTTCGTGCGCTGTAAAATCAGTTAAAATAATGCATTACCATGCATTTTGACTTTAAAAGAAAAAAGGGACAAAATGTTCGAGATTTTATTATCAATTTTTCTTCACCATATGCCTATATTACTTATTCTGAACCTTCTCTGCAAATTTGTCCGGTTATTGCAAAATAACCCTGTATAACTTTGAAAGATCAAAACCACGAAGGCTTCAAGATCGAAGTTTGCAAAATAAAAGGTATCCCAAATGATCCACGGTGCTGATTTACATACACGGCGATGAAGGGAAACATCGCAAGGAAACCTGCATGTCTGAGATTTATTAAAAAAATCAAGACATATGAAGTCTGCCAACATTCATTGGGGCAGCGAAGTGGACATTTCCTTGCCCTAAAACCCTTTAAGAAGTAAGAGGATGCTGTAACTTTAAATTATCCACGTTTATATTAAGAATTTGAGAATCATATGCAATATCATTAAACGATTTGTGACTGCATCGTTGGTCTAGTGTTCGTAAATGCAATTGCTGATCATGAGGTCCCGGGTTCGAATTCCGTGTCGGGTCAAAAATCAGTTACTGGGTGTTTCTGTCAAGAAATTTTCAGTAGCAGCCCGGAGTCAGGAAGTTGGCGGTGTTTCACCCCCGTGCCTCTGAAAGCACTTAAAACCGTTAATCCTGCGCCTGATCATTCTCTGGTCGTGTCCCATCAACCTATGAGAGCGAGGGAAAAGAGAGTGCACCTGTGCTTGCGCACACACTCCTGCACTATAATCCTGTCCTTGCGCATATGGCTAGTTTCCGTTGAAATTCGGTTCTGAGACTATTATTATTATTAAACGATTTGTACATTTAAATATATTATAATCTAATATAACATACTCATTTCTAGAACTTAGTAAATTGCAATACTTTAAACAGCTATTTCCTGGACTTTTAACTAACACGCACACTGCCTTACCATCTGCGATATTAATCTGAGTTTCTGGTAAACATTATTGTCGGTACCCACGAGTCTATAATACATAGTTTGGGGCTACAGGCAAATAACAAATACATTTTTTAATCTAAAATACTGAAACGAATTAAAGCATCATCGTCTGGATACTTGGGGGCACACCAATGCGCTTTACTAGAAATATTCTTCCTCGCACGACTTCTTGTGGGTTTGACGCCGGCAACGCACCAGCAGTTCTACTGGTGGCAGTAGCAGTGGAAGTTGTTCACGGTCATGCATCAGGTGAGCCGCATGTTCAATTGCGCCCTTTTCTATATAAACATAAAATACCGATATAAGAATTCAACAGAAATTATGTTTTTTACACTGTATATGGAAATAGATACATTTAATTTTATATTTCTATCCAGAAATTTATTTTTGTGAACAAAAATAGTCTGAGATATATAATATAATTTAATCGATTTAATAATATAAAAAGAGTATAATATAACCACGTTATAATGATATAGTAATCATATTATATTTAATACTCATAAATGGATCCATTCATCCATTACAGCCTATAAAAGTCCACTGCTGAACAAAGACCTCCCTCGTAGATTACCTCATGGGGGATTTTGCCATAGTTGCCACGTTTTGCAAGCGGGTTGGCAACCGCAGTTTTTTTATTAATTTGAGTTATTATCAGGAAGATGCTGCTGCCCATCTCCTGTTTCATTTTCCCTCTGTCGTGTCTTACGACACCCTCGGGTCGATATGGGCTATTGGATATTCTTACACCGCCACTACACGGTGTTCTAAAGTTATTGTACTTACCTATAATAGGAAAATATAATCAGTGATATGATCAAAGCTATCATCGATATGCTAAAGCCCGCAATCTCCATGTACCGTGTCCGTTGAGCGATCTCGAACTTTAACTATAACAGATAAAAATTAATTGCAGACGTTGCCGAGAATCGTCTCGGATTTTAAAACTTTGAGATGTAATTTGGACTTTCAAAAATATAATTAATCAATACTTCAACTCAATAACAGTTTGCTATAGTAACCGTTACGGCCTATTAAAATCCACTGCTGAACATAGGCCTCACCATTTGCCATTTGCCATAGTTGCCACGCTTGGCAAGCCGGTTGGCTACCACGGTGTTTTATTTTTAGTCGTTGTTAGGCAGACGCTGCTACCCATCTCCCGATTTGTTTCCCTCTGTCGCCTCTTGCGAC
Source organism: Parnassius orleans (assembly GCA_029286625.1). NCBI lineage: Eukaryota > Metazoa > Arthropoda > Insecta > Lepidoptera > Papilionidae > Parnassius > Parnassius orleans. The sequence goes on from JAGSMP010000193.1 coordinate 128,960, forward strand.
GGATGATATGGGACCCACGGGATGATATGGGGTTTGCTAATTTAAATGCAATTTCCTTAGCCGAAAATGCCAAAGCAATTTGTAAAATATGGTTTCTATATAACTCAATTGATAGATTGGAGCGTATTTTATTTCGGCATGAATGCCGAACGCTAGTGGCTTTACCCTTAATATATCACAGGAGAAGTCACAAGTATAGTAGCCTTAGGCATATATCAGACCAACCTGAGCTTCCTTCTCATCATCGTAAACCTTTACGAACAGGGTCTGTACTTCGGGGGGAAAGCAAGGCGTGTAGTTAGTCCAACCGATGGCACTGCTCTCGTTCGGTCGACGACCCAGCCAGAGCCCGTCGTCTCCGCAACGGCGATAGGCAAGACCTAAGAAAAACAAAGTAATAAGTTGGTAACGCAGCCGTCGTAACTGAGGTTTTAAATTTCACAGTAAGTGAACCATCCGGGTAGGTACGTTTCTCGCAAACACCAATTAAATTGTTTATTGAAATTTTAAGTGATGATTTACCAACACGAGCTACCCGCGCGATGTCCACAGGCACACATTGAAGCAACGGCACATAAATTAAAGTACTAGCAACGGGTCGAACTCTTCCTTGCTTCAAAAACCGTGAAACCATTAGAAATAATATGAGGCCTGTGCTCAAAAGTGGAACGAATATAAACTTAATTTTTATATATTCAAGAAATATGCTTTCGGTCGCCTATAGGATTATATTATAAATTATAATTATAATTATTATATAACTTGCAATATAAATAAAATTACAAAAAATATTGAGAGTACCATCGATTCTCATCAAATATGTAGACAAATAGAAACAATAATAAAAATCAGTAACGGTTTTGGGCGATACTACTCTAACCAATTGGACCTCATTTGGAAGCTATAAGTAGTAGTTATAATTAAAAAAATATGTTTTAAATGTTTTTTTTTAAATGTAGACTTTTACATTGAATTAAACAATTTAAGTGTCCATCCACCGATTCTCACGGGGGCGACCATGGGTTCTGCAAAACACTCGAAACGTCGGAAATATAAATATAAAAATAAGTAAATTAAATGCGATAAAATCCGTTAAAATAAGTTTTATTCAATGCTTTTTTTAACTGTTATAATCCAGTGCTTGTTTATTATCCCATCCGATAAAAAGTGATGATGTAGCTTGACAAAAGTCTGTTCACACTTGCTTTGAAAACAATCACTCTATTCCTAATAGAACGGAAAGACAGATGCTTGCAAATTATTCCAATACATTTCTGTATGCTTTACGAACGACGAAGCAACTCGTGTAGTTCGAGTGCGAGATATGTCAACAACAAAGGGTGGAGATTGGTTGAGCTTCAGGTTCTGATGGTGGAAGGGAGACAAAGAATTCCATTTACATACTCGACACTCTCTTCATTGTATCTTGTATTGGCGTGAACAGAAGTATATTCGACGGCTCCATGACGCAGTGGCTTAGTAATGAGCTAATGAGTTACAGCGCTGAGGACCGCGGTTCTGAATCCCGTACGAAACGAGTATTGTATGGCCTACAAATAATTGTACCGGGTCTGAATGTTTGTTCTCGTGAAATTTATGTATGTAAACTTAGCCCCCACGTTACAGGAGCAAATCCTAGTGCGGAAGTAACGTCGCTTTAAAAAAAATTAATAGGTCGGGGAAAAAGTTTCTTCGTATTTTGTTTGTATAGAACTGAAGAAAAATCTCTTTGGCTGTACTATTTGTATCTGGCTGGTTTTAATATCAATACATATAAGACATTAAGAAAAATAAAAATAAAAAGTAAAAAACACCTTCCCGCCATTTTTCAATTGTTTTTCTGTCCGCCAAAATGAGTGAATCTAACGAAGAAATTCGATATACTCTGAAGTTTTATTACAAAAAAAGGGAAAAATGCGACTCAAGCCGGGAAAAAATTTATGACGTTTATGGACCTAATGCAGTGTCAGTAAGAGTAGCACAAAGTTGGCTCAAACGTTTTCAGTCCGGGAATTTTGATGTCTAAGATGCAGCTCGCTCTGGTCGCCCTCATACGAATAAAGTCGATGCCATTTTTGAAAAAGTGGAAGTGGATTTAAAAAAGGCGATTAACGATACACAACGCAAAGCAAAAATTTTCGATTAGCTATCGATAAAAAAATTATAACCGAAATATATATTTGTTTATAAATAAATTACAATGCATGTAAATTTTATTTACAGTTTAATACAAATTATGACATTATAGTTACATATTATACTATGTATTAATTTGAAAATAAAAGTGATCTTTTATTTTATGTTAATTGCATTATTTTTCTTAACATTAAAAGAAATAACATGACTGCCTGTAGCTTTTAAAGATACGAGTGCTGGCGCCTTTCACTATAAATGTGTATAAGTGTTGCCAGGTCCAGTAGGTCAAATATCGGGACGGAAGGTAAAAATAATTGAGAATATGGTTTACAAATCTAATAAAATATAAAATAAAAAAACAGGTTTTTGTAGCCATTTTGGCCGCCATGAGTTATACTTAAAGTCTTTTGACACAATGCGCAATGTGATGAATTCTTATATTTATTTAAAAATGCGCAATGTGCTTTATAACTATTTTTTGGGACTGAGCTAATGAACGAATAATTTATCGTCCAAACATGGGCAAAACTGCATAGTCGTGCATGTGCGTTTTTCTTTTTTGGCGAATCAGAACTTGTTGTACGATTAGTTATCGTTGCAGACTCTGAATTTTCTGAATGACTCATTTTAATGTTATTCTGTAAAAACTAATAAATCTTATGAACGCATGCACTTCAAAAAACCCTTAAAAACGGCATCATACCTATACATAACCTCAGACACACAGATAAAATCCTTGCATCGCACGCATAATGTCACTTTATTTATTGAAAACAACAATACTTACAACCGCTTGAAGAAATTGACTAGTGGAAGAACTAACCCACAAGACCTTTGCATTTTACTAAATGTAGTTATCTAAACCGCAGCATGTAAGTTAGGTACTGTACTAATTACTACTAGAAGAATTAAATAATAAATAATGGTCGAATTGATGACGTCGATACATAGCGTGACTGGGCGGGCGGCATCACTCGGTGAGAGAAAAAACGAAACAGCATGAATAATATCTGAATCTCGCCAACAAAATACGTGTAAATTTAAAACTTTGATGTTAACTATTTAGTCCGAGTTTGGTGAGAAAATATGAAATGTCAAAGCTAAAATATTTAAATATAGTAACAGCCACAGTAACAGTCACAGTTACAGCCTACAGATGTATTCATTTTGCTGTCATAATTATCGATCGAAGTACAAAGGGCTAAGGAGGTTAGTAAAAAATCGGGACATTTGGCGTCCCGATTGAGGGTGAATCGGGACGTGTCATCAAACTCATGAAAATCGGGACGTCCCGCGCAAATCGGGACACCTGGCTACACTAATGTGTATAAGTGTAATCTATGCAAGCGCCTACCGCTTTGTATTTTGTATGAAATACCTATCGGCCATTTTGTAATTTCCCGTTAAGTTTATATTGCTTTTACTTTCAATTATTGAGTTTATTGTTGTGTTTTGAAAAGTTTATTTCTGCTATTTGTTGAGTTCGTTTATTTAAAATGCCAAAACGAACAAAAATATTGTTAAGGCGAGTCAAGCGGGGGGTTAGTCATACGCCTTCGAGATTACTTTAAGCGAGATCCACAAAATGGCGGAATAAATTTAAAATTATTCAATTCCTTTTTCTTAATTTTACCACTTTCTCTATTTATTTGTTTATTATAGTACATGAATCGTAAGTTACTTAAATTTTGTATATACGAATATGACGGTATTGCACCACACATATAAAATAGAATTATCTTACTCATTTTTAGCGATTATATTCGCTTCAAGCGAATCGCTTGACAGTTTTTACGTCCGATTATAAGGCACTTCTATAGCAATAAAAAAAATCACCGCTAGTATGTATAATATGTAACTGTGCACGCAAGTGAAATAAATGAAAATAAATAAAAGATCGTGGTCAAAGGGTAGTCACGCTCCACAGCCAGATTAACACGCAATAAGGTGATTTTTTTTTCTTTTTTATAGGATAGAGTGACAAACGAGCACACAGTCCACCTGATGGTAAGTGATTGCAGTGACCCATATACATCTACATCTATCTTAAATAAAGAATCAAAATGCAGATGCGTTATCACCCGTGAGGACTAAGATGGAATGCCTCTTTTCCAGTAAAAAGGGTCTCCGGTTCTCTACACTCACCATACGAAACACAGCAGCATTAAGCTGCTATTTTACGCTGGTATTCTGTGAGAGCGTGGTCCTTCCCCAGTCGAGCCGACCCATTCGTGCTACAACTATACTACTAATATAGCTGCAGCATGGCTCTACGACGTATTAAATGTATTAGTGATGCAGTGTGTATGGTGGGATTGGAAGGGCATCGTTTATTATGAGCTTTTACCGCCGGGCAAAACCATCGATTCGGATCTCTAGTGCCAACAACTAATGAGACTCAAGCAAGAAATTGAGAAAAAAACGGCCGGGATTGATCAACAGAAAAGGAGTGGTATTTCATCATGATAACGCCAGACCACACATATCTTGGTTGCAGTCATGACCTTGCACCCTCAGATTTTCATCTGTTTCGGTATCTTCAGAATTCTTTGGGTAGTGTTAGGTTAACATCAAGAGAGGACTGTTAAAACTACTTGTCGCATTTTTTCGATCAAAAATCCCAAGATTTTTACAGCAACGGGATTATGTCACTACTAGTGACATAATCCCGTTGCTGTAGAAATCTTGCTGTAGAAGCCTACAAAATGGCAACAAGTTATCGAACAAAATGGCACATATATATATTGTAATAAAATGTAATAAAACATTTAAAAAAAGTCTTGAATTTTTATATAAAATACGAAGATTTAATTTCACTTACGTGATGTGTCGCTGAGCCGGGCAGGAGGGCAGTTCTGAGAGACGACCTCTCCCGCCGGCGTGGGAGGCCAGCAAAGATAAGTGTCAAATGTAGCGTTGCAGTACAGCGTCCCTATAAAAACAGGTTCATGTTAGTGATTTTGATTCATCATCATCAAAATCATCATTATCATCATTACGTGGTAGATCTTCGCTGTAGGTGTATTATGTCGGCAGTACGAATCATCGATCTGAACGCACATATTATGAGTTTGAAGTAGTAGGATTATGTGCTATGTTTTCCTTTTTACTGGTATCGAGTATATTTTATAAATAATTCGTTTTTCAATACGATATTTTCAAGTTTTTCAGATAAAATATAGGCAAGATCACTCCTAGCATTGTTCCCTATCTGTTCGTGAAGTTTTAATTACAGTCCGTTCAGCCAAGTCGAAGATTAATTAGTCCGAACAGACAGACAAAAATTTTAAAAATGGTTATTCATGTCTTAACGGCAAGCAAATAACCCCAGCTCATTATTAGGCAGTTATTTCGATATTACAGACAGACACTTAAATTTTTGTAGTGAAAACTTCATTACAATCGTTGTGATTTGAAACTCGGTGAAAGGAAAAAAGCGACACTAAAAAGAGATAAACATAGTATACATCTATAGGATTTAGCCTGCGAGAGAATGAGATAGAATACAGTGTAGTAAGCGACAGTAGCCTAATGGCAGGATGCGGACCGCGAACTTAAAAGGTTGTGGATTCGGATCCGCCATTCAACTACTGTCGTGAATCATTCCTAACACAAGCATTTTCAGCTTACCAGTAGTGGTTAAAGGGAATATTATTAATATTATTTTAAATACAGTGTTTCATATTATCTCGGTCTCCTCTTTGTGCAGTGCTTTAAATATGGTTAATATAAATTTTTACTATTAAAATAAACAATATAAATAATAAAAAATTTATTAAATAAATAAAAATAACGATATTGAATAAAATTATCCAATCCATTCATAACGAACAACGATTTCGATCATCTAGGGGGCCGTCCATTAATCACGTGAAGTTTTTTTAGCATTTTAACCTCCCCTCCCCCTTGGTGATACGTGGTGAGGTTTAAGACTAACTCCCCCTTCCACCCTAAATCACATGTCTTTAAATACAGGTATAAAGTATAATTTTATTTTATTCTAAAATTAAGGACTATGATAAAAATGTCTAGACAGAAAGATTACAGGTTGTTTTTGACTGGTATAAAACTAATATTAATAAACTAAAACTAAAAACTAATATAGTAATCATGCGAAAAACATATATTGTACTAGTACATGAACATATTTAATGTACATTGTCCTCGGACCACGGATTAGTAAGACTTTCTGTCAAGGTCACACTACACGCTGCTTTTCGGTTTAGAAATCGCGCGTTTGACGAAAAAATAAATACACGTGATACCTTACTACTCACGTGATTAATGGACGGCTCCTAGCGACTATTTTACGTACCATCTTGCGAGTCAATCAATTTTTGTTCGATGAATTGACTTTACCTACTGAATGAAGTAGATGGCGTTATTACAAAACAATTATACTCGCAATCTCTCGAGTAAAATTGCTTTGTAATAGCGGCATCTACTTCATTCTATAGGTAAAGTCATTTTATGGAACAAAAATTTATTGACTCTCAGTGATACATAAGAAAGGCGCTAGATGGCATAAACACCAAAAATTTTATATAAATTGGTAAGCTATGAAATTTATAACAAGTATATTTTAACAAGTAAAATGTATATTAACCATCAAAGCACCGCACAATGAGGAGACCGGAATAATAGGAAACACTTTTCTTTAAATACTAGCAATGCTATCAACATTACTTAAATTCCCTTTAGTCACTATTGGTAAGCTTAAAAATAATCGAATAGCGGATTGGAGCCCACAACCTTTTGAGTTCGCTGTCCGCACCCTGCCATTAGGGTACTGTCGCTTACTACACTGTATTCTATCTCATTCTCTCGCATGCTAAATCCTATAGATGTATACATTTGTCTCTTTTTAGTGTCGCTTTTTCGTTTCATCCAGTTTCAAATCACAACGACGCAAAAGAAGTTTTCACTTCAAAAATATTGAAAATTAAAAAGTGATTTATGAGCGTTATTATTATGCATGGGATATTAACCCTTACGAACGAAAGTTACTTCGTCATCAAGACAATTTCATGAAGATAAACTTTGCTCTTTATAGCATGTTATTTGGACGCATAGTTTAAGAGATAATGAAAAATTATAGCCGCGTGATATATGAAGCCGCGGGGCACAGCTAGTACAGTATAAAGTGTTTCCTATTTTCTCGGTCTCCTGTGTGTGCGGTGCTTTAAAGATGGTTCATATAACTTTTTAACCGTTAAAATAAAAAATAAATAAAATATTACAAATTTATCAAATAAATAAAATTAATAATATTGAATAAAATTATCATATCCAAACCATTCTTAACAGTCCACGATTGCATACCTTACCGATTTGTGAACCACCTTGAGCGTCAATAAATGTTTGTTCCATAAAATAACTTTACGTATATAATGAAGTAGACGTCGCTATTACAAAGCTATTTTAGTCGAAAGAAAATATTCTTTTGATTTAATTAATACACTAAAATTAAGGCTCTACATGTCTAAAAACGGGGATTGTAACATTTATTTGCTATAAAATTAAACTTTTTCTTATATTTTATGCCGCATCTGTGGTTGAAAATTACAAAATTATGAAGATTTCAATTCTACCACGTGTGAACTGCACACATGTTTTTTTTTTATATGGTTAGATAAATATCGTGATAAGGTAGTGACTACTCTATGTTTCAAAGAGTATTATAAATAAATAATACAACTATTTACAATAAATTTTATTCAGAAGATCATTTTGTCCTTAGGTTTATATGTATTGAAGAAGTCTCTATATTGTGGGACAACGACAGGCGTCTGCCCTGGGATTCCGCAGTTCGTCAGCGTCTCTTTTGTCTTCTCTAAATCGAAGTCCTTCAGCTCACATACATCTGTAAGGTACTCTATCCATTCGTCCCAGTTTAATTCCGACTTGCTAGAATATAAGCATTAAAATAATTTTTCCAAGTTTTAATAAGAACGATTATGTTGGCACGATTATAAATTCAATTTAATGTAAAAATATTTTTTTTTTAAACTTTTTCTTTGTGACAGAATTGGAAATAGGCGTTACCTCGTACAACTTGTAAGAAATATTTTTTTTTCATATTTATACGGTACTTTTCAGCGAAATATCTAGGAGGAAAATAAATAATTTCGTATTTTGTATAAATATTTCGGTTGCTTTCACACCAATATGTTACTTTATTATAGTTTAATAAAAATGTTTGAAATAGATAAAAAAATAATAATGTTTGAAATAGATAAAAAAATAAAAATGAACATACGTATGTTCCATACCATGTTACGTACCAATGAACCATACCTGTTTTAATTAAATTTTAAAATTAAATTCTGAGGATAGCTCATTTTTAAATTTTAATTTGACCAAACGAAAGTAATTTTGACGAAAATTATAGTAAATTTACTAAGACTAAATCCGTTTAAAGAATACCAATAATTGAAATATTTTTGCTTCCCCGTGGCTGTTCAACCTATTTATTGACAATTATTTGAAAACTTTGAACTTTGAAAGTTGAAGAATTTGGGTTAAGAATGGGTGAGTTAACCGTCAAATGCCTTTTGTACGCCGATCAAGTTATATTTGCGTCGTCGGCGGCCGAGTTGCAAATGATGGTTACATTAATGAACAGGTCATTAAAAGAAAGAGGAATGAAAATGAACGCAAGTAAGACGAAAATTATGATTTTTGAAAGAAAAGAAAGTAAAACGATATGTGAAATAAGAATAGAAGGGGAGTCGGTTGAGCAAGTGGATAAGTTTGTGTATTTGGGATGTTTTTAGCAGGGATGGTAGATATGATAAGGATATAGAACGACGAGTGTACGCAGGAAATAGAGTAAATTTGGCTCTTCACTCTATTGCGGAAAGTCAGAATGTGTCAAAAAAGGCACGTATGGCAATTCACAATGCTGTAGTCGTCTAAGGCGTCCCTACCCTAAGTCGGGGACGCCTTAGACGAAAGCTTATCAACCAAATTGGCGATATATTGAAGATGGGCCAGATTAAGAGTACCCTTAACTGACGAGCATGTATGCGTAGGTATATGGATGAATAGGAGGCGAGAGAGGTGTGCCAGTATCATGCCAAATGGTAGTCCATAGTCTCTGCCTACCCCTCTGGGTGACAGGCGTGAGTGTTTATGTTATGTTATGAAGTACAATCTAGAAAAGTATGTGAAAAGGTCTACGAGTACCTGAATTTGTTAAATAATATTCCAGTATCGGTCATTGTCAGTTTTCGGTCATCTAGAATTTTCGATTGTCTCATCCAGTAATCAGATCTATATAAAGTGATGGTAGTGCCATCCCGCTTTGTATCGAGAAGCCTTGCGAATTCGTAAAATTGCCCTTCAAGTGTCGCCGCCTCCTCTTCACCCATGTGTAGTCTCGATTTTATTTAATTATTTAAATTCATAAGGGGAGCTATCACTTGGAGCCTATAACAACGCACTTTGAATTGTTGAGAGTATTATGTATGACCCGTTAACTCATCATTCATCATCATCATTACATCCCATCACAAGTCCACAGCTGAATCTGTATCCATCGACTTTCTGCATCTCTTACCAGGTCACTCGATCTAGTGTATCTACCGCATAGTGACTATGTAAGAATATCCACTACCTCATATAGTCCCGTGGGTGTCGTAATAGGCGACAGAGGGATACAAGCCCGCAGATGGGCAGCAGCATCTTTCTGATAACAGCAAAGTCATAATAAAAAACTACGGTTGCCAACCCGTTCCCCAGGCGTGGCAGCTATGGCAATATATCCCCCACGATGAGAAGTACAGAAAAACGGCCTTCGAAGATTTGGGAAGTAATTTAAATATTCGGGGTCATGTTGTTTTATTTTATATGGATATTTTAATTTAGCCGCGGGCAGGGTTAAAGTTGTAAGACGTCTGATAATGTGACCCCCCAATCGAATGTCAAGACTGAGCCTCAAGAGTTGACAATGGGGGCATCCACGATTTTCTGACACCAGGGCGACACCACTTTGGTATGTGGTAAATATTTAACAGGTTTCATAGCGGGGCAAGTTTATTTGTTAGACAAGTGTAGATATATTAATGTTTCATTCTGAAATATTACCATTTATTTTTATTTTTATTAGATTTGAAATGGATAAACCAAACTACGGTTATTCCAAAAAGTAGAAGAATTAAAACAAAAAGTTAAAAATGTGTAACAAATAAAGATTACAGGACTGAGATATTATTTTGTGTATACACACATACTAAAAACCGAAACACTTTTAATTAAAACTCATCTTTTCAATGATGACGACACTGTGTGACCATATGGTGAGCGTAAGCATATTAGCGCTCATTAATTTTGCAGGTGGATTGATGCGATTGCCAGTCCGTTTGCCAAACGTGCAACTTTGTCGCTGCTTTCCATCGCTGGAAAAAATACCCCGAGTATTTTACTGTAAGTTTTTTATATATAATTTCATTCTTTTTTTCACGTAATTACTATAACGTTCACGTAATCACGTATAACTTTTAACGGAAATATCCAATTCGACAGAATGGAAGGAAACGCTTACAATCCAATGATTTAGCAGTATACTCTACTACTTTAGTAGACTCTAATCTTTTCATAATAAAAGTTTCTAGAATAAAATAAAAGTGTTCAAGTGAATTCAAAAGAGGTAGCGATTGCAATGGATAAGAAATTAAAAAAAAACATATAAAAAAAAGCTTGTAACCATCTTACAAATTTCTTTGCAACCACGAAAAATATTTTTGAACAGTAGTTAGATACATTTACGAAGAACATTAAATGTAATGAGGACTAAAAAAAATTTAATTATGCCTTTCCTCAAAGGTCCACCAAGCACCTCGTTCATTGAATTGATCGGCACTGTTCAATCTAAATTAAATGTTAAAATTCAATATTTAAATTGAATATTAAAAATAGCTTTATACAATATTTATAAGTAAGTATGTGATACTTATTGGATTTTAAGATAGCTAGACGAAATTAAATAAGCTAAAGAAGAAATGAGACAGCCATATAGCTCGTAGGTAGGAAGACCTGGGTAGGAAGACCTCGAGTGGCGGCACTTACCTGTCAAGACGTAGTAAGACAAGCAGAAAGTCGATAGATGCAGCTGGCTCAAGACCGTGCTTAGTGTCATTTCTTCAGGAGGCCTATGTTCAGCGTGGACTTGTGAAAGACTGTAATAATGATGATGATGATGGACAAAATTCCATTCCCTTATACCTTGCGTAGAGATTATATTTTAATGTACCCTTTAAAATAAAACAATGAATATTAACCAAAGCTTTTTGGAGCTTTAACAACGAGAGCTGGCAGGTCAGTAATTCGTCACGTACTTCATTTTATTCGATTCTTTATTAAGAGGAAATGCGGTTCGAGAGACTTTTGAAAATTAGATATTTAAAGAAACTATTATAAGTCGCTCTGCGAGCGCTCGGCGTCCGATAAGGACAACTGCAGATCCGACTGAATATCCTAAGTAAAAAGGCATAATTCGAGGTTTGGCTCTCTACCATTTCCTCCTCCAATATTGGACCAATTTAAAATATATTTCATAAACTGAATAAGAAGGATATACAGTGTCCCTATGTTTTTCTTTTGTCAGTATTAGTTATCAAATTTTACACTAGGCCTCTGTTGACAGCGGTCTAAATAGGCAATTTTGAGCATTTTGTAAGGGTTCTAGTGCTTATAAAGATAATGTATCGTAAAAAGGAAAACATAGGGACATAGAAGAGGTTGACATTTATTTTACTGTAAAAACTCATTGCTATAAGGTCATATACCAGAAAGAAAACAGGCGAGAGCGTTTGTATGGAGAAAAGACCACCCGCATTTCCTCTTAAGAACACCACGTAATTACAAAATAGTAAGGAAAAACTAAGTAAAATTAATAAAGTCAAACTATAATAAAGTCTGAATAATGTAAACATACTAGCCTTAGGAGGTAACTTGTGATTGCATAGATTATTTTTATATATGGGTTACTGTTTTATTTTTGTAGTAATTTAAAGCTTTGTCCAAAGAGTGTTAATAAATCATTTTGTCGCTTAGATACGGCGCATGCGTGTTGCAATCTGTAATTGACTGCCAAATTCCCGGAATACATACCAAAGAGAATATAATCACTACGTTTTACCGTCATATGTGTATGTTATATTTTCTTTGTGTGTATGTATGTAATTAATTTAAGGCCAAGTTGCCAACCATAGTGTAGTGGTGTAGTATAAAGGTGATCACACATCTCGCTGAATGATTGAAGAGTTTTATGTCGTGGACCATGTGATTAATAGGACATTATTTATAATGCCCGAACGGAAATTTCACAATAACTATTAAAAATATCAAATTAACCAGGCTGGATATGAAACATGTCTTCAACTTTGTGGTCACCTGTTATTGGTGACCACCGGCGGTGGCTGCGTAAGTGAATCCATCGTCCTATTATGTCCCGTGGGTGTCGATAATGGCGAATATGTGATAACCCAAAAATATCTTGTCTTCCAAGGGTTCGAGATATAACCATCCCGTTTAATTCCCGATACAGGGAAATATCCCTACAATGGGAGGGTCACATGTCTGGCAGTGGACTTTTACGGGCTGATAAGGAATAAAAAAGAAAGAATATGTTTTATGTTTAAAAATAACGTTACCCTTACACTATGATTTTCTACCGTATAGAGGAGACGGTTTGCATACGTAAATTACACAAGAACAAATATCAACACCCAGGTCTATATTTGTAGGTCGCACAAATTCTTGTTCCGTGCAGGATTCGAACCCGGGCCCCTCAACGCTGCAACTCAAAGGTAAGCCACTGCGCCATAGAGCCGGAATAGTTCGTACAGGGTCAGTAACAGGCGTCAGTCAAAAGAAGTAGACAATGCTGAGAGATGACTCGGTATTGTTATCGGCATCGCATATACTGTTGTGAGTCCTGCATTGGCTAATTCGTTCGTTGGACATAACTTCAAACAAGACTACCGATACATTGTCCAATCCAAGGAACATTTGTAAGCATTACTATATATTATTACTATATATTATTATATACTGCTTTTTTATACTCTTCAGGCCGGAACACCATTTGTTTTTAAATATTTACATTACACTTTTAATACATTTGTAATGTATGTATACAGGTCAAGTTTCACCCCTCTAAGAGCCATCGATGAGCTTCATAATCAAAATTGAGCCAAAAATAGGTTAAGTTATTTGAAATGTATATATAATATTCAGTTTTGTAATAAATCTAACACTGGAGTGGCGACGAAAAAGTTTCTATTACTGCCATTTCTTTCCGGATATGACTTAATAGTCACCGACAGATGGCGGTGTGATCGACTCCTTGATGACAAATGTAACATTTTCAGATGCGATGGCACTGCGATCATTAAGCCATGCGTGGTGATTAAGGCAAATACGCCCTGGTCATGTCCAGCAGTGGTCTGTATTCAGTAGAATAATAAATGTTTTTTTATTCTACTGAATACAGACCACTGCTTAATTACCATGATACCAGGATACTAGAGTGTTGCAAAAATCCATTCGCATTTTTTTCATTATATCCGATTTAACTTATACATGTTACGGACCAAGTGATTAATGAAGGCTTTAAGTACAAATGCCCGTTCAGTATGTCAAGTCGAACTGAGCCATTAATTAATACTTAATGGTTGTGGTGAAATTTGATAACTTAGGTTCATTTGACAGGATGCGTGAAGCACAAAAAAAAATATTTTTGTGGATATTTCTAAAATTAGCGTCATCATAAAAATATCTGAAAAAGCACCGCGCCCGACATAATTATTTCAATTCCCCTTTGACACGTTCTAAATTTTAGAAGATGTTTCTGAACGCCCAACGCCCAAGTTTGGCATCCATATGTTAAACATGCAAAGATTTTTTTTTATAGAATAATGGTGCCAAACGAGCACACAGTCCACCTGATGGTAAGTGGTTGCTGTGGCACATAGACATCTACATCTATCTTTGTTTGCGAATTTAAATGCAGATGCGTTGTCAGCCATGAGGACTAAGATAGAATGCCTCTTTTCCAGTAAAAAGGGTCTCCGGTTCTCTACACTCACCATACGAAACACTGCAGCATTAAGCTGCTATTTTACGCTGGTATTCTGTGAGAGCGTGGTCCTTCCCCGGTCGAGCCGACCTATTCGTGCTACAACTATACTATTAATATAGCTGCAGCATGGCTCTAACACGTAAAGAACACGAGTTGAACACTGTTTTGTTTGCTGTCATAGGAAAGTGTTTACTTTTGAGCATCTCTTTAAGGGACTAGTATCTTTTCCAAGCTCAAGTCACTTCTTTCTATTTCTGTGTGTGTCTGATCTATAAATTATATTAATTGTCCTAAGTATGTATAGTCTTTAACATATTCAATATGCTACCTGGCCTTCGTCAACTGTTGTAGCATATGTTGAAGTGTATTAGCGTTGCCGGTTATGAAGACTATATCATCCGTTAACCATTTAAAAATAACAAAAGTCCTAACCTAAAAATACTTTTACTTAGAGCTAAAAAGCTCGTACTAAGAGTAATTGAATGGCGTATTCGAATCCACGACTATTTAGTTAAAGTCCGTACCCGTAACCGTTAGGCTACTGTCGTCTAGGTTAATGTTATTTACATTAGCTGTACGTGCAAACAACGAAGCAAACCGTTTAGTTCGATTGTGTTGTATGTTGTCAACAAAGGAGTGAAGATCCGATGGGTTATCCAATGGTGGAAGGAGGACGGGGCTTAGATAAGGTCCTTTTTTACTTATATTCCATAGGCATGGATGTTTATCCACCCGTAACCTTATTACCCGTATATCTTATTACATATATATATATATATATATATATATATATATATATATATATATATATATATATATCTTTATACGTGGCCAACTGCAGCTATATTAGTAGTATAGTTGTAGAATGGGCCGGCTCAACCGGGGAAGGACCACGCTCTCACAGAATACCAGCGTAAAATAGCAGTATTACACTGCTTTGTTTCGTATGGTGAGTGTAGCGAACCGGAGAACCTTTATACTGGAATAGAGGCATTCCATCTTAGTCCTCACGGGTGACAACGCATCTGCATTTTGATTCGTTATTAAGCATAGATGTAGATGTCTATGGGTCACAGCAACCACTTACCATCAGGTGGACTGTGTGCTCGTTTGTCACCCTATCCTATTAAAAAAAAATCTTCAAAAATAATTGGAGCGTCCTTATACGTGCGCATCACAAGCATTTACACCCGGTATCCCGGTACTGATGCGAATTTCCGATAGTATGCAGCGTCTAATACAAAACGTATAGAGAGCGCACCTTCAGAAATTCCGACTAGAAAATTTCCTGACGTGCGGTGGAATTGCATCCGGCGAGCTTCAATGCCCGCCGGATGCTTTTCAACACAGGATGCAGACGATCGATCCGGCAAATTTCCTACAGTATGTGGCTTAGAATTATGCGGGGTCTTGTACAAAATATATGCGCAGAGTGCCTTCCGGCGAACGTTAGAATTCTTCTGATAGAAAATTTAGAATGTGCGGCCAGGCTTAAGCGCTTACAAAAAATATTTCTTGCCTTACCGTCAACATTAGTCATTATTTATGATTTATTTCCCTTAATATCGTGTCCAATATGGAGTTCACATGTAAATAAATATGGCGGATGACGGCAAAGAGATCATCACCCCATTTTGTTCCGTTTGTAAGTAAGAGGTGACAATTGAGCACAAAGTCCACCACATCTACAATCTACATCTACCTTCGATTGAGAATTATAATTCAGAAGCGTTTTCACCCCTGAGAATTAAGATGGAATGCTTCGTTTGTCATCGTTCAGTATTGAACTGCAATTTCAAGCTGGTATTCTGTGAGAGCGTGGTCCTTCCCCAGTCGAGCCGAACCATTCGTGCTACAACCATGATATAGCAGCAGCATGGCTCTACAAGAAGCATGGCTTGATAACGATATGCTATCCAGCATACCATGCCTGATACGGTCGGTTACGAGGAGCCGCGTTAACGGTATGAAACATGTGGCACTGCGGTCGCCAATTCACCAGACCAGCGTGGCGATTACGAGAAATCCCCCATACAGTGGGAGAGGCCTTAATCTAACCGTGGACTGTTATGAGGTAATAAAGAAGACCAAATATACTGCCGGTGCCACTGAAATTTTCGATCGCAATTTTAAGTAAGGAAACCACAAGGCATTCACATTCTAAGTGGTAAGATTCTGCCTAAAAGTCCGTCCTTACCTTCTTACTCTTACGTATTTGTGTTCCAGTCTAAAAGATATAGAAAGCCTGTAATTACAGCCTGTGAGGCCAGTGAATTATTATTAAGCTCAATTTTATTTCAACACTTCTGAATTAAACACGTTATCAGGTTACCAATATTGAAGAAAACAATAAATTAAGCTGTTTTCAACCTGTTATTTACTGGAAAAAGAACCGGACAAGTACGAGCAAGAAGCGTGCCCTGAGGGTTCCGTAAACTTAATTATGTATGCATGTAGACAGTTCATCCATCCCAGGAATTATAAATAAGGTAAGTACCGAACATTACTTTAACGAAAAGGAAATTGGGATTGAAATGGGAAAGGCTCAAACTTAACTTTGTAGTAGAAAAAATGTTCCTTGTAATCGCTAAAACAAATTTATACCTTTTATGTAGTTATATCAACTACAAATTAAGAATTTTTGGATTATTTTTCTCTATTTCCAAATTTCATGATTTTAGGTCAACAGGTACCCTAAAAGTACGGGTTTTGATGAATGAGTTTGCGAGTATCAATATAATAGGTAACATAAAATGGTCGTATATTTGAATGCCTTGACTTAGATCTTCAATCATGCTGCAGTCTTAATAAATGGAATGAAATATATTCATTTCTTCGACGTAGGAAAAACTATCGTTTGTTTGAAATGAGATTCCGCTGACCGAAGTAGAAACGGTGAAAGAAACTCTGCAGATATACCCTTTTTGTATTTTTTTTAATTGATTATAGTTTAAGCAGAATAGACAGACCCATCGCTAACTGAAGCATGTTCTATGATGTACTCAAAGTAGGGCAATTAAAAAAATGTCAATATTTTTCAACTGTCAAAAGCTACGTATATTTAACTAATTTTATTTTGTTATTTAGAGGCCAATTCTGGCTTACAAATTTCAACAAAAAAAAATATATAATACAGTTATTATAATAATAATTTTTTGATTTCAGACATAATACTCATTTACAAAGGAGAATATTTCTGCTGCGTCGTTGTCAGCTGTCAATGCATAACGACTACATACAATTTTTATCAATATAGAATAAATCCAGGAAGTAATGTGATAATATTTCATTTATGGAGCAAAATGCTTTTATTTAGGCCGTAAATGATTATGTTTCAGGGAAAGATGCGGGGTATAGCACATTTCAAGTCAGTATGAAGATATCTAATATAAAGACTTTCGACTGCTGTAGAGATCTGTTTAGATTTTTTAATGAATATCTCCGCTCCGCTACATTCACAGCCGGATTTCCTACAGTGTCAAAATTGTGCCGACGGTAGGCTGTTTATTAAACGATGCCATAGTAAAAGTATTTCGGCTTCACAGCCTACCGTAGAAATTCATAACTCTATTAGTAATTCCTCTAATGACACAAATTTTTCCCTTTTTTCGGAGCAAATTTAGGGTTGGATTTAGAATCGTTTGGCAGGAATTTGGGTAAAATTTCTGAAAAAGACACTTTAGAAGCAATTATGTCATTTTCGAATGGCCCTGTTGGCAGCATCGACGGAATTACGCCTCAACATCTTAAAGATCTTGTAAGCGCTTCTGCCGGTGACGCCGGCGGAGTACTTCTTAATGACATTACAAAATTATGTAACTTTATGCTTTCTGGTAATGTTAATCCAAATTTCATTTCATTCTTATATGGGGCAAGATTGTGCCTTCAAAAAAGGACAACGGTAACCGTCCTATTGCCGTTGGTTCCACATTTCGACGCTTAACTTCAAAATTAGCTTGCCGGCACATAATCTCTAACCTTAGGACAAAATTTCAGCCTACTCAACTAGGCTTTGGCACTAGAGGTGGATGTCAGCCGGCGGTACATTCAGCGCGTATATTTTTAACAAACTCTGATTTTTTTTTATAGGAGAGGGGCAAACGAGCCTGCGGTTCACCTGATGTTAGTGACTACCGCCGCCCACGAACAACTGCAACACCAGGGAATTGCAGATGCGTTGCCGGCCTTTAAAAGTAGTAGGCTCTTTTCTTGAAGGTCCCTAAGTCGTATCGGTCCGGAAAAATCGCTGGTGGTAGTCGATTCCAGAAGGAAGTTGTGCGAGGAAGAAAACGTTTTCTAAATCGCACAGTGGTGGACTGCCAATCATCCAGATGGTATGGATGTTATCGGGAGTTTTGTCGCGATGTACGATTGTGAAAATGAGCGGCTGGAATTAGTCCAAACAATTCCTCAGAGCACTCCCCGTGGTAGATGTGATAAAATACGCAAAGAGATGCAACATCTCTTCGCAGTGCCAGTGAGTCAAGCCGATCGGAAAGAACTCGGTTATCGACGATTCGATCCGCTCTGCGCTGAATGCGGTCAAGTGGAAGGAGCTGGCACTGGGAGCCCCTGCCCAGAGATGGGAACAGTATTCCATGAGGCCGAACCTGTGCCTTGTAAAGTTGCAGGCGGTGTGCCGGCATGAAATACTGCCCCGCTCTACTGAGCACGCCAAGCTTTTAGAGGCTAATTTTGCCTTCTTCCAAGTGACCACGAAACTGCACGTCACTCGATATGTCAACGCCGAGGATTCCGATACTGGCTGAGGCAACAAGGGGAGTGCCTTGAAACTGAGGAGATACGACAAAGGGGTTCCTTTTAGCGGTAAACGCGCAAACTTGTGTCTTCTGGGGATTGAACTGGACTAGATTTAGTCGTTTCAATCCGAGACTTTGTCCAACAAAGTCTCGACTTCAGACAAGTTTGTTCCGGTATTCGGCGACGTTTTCCGAGAAATATTGGCATGGCTGGTGTATAGAGCATCACCAGTGCTGTCATCCGCATAGCAATGAATGTTACCGGTTTGCAACATATCATTGATATGCAGAAGAAACAGCGTTGGTGATAGCACGCAGCCTTGTGGAACACCAGCGTTAATAGGCTTGTAATCGGAGCACGCACCGTCTACTACGACCTTGATGCTCCGATCAGTCAGAAAACTGGTGATCCAATTGCACAATTTCTCGGGAAGCCCATAGGAAGGAAGCTTCGAAAGAAGCGCTTTGTGCCAGACCCGATCGAAGGCCTTCGCTATGTCCAAACTAACGGCCAATGCCTCCCCCTTGGACTCGATCGCCTGCGCCCATCTATGTGTTAGGTAAACAAGAAGATAGAGAGAGCTGGTGCTCCTCAAGGTACCGCATGAGCTGGCAGTTAATAATGGACTCCATTATTTTCGAAAACAAGGAGGTGATGGCGATAGGCCTGTAATTGGACGGATCAGAGCGGTTACCTTTTTAGGATCGGTGCAAGAAAGCTGTCTTCCATGAATTCGGGACAACGCCTAGGAGTAGGAGTACCGAAAAGACGCGTTAGAACCGGTGCCAACTCTGAGCGCACGTCCTCAGCACAATTGGCGGGATTCCGTCAGGCCCACTCGACTTGTGGATGTCCAGGAGAGGAGTGCTTTGCGTACTGAGCACTGTGTGAATCGCACATCAGGCATAGAGCACTCACACTGCGGGATGGTCGGCGGTGTGTTCCCCCCGTCATCAAGAGTCGAGTTGGACGCAAAAAGGGAGCCTAAAAGGTCAGCTTTCTTTTGCGTCGTGGGCCAGTGAGTCATCCTCCCTGTGCAGAGATGGTAGTGATGGCTTACAGAAATTCCCTTGGACAGCCTTGGCGAGAGACCAGAATGCACGGGTTCCCGAAGGAAGGCGAACTAGTTTCTCGCCAATTCTGCCTATGTGCTCTGACTTTGCCTTGGCAATAACTCTTTGAAGGACCTGGAGGCGAAGTTATACTTTTTAAGCATGCTGGTGTTTACATCCCGAGCCGCCGAAGCCTCAGCCCAGGCCTGATAACACTCCTGCTTACTGCGTAATGCAGTCTTACAGGAGCGACCAAACCAAGGCTGCGATCTGCCACCGATGGGTACCACAGATGATGGAATAAATAGTTCCATTCCTGTAGCACCACATCGGTGACAGAGTCAGCAACAGCGCTGGGATCATCCGGCGAGAAGCAAACCCGCCCCATGGGTAGGATGCAAAGAAAGACCGCATTCCATCCCAATCCGCCGACCTGTAATGCCAAACACGGCGGCAACCTGCAGAACGCAACCGCGAGGAGAGCGTGAGTGGCACCACACCCGGATCAGACAATGGTCCGAAGAGCCAAGAGGGCATCGACGGAAACCTGATATCCGTCCGGATGAGAGGTCAGCAGAAGGTCCAACAGGAAGGTGTATGATCCTCCACATCTGGAATCCGTGTAGGCGAAGTAATCAGTTGTGTCAGACCATATGCCAAGGCAAAGTCATAAACAGATCTCCCATGATCGGTTAAACGTGAACCGAGCCATTCAACGTGGTGGGTGTTAAAATCGCCAAGTATCACGATCTCTACGGATGGGATCTGTTGTAGCAAGAAATCTGTAGCCATTTGGACGTGGTCGATGAGTCGGTCTGTGTCGGCATTACCGCTATGGGACCTATACAGGCACCCGTAGACGCGGGGATGATCGTCGCTGTCTACGCGCAGCCATAGGATGGACAGGTCCGTACCTTCAAGACTGCCGAGGCGTCGAGAACAGATATCCTCTGACGTATACGCAAACTCCAGCCCGGGGCACAAAGAAGTGTTCTAATTTGTACCCCGGTAGGAGAGGTATGAAGTATCAGCCGGAGAGGACACCTGCGTCTCGGTCAAAAGAGCAAGGCCGGCTTCGCCGTCTCTAGATGGTAGTGGACGGCGTTAAGGTTCGAGTGAAGTCCCTGATGTTGCAGAAGTCCACGGATAGCGTGGCAGGGTCGCCATGGTTTTATTGCTCTGTTTGCCCGTGCAGTGTTAGTATAGAGGGATTTTGCCCCCAGAATACGCGGGGCAGCCTGAGCACCCACGCTCAGGAAGAGGGTAGCTTGACCGTGGATGCCCAGTGAGGATTCTCCATTACCAGGGTGCTGGTACCTCCTGGGGTAGTTCTTTCTTTTAAATTCCGCTACCATGTTATGGGGGATTAGCCTCCGGCCACCTGCACTAACCAAGCGAAACGCAGAAGCAAAGCCCTACTTTACGTTGGTATTCTGTGAGGTCGTGGTACCGCCCCGGTTCGAACTGGCCCATCCATGCTACAGCAGAAGCTGCAGCGCGGCTCTACCACTGTTAAATCTCATGCAGATGTAATCTGATGCAGATGTTCTTGTGAAGGTTGACCTAAGGAATGCTTTTAACTCTATCGATAGGGTAAACCTGCTGAAAGAAGTGGCTAACAATACCCCCGAAATGTATCATTATGTTTGGCAATGTTACAGTCAAAATACTAACTTGTTTTACGAAAACCATATTATCGATTCTGCTGTCGGTGTTCAGCAGAGTGACCCACTAGGTCCAGCACTTTTCAGTTTGGGAATCCAACCCATTATTTCAAATTTGAAATGCATGCATTTGTTTTGAACCAAATAGCAATAAATGTGAAATATTTTTTTCCAATAATTTATCTACTTCTAACAGAGACACTTTAATTCAAAATTTCAATCATATTTCTCCAGGAATAAAACTCAGTACGGAAACGCTATACCTGCTAGGTGCCCCGTTGTTTTTCGATAGTATTAAGCCTGTTTTAAAAACAAAATTTGATCAGTTTTAAACCACGTTGAAAAATTGTATAAATTAAACCCCACATTGCTCTTACTATTTTAAAATATTGTCTCCTTGTACCTAGATTTACATACTTACCCGCTCGAGTCCAGTCTAGAAATGTTCGGATATTTTAAAATATATTGATAATAATCTTAAAATAGCTATAGAAAAATTCTAAATTTAACTTTAAATACAACAGCCTGGGCTCAAGCTACTTTACCTATAAAATTTGGTGATATTGGTGTTAGAAATTTTTCTAGCGTTACATTGCCTGCTTTCCTTGCTTCCATGTATAGTGTCAGTGACTTACGTAACATAATTTTATAGGCAGGGCAGACATGGCGAACGCTCTGTCCCGGCGAAAATGTTCCACTGGAAGTTAACCAACAAAAACAGTGGGATATTCCGTTGGTACAGAACGTGCAGAAAGATTTGTTTCATAATTTCCATAGTGACCAAGATCAGGCACGCCTTCTAGCTGTTTCGACTAAGGAATCTAGTCACTAGTTACTAGTTTGTTTGTTGTTGTTTGTTGTTGTTTGTTTGTAACGCTTTACCATCAAGTAATCTCGGCACATTACTTGATGGGGAAAGCTTGCGCATCGCCGTAGGAATCTGACTAGGATTTGTCAACCCCATCAGTGTCCCTGTGGTAGCAGCGTCGACAAATTTGGGCTCTTTTTCTTATCTTGCCATGAAAGAAATATTATTTTATTTTAAATGATGTTTCATTTTAATAGACGCTAGTAATTCATTTATTTGTATTATATACGTTTATCAATAATAATATACTACGAAAGTAACTTCGTTCCAACCGAGTGTTCCACGACACTCACACGTATTTTGTTATAGTTTTAATATTGTATTAAATATTGAGTCTCTATTTCCCGAATTTTTAAAGTTTTACAGCCATGCTTTAGCGCTATTGTGGTTGTAGCACGAATAGGTCGGCTCGACTGGGAAGGACCACGCCTCACAGAATACCAGCGTGAAATAGCAGCTTAGTGCTGCTGTGTTTCGTATGGTGTGTGTAGAGAATTGGAGAGCCTTTTACTGGAAATGTCCATACATCTTAGTACTCAAGGGAGGCAACGCATCTTCACTTTGATTCTTAATCAAGGATAGATGTAGATGTCTATGGGCCACAGTATCCACTTACCATCAGGTGGACTGTGTGTTCATTTGTCACCCTTATTCAACAAAAAAATATTTAGCGTATTGTGCTGCAGCGTGGATCTATCATATTGAGCACAGTGTTATTAGTCTAAAATTAAGACAGATGATGAAACTAATATGATAAAAAATGGAAATTATAGCAAAAATACGATATTCTATTCGTTTTTAATAAATCTGGGTGTACCGATATATTCTAATTCATATTAATTGTTAAATGATATTAGAAGTTCAATAAAAGAATCGGGTAGATAACTAGCACAATACTTAATTTTCCATGAAAATGTTGTCAAGTAGATCGGACGAGTAGAGCTCTCAAGAGCGCGTAGATCGCTCAAGATTTCTTGGATGTCTCCGATCGGTCGCTGTTTTGTAAAGTCAAGATTGTTTTATTCAATTTAGGCTTTTTTCATACTGATCGACGTTAAATATCCCTAACCACAAGAAAAAGCATAAATTGGAAAATTGTTTTATAAAACCTTAGATATTATGGTTTGAATTTTTTTTTTCAGACACAAAATTGCTTTTAAGCGATTTTACTTCGGACATATTTTTAATTAAATCATCGTGTTCGCACAAATCACTCAATGTATTTGCTGTATTACCCCGAAATACAGCAAATACATTGAGTGTCACATGTAAACAGGTGAAAAACGTGTACGAAAATCTACTTTTTCATCGACTTTGGCTCGTCAAGTGGGGGGGGGGGCTTAACACAAAAATTACAGAGCAATGAATCTATAAATCCCACCATTTTTTTTTTTTTTTAAGGGCTGGCCACCCATGTGAAGTGTTTCCAAATAAATCCAGTTTACGGGACATCGAAGGGTATGAAAATAGATGCTCCAATAACACATTGGAACATACTCGTATGTGTATATTGCTTAGAGTAATTACATACATATGGTATATTGTATTTTATGTATGTAATTACCTAAGTACCTTTTCTAAGTAACTTTTTATATCTAGTCTTTTCTCGTCCGCCATATAAATTGGCTGTCAGTTCATGTAATGTTAAGTAGCTGCTGTAGTCCATGGACACCTGGCAAGGGATTCCAAACGAAGTGAGCTACAGATGCGTTCACTTCTGAGGACCGAGATGGCAAACCTCACAACATATAACCATTGCTAATTTGCTATCCCTTTGAACTTTGGAACCGGAACACGGCAGTGGGTTACCTGCTACTTGGTGTAAGGAATAGGTAAGACCAATCTAGATTCTAGACGGATATATCGATACTTTGTAGTTGCGGTGTAAGGGAATCAACTATTTCATACTATCCCGTAAAAGGCGACAGAGGAAAATGAAACAAAAGATGAGAGCAGCAGCATTTACAGTTAACAATTCTAAACATTAAAAACTGTGCTTGTTTGGCAAATATGGCAAAATATGGTTTATGGAGCACGAATGGGTCGATTCGACCGGGGATAGACCACGCACTCACAGAACACCAGCATAAAATAGCAGCATAATGTTGCTGTGTTTCGCATGGTGAGTGTAGAGAAATGGAGAACACTTTTACTGGAAATGAAGCATTCCAGCTTAGTCCTCAGGGAACAACGCATTTGATTTGGATTTGTAATTTAGGATAGATGGAGATGTCTATGGATCACAGCATCCACTTACCATCAGGCGGACTGTATGCTCGTTTGTTACCCTTATTCTATAAAAAAAAATGAAGGCCTATGTACAGACTTGTGATAGGCTGTTATTAATGAATGACGAAACCTTATTTAAAGCAAAATAAGTAGGGACACCATAAAAGCAGCCACAAAATAATATAATCTATTAGAAAGGCAATTTGTTATAAGTCTACCTAATTTTGCTAACATTTGCTACATAATAAAATTATTTGCGAGATGAAAGAGAATTTTTTCGGTTACGCAATTTCACTGTTGTTTGTAACTTTAATAATATCTAAATACAGCAAGATATTACAAATGTTTATTCGTATAGCTATTTTTAGACACCAACGATAAAATATGCAAGGGTGTTAATTTTTCGCTTTCGTAATTATTGAATACTAAAGAATCTACACAAATAAGTATGAAATAAATTTTTCTATTGTGTTTCGAACGTTGAAACTCTTTTATACGATAAGGGTGACGACTAACGAGCACACAGTTCACCTGATGGTAAGTGAATGCCGTGGTCAATACACATCTAAATCTATCCTCGATTAAGAATCAAAATGCAGATGTAGCACCCTTGTGCACTAATATGGGATGCATCGTTTTAAGTAAAAAGAATCTCCGGTTCTCTACACTCATCACACGAAACAATAGCATTAAGCCGTTATTTTACGCGAGTATTCTGTGCTGCGATTCGAAAATAATAAAAATATATAGCTGTAGCGTGGCTCTACTGCTCTAAATCTTCTCCCGTTTAAGAAATCTGGTTCTCTGCTCCCTTTGCAGGAGGATCTTCTCACACGCTGCAGCCGATTGAGGGTCTGGGTATTTTGCGTCCGATGAAAACAATTGATAATCAATTGATAATCAATTGATTAGGCCCTATCCGCACTGCGGTATTTCACCGCGCGACTTTTATTCTGGCGTATTATATTCCGTGATAGGAATTACACCTAGTACGCACTGCGAATAAAATTTCGTACGATTTTCTTCAGTACGATGCAGTTCCCCGCTGAAACGCACGTCTAAAAATGAACAACAGAATTTTTTAATTTACCTGATACTACGGGGCGGCGTAATAGATGTATCAAAAGATGTCATGAACATTGAATTCACTAATTTACGGCCTTGATACCTATGAAAGTATTTTTCTACATAAAACATCAAAGGCTGCGAAAATACAGTAAAAAGTTTTTCGGATATCACAGAATGACTATAAAATCATTCGATAATTTACTACGACTTGTTGGTTGGGCTATTACCTATCAAGATACGAATTGGAGAAAAATAATTTTAGCTGGAGAGAGAGGCGAAACGCGCGAATTTTATTCCACAGTGCGGACATAGCTGTACTTACTTTATACTTCACAAAATATTCGTGCGGAAATAAATCGCACCGCTTCGCGTTCAATTTGCATCAAATCACAGATATTTTCCCTGCGCGATGTTTTTACCGCCAGTGCGGCTACTCCTATAAGATTATATGTGTTACAGAATTGCGAGAATAAAATCGCGCGGTGAAATATCACAGCGCGGACAGGGCTTAATTGCGGTGTTTTCTTTAAATAGAGAGAAAGGGCTCTTCCATAAAGCAACAATGGCCGCCGCGCCGCTCCGCTTCTATGTTGCTCTATGCAGCGAATATAACACTTAACCTTTTTTGTACATTGCTATGAAATAAAAAAAACTATTTTTATATAAAGAGAAACAGAATCTTTTTCATCCAATTTAGATTATAGATAATACATATTGGAAGTCACTCTTTTGTTTAATTTACCACTGGTTCGGAAAAAACCTGTCTTTCTGTCGGACTTTAAAAAAGAACATCTTACAATTATATATGTTAGGTATACAATTAACAACAGAAAAAAAATAGAAATAGCTTGGTAGTGATCACCTCATTCCCAGGGGTTATTATGATATTTAAGTAATCAAAGTATGCACCGTTGTTATTTATGCACTTGTGCCATCTCATAGGTAGTTCATTGATTCCTTTACTAAAAAAAACTATGGGGGCGAGAATCAATAAACTCTTTGAAGGCGGTTTGGACTGCCGCATCGGAGTTGATTTTTTTTCCTTGTAAGAAGTTGACCAAATTCCGGAAAAAATGGTAATCTGTCGGAACAAGGTCCGGCTAGTACGGTGGATGTCGCAGACATTCCAATTGTAGCTCATCTAACTTAGTGGTTGTTTGTTGTGCAGTGTGTGGTCTTGCGTTGTCGTGAAGCAGCAGTGGCCTAGAGCGATTGACCAATCTCGGTTGTTTAGCAGCTAGTTCTTCCTTCATAATTTGCAGTTGCTGACAATAGATATCTGCCGTAATCGTTTGGCCAGATTTTAGAAAGCTGTAGTGAACGACACCGGCGCTAGTCCACCAAACACTCACAAGTAACTTTTTCTGAGTCGATTTTCGTTTAGGGCAGGATTTGGCTGGGTCTACAGGGTTCAGCCATTGCGACGAGCGCTTCCGATAGTCATACAGTATCCACTTTTCATCACAAGTAATGATTCGATTTAAAATCCCTTCATTATTGTGTCGGTTGAGCAAAGTAACACAGCAGTCGACGCGTGTTTGCAAGTTCGATTCACTCAATTCATGAGGTACCCATCGTTCAAGTTTTTTTACTTTCCCGATTTGCTTCAAGTAGACTAATATAGTTGTATCACTTATCCCGTAGCCTGCAGCTATCTCTGAAGTGCTTTGTGATGGATCCGCTTCCACAATAGCCTTTAATTCTTCATTTTCCACTTTGGTCTCCGGCCGTCCACGGGGTTGGTTCTGAAGGTCGAAATTTCCAGAACGAAAACGTTGAAACCAAAAACGTACCGTGCTTTCTTTTGCGACACCAGCGCCGTACACATCATTAATCCTTCGAACTATTTCTGCAGCACTGGTGCCACGGTAGAACTCGTACTCATAAATATACCGATATTTCATGTTTTCCATTGTGCGGTAATAAGTGACGCCAAAGAATAAAATAACGAGGAAAAAACAAATGAATGACTGTTTTCAAAACTCAAATGTACCAGCTAAATCAATTTATAAATTTGAATTTGGAATTCTTAACCAAAGAGGAGATATTTCAGATCAAAGTGGTCAGTACGACAAAACGCTAATATAATAACTCTTTTTATACAAACTTTGTTTATTAAAGTTTTTGAACTTTGAGGAGGCCAAATTTTGTATATTTTCTGGGATTTTGTTGTAAAAGCGTACATCGCCCCAAGAATGAATTATGTTTTAAAACTAGTTTTATTTTTTCAACCGACTTCAAAAAAAGGATGAGGTTCTCACTAGTTCTCTGAGGTTCGACTATATTTTTTTATGTGTGTTACCTCAGAACTATTTTCTATGTGAACCGATTTTGATGATTCTTTATTTATTTGAAAGCTGGTGCTTCTCATGTGGTCCCATATAAATTTTTATCAAGATCTGACCATTAGTTTTTGTGTTATCCTTAATAGTGCGTATTTAATTGACTTCGACTACATTGATGATGTTCTTATTTTATTTATATAAAAGTCGGTTATACAAAATTTTTAATTTTACGACTTATGTGTACATACATTACATTTCATAAATGTATTGAGAGGCCAAAGTTAATATTATATTAATTTCCTTAAATTTTGTCTGAGCGACTATTTAGGTTTTAAAGCATAGATTGCTCTTAAGGCCTTCTCTAAAACAAATAAAATATCCGTGTCAGTCGCGTGTCCCCATAGCAAAATACCATACGACATTGTACTATGGAAATAGCTAAAGTAAACTAGTCAAGCTGTTTCAACATTGGTAAGATTTCTAATCTTTTTTACAGCATAATATGTTACAGAACTAAGTTTGCTTGCTAGTTTTTATATATGTGGGCCCCATTGAAGCTTCCGTCTAGTGCGATTACAAGAAAAATGGTGATATTGAGAAGTCTCAGCTCCTCTCCATTTACAATTACATTATTATTTAGATGTTTCATTTGCTACTAATAATATATTATAAAAAATTTGAACATTAAGTAACTTATCAATTGCTCGAAACTGGCTTGATCGATTCTGATGAATTTTTGTGTGTGTTTGAATGGGTCACTAGATTGTTTAGATTCACAACTGGACTCGGTAAATGGCGCTATTGTCGAGATCCAGAAATCACTCGTGCAAAGCCGAGACGGATCGCTAGTTAATGGTATATAAAATATGAGAATTATATTTAAAAAAACTGCAGTACTTAAATTAAAATACAAAGTATTTTTTTTGAGTTAAACTTATTCATTATTAACATTATAATATTTACTTAACATTAAAATATACAATATTTAAATCCATAACGTACTTCACTCTTTCTGACCATAAAACCCTCAAACCGTAAGACCGTAACCGAGTAATAAAAGACCTGACTCCAATAGCGAGACTTACTATATAGGCTTTTACCAGCCTAATTGTGGTGTTGAAAATCTTTTGAGACATACTTAATTAATTGTGCTCATTGGTAATTTGTTAGCCTTCTATCAATAGTGGGAATAGTTCTTCTTCAGTCACGCAATGCTTAAGCGAAACTTGTTTAGTTTATGGCAGACCTTTTCAACACGTTGATCAAGCAATGTAGTTCAAGAGGAATCGGCGCATGAGTACCGAAAACTATTCCAATTTTTATGCATTTCTCTTCAAATTGTTCTACTGATAATATAAATACATGTTGTCATGGGGCAACTCGGTGCCATATTGTTTAAACTGATTTTTTTTTTCAATTGCAAGGAATTGTTATTTTCACACGGTACAATTTTTTTAATATTTTTGATAAAATAAAAATAAAAAAGGTCCTATGACTTTTACTATAAAAATAATATTTTCGGCGTTATGAATTTTTAAAGGTTTGAAAAATCCCAAATTCGGATACTTTTGACCCATTAAAAATACATAAAGAAAAAATAATAAAACATAGAAGATATTTTTTTATATTCTTTAATGAATAAAAAAGGTCTTATGACTTTTTACGATAAAGTAATATTTTCGGAGTTATGAATTTTTAAAGGTTTGAAAAATCCCAAATTCGGATACTTTTGACCCATTAAAAATACATAAAGAAAAAATAATAAAACATAGAAGATATTTTTTATATTCTTTAATGAATAAAAAAGGTCTTATGACTTTTTACGATAAAGTAATATTTTCGGAGTCATGAATTTTAAGTTCGGGGTTTTTTAATGTTTGAAAAATCCCAATTTCCAAAACTCCCAAAAAATTTTTGATTGGTTAAAAATATATAAAGTAACATAATAAAATATAAAAGATATTTTTCTTTATATTTTTTGATGAAATACGAATAAAAAAGGTCATATGACTTTTTACGGTAAAGTTAATATTTTCGGAGTTATGCATTTTTAAAGGTTTTTAAAATCCCGAATTCGGATACTTTTGACTCGTTAAAAATATATAATATAATATTATATTACATATATATTTTTAATTTTTTCATTAAAATATATAATATAATATATATTTTATATTTATAAGTTTTGAGGCAAATAATAAATAATAAAAATATATATATATAATAAATGTTACAATCCTTTTTTTAGACATGTAGAGCCAAAATTTTAGTGTATTAAATCAAAAAAATATGTAATAATATTTTTGACTAAAATTGCTTTGTAATAGCGACGTCTACGTCTACGTACGTAAATAATTTTATAGAACAAAAATTGATTGACTTTCAAGGTGGTACGTGAAATAGACACTAGATGTCCTAAGCACGGCTAATTTAATATAAATCGTTAAGATGAAGATGAAATTGTGTTGTGTTGTCAATAATGGTTAGGATATGATAATTTTAATCAATATAATTAATTTTATTTATTTGATAATAAATTTACAATTTTTTATTTTAACAGTTAAAACTTATATTAACCATCTTTAAAGCACCGCACACAAAGGAGACCAAGATAATAGAAAATACTTTATACTGAACTATAGCTGTTCCCCGCGGTATCACCCGCGTATATCACTGTCTGAGCCGCGCTCTCGGTTCATCCGGTGGCTAGGCGTCGTTCGCGCGTCGAGCTGAGTGTCAAATTAGTTTAAATTTTTTCATTATCTCTTAAACTATGCGTCCAAGTAACATGCTAAACCGAGCAAAGTTTATCTTCATAGAATTTCCTTGATGATGAAGTAACTTTCGTTCGTACGGATTAAATATGCCATGCCTAATAATAACGTTCATAAATCACTTTTTAATTCTCAATTTTTTTTCTCACAAAATACCTTATTGAGGCTTATGCATAAGAATAGGCCTATGGTATCACGAACTTTTAGATAGAGGAAAAATCTATATTTTTGTAGAACATAGTATTTACGTATCACTAATCATTACGAAAGCGCACGCGGATAAAGCAGTTTGGGAGCGCTTTTTCTTCTAACTAGCTTAACAAAACAATATTTAAGGCTAGCTGAGAGGTGTAGCCTAATGCTAGATAGCTTTACTATTCCTCGTGAATCTGGCTATCATATACAAAAATAATTTATCAAATCGGACTGGTAGTTCCAGAGATTAGCGTGTTTAAACAAACGAAAAACTCCGCTTTATTATATTAGTATAGATTCTATCTCATTCTCTCCTATAGATTTATATATTTGTTTCTTTTTAGTGTCGCGTTTTCGTTTCATCGAGTTTCAAATTACAACGATGCTAGAGAAGCTTTCACTACAAAAAGTGTGTGTCATACAAGCAGTTCACACTTCCCCTCAAATAAACATTGGAATTTGCATTAGAACCAGAGTGACCGACATAGCCCAACGGATTTGTAAGCTAAAGTGGCAATGGGTCGGCCATATACATAGCTCGAAGAACCGACAACCGATGGGAAAGAAAGGTTCTCGAGTGGCAACCTCGTACCGGTAAGCGAAGTATAGGGCGGCCCTTCACTGGATGGAGTGACGACGATATGCAGGAAGTCGATGGATGCTCGATGGATTCCTTGGGGAGGCCTTTGTTCAGCAGTGGACTTGTGAAGGGCTGTAATGACGATGATTTAATAATGGAATTTCATTAAGAAACAACGATTTCGATTAGATTATGATTCGTATCGTATTACTAGGTGATTGGACTCCTTTTCTGTCTAGGATTCCGTCTGGTTAGGTACACTCTCCTATTTCTGCCGCCAAACAACAGTGCTTTCACCGCTGAGCTCCGGTCGGAAGGGTATAGAGAACCAGGTTGTGAGGTAGTTTATTTTAGTCCTGGGGGGTAACAACGCATCTGAAGCGATATTTTTATAAGCGGTAAGGTTCACGGCTACACTAAAATACACTATAATTACCATACAAATGTTATTATACTTACTTTCGCACATTTGTTAACAATCGTAAAACGATTGTAATATATATATATATATATATATATATATATATATATATATATATATTTATATATATATAAGCGAAATACCACTGACTGACTAATTCATCACGAGATCTCTAAAACTATACACCCGATTGACTTGAAATTTTGTATAGTTACTCATTTCGCAATGTAGACTCGACAACGGATTTTACGATAGTCCCATAAAAAAAATGTATAGGTTCCGCAATAAAATATTATCGTGCGCCCAGCGAAGCGAGCGGGTATCAGCTGGTAAATTAGATATAATTAAAAAAAAACTAAAACTGAGCATTTGAAAATAACTTTACATATAGTCAAAAATTAGGTTATATTCTTAAAATTACCGAGCGTTTGGCACTCCATCCACTTACTATCAGTTTAGGTGGACTGTAATTTCGTTGGCCTATTCAGTTTTATATAAAAAAATGCAATTTAACTGAATTTATTACACAAATCTCCGCAGTGATATTCTTAATTAGAGAGTGTACCTTCAGGTAGTTATCATTCAGATGGATATTTATTTGAATTTGTCTCATAAACTGAGTAAGACATCGTACAGTTGGTTGTTTCACAGCAGCGGTGCGGCTGCCCGTGATTTGTGCTTCCTAAGTCAATGTCTATTTTAGAAACAACTTTGAAAAAGATGCAAATGTAGCGTAATACTATCGTGTTGAACGTTTTTAAATGATTGAACAAAACTATTTTTCGGATGTTACTGTGTTCATTTCAACTTAATTTCAATACTTGACTTTTCATGTTCTTTGCAGCATTTATAGTTACGAAAGAATTACTGAAGGCGCTATCAAAGTTAACCCGAACTACAGTTTTTAATTCTTTACTTCCTATCAAAAGCCCACCACTGAAGATAGGCCTTCCCCATGGATTGCCTCACATAGGGCATATTCGCCATAGTTGCTTAGCTTGGCAAGCGAGTTAAATTTTCTCATGCCACCGCTACACACCAATATACTACAATTTATAATTATTTACTAGTATATATGATCTACGCAAATTTTTGTATTTTGTGTATTTTGAAGTATTTGAGTATTTTGAAGTCTTTTGTGGTTGATTTCGGTTTTAATTTTTTTAATCAACTAGCTGTTCCACGCCACTTCGCTCGCGTGTAATTTAGGGTTTTAATTTTTTTGCGCGGAACCCTAATTCTTTTCTAAAATAAAAGTGGTCTAAGTTACTCCTTATAACATCAGCTATCTGCCAGTGAAGTCCCGTCAAAATCGGTCCAGCCATTTCGGAGATTAGCCGGAACAAACAGATAAACGGACAGACAGACAGACGAAAAATTTAAAAATTGTGTTTTGTTATAAGTACCGTATATATTTTCATATGCATTTAGAAAAAAACTGTTTTTTGACATTACAAATAGACACTTCCATTTTATTTACTTGTATAGATGGAAGAAGTGACAAATTGTTGAAAGTACCAAGGCATCTTCTCTTTTATTATTTCATTTTTTATCAATTTCCTCACGGATTACACCTGGAGAAATCAGCATAATTTCAAGGATTTTTGATGCACAAAATCTGATATAATGGTGATGGGTGGGATTTGAAAGCGTCTTCAGTCTGCAGACTTCTGGAGCGGCGGAGAAATTAATAAAGTATTATAAAAGGTGAATATAAGTATGGGACAGTGAGAGAGTGTTTTTTCTTCATCGCCCATGTTAAATTTAACTGCTCAATACGGACCTCTCCCGTGCCTTGGTATACATACAAGAATTACGTATTATTATTTTAATCGCATTCAACAGCTATTTGTTGTCTTTGGTATTTGTAATGTAATGAAGCGATCTCGTAAATCAATAAAAATTCGAGGGTAGTAGTCGAAATAATAAGCTATAACTAGATTTTTGATAGAAGATGGAACTTTAAGCCTACCGCAAGGAATTTTGAGAGTTAGGGAGTTCCACTAGTGTAAATTAATGGCTGTGGTGTAATTTGGAAGAAAGGAAATATACATTTCGTATGTGCCCCAGTACAGTGGTATACCCCAGGTGTTAATGCAAAGACTTCTGTCTTCTTATATGTCTTTCATTAGACTTTTCTCTTATTCTACACTTAACGCTAATACATATATGTATATTGTCATGTAATAAAGTGGGACTTATTTACACCCCTCTATCGGCCAGAAGTGTCACACACATTACGTAGCAGTGACCTTTTCGGATTACTTTAGCCACAAAAAAACTGAACTTGAATAATAGTACTATATCATTGTATTATTGTATGTATGTAGAAGTAAGTAGCTTATACAGTTTTACATAAAATATTTATTAGGATAAACATTTTTCCTCTAAATAATTGTATATACCTTATCCAAACTTTCATCAGTTGTGTTAATGCCACAAACGACTCGACAGTATCGTCATAACTTAGACTCGATTTGTTTGTATAGGTCTCATAAAGTGCGTTAAAATCGTACAGTTATTTTTAAATGCGTTCGCACTCCATTAGTCGAGTATCTATTTTTATACAGGGGAATTGAATCATCTCAGTTAGAACCGGAGTAACCAATAGAAAACAAGACTTTTTCCTCGGTTTTATGGACTTACCATAGATGGACATAGGTCTTTCCAAAATAAAAATCCGTTACATTAGTTTACAGAAACTATACCATACTAAAAAAAAAATTAGCTAACAGTGGTGGATTGACATCTAACAAGATGATAGAAATGGAATTTAAATAAAATAAAAATACGCTAAAATTACTTAATGTATCAAAACCTAATAAGCAACCATGACCGTAAATAATTAATTTTTAGCACTTAATTAACTACTTAACTGCATACTAACATATAAAATATAGATATCTAATATACAAAATATACCATAAACGCTTGTTTGCCTTGACATACACTCCACTGCACTCCACACACCACTGAATAAGGAACATTTGAAATCACAAAATTCACAGCTTATTCAGCCAATCTGTCTGTCATTATTTGTTAACAAAATATTAAAATTCTTCGGCGACAATCTCTATTCTGTGCGACTGTTTGAACACAGACTTTTAAGTGTTTGACATTGGCCTTGGAGTAATAACATAGTTAGGTACTAGGTACACAGTGCTTCTTGGTAGTAGCTACTCTAAATACAGTGGCAGTATGAATGTCACCAAACGATTTAACGACAATTATGTGCACAGAACACGATTACTCTCTACCGAGAGATTGTGTTTGACCTTGTTTGTATGAACGTGAAGGATGTATGTTTTATTTTATTTTTCTATATAAAACTATTCGAAATCTCACACTCCTCCGTGCGGGCAATAAGCTTACAAAGGGATACAAAGTTTTCTATTCACGTATTAATTTATACGCTAAAATTACTTAGAAACTCTATTAAGAATTTAATGTTATAACCTGAGATTATATGTCAATTTCTACGAAAATAGGTACAAAGGTCAATAGTTCGAAGTGGCTTTTAAAATATATTATACGTGTAAACTGGTGATAGTGAAAACGTAGAATTAAAATAAACTTTATAGCTTACTGAACCGACAAACATTTATACATAACACATCTTTATCTTATTATATGTAAACTAGAATGTAATGTATAACCATTACAGCACATCAAAAGACCAAGCCACATACATACCATGTCTGCCACGTCACATTTGTCACGCTTCGTAAGCGGGTTGACAACTAAAGTTTATTATTTTTGAAGTAAAAACTTCTTTATCCGCGTTGAGCGATTTTTGGTAGTGAGTTTTAACTTCTGTCGGCAGTTCTTATGACTGCCTGTGTTTTTTTTATTCAGCTGTTATCAGAAAGATACTGATGTCTATTTACTGATTAAGTTTCCCTCTGTCGCCACCCTCTGTCTCTTACGACACCCATGGATTAATACGGTGTAGTGTATATTCTTACACCGACACTACACGGTTTAATGTAAAATATAATACAATTTCAACTTAAAAATAAGACGGTATGAACTCCCTAACTCCGTCTAAATACAACTACGAAGTGTTTACTTCGTAGTTGTATTTGTTTGGGTTAATTTCAATGTCCAGTCCAGATTGACTGAAAAATATTCTAAGTCGTAAATCCGGATTCCACTTCTGAATTGGGGAGCGTGCAGTAAAATTTATTGCACAGAGGAAAATCACATATCAGTACTGATCTTAATTCAGCTCATCATAGCTCGAAGTAAGATTTGCCTAGGATCAGTAACATATAAATCACACTTAGAATGCCAGAATAAAAGAACAGCACAATGCTGCTGCATTGGCATGTTACGAGAAACAAAGACCTTTGTAACGGGGCATTCCATCATTGTTTTCAGTGGTGAAAATGAATCTGAATTTGCGTTCTCGATGACAAAACATGTAAGCTATTGCTCTCAGCATTCTCTTCCCCTTCAGAAAGACTGTTTAATTGCATAAAAATTGGACGTAGTGATATCGTTCTGAGCTTTCCAATAGTCACCTTTTATAATACCTGCAATACGAAATCGGATGAAGGATTCTGACTCTGCTACCATTTACTATTTGGTAGAGCTAGAACCACGCTGCACCTGTAGTGTATTATGACTGCAGCGGCCATGGGTCAGCTAAACCGAAGAACCACGCTCTAGCAGTATACAGCGTAAAATAAACACATAATATTGTTAATGGACTGTGTACCCTGACTGTGCACATCAAATATAAAATCAATTTAAAAATAAACTTTTAAAGGCGTTGCTTAACCGCCATTCACGACCATCAGCAGATCAGCACCATGGTAGCATATTACTACATTGTCATCGGAAGTATGCCAAATTTCAGTTCAATCGGATGGTGTCAGCAAGTGCTTCAAAAATTAAATTCAAATTTTGAACCGGAAAGAAAATGTGAAGAAAGGAAGTTAAACATATAAAAGTACGTTAAAATAATCGTACATTACATTCTGCTGAAATTTGAAGCGCAGCAGAGCATTCATTAATACTATTATACTGACGTGAGTGAACTAGAATGAGTTGCAAAACTTTTGACAACTCCGTTTAGTTCGTACAAACTACCTACAATAAAATAAAACTAAAAAGTAAGGTTACAGCTTATATATGAACCACTGCTGGGTAAAGGACTCGCCTCATTTCTAAGCATTGAAATATAATGTACGTAGTACATACATATTGCTTTAATGTTTTTGAGAGGGTTTTAGGGCAAGGAAATGTCCGCCGTAATTTATCAGACATGCAGGTTTCCTCACGATATTTTCCTTCACTGCCGAGCACGTGGTAAATCAGCACTTAAAATTCCAACAAACAATTTTATGAATCAAACCCAGTTTACTCGCGTACTTTCTAATTTACTTAAACTACCACAGCTCAGGGGCTAAGCGCCAAGGCTTTTTTTATAGAATAAGGATGACAAACGAGCACACAGTCCACCTGATGGTAAGTGGTCGATGTGGCCCATAGACATCTACATCTATCCTCAATAAAGAATCAAAATGCAGATGCGTTGTCACCCGTGAGGACTAAGATAGAATGCCTCTTTTCCAGTAAAAAGGGTCTCCGGTTGTCTACACTCACCACACGAAACACAGCAGCATTAAGCTGCTATTTTACGCTGGTATTCTGTGAGAGCGTGGTCCTTCCCCGGTCGAGCCGACCCATACGTGTTACAACTATACTATTAATATAGCTCTAGCATGGCTCTACCACGTAAAAAAACTCACTCAGGGCTACACTATAATTACCATACGAATTCTATAGTTACCGTCATGCATTTTTTTTGCATATTATATATACAAAATTTACGCGAATACTACACTAATAACTATAATTTTACGCATTTTATTGCGTTTAATTTTAACTTTACAATTCCCGACGTTTCGGGTGCACGGGAGCGACTGAGGTGTTTGACGAGAGGAAGTCTGCAGTCTGTGAACAAGTTCAAGGTCGTCCCCACCATTACATCACATTTGATAGACCATAAATCCTTGCAAAAAAAAACACCATTTCCTACTTAGGTATCATACGCGAGGCTATTGAAATTAAAAAACATCCTAACTTCATTTGAGAATATGGATGGGTTTTATAATCTGCTTGGGATCCTATAATTAATAAAATTACATCAACCAGGCATATCACTGCAAGACTTCAAGATACTGTAAGCTCGTTCTGCGTAGCGTCGCACCAAAAATTAATATTTAAAAGCTGAAGGTAGCCGACGAAGTTATAGTAAAATATTATTTTTTTAAATTAAACTGTATGCCAATTAATTGCTCCTTAAATGCTCTCTTAGAATCCGTAATTGCTCCACGTCTATTACTATTAGTTACTTTATAATTAATTTAAAAAAGAAACAATTTTCGAAAATTTTATTTTGCTATAAAACATAAAAAATCTTCTTTTTTAATTAAACTGTATGCCTATTAATTGCTCCTTAAATGCTCTCTTAGAATCTGTAGTTGCTCCATGTCTATTACTATTAGTTAATTTATAATTAATTAAAAAAATCTATTTTCGAAAATTTTATTTTGCTATAAAACATAAAATATCAACTTTTTTTAAATTAAACGGAATCCGACTAGGAGCGGCGATTTGTCAACCCCATCAGTGCCCCTGTGGTAGCAGCGTCGACAAGTTTGGGCTCCACGGACTTTCTTG
This sequence comes from Parnassius orleans, assembly GCA_029286625.1. Taxonomy (NCBI): domain Eukaryota; kingdom Metazoa; phylum Arthropoda; class Insecta; order Lepidoptera; family Papilionidae; genus Parnassius; species Parnassius orleans. The sequence goes on from JAGSMP010000193.1 coordinate 167,768, forward strand.
TAAGAAAAGTGCTGGTAGGTTTTCACGGCACGGTTCTTTGAACGATGTCATCCGAAGGGCTCTTGTCTCTATAAATGTTCCCTCGGTTTTAGAGCCTTGTGGAATATTTAGAGACGATGGCAGGAGACCCGACGGTATGACATTGGTCCCTTGGGAGAGAGGTAAAGCCCTAGTGTGGGATGCTACTTGCGTAGACACTTTGGCGGCCTCTCATCTCAGGGGTACCTTGTTTAGAGCCGGGGCGGCATCAGAGGCAGCTGAACTGAGTAAGTGGCGCAAATATGAGTCTCTGAGAGATGACTACATATTTGTGCCATTTGCTGTAGAGACTATCGGTCCGTGGGGTCCACGTGCGGTGAAATTCTTAAAGGAACTCCATTCGCGGCTGGTCGTTGCTGCTGGTGATAAGAGGGCTGGCTCTTTTCTCGCTCAAAGGCTAAGTATAGCCATTCAGCGGGGAAACGCAGCCAGCGTTCTTGGAACGATACCGCGTGGAGTAGGACTGTTTGATAATTAAATTACTAGTTTTAGTTCTTTTTTTTAATTATAGTTTTTAATATTGTATATAATAAAATATTGTATTTAAATTAAACTGTATGCCAATTAATTGATAATAATTAATATATAAAAACTGTTTGCATGCTAATTGTTGCACTATGACGTCATCGGTGGTCGTTGAATCCACTAAAAACTATGTTCACATGAATCCTCATTACGCCATTACACTTACACACACTTCGCACATACTTTATACCCATTTTTTTATATAATACACAATATAACATACACATACTCTCACTTAAGAAATTTATTTTTTAATACTTTATTTCATATAATATACTCTGATACTTACTCATATTAGACGCAAATAGCCGATTAGGCTATTTGCGTCTAATAAAACATTACACCAATCTTGCAATACCAGTGACAGTAGGTAAAGGTGTGCCTGGGGTGGTCCTTGGGCCACCCCAAAGCCCCGTTCATTTTCTTTATAATAATAATAACCTTTATTATTTTTTCTCACATTTTATTATCCACGCATTATAATGATCATAGGGTCAAACTTTAGGGGTTTATTTACTATTTTTAGGTAATAATAATAACATACATATAATAATATTTTTGTTTTTTAATTAATAGAGCAAATTGAGAGCAATTCCTTAAGCAAGTGCAACAATTTTTTATTTTAATTATTATCAATTAATTGGCAAACAGTTTTATTAAAAAAGGGGATATTTTATGTTTTATAGCATATTTAAATTTAGAAAATTGTTTTTTTTTAAATTAATTATAAATTAGCTAATAGTAATAGACGTGGAGCAATTGCGGATTCTAAAAGACAATTTAAGGAGCAATTAATAGGCATACAGTATAATTAAAAAAGTTGATATTTTATGTTTTATAGTAAAATTAAATTTTCGAAAATTGTTTTTTTTTGATTAATTATAAATTGACTAATAGTAACAGACGTGGAGCAATTACAGATTTTAAGAGAGAATTTAAGGAACAATTAACTATTTGTTTAATTTAAAAAATAGTATTCTACGCTAACTTCCTTCCGATAGGTAGCCGGGCTAAATAAGACATCGGGACGTCAAACAGCTCAGTCGCCCCATGACCAAGGGTGCTGTAAAAAGGCACCCGAAACATCGGGAATTAAATAAATTAAAATTAAACGCGATGTAATCTGTTAAATTAGTTTAATTTATTGAAAGTTTACTTCAATTTTCAACCGTTCAAATGATATAAATATATTAGATATAATTTAAAAAACTAAAACGTAGTAACTTTGGGTACTATTAAAAATAACTTTGTATTACTTCGAAAATTTGATTCTATTCATAAAATTACTAAATCTTTGCATACGATTAACGATTACCCTAGAGATAAATGCAGGTCATAAAATTACCGTAGAACGTGGTAATAACTATACGTCTGGCATCGCTATGGCAACTAGTTAGATGTTTCAACTTACGAAGGCGGGAAAAGAATTCTCGTAGTTGTGATGTGTATAATATTATCTATACAAATAATAAATCTGTAGAAAAAATTGTCTGTAATACAAATATTCTCGAGAAAAGACAAGTCTATGGATCTTAATTCTCACGAATGCTAGAAAATTCTAAAGAATGCTGTTGCCTGTCTGTCTGTTTGTATATATTTCACGCAAAAACTACTAGACGGATTTTCTTGAAATTTGTTATGTAGGTAGGACTCTGCGCAACATATAGGTAAGTTACTTTTTATACGACTACGAAAGTGATCCCTTTTTCACTTTATTACCTTATGCATATTCGTTCTTTAGATGTTTACTTTCATAATAGCTACTAATGAGTCCAGCAGCCATATGCGACATAGCGCCTTTTTTTAAATATACTTTATTTTTTATAGAATAAGGGTGACAAACGAGAAAACAGTCCACCTGATGGTAAATGGATGCTGTGGGCCATAGACATCTACACATATCCTCAATTAAGAATCAAAATGCAGATGCGTTGTCACCCCTGAGTACTGTGATGGAATGCCTCGTTTCTAGTAAAAAGGGTCTCACAATACGAAACACAGCAGCTTTAAGCTGCTATTTTACGCTGGTATTCTGTGAGAGCGTGGTCCTACCCCAGTCGAGTCGACCCACTCGTGCTGCAACCACAATATAGCTGCAGCATGGCTCTACCACGTAACGGTAATATTTATAATTTTAATAATAATGTTAATATATATAGGTACGTATAAAATTTTGAATTCTTTATTCGCCGCCTTTTTTAGTCGAGCCTGTCCCGTGATTTGGGCCGGCCCAGATCACGGGACAGGTCTATTTGGACAATCCCCTCTCCCCTTGCTCCAGTCCTGCGACTCTGGTTTCTTTCGCGTCAGTGTACGACGCTGCGTCCCCCGCGCCTTCCGCGATGTTCACCCGCGGCCCCTCTCCGATCTTCTCGGATGCTGAATCGGGCTCCGACATGGAATGCTCACGTAAGGTTCGCGTATCGAGTAATCGATACATTAAGCTTCCGAGAGATATTCGACAGCTGATCAGAGCAAAGAACGCGCCCATAAGACGATACGAGCACTGTTGTACAATAGAAAACAAATTTCGACTGCGCAACCTCCAAAACGAGGTAAAACAGCGCATTGTCGAATTTAGACATTATACTGGTAAGTGGGATAAACTGCTGGAGGATATCAAGCCATCACAAATTGCCTTCTGGCAATTGACCTAAGCTCTGAAAGCAGAACACACCTCACCCATGCCGCCTCTCTGAATCTGAAAAGGCCGAATTCCTCGTGGACAGTTTAGAGAGCCAAAGTTCTCCTTCTAGCGAACCGATAGATCCCACCCGTAGCGTAAAGTCTGCACTACCACCTGCGGGCGACCCCTTAGATTCTGTTGCTGCTGACGAAGTCACAGAAATAATCAAAGATCTCAAAAAGAAATCAGCACTCGGCCATGACGTCATTAGCAACAGGGTGCTGAAATCACTCTCGGAGCCACTTGTTTGCCTCTTAGGCATTCTCAGCGTTCTGCTCTCCAGCTGCCCCGGACGTTTGGAAATAGGCGGAAGTTATAGGAATCCTGAAACGAGGAAAACCGCGCAACCTAGCCTCCAGCTACAGATCCATCAGCACACTAAGGAAAATTTTCGAGCGAATCCTATTGAATTGCCTTCGTAAACACGTCTTCGCTAACAAGCTTCTTCCAGACGAGGAGTTCGGTTTCAGATGCGAACACTCATGTATGTAAACGAACAGATATATATATGTATATATATAAATGATAAATATATATATATATAAATATATATAATGTATGTATATATATTTATCACAAACATTTTAGTGCGGTGAGACGGTCCCTTCCACCACTTCATCATAACACACGATTTATTTTTTTATTTATTTTTTTATTTTAATGTGCGTTTGCATACACATATAATGGACGCACTTCTTTTCATTATTCAAATTTTTGTTTGTTTGTTTATTTATAAGTCACTTGTTTTATTTTTAATTGTAATTTTTCATGTGTTGTAGATATAAGTGTTGGAATAAATGTCTTTATGTCTTTATATGTAGTAATCAGATGCATCGCCTAACGGAATACATTTTGAAGGCTTCTCCCACTCAAGTAATTATCGGACACTTTACGCTGGTGCCCTCTTCTTTGATGTCGTAAAAGCGTTCGTCAAAGTCCAATGAACCTGTAAAAGCCAAAAAGGCTAACAGCCCTAACATCACAGAAACTAGACTGATGCTAACTACGAGTCAAAATTGTGAGACGACACAAACAAATACAAAACTTTTTTAGGTATATCTTTAATAATGTGTTTCGGTTTAAATGGTAAAGAGAATCTGTATACCTAACTAGGCTGGTACACATTTTTGTTTGAAGTAGGTTGCACTTGTACTTTGACTTCTTACCATCATACTGTTCGTTCATTCTTAACAAAGTAAAACGAAGATATCGATTCTTTTCTTTAACCGAAGGAACACCGCTGCATATCCTAACTGATTGTAAACCCTTTATGCGCAAACGTAACACTCATCTGGAAAATAACGTACTTAGCCCAGAAGAAGTGAAATTGCTCACAGATAAGCAGCTCCTTCAATTCATTGAAGATATAGGGCTTAGCAGTGAACTATATCAATGGCAGCGATCACAAAAGATCTTATAGGTCGCAGTGATACTGGTCTTATTAGAACTGCATAGCTACTTGCACAAATAAAAAAAACGAAGACATTAACCACAAATTTACCGGTCATAGTTCATTAGGTAGAGATTCCAGACGAAAAAAACACGTGACCGGGCGACTGGCACGCAATCAAGCACCTCCAAAAAAATTCGGTTGGAACGATTGCGGTATTAACAATTTTGTTTCTAATTCTAACTTTCCGCAAAACGTGACAATTCGCTGTGTTAATTTTTATTTCATTGTTAAACAATTGCTGAAATCTGCGGTGGGTTTCTCTAAAAATATTTGTGAAGAATATTACACAATCTTAAGGATAAAATGTTGAAATAAATCGAAATCTTAAAATTTTTCTAAATCTAACCCGAACGGCGCAAACGATAATACATTTTGTTATGAGTTTATATTTAGAAAATATGATTACAAACAAGAATATAGTCCATCTGATGGTTTGCTCGTGTCCTATTTATAGCAAGCGCTTATTCCTATGCTATACAGCTCTTATTGAAATTATTTAACTAAAATTCATAATTAAAAATTATTTATATTTTTGGGACGGTAGTATAGCTAAATAAAGCTCACACCTTAACCACTTGTCCGTTTTTAATGGGCAATACTAAGCTTAGGCGAGCCGTGGTAGCTTAGGTACTTTAGCTTAGTAAATTTCAAAGTGCACGCAACCCGGATTCGATACCCGCCGGTAATAATGCAATTGTTGATTGTAATTTTAAGTGCTTTTTACCACGTGTTCGTCGGTGAAGGAAGACATCGTGAGAATAAAAACTGAAGGACATGTGACGTCCACCATTACGCATTGGGACAGTAAAACTCTCAGAAATGAGAGGTCGCCGATGTCCAGCATTGGGACGAATGAAACGTTAAGTTGCTTATTAGGTTGCCTTACTTGACTATTATAAAGTGGGAAACATTACAGTAATTACTTAAACATAAACGATTGTGAATATTTACTAACACCTACAATGAGGATTATTATATTTTTGTAACATGTTTAACTTATAATTTAATATACTTACAGGGTTATTTTTCAAATAATAGCAGCCAAATTTTAAACTCAAGTTCAAATATATAAATAATAATATACCATTATAGCAGTTTTTGAAATTACGATTAAATAAGGCTTCTACTTTTATTTGAAATTATCCCAAATTGAATGTTATGGACAACATCTACGCGTACGCGCGCTCCTCTGTGTGCGATTCAATTCACAACGTTTTGCAGACCGATCGACCCTTACGAATGTATGCGTGCGTAGTAAAATAGTAGACAATCAGTTAAAATAATGCACTACCACGCATTTTGAATTTAAAAGATAAAAACTATGGAATGTTTGAGATTTTTTTAAATTATTTTTTTCTTCACCATTTGCCTAGATTACTTATTCTTAACCTTTTCTGCGAATTTGGCCGGTTATTGCAAAATAACCCTGTATAGTTATACCAGAGTGTGATGTACAAATATAACAAATATATTTGTACACCACGCTATGGTAGAATACACGATACTTACTGTAAATTTTACAAACACCTAACTCACTGTATTCACAAATAAATAAATGAATTTGAATGAATTTGAATTTGAACGATACCATGAACTATCTTACAAAAATTAACCTCACAGTGCATTTAATTTTCTATTACCTAAACAATATATACTCGTAGATAGCAAAGATAGTTCGTGAATTTATTACCAAGAATACAAACAACAACGAAGGTTAGTGATAATTTTGTGTACACAGTACCTGTGTTCCTAGTGTCAAATTGACCTTCTTTAATATCTTCTATATACCTTCTTTCGTATATAAATATCAATTGCACGGCAATTAGGCGTTGTCTCGCAATAACTCGAAAATGGCTCAAACGATTTTGATGAAATTTTTTGTGTAAGTTTTAATGGGTCCCTAGATGATTTAGATTCAATTTTTGGAACCGGTAGGTGGCGCTGTTGTGGGCTGTAAGTTAATTTGTAACTTCTGCTTAAATAAAAAAAGCAATAACTGTGTATATTAAATTCGCAATCTCGTATGATAAAGCTAATATATGCGAAGATTCCTCAGAGCGAATCGTAGCGCTTAATAACATTCTTATCTTACTTAGATATTTTATTACAGAAAATAATAATAACGTTCTCCAGATCGAATTACGGTCACGACGGGGTCTGTTGTAACTGTCAACGGAGACCCATCTTCGCAGGACAGGATCATAGTGCACGGGAGCTTGTGCGGAAGTACAGGTGCACTCTCTGTTCCTTCACCGTCATAGTCCTATGGGACGGCAATCCGCCAATACCGGGGAGAGATCCGGCGCAGGACCAACGGCTTAACGTTCTTTCCGAGGCACGAGGATGAAACACTGCCTATTTCCGGACTACGGGCTGTTACTGAAATTTTCTTGACAGAAGATCGGGATGACGGGATTCGAAACTGGGAGCTCATGATCAGGTTTACAGATATACGAGTAAAACGTAAACAATCATACAGCCTGCGGGCTACAAGAGTGCCGTGTTTATACGGTACAGAGCGTATAGCTGCGGTACAGCGAGCTCCGGGTTCGAATCCATCACAGAATAACTCTATGTCCTACAAATGATTGTTCCAAATAGAATATTTGTCATTGTGCTATTTATGTATGTAATACGCCTCCACGATACAGAAGAAAATTTAGATATTCCAAGAATTAGGAAAAAAAATGTTTGCTTCGTCTTTCGTAATACGTACGCCAAAAAGGAGTGGAATAATTTCTGTCTGCCCTGTTTATTTATTTATTTATTTAAACTTTATTGAACCTTACACATAAAGTAAAGGAACAAAAGGCGGACTTAATGCTAAAAGCATTCTCTGCCAGTCAACCTTAAGGCAGTGATATAACTACGAAGGCGGTTACAAATAAATATACATACACACATACATATACATATTATACATACATATACATATATACATACATATACACACATACATACATACAATAATATATACATATATCAATATACACAAGTATATAAATTTATATATTGTAAGAAAATATAATATAATACAATACATACATACGTACGTAATATACTAATGATGACGGAAACATTAGCAGTTGTAAAAGCAATTTTAGAAAATGATCTCGAATGTTTTCTTAAAGGTTTGTTTGCAGGTAGTCTTAATTTTGAGGCAGGTCATTCCATAGGCGCGCAGCTTGGACAGCAAACGATGAAGATATGTTCTGTTCTGTCTGTCTGTCTGTCTGTCCGTCCGATTACAATATGGGTGTTTTCAAAGCAAAACCTTTTGTTACGCTAAGACAGTGCGTTTCACAATCTAAGGGTTCATCACCATTTATCACTATGTGGGATTGTAGTGAAGTACTTACTGGCTTATAATAACTAAAAAAGTAATAATAACAAGGATCAAACAACGAAAAATGTGTAGAGGCGTTAACGTGTAGTATCGGTGTAAGAATATCTACTACATGGGGTAGTCAGCATCCCATGGGTGTCGTGAAACAGAAGATGGATAGCAGCTCCTGTTTTATTTGTGTATTTATTTAATTAGTGTTTGTCTAGACTAATGGGTAAATACTTGGAATTAAACAGCTGTTAGAACTCCTTTTCTGCCTAGGAGTCCGTCTGGGTTGGTACCACCCTTATACCCACTACTGCCTCCAAATAGCGATGCTACTGCAGTTCCGGTCTAAAGGGTATAATTATAGGCAGGCAGATGTTATTGAGGCGTTCAATGTTAACCTACAGATGTATCAATGCATCTGTAGGGTTCTGTAGCTGCAGGTGTCCACGGACTGCAGTAGCCACTTACCATCAGGCTAATTGTAAGTTTGTTTGTCAATTCAGTTTTACAAAATAAAATTAAAAACCTGTGTGTGTACTTATGTACGCACGTAGGAAGTTATACTTCTTTAGCGTAACAAAACAAAAAAAAACTTGAGAGACAATTACCCACTGAAGTTGTCGCTTTTAGGTGTCAGTGTGCGTGCATCGTAACAACTTCATGGTGTCGTTTTTAGGTGTCGGTGTGCGCATCGTAAAAATTCACTCTCATCATTTTTTCCGAACGTCCCAAAAGAAGTATAACTTCTAAACGTTCAAACATGATATCTTATAGATATCAAACGTTTAAAAGTTTTTATATTACAGGAGTTTCTTGCCAATCCAATAGATTGCACAGATGGACAGTAATTTAAGCAAAAATGTGATTTGAGTCATAGTAGAGATGCTTTCCATAGATTAAGAAGATGTTGGTTTCTGTATTGTAATATCTTCAGCTCTTAAATAGTTTTATTGGAATGCAAGTTATGGTTATAGATGTTCAGTTTTGCGACAATACATAGTGTTTGAAAGTTTGAAACTACTGACGATTAGCTATTGCCCGCGGCTTTGCTCCCGTGGGCTTAATTTGACGGTTTATTAACATCATTAATGTGCCATGCCAAAATTCGCATTTTTGGGTTCTTGATTTGTTTCTCGTCACAATTTCTGTACCCCGCATCCAGCAGTATCCACTTGTGTCTCTATATTTTTTTCATTTATTGCAACCATCAAAATACAATGTGAATGACTGCGGTAATATCATTTAAATAAACACAGCCCATGTATTGGAAAAGCTATACCTTTATTCCTTCCTTTGGAACGCGAGTGGAATCGCGGACAACAACTAACACTGCTAAAATATTATCATTTGATACTAATGTTATAATTTGATACAGAGTCTACACGCTAAAATATATCGAAAAAGAGAATCTTATACCCAAATTATTTGAAAATGGCCTTTATAACACTCGCATGAAACATCAAGGCTTTGGACACATTGTGTCGTAATCTTTACAACTACAAAGTGATAAAAAAGGAAAACAATTTGACATTTTGACGGATCTTTTGGCATTCTGTACAGAAATTCCACACAGCACTAAAACCTAGGTATCATGGATGCGGATGTAAATGATGACGATGTAATGATGAATTGATGTAATTCAGAAATAGTGTCAGCCTTCCAGTAACTAGTAATTAACAAAAACCCATCGCGGGCGTTGGACTAAAATCATTTCGGTGTTGTCAATTTACAATCGTAAAAACGATATAAATATATATATATATATACATATATGTTAAGCAAATAATCTTCTGGCAATTAATTGTGACACCTGAATATTGTGTTTTGCAAACTCTGCAGCCGTTAAAAGCCAGTGATTTGTGTTTTCTACGCTACTTCGGGTAACCCGAATCATACCTTATCTCTACTCAGCTGAAGAATATGCGAACATACACCTCATCAAGAAGATGATTGGAAAAATAAATGTGATAAATATTTAGTTACATGACAGAACCACGTTGCAGCGTGAATGAGTCAGCCCGATTGGGGACGGATCACCCTCACACAAACTCATCATCACCATTATCAGTACAGCCCTTCACAAGTGCTCTGCTGAATATAGGCCTCCTCCAAAGGATGCCATAAAGCATGATCCTGACCCATCTGCATTCATCCTGCATGTCTCACCATCACTTTATCTAGCAAATAGTTTTTGTATGTCATATGGCAAATGACGACGTTTTCACTGGTAATACGGCAATCCATGGTAACCCTCAAATATTGATTCTTAATTGAGAATAGATGTAGATGTATATGGGCCGCAGCGTCCTATTACTATCAAGTGGGTTTTCTTATTTATTTCCACCAATAATATACATTCAGAAAACAACAAAAAATATGTGCTTACATCTGAAACAACTACTATTGTTAGGTGAAAAACTGGTGCCTAAACTAGGTAAAACCTGTATCTTAGGTCACCAGGTTCCCACCTGTAGATATCCGTGGACAAAATAGACAGATGAAGCTACATTAAATGCTTTCCTTCGCAATTAAACAATAAAACGAGATTCATATATATTCTAGTCAAAAAAAATAGTTAAAAAAAAAAAACAAAAATAATAATTTAAAAAAAGGAATGTCGCACTAAATAACAAACATAGAAAACAGTTAAATTAATTGCGCGTTCTCTTGTCACCATATTAAGTAAAAATTTTATACTAGAGTGTAGGCTTCTTCTCTCTATTCTATACTCAGTTTATGTGAGGCTTAGTTAGGTAGCTATTTCAAAATTTTATACCATCTTTATTTGGTCAAAAATGAAAACATTGAGAGGGTACCTACATGTCCGAGAAATTTAAATATTATCTCGAGGACATGTCAAGTCTGCTAACAAGCACTTGAAACGGCGACGGACTTTTCTACTTCTCAGAAATGAGAGACATTCTATGACCAGCAGTGGCACATAAGTAGGGTAAAACTTTATTATTATTTTACTTTTTACGTGGCCATGCCACAGTTATCTTATGGTTGTAGTACGAATGGGTCGGCTCGACCGGGGAACGCCCACACTCTCACAGAATACCAGCGTAAAAAAACAGCAGCTAATGCTGCTGTGTTTCCTATGGCGAGTGTAGACAACCGAAGACCCTTTTTACTGTATACGAGGCATTCCATCTTAGCCATCAGGGTGGCAACGCATCTGAATTTTGATTCTTAATCGAGGATAGATGTAGATGTCTATGGGCCACAGCAACCACTTACCAACAGGTGGGCTGTGTGCTCGCTTGTCACCCTAATTCTATAAAAAAAACACTCGTGTGGTGGCAGTGTAAGAATATCCATCTCCTTTTTGTCCCGTGGGTGTCGTAAGAGGTGACTACGCGAAATAACAGAAAAATTAGCTTCCAATAGATGGTGGTCATCAGATACACCTCAAACCTGAAAAGGAAATTGTACAACCAGTGCGTGTTGCCAGTGATAACTTATGGATCTGAGACGTGATCATTTGCTGCTGGCCGTATGAGGAAGCTCAAGGTCGCTCAGCGAGCTATGAAGAGCTATGCTCGGGGTTTCTCTGCGTGATAGACTTTAAAATGCGAGTTACCGAGATAGCCCAACGGGTTAGTAAGCTGAAGTGGCAATGGACCGGCCATATAGCTCGAAGAACCGATAACTGATGGGGAAAAAGGTTCTGGAGTGGCAGCCTTATACTGGCAGGCGAAGTGTAGGGCGCCCCCCACTGGACATGCAGGAAGTCGATGTATGCAGGTGACTCAGGACCGTGGTTGTTGGCATTCCTTAGGAGAGGCCTATGTTCAGCAGTGGACTTGGGAAGGGCTGTAATAATGATGATGATGATGAGGATTATGATGATGATGAGATGGTGGCCCTCAGACTGATGACGTGCAGCAGCGTCAAAAGTGCAATACGTTAGGAGTACCTAGGAGTTAGGAGTACCAGGCGGATTGTTCCTGTTTTTGTTATCTGGGCTACTGCCCAGAGAAACAAAAACAGGAACAATCCGCCTGCCAAGAGAAACAATAAAGTGTAGTAGTAGACTTTCATAGGTTGATAAAGAAGAAGATAAAAAGATAATCACTACCACTTCTTTGGATGACGTACATATCAGGCTACGGGGACAAATCGATAGCGAAAACACAATTTTTCTCAACCTAAATTCTGCAGACGATGATGTGTGAAGATGGGCAACAACCTTTTCAGTGCGAGCGTATCAGTTTTAAACTCACCTGCTTGCACAGCGTAGTGAGTTTGGGCTTTTGGGCAAATCTTTCACTTAGAGCAATAGGAGACTTAAATACTCGTAGATTGATCCGCTGGTAGGTCAGTGGTTTAGCGTTTAGTTGCTACACGGCTGGTCGCGTGTTCGGAACCCGAACGGATCAAGTATTTGTATCGCCTGTTTATTGACTGGATGTAGAAATAGGATATAATATGCAAGTTAGTAAAATATAAATGCAGTTTATGTATGTAAATAAAACGATGCAGGAGAAAATTCTAGAGTGAGTTAAACTTTCTTTAAATAAAAAATAAAGAACTGAAGATGCTGTTGTATATTGTGTCTGTCATTATTATAGAATTAATTTAAGAATTTTAACCTTTATTTTTTATATTATCCGAGAGCACCTTCAAACTTTTATACGTAGTGTTGTGTTGTAGAATATATTTAATGTGTAATGTTTCTAAATCTTAGAGTATACATAAGCATAGCTTGCTTTATACATCGATATACTATATATATATATATATATATATATATATATATATATATATATATATATATATATATACTGTAAATTTTAAACGCTAACTCCTATGTGAAATGCGATCACAACAATTCTGTTTTCTTTAACGCCAACCCAAAACGTAATTTAACTGTTGAGGTGCAAAATAATAACATTATGTGAAACGGTACGACTTTCCATTGACGTCCGTCGAGTTGGGGGTTGATATTTTTTACAGAAAGGTTACATTATTTAAGCACACACGCAAAGTTTCAACATGCGGAGACGCGTACTTTTTGAGAAAAAAATATTGAAAATCAATTATTTTTGCAATTTTATTAATTTTTTCTCAAAAAGTACACGTTTCCGCATGTTGAAACTTTGCGTGTGTGCTTATAATAAGGTAACCTTTCTGTAAAAAAAATATCAACCCCCAACTCGACGGACGTCAATGGAAAGCTAAGCCTGTGAAATTGCAGCAAAAAAAAATTGAAAAAAATCACCTTTTAATTTGTAACAAAGTTAAGCCGATAAAACATATATAAGAAAATCTGAACAACCTTAAACAACAAAATAAAAAATTTAATTTAAAATATAAATTATTTTTGTGACTTAGGTATATTTTTATTACCTAAATTTGTTCCCTTCTGCATGGAAATAAGCAGCGACTACGCTTTGAGCAAATTATTTGAATTCCAGGACGACGCTTGTATATTAAAATATGCGATGAAATCGTGAGAATTAATATTAAAAATACCTACCTATTATTAATTTTAAACAAAATGTTAAATACTTATATTATGTAACTCAAAAAAACTTTCATTTTTTTGGATTTTCTAACTTACGTAAGATTTATAATTTCCTCCTCAACCCCTTTGTTAACAAAAGTAAGAAAAATTTGAGGTTTGAGGCATATAACAAGTTGCTGACGTAATAATTAATATGTATCGTTTGAAGGTTTATCTTTATATATGTAATTCTTATTTCCGTGTGTATGTGACTGAACTCCTTCTAAACGGCTGGACCGATTTTGATGAAATATTTTATATGTGATTAAGTTGATTGGAGAACGATTTAGATTCACAATTGGACGTTGGCGTTGTTATCGAAATCCAGAACTCACCCGAGCGAAGTTGGGGCGGATCGCTGGTATTTAGTAATATATTGGAGTTTAAGAAAACTTTAACAACATGTATATATATATATATATATATATATATATATATATATATACATATATATATATATATACTGTAAATTTTAAACGCTTTAGTTTAGTTTCATAGTTTGTATGAATGTAAAAGAATTTTTTAATTCAGTTTTTTGTCACATCAGACTACTTTATTTAACACGTGAATGATACAGTATTTCAAATGATATATTTATAAATTGAATAAAAATTGTTATGAGAAGAAATACAAGCAAATAACTTTTAAAAACAGTGTAATTACTTAATTTTTAATAAAAAACCTCACGGCAAACTTTCTTTTGGTGGCCTCGTGCACTCGCGCGCTGAAGAAAATGGAATGAAGTAAACGCGATACTGATGGACGATATACATCGATTTATTAAAACACTCAATGTAAAGTATCGATTCATCGAATCAATCCGATGTTTTCTTAATTCGTCAACATCGAGTAAACATCGATGTTTTTTGTTCGATGCATCGAAGAGGCGAACCTGCTAGGATACCATTGTTTTCGCATGAACGCCACTTTGTGAGCAGTCATCAGTGCTTCGTACATTTTTGAAAGCAAAGGTAGACTGCGCAAGTTGGTAGGAGGTGCAATACCAGTGCTTAAATTTGAAGTAAGATTATACTTATTTTAAAGAGATTAAAAACTAGCTTCGGCAGTTATTTATGTAAGTACCTACGCAGTTACGTATAAATGTTCACGATTTTTTTTAATAATATTTTGCCATTATACAATATTTTGACATTAGATTGAAATATCTTGTACGTAAAACTGCGATCAAGCAATCAAAACCACAATTACTGGGTGTTACAAAACTACCCGTAAAGCCGAAAGGAGGTTAAATGGGGCCTTATAACGAATCCATTCACAATATATAAGAACCGTAGTAACGCTGTATAACATACCCCAAAAAAATAAAAAAATATTATTATTTTCACTGATGTGCAAACCCTATTTCAGTAAAATTAAAGTAAACTACGCAGAATGTAATACTATAATACATTTCTACCTATTTCACGGAACGACAAAATATTTAAAAGACCTAACCTAACGAAACAACCTAAACGAACACTTACTTTTTCATAATAAACGTCAAATTTACAGAAACGGCTCAAAGTGTGCTCCGCCTTGCTCAATACACAACCTCGCTTATCGGGATATGGCTTGTGTGGCATTTCGCACCATCGTCGGTGTTATTGATGCGAAAACCGATCTAACACGCTGTTCCATCGCGGCAACCGTTGGGCAATCGGAGAAATACTCTCTGTCTTTCACATAACCCCACAAAAAGAAGTCCAAGGGTGTGAGGTCCGGAGAACGAGCAGGCCATAGCACCGGTTCCCCGCGGCCGATCCATCCTCGCGGAAAGAGAACGTTAAGATGTTCTCGTACGTTGCGAGCAAAATGTGCCGGAGCTCCATCATGCTGAAACACCATGTTTCTTTGGTTTTCAAAGTAATCCCAGTCAGCCACAGAAAAGTCGTCAATCGCCTCTTCGAATTCCGTTTGTAAAAACGTTAGATAGTTGCTACCGTTCAGACGTGATGGCATAATGACGGGACCGATGACATGCCCGTCATAAAGGCCAGCCCACACATTCAGCCGCCACTGGTGTTGGAATCTACCCTGCCGTGAAGCATGTGGATTCACGCGAGCCCAAACATGATCATTATGCATATTTGAAAGTCCTGACCTCGTGAATGTTGCCTCGTCTGTCCAAAGAACATAGTTTACGTAATTAGGGTTTTCCTCTAACTGCCTGAGGTACCACTCGCAGAAGTTCCTCCTGGGTGCAAAATCGGAGGGTATCAGCTCCTGTGTATGGCGATAGTGATAAGGGTGACGATTGTCGTCACGAAGAATTCGCCAAACTGCAACATGGTTTATACCGAATCTTGTTCCGGCTCGCCTCGTACTTGTGGTCGGCTCTTCTTCAAAATGCTATCACACTAATTCAGCCTGCCTGGCGTCGACTGTGTTTGGACGTCCACTTCCAGTAGACCGATGAAAAGAGCCGGTGGAATGTAGTCGTCTTGACATGTTCAGAAAACACTGGTACGAAGGCAGCCGTCGCTGTTCAGTGGGGGGTCTACCATCGATAAATCGTTGCCGATACAGTTCGCGAGCACGATTTAAATTGCTATCTTCATGGCCTACGCATAACATCATATCGTAATATTCCGAGTTAGAAAGCATCGTTATTTTGCAAAAATTGTTGGAAAAAAAACTCGAAGCAGTTGCAGGATATCGATATGAAATTGACAACATATTTTTTTTCCAACTTGACATTTTTTGAAGCCAGTACTTGATTATAATGACATCCTTGTATTGAGGTAGCAAACATTTATGAATGAAAAATAGAAAAACTATTAAAGTAGACAATTATTAGGTAAAATAGGTACGTAGGCCTTTCTGTTAAATAATCTGGTTTCCTGACATAACAGCTTACTAGGGTTGACAAAATTTTTGGCTTTGATAATTAATTATATTTTTTACGGGGTATTTTGTACGTTGTATATATAATATGGTTTTATATATAATATGGTTTTTAAGGGGGAGTAAATTGATTAGATTTTGTGTTAGATTAATAAACTTCTTTCCAAAAATTTGTAACTATGTTTTATTGAGCTAAAACATACCTTATAATTATCGTCTACCTAATATTTACAAGTACTTACATAATCAAATTAATAACTTAAGTACAATAACGCATAGGTATCAATCTTGGCGCATCACTATTCAACCGCTCTAACTATGTATCATATATATAGAACACCTGGTTACGCTTGGCATAATGGAGTTGTGTATCGCCAGCAACCCATAGTCAGGAATTCGCATTTAGAAAAACCCAAAATTAGGGGCTTTTTAGGTGCTAATTAGGTGCCAAGTTTAAAAATTAGGTGCTCTAAAATGTTCACCGCAACGAACTGTTAAAGCAGCTGCATAATGGGCAATGAGCGATACGCGCGCTCTATACCTTGCTTATTTGTACTCTAAGTTCTGAGCACTCTTTATCTATTGTTCTAAGGGGTCCCTTCTAAATATTACTATACTCTTTGGCGGGGTCTAAAAATTTGACAAATTGAAGACCAATTGCTCATGCCCAAAGAGAATATAATCACTACGTTTAGTCATGCCGACGCTTCACAGATTAATATTCTGGAGTGATATCAAACCTATTCCTTGCAAACAGAGAAAAGGTCACTAACGTTTCTAATTAAGTCTTCTGTCACTTCTTATGGCGGTACTTGAGGTACATCCGAATGATGTAACATTAGGGAGTGGTTAATCGAGGTCCATATTAATGAAGTAACCGCTCCCAAGCCCCTACGTTTATTAACAAGCGAATCGACTTACATTAAATGACGTTAACACGATCCGACCAGCAAATTATTTAGTACCACGTACACGGCGGTGAAGGAAAACACCGTGAGGAAAACTGTTCATCTCAGAAATAGAAGTATTTCGAGGAAAATCATGTACTTTTTATTTGTCTTTATAGAATAAGGGTGACAAACGAGCACACATTCCACCTGATGGTAAGTGGATGCTGTAGCCCATAGACACCTACATTTATCCTCGATTAAGAATCAAGATATAGATACGTTGTCACCCCTGAGGACTAAGATGGAATGCCTCGTTTCCAGTAAAAAGGGTTTCCGGTTCTCTACACCAACGATACGAAACAGCACAAAGATGGAATATTTAGCTGGTATTCTGTGTGATCCTACCCCGGTCGAGCCGACCCATTCGTGCTACAACCATAAATATAGCTGCAGCGTGGCTCTACCACGTATAAAATGTTAAGTTCGCCACTACTTTTGGCCCTGAACTATTGAATCATTAAAATAGATTACCTAAACAATAAAACATCTGATGTTAAATGAAAGACAAAACTCTTAATACTTCGTTGTTCTTAAATTTCTATAAAATTTTGCCAATTAAGGGAACATTCTATTGCCTATTAATAGACAAGACAAAAACAAATAACAAGCCAATTAGAACCGTTGCCATAAGCAAATTGAAATAGTTAAAATTTTTATTTTTTCTCTAAAAATTTATGAAAATTAAAGATTTTTTTTTTATTTCGCCCCCGCTGTCTATGTTTTTCGGTTCCAATTCCTTTTTAATAGAAATGAAATAGCCTGTGCCCAAATGTTAGTAGGTACTACGAACTAAATATTTTTTTATTAATTATACCTTTAATTCTAAAGTTATGAATATGGTAGATACGTTCTAGTATGGTTTTGTTGGAAGTTAAAAAGTTAGCAACCTACACAACATGTGTACCTATATCAGATTATATTTATATTTTCCTTCCAAAAATAAAAATATTTTATCTGGTTTCTAGAAAGTTCTGTCGTGCTTAGAGCAATATTTGGAAGAGCCTATGTTAAGATAATATCAAATCAGTGCAATTATTTTTAAAAAGACCAATGTAGTTAGATCCTTAACTTTTGTAATGACAACCGCACGGACCCCGTGACGTGTTTTGAATTTCTTACAATCGAAACACCCATGGTAGAGCCATGCTGCAGCTATATTAATAGTATAGTTGTAGCACGAATGGGTCGGCTCTACCGGAAAGGATCACGCTCTCACAGAATACCAGCGTAAAATAGCAGCAATGCTGCTGTGTCTCGTATGGTGAGTGTAGAGAATCGGAGACCCTTTTTACTGGAAAAGAGGCATTCTATCTTAGTCCTCACGGCTGACAACGCATCTGCATTTAAATTCGCAAACCACAGCAACCACTTACCATCAGGTGGACTGTGTGCTTGTTTGTCACCCTTATTCTATAAAAAAAAAGGTTGCCGTGTATTGGCGGTTTAAGAATATCCACTACCCCATATCATCCCCTAGGTGTCGTAAGAAGCGACAGAGGGAAACAAATAAGGCGATAGGCAGCAGCGTCTTCCTAACACTACTGACTAAAAAAACTGCGGTTGCCAACTTGCTTGCCAAGTGTGGCAGCTACGGCAATTATCCCCCCTATGAGGCATTCTATAGGGGAGGCCTATGTTCAGCAGTGGACTTTAATAGGCTTTTTCCGATCCTTTCTTTTGAGTTTTTCGTTTTAGCAATGTTTATCTCTGCTGGCCTAATGACTGGCTGTCCTAAAATACCTGTGTATGCTTAAGCCTTATGTATTGTGCATAAAAGTTGAAACATGCAAATATTTTAAAAAAGTCCATCACGACCCAACCTGCGACAATTGAAGAAGATTTGTCGCTGGGACATACCAAACACGGTGATACGGGCATAGTGATGACCGGCCGGCATCCATTACCCATGATAGTGGTTATTACCATCATTTACGGTTCTTTCGCAAATATGTCAGTCTTTATTGGAAAAATTTGATGAAATAGGTATTTTAAAATATATTGGCGATGTAAAACAAGAATTAAACATTTTCTTTTCTCGTTTAGTGCGTTAGGGACGTGTAATATTTAATATTACACTCTATGCAATTTCCGCGCTGTGGTATCTTAAAAGAAGTATGAATTCTCAACCTTCATCACGTTCCATTAGTGTCAGAAGGAGTGGCTGTGGGAAATACTGGGAAGGTTTGATGATCTTCAATAGATGACAAAATAAAATCTAAATACATTTACATCTATCCTCGAAATAGATTCAAAATGACATCTTCATTTTGAGTTGTCACTCCTGAGAAGAATAGAATTCCTAGCTACCAGTAAAATGGGTCTCCGTTACTGTACACTCTCCATATCAAACACAGCAGCATTAAGCTGCTATTCCATGCTGGTGTTATATGAGAGCATGGTCTCTTCCCGGCCGAGCCAACCTAATCGTACTTAAACCATAATACGAGTATATACATAGCTGCAATATGTTTCTACCACGGAAAAAACTGTGCAACCTTACTCTAAAACAAGTGTCCACAAGCGCCCTTAAGCAATTTTAATATTTAAATAGAGAAGCTTCGTAAGGGTAAAACGGATAGGGCTCCTAGGAATGTCACTCTGCTGTCATAGCCGTCGACTCTGCTATATAACTGCAGACTTTGCTATCATAAACAGTTGGACAGACAGACAGACGTCCTATCAGACTATGAGAGTAAGGAAATGGAGAGTGCACCTGTGCACCTGTGCACCACACTTGTGCATATCCTGTCTAGCAGATGGCTATAGTATCCGATGAGACAATCCGAGGTGACCGAAATTTGGTCTAGTGGACATTGTTCTTACTAAATGCTTAGCAAGTTATAGAACTGTGTTAGAAACTATGCGAAAATAACGCAATATTGAAATAAAGTCTTTAAAAAATTCGCACTATTTTTCTATTCGAAATCATTAGACGTTCTATCATTTACGTAACAAACCAATTAGTAAGATAATTACGTGGCATTTTCTTAAGGTTCGTCTCACCCTAAGTTTTCTTAAGAAACAAAATACAACAAATTATTAAAAATAGTAAATAACCTTACTTGTCAGCCACTACATTAAAAATGAAATAAAATTAAAAGAACTTTAATTTTATTTCATTTTTAGTGAAATAAATAAATAAAACATAATACAAAATAATCGATATTATTAAGATGAAAATTCAATACAAATAAAACGTAACAACAGGGGAACAAGCTATGGTTTACAAGAAAACATCAAACTAAATATTTTCATTAATTAATCAGAACTGGCAAAAATAACACAAAGACAATAACGACAATATTTTCTTTAAAAGAAGTTTATTTACTCAATGTTCAATTAATTGAATAAAATGCTAATAACATTAAATAAGGAATTCCACAAGTTATTTAAAATAATTTTAAAAAAACTTACTTGTCAGTCACAGCAGCGACCGCTTAAAAAATTCACGAAATTGTCAACAACACTCTGACTTTTTTAACAACAGAATAAACTAGAAAGCAATTAGAACCATTCAGGAAATAGCGGAACGTGTAAAGTTCGAGCGGAACAAACTTTGAAAAGAGAGCCCACACGAAATATACGCACGAAACAACCCGTCGTCAACACGTCCGATCCCGTCTGTCGCGAGAACACGAATAACAACGATACGCGCTACCGCCTACCGCTGTCATCGAGCTTTTGATTTCGTACTTCAAGAAAATATTATGGACTTTTCTTTTACGCTCTTAATAGAGATCGTGCGAGGTACTCAGTTATAGAAAATTGTACGTTACGGTATTGTATTGTACATTCTTTCTACAAGACAGACACGAAGTATTTCATCTTAGACCTCAAGAGTGACAACGTACCTACCTATCTACATTTTGATTCTTAATCGATGTCTTTGTAACTATATGCTAGTTTAGTATCCTTGTTTTATAAAAAAAGATATTTACTTTTCACCGCCATCTTCTTTGATTTTACGTTTGATTAGCAGCCTGGAAACAGTTCATTAAAGGACTTGAGCATGGAAGAGCCATGGAATGGAGAATTTGCACTAATCGTCATGTCTGGTAAACAACATATACTATACTAGACGTTTACTAGACTAGACTAGACAATTACTATATATTGACTGTACTGTATATTGTTTACGTGGTAGAGCCGTGCTGCAACTATATTAGTGGTATAGTTGAAGCACAAATGGGTCGGTTCGACCGGGGAAGGACCACGCTCCCACAGAATACCAACGGAAAATAGCAGCTTAACGTTGCTGTGTTTCGTATAGTGAGTATAGAGAACCGGAGACCTTTTTTACTGGAAACGAGACATTCCATCTTAGACCTCACGGGTGACAACGCATCTGCATTTTGATTCGTAATCGAGGATAGATGTAGATGTCTATGGGCGACAGCATCCACCTACCATCAGGTGGGCTGTGTGCTCGTTTGTCACCCTTATCCTATAAAAAAAGACGTTTCACACCTTGCTGCACACCGCTGTCAATCCGATTTCCTTTCTTACAGCCTATAAAGCGTTCACTATTAAACAGCTTCCCGAATAGATTGCCTCAAAAGATGGATCAGTTATAGTTGCTACGAGTATGCTTGGCAGGCCGTTTATTATATATCATATTATGTTTATTATTTTTGTTACATCATGAAGATGCTGCGGCCCATCTCCTGTTTCATTTCCCTTTAAAGTTGGTAAAAATTACATTGCGTACATGGAATCTAATGCGTGAATAAATCTATGAGTTTTTGTGGTTTTACGCTTTGGTGTGAAATGTCAGGTGAGAGATCGATTCACAAGAACAGGTTTTTATTTGAATAAATGTCACAAATGCTGTAAAGTGTGGTTTGAAGGTTTGAACACAGAGGCAAAGCTTCTAAGGAGCTGTCAAAATTTTTACCTATTTTGGTAGGGTTGGCACAGGAGGATAAAATTAAATAAACAAAACGTTTGTCAGCATTTTAATAGATACTTCAGATATAATATTTTATAATGATTTCTTATATTTACGCAAACACTACACATAGAATAAAACTACTTTTACGGATTTTCTCACGTTTAATTATACTTTTTTGAGGATGTTTTCTTAATTTATATAAGGCAAACAAAACGATCTATTAAAACCCGCGTAAAGGAACACATAGCTGACGTGAAACCAACGTTCCGGGAAGTCTGCAGTTTGTGATCATATCCTAGACGGCCCCCACCATTACATTAGATTTGATAGACCACAAATTCTCGCGAAAGAACATCGATTCCTGCCAATGATGATACGTGAGATTAATGTGAAATTAAAAAACATCCTAATTTCAGTAGAGAGGGAAGCTGGGTACTACCACCTGCTTGGGATCCTGTAAATAATAGAATTAAAACTAAACCCAAGCATACTAACCTCAAGACACAGTAAGTTCATTCTGCGTAGATCGGACCAAAACTAATAATTCAAAAGCTGGAGGTACTCCGGGTTAACTCTGAGATCGGGACGTTAATCACCTCAGTCCTCCGTCACCATGGGTGCTGGAAAGCACCCGAAATAAAAAAGTATAATTAAACGCGATAAAATCCATAAAAGTAGTTTTATTCAATATAATATTTTTTTACAAACTACGTATTCTAAATATTTTACTTTTATAATTATTGTTCTTCAACAATTTGTTGTGGTTTTTAATTAAATGGTAAATTCAAAATTTAATGTAAAGTTTTTTTAAATAATCTATTGGAAAGCACTCGCATTTCATAACAAATATAAACTCTTGCACACGTTTTAATATTTTACTACCAATATTTAAAATGATTTTTCGATGTCAAAAAGCAATTCAACAAACGCGATAACAGTGTCAGGAAGTATTATTAAAAAAACCCGATTGAACACTATCTTAATAAAAATCCTTGGAATGGCTGGAAAAAGAATCTTTTCCCATATTTATAGGTTGTTCAGATCTATTAACGTACAGTTTTATTTTTTACATTTGTGGTGTTCGAGACAACATTTTCTATACAAATATCCCGGCAAATAGACTAAACAAATTTTTTTTCTGGCAAATAAAATAGATAATCATTTGTTCCTACTGTTAACACAGGAGCAGTAACATCGTCAGCAACCTGACCTGGTGATGTTGTATTAAAATACAACAATCGTCTCATAAGTAACATATCGAAATTGTATTCACAATTAGTATTTTGAGGTTTCCCTAAGATATTGGTTACAAACATCTTATTGAAGGCAATACTAACTAGTCGACATGTTGGTTCCTGGCAGTTACCAACAGCCTTTGGAAAAGCCTGTCTGACTTTTCCAAAGAAATTTTAGAGACAATCTTGATTGAGACGTCTCGTAAATATAAATTAATTTAATTTCTTCTGATTTTAATTCTTCATGAAGTTTTATTAAAGATTTTATAGACACTTGGAATCCGTGAATGAAATTCATGTTTGTTACGTCTTTCTGCCTATCACTTCTTATTGATTTTAAGTTCCTGAAAAACTTTAGCATTTCTTCTAAAAACTCAATTTGATAACTATCGCATCGAAAAGCTCTTTTATATTTATTAGGAGGTCGCAGTGTACTTGAATGTAAGAAATCAAACAAATTATTTAACTTAAATCTGTTAAAGAATGGAATGGAAATGAAATTTTGAATTGAATTGGCTTTAGTGGCGCATATGAGAATCTACTGCCTCCTATCATCCCCCGAGTTTCGTAAGAGGCGACAAAGGGAAATAATAATTAATAGGCGTTAGGCGTTACTTTGCGGAAATCCATTATACTAAAGTTGGTAAAAATTACTTCGCGTACATCCGCTCGATAAAATGAAATGATGTGTCTTACCTAGTTTGAAGAGCACCTCCCGCCCTCCCTCAAACGTGAGAAAATGGCCAGACCGCATTGTTGTGGAACGTGTTTTGTGGCGAAGATATTTACAGTTCGACTTTATCATCAGATAGATAAATTTAAAAATTGATTTCTTTATTATTCATAAAGATTTTTTTATACTAAAATATTTTTTTATCGTTTGTGTTAACTCAATTGATTTTCAGGAAAACGAAGCTAACTTTTGTTTAACATTTTCCCTCTTTGTAAAATGCCTATAAAATAGTAAGCTATTAAATTTGTAACTTAAGTACAAATAGTACCGAGTATATATTTATCACATCTTTGATGGCAAGTAAATACAGAATAGTTTTGCCCTTTTTAAATAGATTTTGATATTTCCTGTTCTAGCTCTCAATATCTACCTGTGTTTAATAAGTTCCAGTTACTAATATAGAGGACAAAGCACGAACTATTATTAATGTTTAAACGTACTTATCTCGTATAGTTATGATAGAACTTCACCTATGAAGTTCTAGCATAATTATACGAGGTGCTTCATCCGAAGAGATTAGTAACTCACTCACGCCCTCCCTTCTGGTATCCAATTATCCAGGAAATATCACTATTTTTGTGTTCAGCTCTAAACTTATATGAAATATCGAGAGCAGAATGTATGGATGATCCACGGGAGTGGGGTTCTTCCCACTCCTGTGACCGGAGGAAGAAGAGGAAAGGAGGGGGTTCTAATTTTTTTTATTTCTCAACTATAGTGCGAGTGGTGAATCCTAGACGTGATACTACCTGTGTTTAGTAAGTTCCAGTTACTAATCTAGAGGACGAAGCACCTCGTATAATTATGATAGAAGTTCACTTAAGGTAAGTTTGTTTAATCATTATTGATTGGCCGTTACAAAACTCTTGCCCATTTTTGTCGTCAGCTCTCCGACTATTAACATAGTAAATAGGCTTTGGTTAGTTAAGCTAATTCTGTGTGCTTTTTTATCTTCGGCTGCATCACCACTTATCAACAGGTGGCATAGCTGGCATAGCAGTTAATTACTGGTATATAATATTAAAACAAAACAATTGACCTCCTGTAAGATACGGGCATTTTTAAGAATTCGTTAACTAATGACATGCATTTATGTGTCGTATGTTATTTTATACGTGGTAGAACCACGCTGCGGCCAAATTATGGTTGTTGCACAAATGGGTGGGCTCAACAGGTGAAGGACCACGCTGTGTTTCGTATGTTCAGTGTAGGGAACCGGAGACCCATAATACTGGAAAAGAGATTTAAGAATCAAAATATAAATGCGTTGCCACCCCTAAGGACTAAAATGGAATGCCTCGTTTCCAGTAAATAGGGTCTCCAGTTCTCTACACTCACCATACGAAACACAACAGCATTGAGCCAGTATTCTGTGAGAGCGTGATCCTACCACGGTCGAGCCGATCCATTCGTGCTACAACCATAATATAGCTGCAGCATGGCTCTTCCACGTAAAAACTATATATATATACACAGGATTTCATTTCATTTCATTTCATTTCATATAGTTTAATATTATATGTATTTATGTATGTATATGTTTCGCCTATGGACTAAGTGCTCGTTTGTCACCCTTAATCTATAAAAAAGACACACGAATGATTATACATGATAAAGATATGTTTTCTAATATCAAAAGGGCATACCCGCCATGCTGCTGGGATAAAATGCACATAGGAAAGAATTATGAAGGAGCCGAGACAGAAATTTAAACATTTATGGTATTGATATTTGCCTCTTATCTTTTCCATTTAAAACGTAGTCAAAGACGTTTACGTAAATTACTTTTGCGAACTTCCAACTTTATTTCATTAATTTCACGCATGGATTAAACTCCAAAGACATTTTTCCAGTAAAATAATAACTGCGGTGCTGTACTGACTCTGCGGTGCTGACGGCCACTCACAAACAAAAATGTTATTGCTTGCAGTAAGTTTTTTATTTCTTATTATTAAAATCAGTGGTAATGTCACACGTTTTACCTTTACTAACATTTTTATTGTTTTCTCACAAAATCTTTATTGTTTCTTATGAGTTTCATAATTAGAAAGAAAAATATAAGTTGTCTCACAAGACTGTTACCTGAGACGCAAGCTTATTTAAAGGTTAGTTCAGGCACAGATGCAAAATTATTATTACACTAACATTTTGCCCAGTGTTTCCCGCATCCAAGTTGTATCGTCCAAACAGTCATGACCCACGCTTATTATGAGATCGCATAATATGGAAAGCTCAAGGTTTTGGAATGATAATTGATAATTATCCCACATTTTAAGTTCTTTCTCCTTCTTTTTCTTCAAAAATTTACATACCTAATGCTTTTTACTTGGAACTATATCGTCCTACTTTCTTTAACTATCATGATCATGCGTTTTTATTTTTATTTTACTTTTTTTAATTTATAATTTATGTTCACCTCCTTCCTAGCCATTGGTTGTGAACAATTCTTTGCGTAATATGGTTGTCTGGAAGAAATCGCATCCAGAGCGATAAGACCATCTATTCTACCTTCTTTATTTATTTCGTTTTGTTTTTGTTTCCATGTTTATTGGCGTTGAATAAAGGCTATATCGATTGATTGAAAACCGCATCAAAATAGGTTACAATTTTATAATAACATTCATCCTCTGTTTTTCCCCTTATTGGTGAAGTATCTAAAAATCCATAAACACGTGTTGTACTTAGTTCTTTATCAAAAGCTTTTAATAGTGATCAAACATATAATTTAAACATGGTGGAATTTCAAACAACCGTTCATTCTTAATTTTACCCCCTTAAGTGTGGATGGTCAAAAATAATATCCACCACCCGACACCCTCCTCCCTCCACAGCGTAAGAGGTTGTTTTGAAAAATTGTAAAATGCGTATTAATTTGTTTTAATCAGAGAGTACTTTCAGTAACATTCGAGTCAATCGCCCCGTAAAATAAAAAGTTTCACACAAACTGTAACACACTATCTCACCCTCTTATGGGTAGAATTTCCCAAAATCCATTCTTAGTGGATGCCTAAGTCATAAAAGGCAGCTACTATCCAAATTTCAGATCTCTACGTTTAGCGGTTTAGTGACTGACTCATTCAGTCACTCAGGACATCTTCTTTTGTATAGATATATAATGATAGATTAAAGTATACAAAACATACACTAGTATTACAATAAATACAAAATTTCTCATTGGTCTCTAAAGCTCTAACAGTTTTAAACGATTAAAAATGAACTTTTATTAGAATATTGCATGTAAATATTTTTCAGCATTTTCTTACAGGTGTTTTATTTTTCGAGTACGTGTGTTCTCTAAATGTTATATCCAATACAAGAAATAATGAGAATACAGAAAAAAAAGAAGTTTTAAACCAAATTATAAAAGGCTTAAAGTACTTGATCAAGGCGAGACGAGATGGCAGAGAATTCGATGAAAGCTTTTTAATGAAATCAAAACTTTTGTACGATAGTTTGAAGAAGGACATTTCCAAGCCTGCAGTGCAGCAGTGGCTTCGCATACAGCAGCTGCCAGAACTCACAACTGATCACCACAATATAATACCGTCACCAGTTAAAGATGAAATGGCAGAAGCTGTTGTGGGGGAACTGCAACACTCTTTTGTAAAACAATCATCCGCGCTTTTAGACCGTCCATTCGTGCAAAATAGAGGTAGGCAAGATTTTCTTGTTATACAACCCGGTCGCCTCGATCAGTTTGTTACAGTGATACCAAATGACATTTATTATAATCACGAGAAAACATGTGTAAACTGGTTAGAAGATTGCAACGCACAAGGCATAAGGTCGAAGCTTCTGCAGAAAATTCGGTCTCCTTACATGTGACCACTTAAATATTATAGACTTTGATAGCAATTTGTAGATTAAAAGAAAATAAGAAAAGTAGACTTGCTTTTTCATCATCATATTTAGCGTTGTTTTGCTTACAAATAGTTAATAATTGTATATAAGCTCATTTAACAGTTTATGTCTAAGCTATCTCAATATAATATTATGGAAAAATATGTTAAATTAATGTTAGAATTAAGAAGCTGTTAAATGAGTGTTTTGGTTCTGTCATGACTCCATGAAAATCATGTTTTTTGTCTGGTTTGTGCATAAACTCTTTAAACCTATATACAGAATGTCCGGTAAGTAATGGTTAACACCACAGGTACTAGTGGGGGAGGGGGGGGGCACCTCAGCCACTCAGGAAAAATAAAATAAAAAATATATCTGCAGCAGTCTGGAAAAATTCCTTTTTTAAGTAAGAAATTTGACACCTCCGATCAGATTATGGAGTACTACGGCTACCAGTTTATAAATAACCAAATGATATTCTCTGGAAATAACAGTGAATGTTTGGCCTTGCCATCGTGTACTACAAAATATTTCTAGCTATAACTATTTTTTTTAATAAGTAAAAATATAAAATTAGAGTTTTCGATTTTACAATGACGAAGTTTGAGCACCTGTGATATAAAAAAACGTATGGTAATCAGGGTGGCCAATAGCTTAAAAAAATGCCTACTTCGTGCAGATTCTAAAAGGGTACTAAAATCAAACTTGAGTCTATTATAGGTATCAAATTTCTTAGTTTAAAAAAAAAGTAAGTTAAAGTTTTCCAGACTGCTGCAGCTATATTTTTATTTAATTTTTTCTGTATAGCCGAGGTGTCCCCCACCAGTACCTGTGGGGTTATCCATTACTTACCGGACAACCTGTATATCCATGATAGAATAATTCCAAAGGAGAATAGGTCGAGTCAATCGGCTCTCATACAGAATACCAGCGCTATACCTACTGCTGTTTTTTATATTATGATAAGTGATGAGACCACTTTTACTGGTAGCGAGACATTTCATCTTTGGCCCCTATGGATGACAACGCATCAGCAATATGGGCAATAGTGATCTTTTGTTGCCTGTGTATATAAAATAATATTGCTAGGAGGTTAAACATTGTGAGAATATGTTAAATATTTGTGCTGACTTTATTTCGGATGTAATTTCATTATGTAATATGGTGAAATTAAATGGAACCTAAAAGGTCGATGATAATGATAAAAAAATATTTTTCATCATTAGCATAGACCTTTTAGGTCCATAGCTGGACGTAGGCCCAAAACGGCTATTATATCAATGCGGCAGTCCGGTCGTACAATAAGCATTGCTGCTGCATACTTACTAATGCTCACAAATACTATTAAGGAGTTTTGGACTTAGTTAAGAAGGGAGCTGAGAGAATCTGAGAGAATTATAGGTAACCTCGTTTAAGTTAAAACCAATTTTGCCAGCCTCAAGTGTAGTAAGTGTAGCCTGCCTGTCGGTATTTTGCAGGATATATTTTAGAGAGTGTGTACAGAAATTGCGAGTATCTTACATTAATCCTCATTCCCGCTTTCATCGTCGGATAACGAGACGCTCGGTAACTATCCCTTTGTTGTCAACATACCACGCATTCGAACCAAACGGTTTACTCTGCACAGCAAAGGCAATGGAATAACTTTCTTCAAGGTAAGAGTGAATAGAGTGGCTTTTGTTAAGCTATGGTAGTGGGGTTTGCCATCTTCGGCTGCATCAAAACTTACAATCAGATGAAACAGTATGTAGTATAGACAACCTATGTTATGCGGTGGAATTTTGATGGGCTGTCATGATGGTGATAAAGTTATAGTAGGTCTTCTATGAAACTGCAGTTTCATTTAAACACATTTTGACTAGTTTTGTCGATGGACTTTTGTCAGTTTAATAGAAGTTCTTAAAAGCTAAAGAAATCCTGAGAACGGGAACTTATTTTTAAAGGCATTTTATTCGCCATCTCATAGTTGAGCATTTTCCCGTGTGAAAATTCAACGAGGTCAGACGAGTGTATAGAAAAATGAAATCCTCCACTTCTGAAGCTATTATTTGGAAATTATTTTATTCTTTTGAGTTCTTTGAAGTAGCTTTTACTTTTTAATAAAAGTTAAATATTTTGATCGTTTGAAAGAACTAAGAAATGTCATAAGCTCAAGGTTATGATTGTCTTTAAACATTAGAATAGAATAGAATAGAATAATTTTTTTATTCAATATAGATCACATGTGTAATTGTTATTGGAAGTAATTTTTTACTTTACCACTGGTTCGAAAAAAACCCTCTGTCCTGGAACCAGCAAGAAACCCAGCGGGACTTTTTTTTAAAGTTAATTTTACATTAATGGTTGTAATGTTGGTTAACTATTTACAAAATTTATTTTAGAAACTGCTTGGAAGCGACCACCTCATTCCCAGGGGTTATTATCAACCATGTATTCATTTATATTATAATAACCCTCTTTATACAGTTTCAGCTTAACAAAACATTTAAACTTGGTAATAGAGAGAGCCTGTACACTTTCCGGGACCTTGTTGTAATAGTGTATACATTGCCCCAAGAATGAATTACTGACTCTGTGGAGTCGAGAAACTGGTATCACTAGCTTGTGTTTGTTTTTTTTTTACCAAAACTACCTTTGTTTTTGTGAACATACATTAAATTTTCGTAAATATACGGAGAGGCCAAATTTAATTTATTTAATATAATATTTCTCGGTTTTTTTGAAGCGAGTATCTCTGTCATTTGTAGTTCTTGGCAGTAAACCTCTGCAGTATTTGTTGTGCTAGACCTCAAGAAGCCCTAATGAGTAATGCGGGCAGATGAACCATACGGTCACAAGCAGCTTTTATTAATTTGCGTTTGGAACGTAATTTGGCTGTCTTCTTGATAACAACCACTGCAACGATCGTTTCCGAATATCAGATAGGCCCCACTTTTAATTAAAATTACAGCCTGCATACGTCCCACCGCTGGGCAGAGGCCTCCTTTCAATTTTGAGAGGGTTTGAAGGCCAAAGAAGTGTTTGCCACGCTGCGCTGCCCCAATGCGTGTTGGCGAACTTCATAGGTCTACCAAATATTTTTCTTTTTTATTCAGAAATGCAGGTTTCCTTACTATGTTCTTCTTCACCGTGGTAATTCAGCACTTAAATTTGCAGCTAACATTTTCATTACGCCGGGGGGTGTGTACTTTCCAGCGAGCTACTACGGCGCGCATCACAAGCGACAATCCAATTCAGGTCTTGGATTTCGATTAGGAATTCTAAATACAAATTATCCTTTCACAAGTTTACTGCAGAACATAAGCCACCACCAAGGAACACCCCAAAAATACAGTTCTGAGCCACCTAAATATCTTAGCAGGTGAAGAAGGTGAAGAGCCGCCTTGCAAACACGGTAAAGTGACTTGTATGCAAAAAAATAAAGAACAATTTTAAATGAAACACATTTTTTACAGTAATTTTCATTTCTTTATTGTTAGTTAGTACATTTATTCACTTAGCAGCGATACACGAATAGAATTCCTTAATATATAGGCAGATTCGATACAACATCAATTTAACAATCAGTACTTTAGAGTCTTCACGTTTAGTGATAAAAGTCACAGAGTCCTTAGCCAAGCTAGTTTTAATAGACACATTTAATGCATATTATAATTAAGTATATATTTTATTTCATAAACGTGCAACACTGGCGCGTCCAATCACTGAAACGATTATAGTAAAATTAAATGCCACCGCTAAATTAAATCGAAATCAACAACAATATTCACTCAATAGTGATTTCATTCGGAAATATCAAAATAACAAACGAACTTGCAGTCCATTTGATATTAAGTGCAGACTGTAGCTTGTGGACAATAGCAAGTAAATATAAATAAAAAAGAACACAACAGATACGTTGTCACCTCGGATGGAACTAAGATGGAATACCTTACAGCCTGTAATAATACTGGCACATTAAAAATGCACTCTACAGCATCCAGACCGGAATACAGCATTGCACGCACTGCTGTTTGGCGGCAGAATGTGGTAATATAAAGTAAAATCTTGTCTCTCAGAGGGTAGGCAGAGACTACGGACTCCCATTTGACACAATCCTGACACACCGCTCTTAATTCTTTCCCATTCATATATCTACGCACACATGCTCGTTGATTAAGGGTACACACATTTTTTAATGTATATAATGTTAAATGATGTTTATCTCGAGCATTTTGTAATATTTACCAGTTCCAGTTACGTCCCTTTATTGAGCCTGTTTGTTTTTACTTTTTGTAATTAATTATAGATAACTTTTCATTTGGAGACGCAAAGATATGCAAACAAGTTATGTATTAGGTTACAATGAATTATATCAATATTCAAAGTGCCAATTAACTCATAAGTTTATAACACTTCGTTGAAAGAATTAAAAACAAAAGTGAACTGAAGTAAATACTAAAATACTTTTGGTTTTGGAATTGTTATTCGACATGTTGTATATTATATATTATTAACGATACAAAATATATGTAACATGTAACTTGCAAAATAAATGTTGGAACATTCTTTCCACAAAGAACTCACTCACCTTGAACATCCATGTTAGTAATGTATATAATTCTCCATTAACGTGTAAAGACGAAAAGATTCAAAAATATTAAAAAGGATGGTGCCAAGACAAAGTACAGGAAAATGTGTGTGGGTTTGCAGTTGGAGTTAAGGAAGTAACCAGGTGGGGGGGAATTGAACGCGTCAAAGTCGTCGATGAAGCGGAACTCGTCGATGAACATGGGACTATTAAATCCGAGGCAGCGTGCAGAGAAAACAAGTGTCAGCCAATAGCTTTTATATTATTTGGGTATATGCATTATTTGGTTACAATAGCACATACATATTTATATATATCATCAACCTAAATGATATTTATTAAAGTGCAGAAATTTAAACAATAATTTTAGATACAAGGTAAGTATAGTGTACATATTAATATTTAATAGTATTAATAATGACCAGAAATTTTGATGCTGTAATACATTAATTACATAATGAAATTATCTATATATATATATATATATATATATATATATATATATATATATATATATATATATATATATATATATATATATATATATATATATATATAAATTATACAAAATAACTGCGCCGTGAATATTGTGTGGCAGCGTCAGACTTCACCCCACTGGCAATATGGGTAGTTGTGGTCTACTGTAATCAGCTCTGTCCAGAAAATGAGATCGCTCTTCTACTAAATTACTATCTTTACTCGAGTCAGGCGCGGTCCGAAGTGGAGGGTCACAGAGGACATGACCCCCCCCCCCCAAATCGTGCACGTCATATTGAAAAATCTTCTAAAACTTTACAAAATAAACAAAAAACTTCTTAATGTGAAGAAAGTATCAGAATGTAATTTCCATTTCTTGAGTGTTCCTGCTGCCACTCTCGTTACAGAGTATCATGTATGGATTTCAAAGTGGAAACGGGAGCTCAAAGAAAATACTGATACAAAACTTCCTAAGTGTGTGGTTTCTACAATCGAAGTTTGCGACGATCATCTCTACCCAAATATAATATAGAATATGCTGAAAATTCTGGCAACTCTTCCTATAAGCGGTGCGACATCAGAGAGATCATGTTCTACGCTAAGGCGTGTAAAAACCATAGATATAAGTGGTAAAAACTTGGTTCAGAGCAAATATGTTAGAAGAGAGGCTGACTGTGTGGTTTAGCTCTTCTAAATATTCATCCAGAGATAGCCCCAGACGTGTCAAATATTATCACTTCCATTTGTTTTATAATATGTGCAATAAAATTGTGTATTGTGCAATGAAGTCTAATTTACTCGACATATTTTATTATTAGTGACCCCGTCCAAAATTTCAGGCTGTGACCGCGCCTGACTCGAGTGTCGTACCGTGTAACTGAAGAAACGATATAAAGTTTTATGCGATCCGTATTTTTCCATTACCTCGAGTAGAACTCAAATAATCATTTAAATATATTATTTTATTCAATCGGGTAAAAAGGATAAAAGGCCAGTTTAAGGAATAATACTCACTCCCTGCAGCGCTGAGTGTTTCTGCCAGCGATGGCATTGTTGCCAAGGTTGAGTCCACGGTCGGCATTCATAAATTCCACTTGCTCAATGCAGCCAGTTAGACCCGGGTAGTTCTGGTAGTTGATGCGTTCTGGTATGCCACCTGAGGAAAATTGTTTTTTTTTGTTTTGATGATTTGTACAGTTTGATTTATAATTATGTAAAAACACCCTGTCTTATACGCAAAGAGTACATGTTTTATAGTAAGTATAAAGGTGACAAAAAAGCACACACAGTCCACCTGATGGTAAGTGGATGCCTAGCTCATAGACCACCTACAATTTTCCACGATAAATTATAAAATTGTACACTAAGATAAAATGTCTCATTACTACAATCTGCTTAAAATTCAGTAAAATTTTAAAATCTGGTAACACCGTCATCGGCGACTGTATATTTGGTAGAATTGTTACCCGAAAGTAGCCCGCGCTGCATGTACTGATATGTAAGTTTTCCCATTTAATCAAACTTTATTTCATCTTTGTAATTTTTTTTATTCATTCTCTAAAAATATATAATAATACCTAAAGGCTTTCACGGATCTTACCGGGGTTTTAACATATTGTTTATTAAAAAATAATGTGTGCTGGTTTAAAAAGAACAAAATAAAATTATGATAATAGAATATAATCACCCTATCGTTACTTACCAATGTAAATGTTCGAATCGGCATTCATGACGTTCGAGAAACCAGTTGATGTTCCGGTCTTTTCTTCTTGGTCCACAGACAGGTACACTTGATTGTCTCTCATCATTTTAACGATGATCTGTAACAGAATTTAAATAACATAGTATAATGGTTGTGTGTAAGTGATACCATCACCCCCATGTCTCGATGGAGACGTAAAGGAAAATTCTAGAAAGATATCATAGTTTCCCATAGATGGCGATATAATCGTTCCGTTTAATCAAGGCATAAATTATACACCAGCGAGAGACCGTGGGACCGTGGTTCATAATCAATAGGATTTTCTCCTGTATCGTATCATATCGGGCAGTTTACATACATAAATTTCACAAGGACAAACATCCAGACCCGGAACAATTATTTGTAGGCCATACAAATACTTGTTCCATGCGGGATTCGAACCCGCGGCCTTCAGCGCTGCAACTCTATTGCTAAGCCACTGAGCCAGAGCGGTCAAAGATGTTAAACGGTTCATTCTTAATGAATGAATGTTCGTTCGTGTTGACCGATGAATGGTTGTGGTGTTTGCCATGTAAACGATAAAACAAATAATGCATTAAAATTCATCAAGTGGTAAAATTAAACATTTTGTACAACCGACTTCAATATAAATAAAATGAGAACAACATCAATGTAGTCGAAGTCAATTAAATAAGCGTTATTAAGGATAACTCAAAAGCTGCTGGTCAGATATTGATCAAATTTATATGGGACCACATGTGAAGCACCAGCTTTCAAATATTTCAATCGATAATGGCGATCTAGGAGAAATCATGACTCATTATCACGTAGGTTTCGTAAAGGTTGGTTAAATGCCTGCAAGATCTAGAGCCCTCTGAAAGATGACGGCGTAACCACGAATTGACTATATAATGTATATTTATCGCCGTTTAGTGGTGGCGTTATATTAGAGAATCCTGTACCCCATATCATCCCCTGGGCGTCGTAAGAGGGAGAGCGGGAAATTGGAACTAATAAAGAACTGCGGTTGCCAAACCGCCTGCCAAGCGTGGTAACTTTAGCAAGTATCCTCAATGTGAGGCAATCTATGAGGAGGCCTATGTTCAGAATTTTGATGTAATGATGATGATGATGATGATGATATATATATTGTAGTACCAGTGATGAAACGCAGCGTTGCAGGTGTAATAAAACTGGCACTGTTCCCGCTGTTCCTGTAAACGTGGCGATTATGGCAAACATACTTAGAGTCACGATAAGGGGGTATACTTTAATTTACATCTTAATAAAAAATAAATTGTGCGTATAATTGTGTACACACGCACGAAGTGAAACTTCCTTACGACATATCA
Organism: Parnassius orleans; assembly: GCA_029286625.1. NCBI lineage: Eukaryota > Metazoa > Arthropoda > Insecta > Lepidoptera > Papilionidae > Parnassius > Parnassius orleans. The sequence continues at coordinate 203,908 of JAGSMP010000193.1, forward strand.
TTCTTCTTTTATTTTATATTTTACATAAGTAGGTTAAATAAAATACTCATATAAACCCGGCGATGAAACGATGAAAGAAAACTTGACGTTTTTTTTTAAATACCGTACTAAATTTCTCCACTACGTCGATAAAGAAGTTTCACTTCAAAAACGATTACAAAGGGCGAACTTAATGCCTTTTGGCATTCTCTCCCAGTCAACCCGGGACGGTGTAGAAATAATGTGACGGGTGCCAAAAATTGTGAGTCTATACCTGGTGACGCTCTCCGTCGTCAACGTGAACACTCTCAACGCGAAGAGTAGAGAGTCCACTGCCAAGGTCCCAATCCATCACGACATTGCCGTTCTCAACTGGAAAATAATTTTAAAATTAGTCCCACAGTTTTTATATTGTATGAATAAATAATAAACTAATAATGTCCTCCAGACCGAATTTCGGCCACGGCGGCCAGCCTCAACGAAGACTAGCCATTGGCGCAGGACAGGATTATAGTGCCTAAGTGTTTGCGCAAGCACATGAGTACTCTTTATTCCCTCACTCTCATAGTCCAATGGGACGGTAATTCAACACGACCGGAGAGAGATCAGGCGCAGGACTATAGGCTTTACGTGCTTTCCTAGGCACGAACGGGGTGAAAATCAGACAACTTCCTAACTCCGGGCTGCTAATGAGAATTTCTTGACAGAAAAACGGAATAACGTCTGGTAAGGTCTGGAGGACATTATTATTATTATTATTATACTAGCTTCTTTTGGCTTAATGTGGTCCGAGTAGCTGCTCTTTGGACTCTGCCTATATCCTATAGAGGATTGTAGGCATGATGCTATGATAAGAGTACATACCAGTTTGCGTGTTTTTAAAAAGGCCAGCACTGTGTTTAGAATTTTTGTTTATTTTTTTTTTATATCAGAGGGGGCAAATGATCATGCGGCTCACCTGATGGTGACTACCACCACCCATGAGCAACTGCAACACCAGGAGAATTGCAGGTGAGTTGCCAGCCTTTCAAAAATGAGTAGGTTCTTTACTTGAAGGTCCCCGAGTCGTATCGGTCTGGAAAAATCACTGGTGGTAGTCGATTCCATAAGGAAGTTGTGCGAGGAAGGAAACTTCTAGTATATCGCACAGTGGTGGACCACCAATCATCCAGAAATGCTGACAAAGAGGAAAACATTATTTCTCTTTGTCAGCTTTTCTGGGTGTATTTACACGTGGTAGAGCCACGCTGCAGCTATATTATGGTTGTAGCACGAATGGGTCGGCTCGACCGGGGAAGAATCACGCTCTCACAGAATACCAGTGTGAAATAGCAGCTTAATGCTGCTGTGTTTTGTATGGGGAGTGTAGAGAACCGGAGACCTTTTTTACTGACCCTCAGGAGTGACAACGCGTCTGCGTTTTGATTCTTAATCGAGGATTGATGTAATGTCTATGGACCACAGTATCCACTTACCAGCAGGTGAACTGTGTGCTTGTTTGTCACTCTTATTCTGTAAACAAAACAGCTCCTTACTTCTGATCAAGATGTAATCTCCGGAGTATGGTGGCGCTTGAAGTTCGTGTTGGTAGAGCAGCACGCCATCGTTGGTGGTGTGTATGGCGAGGGCTATCACCACTGGGTCCACGTCCAGCTGGTCGTAACGCAGGAGACTATAAGGCAGTTCCACATATCCGTTTCCGTTGAAGCCGACGCTCTGCAGCAACTCCAGAGCTGGTAACAGAGGAAACCTTGTAGAATTGCGTAGATACGTTTCAAAATCCTTATACAGGGTTATTTTGCAATAACCGGCCAAATGGAAATGCCCAATTTTGGCCATGAGGCGCCCAACAATTTGCATTTGTTAAAAAAAATACATCTTTTTTATGGTTATTTATCGCGGTATTCATTTATCCAAACAAGATCGCAACATTTTTGTTCCAAAAAAAAGTAACGAAAATATAAAACTGAAATTACATAAATCCGTAATTCATTAGTTTGTGGATAACATAAAAAGTGTTGCCAATTACAAATCTCGTTGAAAAAATCGATTCTCTTTTTTTCGTCCGATTTTTTATGGTGTCATTATTATAATGTTAATATTATTTTTCGATAATTATTATGATGTTATGATAATTAAACAAGCGAATTGCTAGTTGATTTACCATTAATTCTTTAGAGCATAACAAAAAAGCTACTGCACAATTTAACTGTTATTCTTATCTGTTCTTAAAGATACATTTAAAATAGAACTTAAAGCGCCTCAAAGATTATTCATTTTTATGAAATTATAAATCGAATAAAAAATCGATATCGATTTATTGATTTTATGTCTGTTAAGTGGCAACATCGTATCTGACAGCTAGGCATAAAGAGTATAGTAACTGTCCTATACTCCTGGGCCCCTGTCATTAGAATCGCAATTTGACACATCAGTCGTAAACTATATTTTATATATATTATAATTAGTGGCAATGATTCTGGTAGAAGTGCAATTTAAAAGTATTGTTGCAATTATTGTATTGTCGGCTGTCAAACGGTAGGATGATATGCCCATGTTATGACAGTTATATGGTATTTGGGTTGGGCACGGCATCAGACTTTTGCCTCCTGCTCAATTCCTGGATGATGTACTGATTGTGTATGATACAAATGATGTATAAGACCATAAAATACCTTACAGATCTTATCAAAACTTGATTATGTATATATGTATTACAGTAAAATTATTGTTAAAAAACTGTATTTATAAAAATAAAAACCTTTATATCTTAAAATTCCGGACTTTTTTTAAACCAACTCCTTAACCATTTCATTCTTTTAATTGCATATTATCATTTCCATATGCTTTTATATGTGTGCACCCATGGCCGAAGTGTCTATGAACGGTGGGCATTCCCCTTTGCAAAGAAGGTTCAGAATCGCCATCTACTTCATTCTATATGTAAAGTCATTTTATCGAACAGAAATTGATTGACTCTTAAGGTGGTATGTAAAATAGACGCTAGATGGCTTGAAGTTATGAAAGGATTTGTTAATTTTTTAACTGTTTATTTTAACAGTTGAAAGTTATATTAACCATATTTAAAGCACCGCACAAAGGGGAGACCGAGGTAATAGGAAACTCTATAATATACTGTATTTTATTTCATTTCCTCGCAGGCTAAATCCTATAGATGTGTATATTTTGTTTCGTTTCAACGAGTTTCAAATCATAAGAGTTCTCACTTGAATAATTCATAAACTTACGCATCTGACAATTAACTCCAGCGTATCCTAAGGGACAATCACACGAGTAGTTCATTCTGGTGCTTCTGTCAATCTTGCAGGTTCCACCATTGCGGCAAGGCTGGGCCCCACAAGGGTCAATAGTGGGCTGCCGATATGAAGTGCGGGTCTCGCAGTATGTTCCCGTGAAACCGGAGGGACAAGTGCAAGCTGTCGCGTCAAGAGAGGTACATCTGCCTCCATTGCGGCAGAGGCTGCAAACGCTGTCCACCTGCAAATAAAAGTGTCAAAATTAAAGTAAATTTACAGCCTACATGCGTCCCACAGCAGAGCACAGAGGCTTTAAGTTAACTTAACTTTAGACTTCGCTAGGAAGACTAATTTATTGGACGCTAAATAAAAAACCAATATGTATTATTTTATTTTTACTGACGCGTCAATGTTGAGAACGGTAAGCGTTTTGGAGGTTTAGAGGGAAGAGTACATTTCGCTCGGGTTTAAAGAAAACTTTGACCGATTATAAGTACAGGCGTATCTCAAGAAGGCAGGCGAGACAAATCCTAATGCTCAGTAATGACACAAACATGAATTATTTTCTTCATCATCACAGTGATGTAATAAAATAATTCAATCAACTATTCTCCGCTTACTTTCCGTTCTGACGGTACTCAATAATAATTTTCAAAGTTCGAGTTTACACACTAATCAATTAGCTGAAATGGCAATGATGGCAAAAAAAATGGCAAAAAAAGCAGACATCCCATGGTGGAGAAAAGTTCAGGAGGCTCTGCATCTGTAGTGATAGTGGACGTCTGAAAATTGTATAAATTATAAAGTTGATCTTACCTCAGGGATGTCGCCGCGGTCGTAGTTTGGGCATTCTTGAACGTTCGCAGATTGGATAGAAGAGTTCACGATGTCAACTTGATCTCCGTGGAGACGTACCTGTGGACAAAAACGGATAATGTTGCAAAATTATTTTTTTTTTTTTTATAAATTATTTGAACAACGCCATTTATTTTTGTAAATAAGACTGTGTTTAAACAAGGAATCCACCAAGTACTGGAATGACAAACGTTAAGAACTAAATACATGGTAACAGCTGTGAAAATAATTTCGTCGGTGGCGTAATTTTTTTTATATATATAGTTATCATAATATACTCTATGAAGAAACCACCTAAGAAAGAACACTATGAAGATACCCCCTAAGAAAGAAGTACTGTTTTTAAATTTAGCGATCCGTAAAATTATCAATATTCGCAAGTATTTTTTTTCTCATATTTCATATTGCACGACTAATATTTGATGAAAAGTTTTGCTAAGTAAAATAAATTTCTACAATATTATCAGGGATTTCGCTAATAAAAATCAAGGAAACAGTATTTCCGCTAAGGTATGCCTTAAAAATTAACTATTTTTATACATTTATATTTTAAAAATATAATTTAAAAATATATAATTTATATTTTTTTAACTATTTTACTTTAAATAAAAAACCAATATAAAATGAAAAACTAGGGCACTATTTGCTACAAATAAAAACCTAGGGCACCAAAGAGTTAAATACGTCGCTGGTAGTTTAGTTATCGTATTATTTATGTGGAAAATATGGAGATTATGGGGTTAACTAAATTAAATAATAACCGAATTTGACTTTTAAATACGTACTTCTTTGATGCATCCGCTAAATCCACCCGTGACTCCGGTACTGTTATCGAGGATCACGGATTCATCCACGCCTCCAACGAACATCGGTGTATCGAGGATCACCTCCTGGGAACAAAGCGTGTATATAGATAAATCATTCCTGCCAGTTTATTTGTGGAGAATTAATTTAAATTATAAAGAAATTATAGCAACATCAAACAAACCCCACCACTCACTGCTTTTACTACTTTATTTAAAATATAGTTTTTTTTTTATAAAACTTTAATGGCAAACGAACTTTCAGTCCAACTGATGGTAAATGGCTACCGCGGTCCATGGACAACTGCAGCCCACTTCAAACAAAGAACCTCTGAGGACCAAGATAGAATGCCTTACAGCCTGTAACTATAATGGCTGTCTATACTCTTCAAAACGGATCACATCAGTGCAGGCATTGCTATTTGACGGTAGAAATAGCTAAGAGGGCAGACCGACTTTCCTACGCAGAAAACGACTCCTATCACCTAGTAAAACGAAAGGAAACCTTAATAACAAAAAAAATGTTTTCAGCTCCATTACCCTCTTAAAAATTAGGAAATTTTCCAACATGGGACAATTTTGATACGTGGTAGAGCCATGCTGCAGCTATATTAGTAGTATAGTTGTAGTACGAATGGGTCGGCTCGACCGGGGAAGGACCACGCTCTCACAGAATACCAGCGTAAAATAGCAGCTTAATACTGCTGTGTTTCGTATGGTGAGTGCAGAGAACCGGAGACCCTTTTTACTGGAAACGAGGCATTCCGTCTTAGTCCTCAAGGGTGGCAACACATCTGCATTTTAATTCGCAAACTAAGATAGATGTCTATGGGCACACCAACCACTTACCATCAGGTGGACTGTGTGCTCGTTGGTCACCTTAAATCTATAAAAAAAAATTGCAACTTTCAAAATAGGATGATCACATTCGTTAGTTTGTACTACAGCACCACCATCTGGTTATGTAGAAAGGGTTATCATCTGGCTTTGTTACATACATGTTTGTTTGTTACATCTGGTTGGAGCATAGATTGAATTATTCGAAAAAATATTGAGACAAGGAAAAAATATGTAGAAAAATAAAACATTTTTTTTGATTTCTTAGTCGGGCCGAGTACTTTTCCAACCGCGCTCGTATGATACTGCGGGTCCTGATTTCGAATCACAGTCAGTGCCAATAATTGGGCAAAAAGCTGCTTTGTAACGTCCATGCCAGTCTACTTTCGACGTTATATATTTAGTAGAAGGTCGAATTTCCAATACCACAGGAGGTATTCCTATGGATCCAACATCCAGCAGTGAGTTGTTTGCTAAAGGTGAAGATTAATATTTTTAACTGTACCGTCTTATACGACGTGAGTTTCTGCTCGTAGCTGTCGACCATGTTTATCTTCATAGAGACATCGGCGCCCACGCGTGCGATATGTATGTCCGTCCATTCGTTTGCGGGCAGGGTCTTGTTGCTGGTCAGCACCACTGGGTTTCCTGTGAGCGAAATTAAAAAATATAGTCCCAATTCACCTACACGGTGTCTCGTACGTTTGAGCAACCCAAGTTCGTTTGTTTTTATCTGTAACACTAAGAAGAGTGCGACTCTCCGTAACCCAATTTGACACATGTCAGGGGTGGGTTGCTGACTGCCAGTTTTGTCAAGTAAACAATCCGTTAAACGGTTAGTATTTTAAATATTTCTATATGTAATCTATAGATATAAATAAAATTGGAGTGTCTGTCTGTAATATCGAAATAACTGCATTCTATAGAGCTGAAGAGGTTATTTGATGCCACTATGACATGAACAATCATTATTAAAAAAATTGTCTGTCTATATGTCCGAGCTAATATTCATATTGGCTAAACCGATTGTAATGAAACTTCACGAACCAGATAGATTATTGCAGGAGTGATCTAGGCAATTTTATACGAAAACTGGAAGATATATTTACATATTTTACTGGAATTGATTTCAAAGATTTTTTTATTAAAAACTTACCATCGCCAAGATCGAAGCGGAATTCCAATTTGCCGTTATGGACGGTCAAAGCCGTGAAGCCTCCACCTCGGGCCTTGCAGTACATTATGATGCCGTCAGTGACTGGAGACGTCGCTTTGACCTTCATAGACATGCGGAAATACCGTCTAGATGTCCTAGGCAGTTTGATTGCTAGGTAGGCACTGCCAGTGAACGCTGGATACTCAATGGTTTGTTTTTGTTCGCAGCTGTGAAAAATAGCGCATCTCTGTTAAAAAATTGTTCCACGCTAAAAGGCTAAACTTAATTATTGATATACTCTCACTATTGCATTTAAAACTAAGTTGTATTACTTAATAATACAGCTCATCTTTGTATGTATTTTTTTATAAAATTTCTCATTTAAAAATATTTTGAAGTCATTAATATATTTCATTTTCAATTGGCAAACTCTCCCTACAACGAGGGCGGCCCGGATCTTTATGTATTGGACCGGATCTTTTTGTATTCGACCGGATCTTTATGTATTGGACTTTTACTAGCTGATGATGAAGAAGAAGCTTTTATTTCAGTAGCTATTGTAATCGAGATGTGTATTATACATATAAATAAAATTGGAGTGTCTGTCTGTAATATCGAAATAACTGCCTTCTGCTTGCTGCTTGAGGGGGTTTTTTGCATGCCATTAAGACATGAATATCCATTTATAAAAAAATTGTCTGTCTGTTCTGGCTAATCTTTGGAATGGCTTACGAATTGGAAACCGATTGTGATGAAACTTGAATAATGTCAGGAGTGATTTAGGCCACATATTATCCGAAAACATGAAACTGTTTTTTGAGAGAAAAAAAATTAAAATTGATAAAATAATTGATCTTTAATTATCTTAAATCTAAATAACGCCTCACTAATAGACCCCACCCAGGCGAAACCACGGCGGGATGCTAGTTATAAAAAAAATTTAAGGTGAAATACTCACTTCCTGCCTGTGTAAGTGACCGGACAAGCGCACTTGTATCCGTCAACGGTGTCCGTACATTTCCCGGGCCCGCAGATTCCTGGACGACAAGCCTCTCCGGTTCTGTCGCAGTTGAGTCCGGCGTAACCAGCGGCACAAAGGCACAGATACCCTCTCTCGTTACGAGCCTCCTGATATACGAACAAAATGCAGGGTTTTATTTAAAATATCATATAACGCTGAAGTCCACCCATTGTAGACTTTAATATTTAAGTCGAATTAAAATTGGCTGTATTAGGAAATCCAAAGTCACTCAACGAGTAAGGGCTCGGAGAAACGAAGATATCCGCAACAGAACAAGCGACATTGTTCAGTGGTTCAGTAAGCAAGAGTGACAAAGGACCGCTATATAAGACGAGGAACCAACAGTCGGTGGGGAAGAAAAATTCTCAGTGGCAGCCTCGTACTGGTAAGCTAAGTGTAGGACGACTACACCTCTAGATGGAGTGATAAATAGATGGAACACACAGGTAGTCGATGGATAATTTGGTAATTTGCGGTATTTCTTGGGGGAGGCCTATGTTCAGTTATGGACTTGCTAAGCAAATAATAACTTATAATAATATACTTTGCATACTTTCATAGCAACAACAGACCAAATCAAATTTTATTTAAAGAATTCACATGTTAGTTAAGTTAAATATTGTAAATCAATAAGGGATTTTTTAACTTATTATAAGCGATAGCGATAGCGTAGCAAAAACCTATTCACTCTTGCCTTGGAGACACCTAGATTGTAATCGGACGGAAACGAAAGATATACGTAGGTAAATGATGCTCCTCCTTTGCCATACGCATTACGAAAGACGTGCAAACCAAATAGTTCGAATGCGTGCAAAATCGACAACAAAGGGTTGAACACTCGCCGACTGTTTGGTTGTCGAATGGTGAAAAGGGGAGGGAGTAATTAAATCATGCAATTCCTGCGCACACTCTCCTAAGTGCATCCTATAGAATACCGAGAAGCTGGTTACTCTGCGCCTTCACATTTTTTATAACACTGAAATGACAAACCAACTTACAGTCCAGTTGATGGTAAGTGGCTACTGCAGTTCATGGTTACCTGCAGCTAACTTCAAAAGAAGGCTACAGATGCGTTACCATCTCTGAGGACTAAGATGGAATGACTCACAGCCTGTAACTGTACTGACTCTCTATACGCTTCAGACTGGAACACAGAGTGAAGGTAACTGCTATTTGGCCGTTTTAAGAATGTGGTACCTACCAAGAAAAGCACCTAGGATAAAGGAGTCCTACCACCACCTACTAAGCACATAACAATTATTTCCTACTAGATTTCTGTAATAATTATAATATTAGATGGTAAATAGGTAATAATTTTAATTTCTTCGTTTTATGTTTCGATCGAAATATTAATATAGAAACAAAGGTAAATATCAAAGCCACGAACGCTTCCTCTTCAACCGGAAACCTAAAAAATTTGGTATTTTTGAACCGGTACATTAAAACCGTACCTTAACCGGAACCATATAGTGGAACCTAAAAGTACGTACCAAATTTTAACTAATTTTCAATCCCAGATGCGAAATTATAATTACTTAAATTTTAAAAAGCGCCGTGTACCGGTAGATTTCTTTTCCGTGAGGAAAATCTAGGGTGTAATGGTACGAAGGGCATGGTTATAGAGGGTGAAATGGTATGGATGAATGAAGCTGAAGCCTATGGCATAGATATTTTTCCTTTTTTTTAAGTAAACTTATGGATGGAAGCGTTATTTTGCAATAACCGGCCAAATTTACAGAGAAGGTTCAGAATAAGTAATTTAGACAAATGGTGAAGAAAAATTAATTAAAAAAAAATCTAAAACATTCTGTCCTTTTTATCTTTTAAAATCAAAATGCGTGGTAATGCATTATTTTAACTGATTTCACTGCGCACGTACACATTCGTAAGGGTCGATCGGTAGACAAAAACGTTGTTGCCATCACATTCAATTTGGGATAATTTCAAATAAAAGTAGAAGCCTTAGTTACTCGTATTTTCAGAATCTCAATAACGGTATATCATTATTTATATATTTGAACTTAAGTTTAAAATTTGGCTACTCTTTGAAAAATAACTCTGTATAAATGAAGCATACCTGGCAAGCTCCGTCGTGGAGACATAAGTTGGGAACGCACGAGTCGCACTCCATTATGCCGTATCTGTCGAGGCTGTCAACCATTATGTTCTTTTCTTCTCTGCCGAGGATCAGCATGCTCACGCAACCGATGAAGCTGGATTAAACATTTTTTTTACACATACAGAAACAAATTTTTTATATACGTAAAGAATTAGTATCTGGTAAACTTCAGTCTGGATTAACTTTTTTATATTTTATTATATATTTAGATAATATCTAAATATAAAATTTCATCCATATTGTAGTGTACCATTGCTGAGAAATTAATTTTAATATAAAAAATTGGAGCGTCTGTTAGTGATCGATTCGATATAGATTTATAATAGATAATTCGATATATAGAGATTATATTAGATATCGATTTAAACAAGTGTGTATGTACAAATATGTTCATACTTGTTAAAATATTCGCTACACTCTTATTAAAATAGCACGATTTTTTAAAGTTGAAATTGGCACTAAAAGGCTGGTAATAGGGGCATACACCCTAGTTTCAATTAATATATTAACCTTTTTATATTTATTATATGTTGCTATCTAAAGTGCTCACAAGTAAAGACTTTAGATTGTTTTTTTTATATTATTGTTTATTAGTTTCTAAATCAGGAGCTAATTTATTAATGATTTGAGAAATCAAGTATTCAGATGTACTTGTCATAAGTATTCCGTGCCCTTATTATGTACAACTTTTTTTTAAATAAAGGAATGATTCTTTCTTAAGAAGTAGCTATGTGAATTGGTCGTGCAATATTTCATATAACTAATTTACATAATATGTATGTTATATAAACCATCATATAACAGAAGTAACATTATCGATCGATTCATAATCGATCGATAATGTTACTTCTGAACCGATTGAAGTCTTATTCACACAATAATTTATTTGTTTTTGTCGAAACGATGGTTTAGAGTCATGTAAGGGTAAGCTAGATGACGCTGTAGCTATGTTGGTTTAGTGCTAAACAAGAAAATCACAAAATCTGGACTAGATAGGGTTCGCTATGGTCGAGTTGTTAATTTTATATTAACATTGAAAACGTCCCTATTTAATAATATTAATTGATTAATTTTAATCATACATAATAATGTATAAGAATTCGCTTATAGTAATAAAAGTCGTTACAATAATTATTATAGTTTATTAAATGTGGAAGAAAAGGTAACTTAATAATAAATATAAAGGCTGGTTTAGTTCCACGCCCGAAAATAATGAAATTGTTTATTGCAATTAATAGATGAAATAAATTATTTCGAAGAAAAGTGAAGTTCACTAATACACACCTGGCTACAAGTGATCCTTAACCCTAAATGTTTTTGGTGTCATATGTGGCATTATTTAATTTATCTTTATCTGTCTGTCACAAACTGCTACCATAATAAACAAGAATAAAATTAAAAAAAAAAACAATAGTTTATTTTACCCAGAAGCGCCGGCCAGCGAGCTGGGAAGTAGGTTCAAGTCGGGAACACTTCCAATGTACAAGGGTTGTTTCAGATCTAGGACGTCCCATTGCATAGACGACTCGGTCATGAACGGACCCTTGTTGTCCACGTCCATTGTTACTGGAACAATAATAGAAAGTTCAGATAATGTGACCCTAATTTTAAACGGCTTTTTACTTATAATCGTTGAATATCGTTTACTTTAATAAAGTATTAATTATCTCTATACCTGTCTCTTCCTACTGTCATTTAGTAAAAAAAGAGAACTTTTTTAATGATTTCTTAGTCACATCCATTTTTATGACGAAGACCGTCGATTGCTAAACATTTAAAAAATTATGCACTTATGATAGCTTCAAAAATATATTCATTAGAATAATATTTACCAATTCTTCACTTTTGATGAGGTCCATTGCCTAACGGAAACTGTTTACGTGCGGATGGAAATAGAAATTTGTGTTTCATAGCGTTTGCTAAAACCATAGTTGGCACAATTATAACTTTTAACAAAAAGTAAAAACCGATGTCAAATTGTTAAAAAATAAGTTATTTATTTGCTACCCTTGGGGGTGGAATTTTTTCTGCAAATTTATATATGGGACCACCCTTGAAGTATAACCTATTTAATAAAAAAGAATAATTAAAATCGGTTCTCAATCTGCGAAGATACCATATGAAATTCCTTAAACAATAGTCCAATATGAAACGTTTTCTCCTATTTTCCACCCTTGGGGGCGGAATTTTTTCTTCAAAATTTAATGGGACCATCCTTGGCGTAAAGCCTATTTAATAAAAAAAGAATCATTAAAATCAGTTCACAATCTGCGAAGATATCGCGTAACATACATACAAAAAAACATACACTCGATTGACAACCTCCTCCTTTTTGAAGTCGGTTAAAAAGCATTTAATGACAAGAAATCCTCGACTTGAGCTCCACAATATAACTGTTCACGCAAGCGACGCATAAACGATGGAGTCGTGAAGGGGAAGGGAGTCGTCTTCTACGTACATTCATTTTCTACTTCCAGGGCGGATGCGTATCGCTCGCCTTTTACACATTGATATTATTGATTCATTGATATACAATTGCTTTTATTATAAATTAAATAAATATATTTCAAAAAATCTTAAGAATAAATTCTTAAGAAATAAAGTATAATAATTCTTAAGAATAAATTCATCTCCTGACCTTCAATTTTTTTTTATTTACCGTGACAACCGAGCATCTGATGGCATGTGGACGCTGTGCCCACACTAGACATCTAATATACATCTATCCTCGATTAAGAATCAAAATTCATGGAATGATCAAAATGAATGGATTAATATGGAAAGTCCCGTTACCATTAAAAAGGCTCTCCGATTCTCTACACTTACCAAATGTAACACGTTAGCATTAAGCTGATATTTCACGCTAATATTCAATGAGAGAATGGTCCTTACCCGGTCCAGCCGACATTCGTGCTACAACCAGCGTAGCTCTACCACGTATAAAAATGTCCTAATTTCATCCATTAATTTAAAATGACGTTAAATTAAAGTATCCAAAAAGGCAATGAAACAGTTTACCTTTAGAGTTGGTCCTGCTGAGTCGGATAGTATGCCAAGCGTTGAGTTGCAAGGGACGGTCGCCCGATACTGAAAGTGGGCCACTTCCTGTGTCAAATGAGAATGTTGGAACGCCGTCTATGAGTTGAAGTGCCAAGTAGTCGCCTGTGCGGTCGTCGTTTTGACCGTTGTACAGAATTAAGCCATTGGGATCTAGAAGAAACAAACAGCAATCAAAATTCAACTCAATAATTTTATGTTAGTAGTTCATTTTTGCTTACAAATTTAATGTTTGAAACTTTTTAGTCGCAAGATTTTTCAACTTTTATTAATGACCAAAATTATTCAATGATTAAAGGAGATGGAAAGAAACATGACTTCAAATATATATTTGCCTCTTAAGTTTGATCAACTCTTATGTATAGCGATGTCGATATACGATAATTTCCAAAATCGATTATTAAAAAAATCGATAATCAATATCACTGATTATGTATGTCTTAACACGTTCATTGCCGCATCACGCGACGTCGCGTGAAATGGCCTATTACGCTGTGGCCGATCACGCGACGTCACGTGATGATCCCATACATTAATGTATAAGCTATAGAATAGCGGCCGTAGCGTATTGGCTTTTGGTATTTATTTTGGCCAATCGGGAAGGGAATGACGTTTCAAGTGTTGAGCGTGGCCAGCAGGTAGCCATCTTGTATTGTTTGAAACTCGCTTGTTAGTTCACTCAACGAAACCGCGCGGTGTAGTCTGTTTTTATTTGTATTATTTATTGTTTTTTCGGTATTTTGGCTTCTATTTTGAAAATATTTTTATTTTTTTATAATGAGTGACAAACCAAGACTGTTAAAAGATCAACAATGCCTAGTACATCGCGAATTTCTGCAAAGAAACGACTAAAAGTGCGGAAATGGAAGAAATATTACAGGAGTCGGACGAAGATGTTTATGCAGGGAGTGATGTGGATGATATAGACTACATAGCTGACGAAGGTGGTGATAGTAGTTCAGAATCTGAAGAAGAGGAGGAGGAGGAGATGGAGTTCGAAGGTATTTCTGAACGGATTCCGTTGTCTGCGCCACCGCCGTCCGCTCAAATACAGCCCCAGCCTATTCAGACACCACGGACGATACCAACCGTGCCATTCATTGAGTCACAGCGTCAATCTAACCAAGCAGAGCTAAGCACCGAGCTTCAGCAGCCATCAAGAACAGCATCTACGACACGTTGGACTACCGATTCTAGTTCGATGAAAGATTTTCCTTTATCAAGAAAATGAACTTCTTGTGCCATCACCGGATAATCCTAGAGGATATATTGATTTATTTTCACTGAGGATTATCTACGAAAAATCGTCGATTGCACTAATAGAAATGCAGAAAAACTGAAAAATTCTTCGCAGTATCGCAAGTCTCGTATTACGAATTGGAAACCATTAACTATAGAAGAATTGAAAACTTTTATTGGTTTACTTTATCACACTGGCACAGCGAAAATGAACCGCTTGGTTGATTACTGGAAATCGCATCGATTATATAAGCAGTTTTTCCGAATATATGTCGAGAAACCGGTTCCAACTTATTTTACGATGCCTGCATTTTGTTGAAGAAGGTAACGATTCTACCCGCATGAATAAATGTAAAATGATAATAGATACCTTCAATAACACGATGGAGAGGATTTATTATCCAGGAAAAAATTTGTCCTTAGACGAATCTATGATTCTGTTTCGTGGCCGCCTGATTTTTCGGCAATACATAAAAGGAAAGAGACACAAATACGGAATAAAACTCTATATATTGGCAGAACCAAATGGAACTATTATAAGTCCATGTTTTGCCAGTACGATGGATGAAACTTCTGGCAAAGGACACACAGAAAAAATTGTTGAAAAGTTATTGCAAAATAACTTGAATTCCGGCCATGCACTATATATGGATAATTTTTATAATAGCTACACCCTAGCTTCCAAATTATTGGACATGAATACTTACTGCACTGGCACACTAAACAAGAAACGTAAAGATAATCCATCTGAGGTGATTTCCAAGAAACTAAAAAAAGGTGAAAATATATCGCGTTATCGTAACGGTGCGCATATAGGCAAATGGAAAGACAAAAGAGAGATAACTTATATCTCAACACAATACGCAAATCAAATGCAGGAAGTTACTAATAAACGTGGCAGTGTTGTTAAGAAGCCAGTAGCTATCCTAAATTATAATCCAAACATGTCCGGTGTAGACCTTCAAGACCAAATGCTCAGCTACTATCCATGCGAAAGAAAAACACTACGGTGGTATGTAAAAATTTTCATACATGTTCTAATGATGACCATGATAAATGCTCGTTCACTTTACAACAAACATTCAGGCAAACCTAGCTTGTCGTTATATGATTTTAGAGAAAAAGTACTTGAATTATTTTTGCCTGAACATCAAGTAGACGCACAAGAATCACATCAAAAAGAAAGCCACAGGCTGAGTAAAATTGAGAAATCCAAAGAGCGTACTTTTAGCTCTGGTAGAAAACTACTGTAACGGCCAGAAAGGATTGTAGAATTTGTTACATAAATAAAAAAAGAGTAAATACTACTATGGAATGCAAGCAATGCCCTAATTCCCCCCCACTGTGTATTGAATGTTTTTTTGACCTGCATAAGTTCACTGGTCTTTCTAACAATAAGTAAAATAATTAGTTCCTTTTTTTTTGTTGTTAACTATATTTTAAGAAAAACGTATGTGCCATTATAAACCGTAATACCAAAAGTGTAAATCCAAATTTTTAATTACTTTATATTTCATTCTTAGCCTATATTAGCCTAGCTTTACCCTATATTATTTTGTATATTTCTACATAATTTTAAGTAACAATTTCTATGTTAATTTTGAATTACTATATTGATTGGGACGTTTTGTAATAAAAATTTATAACAAAATACATTTTGGATGATTTTATTTACGTTTTTATTTCTAATTACAAATTATTTCCTTGGAAATACAAATCACATGAATTCGCGTTATCAGCCATAGAGCAATATTTATATATAAATGTGTCCTGTATGGCCGGTCACGCGACTTCGTGCAATAAAAATATTCTCATATATATATGGACTTGTGCATTATACAATTTTAGGTTTAATAAATAAAAGTATTATTAGTACAACAAAAATCGAATTAACGACTTTTTAAATTTTGGCCATCTATGTAAGTCCAACATTTTGGCGTGGCAATGAACGTGTTAATGGAACACTTCTATTTATTTGATGTAGTACATCCAAATACTTTTATCTGATACAAATCACCTTGACATACAAAACTGCTGTTACAGTAAAGTCCGCTGCTAAACATAGGTCTCCACCATAGATTGCCTCATAGGGAGGATATTTGCCATAGTTGCCACGCTTGGCAAGCGGGTTGGCAAGCGCAGTATTTTTTTATTTTTAGAAGTTATTAGAAAGACGCTGCTGCCCATCTCCTGATTTCTTTCCCTCTAGAGGAGACCTCTTACGACACCCACGGGATAAAATCGGGTGGTAATATTTTTTACATCGCCACTACACTGTAAATAATAAGTCTCATACAAAACTAATAAGATGATAATTCTGAAAGTATGGTATAGATGTGTGTAAATAATTACCGTTAGGTTTGAACGATATCTCGATATCGAACTGCATGTAGGCGTCCTTGAGAGTGGGCAACGAAATCCAACCGTCGCCGTTGAACTTGGGAACTACGCCGGTGACCCGCAAGATGGCGCGCGTTTCTATCGCGGCTCGGCTGTTGCTTATTCTGCAGATGTACGTTCCAGCGTCCGATTCAGTTACGCTGTCCAGATTTAGTACCGACTGCAAGAAAACAATTTATAAAATAAGTACTTTAGTAATTTTTTAAATCCACTATCCGTTTATTACAGCATGTAAAACTCCACTGTAGGGACCGGGGAAAGGAGAAAATGTTTATCCCCTCGCTTAGTTTTATCCACCCTTAGAGCATGGGCACACCGGTGGATATAATATCCATAGTAGATAAAATGGGAGATAGACTTACACTTAGATAGATTTTTTTGTATGAATATAAACTTCAACCCACGTCCAATGAACTAGGATAAAATTGTCCCTTTCAAATGTCAAAAAAGCATAATTTTTTATCTTTCATTTGGCTCCATGCTACAGTCGGGGGATATATGTCTACTCGTTATGTCAAACGGGGATATACTTCTCCCCGTTTGACATAACAAAATAATTTTATCTCTTGTCAGTGGATATAATCGGGGGACAAAATTTTTGTCCCCCGCCCATGCTAGCCGGACTGGTGAACATAGGCCTCTCCTAAGAATGACTCATAGTGTATTTTGGCATAGTTACCACGATTGGCAACCCCACCATAGATTGCCTCATAGGGAGGATATTTGCCATAGTTGCCACGCTTGGCAAGCGGGTTGGCAACCGCAGTATTTTTTATTTTTAGAAGTTATTAGAAAGACGCTGCTGCCCATCTGATTTCTTTCCTCTGTCTCCTCTTACGACACCCACGGGATAAAATCGGTGGTAATATTTTTACATCGCCACTACACTGTAAATAATAAGTCTCATACAAAACTAATAAGATGATAATTCAGAAAGTATGGTATAGATGTGTAAATAATTACCGTTAGGTTTGAACGATATCTCGATATCGAACTGCATGTAGGCGTCCTGAGAGGGCAACGAGATCCAACCGTCGCCGTTGAACTTGGGAACTACGCCAGTGACCCGCAAGATGGCGCGCGTTTCTATCGCGGCTCGGCTGTTGCTTATTCTGCAGATGTACGTTCCAGCGTCCGATTCAGTTACGCTGTCCAGATTTAGTACCGACTGCAAGAAAACAATTTATAAAATAAGTACTTTAGTTATTTTTAAATCCACTACCTGTTTATTACAGCATGTAAAACTCCACTGTAGGGACCGGGGAAAGGAGAAAATGTTTATCCCCTCGCTTAGTTTTATCCACCCTTAGAGCATGGGCACACCGGTGGATATAATATCCATAGTAGATAAAATGGGAGATAGACTTACACTTAGATAGATTTTTTTGTATGAATATAAACTTCAACCCACGTCCAATGAACTAGGATAAAATTGTCCCTTTCAAATGTCAAAAAAGCATAATTTTTTATCTTTCATTTGGCTCCATGCTACAGTCGGGGGATATATGTCTACTCGTTATGTCAAACGGGGATATACTTCTCCCCGTTTGACATAACAAAATAATTTTATCTCTTGTCAGTGGATATAATCGGGGGACAAAATTATTGTCCCCCGCCCATGCTAGCCGGACTGGTGAACATAGGCCTCTCCCATAGAATGACTCATAGTGTATTTTGGCATAGTTACCACGATTGGCAACTGGGTTGGCAATCGTTTTTTTTATAGTTATGAGTCGTTATCAGGAAGATGCTGCTGCCCATTTCCTGTTTCAGTTCTCGTCTGTCGCCTCTCGGGTGCCTTGAGACACGCAACGCAACGATATTATAGTGTAGTGGATATTCTTACACCGCAACTACACAGTTCCTTTTTAAATACATTTTATGTATTTAAAAAGTAAATATACAGTATACAGTCTATTTTTAAATATCTCAACTTTATTGATATAACATAATAACTAATAATGTTTATTAAACACAGAAACTAAAATTATCATACATTCCTATTCTCTGCGGTATATTGCCAAGAACGCAGGGCTGCGTTGCTTTATTTGCAACACGAAATACTTTAGTACGATGTAGTTTAAACTGGATGGAAGGTTCTTTTCTGTGCTAAGCTTTAATCGACAGTAGCCTAATGACTAAGGTTAAGGACTAGAAACTTAAAAAGAAAACGATTGTAAATAGTCCCAACAGAATCACTTTAATAATGTCACCCAGATCAAATTTCAATCACGGCGGCCAGTCTTAACCAACTAGCCTATACTGCGCAGAACAGGATCATAGTGCCCGAGTGTATACGCAAGTGCACTCTCTATTCACACAGGTGCACTCTCTATTCCCTCACTCTCATAGTCCGATGGGACTGTAGTCCGACACGACCAAAGAGACAAATAATGACTTTACGTGCTTTCCAGGGCATGGGGGTGAAACACGGCCAACTTCCAGACCTCGGGGTACTATTGAGAATTTCTTGACAGATAAATAACTGCTTTTTTTGACCCCACCCAATATTCGAACCCGAAACCTCACGATCAACAGCCGTATTAACGACCTGTAGACTAACGAGGCAGTCCAGACACTTTAAGCTTAATTGGTAGACAAGTGTCAATCATGAATGATTCATTCATTTGACCCGGGTCGAATCAATGTATTGATGATTTCAATTACATTTTTTGAACGTTCCGAATCAAACGATTGACAGGACCAAAGAGTATTAGTAATGTCCGACGACCGACATTATCGAGCGGGTCTCACAGATTACAGAGTACTGTAACACGAAATGATAAATCTGAATGACCCGGTTGGTAAGACGAATCAATACTTGTGTTGTGTTTCATATGGTGAGTGTAGAGAACCGGAGACCCTTTTTACTGGAAGCGAGGCATTCCATCTTAATTGAGGACGTCTATGGGACTATGTGCTCTTTGGTCACCCTTATTCTATAAAAAGTTTTCCTTCACCGCCGAGCTCGTAGTAAATGAACAATCAAAATTGCAATTAGCAATTACAATGCCGCCGGCGGGGATCGAACCCAGGTTGCTACTACGGCTCTCCATTATTAATTTACACCAAATTATGTGATTTCGATAATTCACTCACGTCGTTGGGCCTAACATCGGGAGGCAGCTGGGAGTATTCCTTGCTCCATTCGATAGAAACGGGCAGCTCCAGGTTGTGGTTGCAAGGGAGACTCACGGAGTCGTGCAGGCGGGCAGTGTAAACTTGGGGACGGTTGTCAGTGGGGTATTATACTACTAAAGAGTATGTGACTGATAATAACCCCAAGGAATGAGGTGATCGCTACCATGCTGTTTCTAAATGTTTTCATAACAATTGTATAAATATTATATTGTAAGTTATGCTTTAAAAAAAATGTCCCGCTGGGTTTCTTGCTGGTTCTTCCAAGGACAGAGTTGTTTTTCCTAAGCAGTGGTAAAAGTTAATAATGACTTTCAATAAGAGTTAGATGTAATCAATATTCAATAAAAATGATTCTATTCTATTCATATATTCGTTACACTAGAAGAATTGCATTTTGCATTAATCTTTATTTATTAAAGACTGTTGACAGTCATACGTAATCGTTTGATTAAAAAATAATTCATACGATAATCGTATAAATAAAAAATACTTATTATTAATGATATAAAATATGATTTTTTCAATATCATATTTTATATCATTAATAATCTTATAAATAAGAAAAAAAATCGTCCGCTTATCATATGAATAGACACTTTCTTTATTAAATTTTTATGAGACTCACGGGACATTTTATAAATTAAAAGCTTTAACAATTGTAAAATTTACTAAATAATTAAAAATTACCAGGTACAACGACTAGGTTGAAGTCGTCGTAGAATGTCCTTCCGTAAGGATCGCGTCCAGTGCACCTGTACAATCCAGCGTCGGATTCCTCGACACCTTGTAACAGCAGCAGTGCGCCGTCACCATACGTCTAAAATAAACAATTGTACGTTTCTAATTTTGAGGATATTGTGTTAGATGGTACTTAATGCTGCCACTGTGAAATATATACTTCAATTTCATAACAAATTTATATATATTTTTTCAAAACGGCCTACGAAGTATAAAATTCTTTTTTTTTTCATATTCTTACATTATCGTACGATTCTGAGCTATGTTAAAAATTTCAAGTACCTGTCTAGCTCATCGAGAAGTTAGTTTCATATCAATTACTAAATTCGACCCGAACAGACATACACGAAAGCGAGTTAATAAAATTGTGGTAAAAAATATCATCCGATGCATAATAAATACAAAAAGAAGAAGGCACACAACAGCAGTAAATAAATATTTGAAAGTTCGCGTATTTTATTACAGAACAAGAAGTTCTTCAATGTGTGTAACTAAACCGCATTAACATCTATTTTATTAATTATTGTAAGGCTTTATACTCGGGTAGTATGTGCAAATAAAACCTCACAAGCTTGATCAGTGATAATATAATAATATTTCTATAATTTCCAAAAAACAGTTTCACTATGCTGACGGAGCCAACTATGCTACGAAGAAGCGCGTCACGGATACGCTGCTAGTGATTGGCCTAAATATTGTAGCGGCGCGACCATACGTTAACCGAGAAGTGAAATTTTGAATATAATAAAATAATATTCAAAATTTCAAGTTAAAGATTTTTATGTCTATATTTTTATTTAAAAAAATTTGCAAGTCTTTATTAAAATTATAAATCAAAACATCCTACTCACCCTTGATTCTACATATTGATTGGTGCCATATCGTTCCCAGGTCACCCTGGTGTCCCTAGAGGCACTCTTACACATCACCTCCACATTCTCCCCAACTCTGTATTGCCTTCTGGATTGTTCAATAGCGACTAGTGCTGGTGCTTCTTCCCGTGGTCCTACAATATACACAAACTTTAATCTAGTTGAAATAGAACAATTGAAAATCAAATCCAAAACCACACAGAGAATATATTTTTACAAATCAAATAAGACATAATATTTTTACAAATCAATACAACATATAGAAGCTCAAACATGCAAGCGATCAACATTAACCCTGTAACATAGAAAAATATACACATGCTAAGCACAACACTACACAAATACTTTTAAAATACCGTCATATACATATATTAAAATATATATCACATATCTATAACATTAATAAACACGAGTTCGATATGTGTCCATGTCAGATTCGTTAATACAGTCAAATATAAAGTCAGTGAAAAGAAAAATGCGCTAGCCTGTTTTCTACCACTTCACATTTAAGGCTTTTGTATATAATATATCTGTACAAACGAATTTGACACCGATTATAACATTTACAAACAATTTCAAACTATTGCTCAATTTTGTTAAAATGCAAGCATTTAAAGTAACACACTTGGTTCCTGAGTATACAACAAAAAACGCATAAAAACTGTTTACAATACAAAGACCACACACAAAACAATAACAAAGATTTTTATTTTTATTTTGTTTCGTTACGAGAACAATCGTCGAGGCCAAAAGACTGGTATCAGAGACAAAACAGTTAAAAGAGTTCACAGTTTAAAGAGAGCATAACAGTTGTGAAACGAATGTACTTATGCAGAACAACGACGGCCGTGGACAGTGGCCTAATTTTAATTGCCGTTTACGTAAAGTATATAAATTATATCATTCAAATTTTTTTTACCTATAAGTATGAACATAATTTTAATAAATAATTATGAGTAGGTATAACAATATCCAAAATTATTTTATTCCAAATTTTGTGACAACCCTAGCATATTCGCGCAGGACGGCGTAATTAGTAAATACCTATACGGACGGCGGCATTGTTGACATCAAAGACGTTTCTAAACTGTATACTGTCTTTGAACTGGGCTTATGTGTTCCTTTAATATTTCCGCTATATAACCACAATGCTATACAATACAATTGTTATTACACCCGCACCGACTGAACACGACTCCTAGCACGAACAACAACCCCAAAACCCTTTCCCCCCACCAGAATTACCAGCGGCGTTAAGGTAAGTGTCGGTGAGAGTTTCCGGGAAACGATCATCTTTCATAAGGCAGTTCTCCTCGTCGCTAGAATCCTGACAATCGCTGAATCCGTCGCATAGCAGCTTTTCGTCTATGCAACCGGTGTCGTCGTTACAACGAAATTGCGTTTTCAAGCATTCATTACCTTTACGTGAGAATAAAAATGTCAAAAAGTATTCCAAAATACACACTAATTACGTATTAACATGTAAAACTAAGCCAACACAGTAATAGAAGAAGAGAGAAGAAAACAGAGAAAATGGATAAAGGCTAAGCATGCCCAAGTTATCCGCTGCCTTAAGCAATGAAGTGGGATATAGTAAGTAACGCGAACACTCGTTTAAGCTCCAACTACGAACTCGTTTGAACTATAACTGACCCTCGATGTGTAGATTGATGTAATTGCTCGTCTGCCTGCCGTATTTATCGTTTATGATGCAGATATAGCGTCCGCTGTCCGATTTCTGCGCGAGACGGATGAAGAGGGATCCGTCGTTTTCCTGTCTGGCGGATCTTGGGAGCGTCATTCCGTTTTTGGTCCATCGGATGCGTAGGTTCGGTTGGGTGACGTTGCAGCTGAGGTGTACGGCGGCACCAACGTGGGCCGTCTGCTCGTTATCGTGCGACTCCAACGTGGCGCCATCACTCTCTTCTAGGAATTTCATTATCACATGCAGTCAACATAAGCGTTTAAGATATATCTGTCAAGCGTTTCATTTGAGTGGTCGAAACTTACGGCCCCCAGCCGGAGTGGAAGATATGGATGTAAATAAAGGCAAGATAAAATGTATTTTCACGACATGTATGTCGCGATAAGAATGAAAAAATAACGGAAGAACGGGACATTCAATATACCCTTTCTCTTCTATCCCCTTGTTCAGGCAATAATTGTCAGTTAATTTTACTTTTCGTTCGCATTTCACAACGCAGCAAATTATCCTACTGAAAACAAGAAGTTTCTCATCGAAATTATAATATATAATTTACCAAAGCTTATTTATATTTTCTCTTGAAAAGTTCTAGTTTCAATACTTTTGTCTAATCTCTCTAATGTTGTTTTTTGTTTAACTCTAAATATATATTATACATTACTAGATTTACGAGATTTAAATTCCACTCCATATCGCCCATTCTAGCTCTAGACCGAGTGTGTATGCAATATTTACTCTAATCTAATCACAGGTGCGGCAAGGTGCATCCTGTACACGGTGTTATATGCGTTCTTGTTCATATTTTGTGCTGTTTCGTATCTAAAACTCAGTGAGTACTGTCTACGTGCTGTTTTTGGTTTAACTTCAAGCATCATTGTATTAGGTGGGGTGAGCAGACTTACCGCTGACTATGACCTCGGCAACTGCGGACGCGTTAGCGAACATGTTGCGTGCGAAACACTCGTATTGGCCGGCATCCTCCACTTCTATTTGATGGAAGATCAGAGTCGAGCCTCGGATCTCAACGCGACTGAAAGCATCATTGACTATAATTTACTATACGTTCTAAGTGTGATCATTTGTTTGCTATTGTAGCAATAATTAAGGCAACAGTTACAACGGACTTAATGCATTGTTAAAGTCTGGCTGTTGGGCCTCTATTGACACCAGGGAAAGATTTTCAAGTGTATATTTAGGATCTAATCTTAGCGTATACATAAGCAGGTAACGTTATAATGTATACATTACAGTTAAATACCGTTGAACGTGTAAACTTTTAGTTTTAACGTAAAAAATGTAAACAAATTCAATCGGAATTTTATTATAATTGTCATCAGCCTCACTGAAATAAACTGCCTTTTTTTGCTTTTTCCTGGCTTCAGCAAGAATAAGCCATCAGACATATATTTTTTATACATTCCTATTAACAATTTCTAGGATTTGAGTTCGGCATTATCATATTACACACCGGTGTAACGACATGGTGAGACATGCCGGAAGTCGATCGATACAAATAGCTTAGGACCATTTTGTGTGGTATATCTTGGGGGAAGCCTATGTTTAGCAGTGGACTTATGAAGAGCTGTAATGATGATGATGATGATGATGATGATGATACACACTCAGGATAAGAATAGAATTGGGTTTAATGACACCCTTCACTCTCTAAATGTCGATTTTATGTCAGATTTTAATAATATTATCATTATTTATTGTAAAAAAATAAATGTTTGTTTAAAAATAATATAATGTATTGTTTAAAACATTATATAATGTGTTTCTAACCAACAATTTAGATAAAAACAAATATTAAGTAATTAAATGCAATTTAGATTGCATATTATGCAAAAAACCAAACTTTAAAACACGAAGTGCGAGAATAATGCGAAGCAAAATAATTCTTGAGATTTGGCGAACACAAGTCACATTTCTTTTAACATCACTCTTATACTTTTCAAGTTATTATTGACAAACGAGTTTGCAGTCCGCCTGATGGTGAACCAACTTCAAATAAAAAGGCTACAGATACGTTGGCAACTCTTTTTTTTTATAGAATAGGGTGACAAACGAGCACACAGTCCACGTGATGGTAAGTGGTTGCTGTGACCCATAGACATCTACATCTATCCTCAATAAAGAATCAAAATGCAGATGACCATAGACATCTATCTTAGTTTGCGAATTAAAATGCAGATGTGTTGCCACCCTTGAGGACTAAGATGGAATGCCTCTTTTCCAGTAAAAAGGGTCTCCGATTCTCTACACTCACCATACGAAACACAGCAGTATTAAGCTGCTATTTCACGCTGGTATTCTGTGAGAGCGTGGTCCTTCCCCGGTCGAGCCGACCCATTCGTACTACAACTATACTACTAATATAGCTGCAGCATGGCTCTACCACGTATAAAACTCTAAGGACAGAAATGGAACGTTCTACTGGGAAGTAGTATTAAGTCGTATGGCATTAAGTCCGCTTTTGTTGCCGCGATGTATCACAAATTAATAAATTAATTGACAAAAAACTTTACGTATTCTGACCAGTGGTGGCGGTGTATGAATAACAACTAACCCATATCGTCCCGTGGGCCGTGGGTGTCTTAAGAGACGACAGAGATGAACAAACAAGGATATGGGCTGCAGCATCTTTCTAATAACAACTGAAAGATAATAATCTGCGGTTGTCGACCCACCTGGCAAGCGTGGCAACTATGCCAAATATCCCCTCTATGAGGAAATCTATGAGGGAGGTCTACGTTCAACAATGGACTTTTGATAGGCTTTAATGTATTCTGAATGGACGCATAAACAAACCTGGACGGTTGCCTGTTGACAGGTTTCCAAACTATGTCCTGTATATCGTCACCGCTGACCACACACTCGACGGTCGGCGACTGGCCAGGCTGTACGGTTTGAGTGAGAGGTCTCAGGGTAATAGTGGGCGCCGCCATCACTGATAGGTTGATTGCCGTCGCGTGCTGGACTTCGCCGGTATACCGGTTCACGAGAAGGCACTCGTATACGCCTGAATCCGCTTTCGATGCCTGCAAAAAAATTATTTTAATGTTTGTGAGCGTGTTTTGACGTTTACGGGGGCGCAAGAGAATTCACTAGATGGAGTGACGAGCTGGTAAGACATGCAGGAAGTCGATGGATGCAGGTGACTCGGGACCGTGCTTTGTGGCATTCCGTGGGGAAGGCCTATGTTCAGCAGTAGACTTGTGAAGGGTTGTAATGATGATGATGACGAATGATGAGCATGTTTTAAAAAAAAACGGCAAATGACCATCCGCCTGCCAAGCGTGACAACTATGGCAAAATTCCCCTGGGAAATCTGACTGACTGAAAGGGCGTGTTTGATTTGCAATCTGCAGTTTTTTTTTATTATTAAATTATACTTGCAACGTTATTAGTCTCACTATTGCACGATTTACAGTAATAGTCAAATTCTTCCTGGGTTTGTATCCTAGCCGGAATAAAAATTGGCGCAAAAACGCAAATTATTGATGTTTGGTTCTGTGTTGTGTGTGTGAGTGAATTTTCGATCCTTTCCCACTTTGCGCCGTTGACAACATTCGATTATTTGTTAGTTTTTGCCGTTGTAGAACATCAGTCATAAGTACTTTATTATCTTAATTTTTACTTACACCTGTCCGTACTAAGATTTTATTTAAAAGTTTTACTATCTATTTTATTTATTTGCCAACCCGCTTGACATGCGTGGCAACTTTTTCTTTTTTTTTTAAATGATTTTTTCCTGTATTGTAGAGGCAGTCTACATACATAAATTACACAAGAACAAACATTCAGGCCCGGAACAATTACTTGTAAGCCATACAAACACTTTTTCCGTGCGGGAACCGAACCCGTGGCCTTCAGCGCTGCAACTCATTGTAAAACCACTGCGCCACGGAGCCGTAATAACTTCAAAAGAGCTATGGAAAAATCTTACCTATGAGGCAATGTATGGGTGAGGCTGCAATGAATTAATGAACTCTGTATTGTAAAACTTTAATTCCATGCGTTCACCTGTTCGCACTCAGATTTTATTTAAAAGTTTTACGATGCATTTGTATAACTGTGAATAAAAAACTCACATTTCTGATAATAAGCTCAGAGCCTCTGTCGTTTACGTTGTAACCCATTGGTCTCCTGTTAGCCTTGCGCCATCTCACTTCGAACTCGGAGGATGCATTACAACTGCGGATACAAAAGAATTAATATGTAAAATAACGGGACACTAAAAAAACCTTAAAACCTAAAACCTTAAGCTATCATACAGTCCCATTCACCGTGGTATCGTGCCAAGAACGCTGGCTACGTTTCCTCGCTGAATGGCTATACTTAGCCTTTAAGCGAGAAAAGAACCAGCCCTATTATCAGCAGCAGCGACGACCAGTCGCGGATGGAGTTATTTTAGGAACTTCACCGCACGTGAACTCCACGGACCGATAGTCTCTACAGCAAATGGTACAAATATGCATATACACATATATATATTTTAAATTGCATACCTAATCCTGGCGTCCCTGCCCTCGATCGCGATACTGTTTGTGGGTCTGTTGTCATAATCATACCCATCGCCTATGTTTATCTCGGCGTCACCGCTGCCCTCTGGAACAATACCACAATTTTAAAATCATGACTTAGGAAATTTTTTTTACGGAATAAGCGTGACAAACGAGCACACAGTCCACCTGATGGCAAATGGATACTGTGGCCTATAGAGATATCTACATCAAAAAATGCAGATGCGTTGGCACCCCTGTGATGACTAAGATGGAATGTCTCGTTTCCAGTAAAAAGGGTCGCCGGTTCTCTACACTCACCATACAAAGCACAGCTGGCATTCTGTGAGAGCGTGATTCTTCCCCGGTCGAGCCGACTATATAATATAGTTGCAACATGGCTCTACCACGTCAAATTAGTTTTGCAATAAAAATTCTAGCGACCCGCCCTGGCTTTCACCTGGGTAGGATCTACTCGTATTAATGTGCAATTAATTAGATTTAAGATAATCAAAGATTACCAGTTGATGATGATGATTTAATTACCGGAAAGACAGACGTACTAAAATAAAAAAGGACTATTCATGTCTTAGTAGCGTGCAAATAACTCCCCGGACTCCATAAAAGGCACTTATTTGAATATTACAGAAAAACACTTCAATTTTATTTTTATTATTATCAGTAATTTGGTGATACCCGTTCCACCTAGGAGTCTTTGTGGATTAGCATCGGCCTTTCCCTATTTGCCGTCAGCAGTGCACCCACAGTTGTGTTCTATTTTAAATGGGTAAGAGAGCCTAGCATAATTACAGACTGTGAGACATTCTGTTAGTCTTCTTCATCAGTCCGTAACGGTCTAGATATGTGTCTCCGCCGTTGTAGAGAGTGATTGCCTTAAACCACGTCACGCTTGGTAGTCGGTTTGGCGACCACAGTACCTGAGGTATTTTAAGTATGACGTAATCGAGACGATTATACCGCCACCTAGCGGAAGCGCTAAGACATATCTTGCATTTCCAATAGTGGTCTCTTACGACACTCACGGCAAATTCCATCTTATTGTTAGGTAACAACGGATCTCTGGATATTTGGCTTTGGTTGCAGATATCCACAGGCTGCGGTGATTTACCATGAAGTAAGAAATAATATTATACAGCTGGAGAATAGGGTTCTCTTTTGGAAGACTAAGAAAAGAGCTCATATCTCAAAAAATAAACCACATCTCTATACAGGGTTATTTTGCAATATACAGCCAAATTGTCAGAGAAGGTTCAGAATAAGTAATAGAAGCGAATGGTGAAGAAAAATTAATTTAAAAAAAATCTCAAACATTCTGTTCTCTTTATCTTTTAAATTCAGAATTCGTGGTAATCTAATATTTTACTACGGACGCACACATTCGTAAGATTTGCTCAGTCTGCAAAAACGTTGTGAATTGAATCACATTAGAGTAACGCACATACGGTTAGTTGTTGCACATAAATCACATTAAATTTGGGATAATTTCAAATAAAAATAGAAGCCTTATTTACTCGTATTTTCAAAAAACTCCAGTAACGGTATATCATTATTTTTATGTTTGAAGTTAAAAATAAAATTTGGATTCTCTTTGAAAAATAACCCTGTATATTATAAAAATGAATTGCTGTCCGTTAGTCTCGCTAAAACTCGAAAACGGCCTGAACGATTTTGCCGAAATTATTTATGTGCATCCCTGAATGGTTTAGATACACAATTGGACCCGGTGGGTGGTGCAGTTGTCGCGATCCAGAAATCACCCGTGCGAAGCCGGGGCGGATCGCTAGTCTAAGATAAAATCAATGGGAAGATACAAAAAGCTCACCGTTGTCACCAAATCCGCCGTCGCCTCTGTCTACACGTATTGCAAACTGTTCGTCTACGGTGCCGGCGGCAGATGTCGCTGTGCAAACGTATTCGCCGTCGTCGCGGTCTGTCGCTGAATTGACTTGGAGCACGGCGATTCCTAGGCCCGGCGGTATCACTTCCCGAAGTTCTGGACTCTCTGGATTACAAATTAAGAGTTATTATTTTAATGGCTGTTACGACACCTACGTTCAGATTAAGTAATAAAAACTCAAATAAAAGCTTTAAATTTTATTCTTACATGGATATTCCAAAGTTATATTTCGTTTTTATTTTCTTGTGGCTAAGTGTCATTTTAAGATTCAGTAAGAATTTATGCATCTTAAAAAGTAATTTCGTAGGTAGTAGAACCACGCTGCAGCTGTATTATGGAGAAGAACTACGCTCTCACATAATACCAGCGTGAAATAGCAGCTTAATGCATGCTATTTCACGATGTATTTCGTATGGCGAGTGTAAAGAACCGGAGACCCTTTTTAAACTGGAAACGAGGCATTCCATCTTAGTCCTTAGGGGGACAACACATCTGCATTTTGATTCTTAATCGAGGATAGAGGTAATGTCTACTGGGCCACAGTAGCCACACATTCCACCTGATGGTAAATCAGGTGGAATGCGTGCTCGTTGTCACTCTTATTATTAAAAAAAAATCTTAAAAATTGATTTGAACTCACTTTTGATGGAAACCATAGGCTGTGGGAATCCGTTGGCACGGCACTGGATTTTGATAGAATCACCGTGGACCACTTGCACGAAGTTGCTCGGGGTGAGGGTGATCTCCGGTGGGGAGCGGACCTTGATCACCGCGCTCGCACTGGATATGCCCGCCTCGTTGGACGCTGAACAAATGTACTCGCCCTCGTCGTTTACCTCGATGTTCTCGAAACTGTTATGAATGGATAATTATTATAAAATTGTGGTGTAAAAGTAATTCACTACAGGTTTATACCTTCAACTTGATTAAATAACTGTATATAATATATGGAATTACTTGTTTTTGTTGTTTTTTTTAAAAACGTTACCTCCGCACTAAGAATTTCTCTTGTATCGTGGGGGCTTATTACAAATAAGCCCCCATACCATACAAATTCTTGTTCCAGATTCGATCCGCGGCCCTCAGAGCTGCAGCTCATTGTCAAAACAATGCGCCACATTAGCCGTTTTATAAGTAATAATTTAATTATATTATTACTTCCTAAAACAAGTAAAATAATGACCCCAGAAATTCAAAAAGTGCATGATGCTTGAGCAAGTCGCTATATTAAGGTCCCTTGACGACCCGGTTTGTGGAGTGGAAATGTTCGCATTGTTTATGGTGAATTTTTGGAGTGGGAGATTTGAGCACCGGAACAAACTTGTGTCTAAAGTCGAGTCTTTGCTGAACAAAGTCTCGGATTGGGGGCGACTAAAGCTAGTCCAAGAAGACACAAGTTTGCGCGTTTACCGCTAAAAAGAACCCCTTTATCGCATCTCCTCGGTTTAAAGGAGGAGGAATTGTTCGGATTAATCCCAGCCGCCAAATTTCACGAACGCGTATCGAGGCAAAACTCCCGATACCATCCACACCATCTGGATTCTTGGCGATCCACCACTATACATGTAAACGCTAAGACGCTTCACCATGGTCGAGGTTGGACCATGGTGAAGCGTCTTAGCGTTTACATGTATTGGCGATGTAAGAATATCCACTACCCCATATCGTTCCCTGGGTGTAGTAAGGAAAACCGAGGCATGCCGAAACAGAACTCAAACTAATAAAAAAACTGCGGTTGTCAACTCGCCTGCCAGGCGTGGCAACTATGGCAGAATCCCTCCAATATCTATGAAGGAAGCCTATGTTCAGCAGTGGAATTTTATAGACTGTGATGGATGGATGGGTAGTTGACGGCGTCAACAATACCTAATTACATGTTTCGGATGCATTAACGCTCTTCGAGGCAGCGTGATTCTTAAACGTGCCCACTCAAAGGTGTTTGTTCCTGACTACGTATGTGGGAGAGTGCGCATAGTGGTATATTGGCAAGTGATAGCGCGTTTGTCTAAATACGTTTGTCCAGCTTGTGTCCAATGTTCGCAGTTCGACGGTTGGCCAGTATACGCAGTCATATCTGAGCATATGCTGAGGATGTAACCGTCTGTTGGAGAGCGTGCATAGTGATACCTGGGTAAATGTTGCTACTCGTTTAAATCTACTTTGATGCGTAGAGGCGCGGTTCGTCAATGTCTGGAGTTGGACGGCTGGCCCGTGTAAGCAGTCACACCTGAGCATTCAGCAAAGTGATACCAGAGAGCAAGTGCTGCTGGGCGCAGTTCAACGAACGCGTTCATCCAGCACGTGTCAAATGTTCGGAGTTGGACAGCCGTACCTGAGCACGTGCTGGGTACAAGTGCGACTGGACGTCGTACAACAAACATGTTCGTCGAGTTTACGTCAAATGTTCGGAGTGTGACCTACCTGAGCACGTGATTCGGCTGTATCTGCACGTGGTCGGCGAGTGCGCGCGACCCTCCCCTCGACCACAACACCACCGGCTCGGGAGCGCCGGCCAGCACGCGACACATAAGGTTGAAACGCCCGCCCAAAGCGACCGCTTGTTCGCCCTGCGGCCAGATCTCCACGTACGGTTTTTCGCGCTCTGCACCGGAAGTAACGCGTTTAAGGATTTTTTTTTAATTGTTACCTCAACACTAGACTTTTCGCGTATATCATAGGGGCAGTTTATATACATATATTTCACAAGGACAAACACAGAACCGAAATAATTATTTGTAGGTGATACAAGTACTCGTTCCGTACGAGATTCGACCCCGCAACCTTTAGTGTAGCAATAGTTACAACTCATTGCTAAACCACCGCGCTACGGAGCCATCAAATATGTTAGACGGCTCATTCTTAATGAAAGAATATTCGTCTGTGTTGGTCGAGGAATGGTTGTGTTTTTGCACATACAGTCGCGAACTTTAAAATGGGACCCATTTCCTAAATATGTCTAAGAACGCAGTAATATGAGCGTTAATTTAGTTTTATTTATTAACTCATGTGTGTTAGTCATGTATTATTTTATACTAGACATCTAGAGATATGTAGAAGTAGAATATAAATTTAAGAGCAGTTTTACCTAGTAACGTCAGTGCACAACGCGTTGTCAATATATAAACATTACCAAATTACATGTTAAAATAGTGGTGACTCTTAAAAGGTATACGCTTGTGTGATATTCAACCTTAAATGGATCCCTAATTAAAGTTCGCAACTGTACCTATAGTTTGTTTAATTTCAACCATATAGTTAAATACAAAAAAAATGCCAAAAACATTAAACAAACATTACAAATTAGACATTATGCTTATGCAACAAATAGAAGAAGAGACGTTTAGAGAAGAATTCAATGAAGTTCTTGAACATGAAAAACAATAAAGTGTTCTAAACTGCGGCTCCTTGTCGCAGTGGCTTAGCATTGAGTTGCGGCGCTAAGGCCCGCGGGTTCGAATCACGCACGGAACAAGTATTTGTACAACCTACAAATAATTGTTCCGGGTCTGGATATTTGCCCTTGTGCAATTTATGTTTGTAAACTGCCTCCACCATACAGGAGAAAATCCTAGAGTGGGGGTAAAGTTTTACAAAAAAAAGAGAAAAAAAAACATTCTCTGATAATTTCTTTTTACATTCTCGTTTACTACTCATTTTTTCATATATATTGACAGTGATTATTTCTCTTGTTATAAATTAAATTTAAATATAAATTAGGTAGTACAATTTTATGTAGCAAAACGTGTAAGTAAATAGTTTTATTATAAATAAGCATAATGCACAAATACTCACTTTCAATTTCGACGTAAACGTAAATGTTGGCAACAGGGGTTCCATCGACGGATCCTTCGCACAGGTAATAGCCCTGGTCGCTTTCTTGCGCGTTCGATATGAGGAGGGTGTGGTCGCGCTGGCTAACACCAGGTCCGAACTCGCCTTGGTACTAAGCAATTAATTGGAAAACGTGAAAATTTGTCGGTTGGCGACTAAAATTAATAAAAGTTACTATACGATTATGCGAATGAGGGCTAGCACAACTTCCTGCCACCAGGGCGGCGCCACTTTGGAGTGAGGTGAATATTTGACAGATCTCATGGCGGTAAGTTATATTGTTAGAAAAGTGGAAAGATTCATGTCCCCTATAGAAATATTAGTACACATTACAACATACACATATTACAACTACAAATATTCCGAAAAGTAGAAATATTTAAAAAGGGTCTAAATGGGAAAGGGAAATTGTAAGGACAAGCAGTAAATAACGTCAAAGTTGCTTTTAAATATATAATTTTATGTTCTCAAATAATAAACATCAAATTTATCTAAAACTAAAAACAGACTTAGTTTCGAGACGCTACTAAAGTAGCAAATTCAAACTAATGTGTGATGTAGTAATTTATTAATGACTAGCTGTTCCCCACGACTTCACCCGCGTGTAATTTAGGGTTTTAATTTTTTTGCGAGGAACCCTAATTCTTTTTCTAAAATAAAAGTAGCCTAAGTTACTCCTTATGATATCAGCTATCTGCCAGTGAAAGTCCCGTCAAAATCGGTCCAACTGATTCAGAGATTAGCAGGAACAAACAGACAGACAGAAAAAAAAATTAAATTGTATTTTTGTTATAAGTACCGTATATATTTTCATATGCATTGAGTAAAAAGCTGTAATTTTGACATTACAAACAGACACTTCAATTTTATTTATTTGTATAGATAGGTACCAGAACCCAATAATTTATCAAATATTAGAATTAAGCGCAAAAACTTTGACTAACCTTCGTCCATCTAATCAAAGGCAACGGGTTTCCAAGAGGACTGCAATCCACAGATCCACTGCCGCCCGTTGGGATCTTAACTTGATTCACAGAAACCGTGATATTGGAAGCTTCGCCTGGTGATGGTGTACCGATGGGTATGATGGTCACCACAACTGGTATCGGCACGATATCGGTGGACAGGGTCTGGCAGATGTAGATACCCTGGTTGTTCGGAGTTGCGTAGTCGATGTACAAAACGCCATTGTCCGACCGCACATTGTTTAGGAGACGGGCGCCATCTTGTCTGTAGATATGAAATGTAATTTAGCAAATATAAAAAATAAATGAAATCTAAAATATACTTAAATATTTTTTTCCATTTCTATCACATCTACAAGGTCGTTGTCACACTTAATTATCAATCAGGCAGTCTTTGAAATCTAGCTTTAGCTTGCAGAGCCTATTTATGGAATACGGTAAAAGGTGCCCTTTTTATATTAAGAGTTGACTGGTGAATCCAACACGGCATAATGCAGACGCTAAAATTAAAAACAATAAACAAACAACATCCATACCATTGAAACCGTTTCATATATTGTATGAAAAGACGGTTAATTTTATAACCTCGGATTTGATTGTATAAAGGGGTTGAATTTATATTAAAAAAAACCAAATATAGGTACAGTCAGAAAAATCATTAAGAATTCCAAAATTCGTTCATTTTCAAATTCACACACGGCCCGAGTGTTGTAAATAAATATCACCGTTTCATGTCGGCATAAGAGACCCATCATATCTCATCGTATTTCGCCCTGTGCCATAAAATCTCGTAGTCTTCGACAGATGGCGGTATCTTGATTTTTAACAGATAAACATCTGGAACTGCCGGCAAGCGCAGCAATTTTTTTTTTACATAAAGGTGACAAACTAGCACACAGTCCACTTAATGATAAGTAAATGCTGTAGCTTATAGATACCTACATCTACTCGATTCATACGTTACCTCGTTACCAGTAAAAAGGGTCTCCGTTTCTCTACACTCACGATACAAAACACAGCAGCATTAAGCTGCTATTTCACACTGGTGTCTGTGAGATCGTGGTCCTTCCCCGGTCGGGCAAATCCATTCGTGCTAAAATTATATAGCTGCACCGTGAACCTCACACAAAAAAAATTCCAGCTAATGCCCATGCCTAGCAGTGGATCGTTTAAGGGCTGGTTAGTATTGGGAGGAGGCGCTTAAACTAAATAAAATTACCTGATCCATTCAATTGAACCGACTGGCACGTTAGTGGTTCCCGTGCATACAACACGAGTGCTTTGCCCCTCCGTCACGTTGACAGAGGGAGTTGAGACCGTGAGCCGTTCCCGTTGGGGCCTGGAAGGTCTTGGACGTATGTTCACGATGGCTGACCGGCCGGTAGAGCCAACGGCGTTGGAGGCAATGCACCTGCAAACAAAGTCAAAGTCAGATACACATATAAGGAGTCCTGTGTTGGGGTGTAAGTACAACAAGTTAGCTGCAACATGGTCGACGTTTCTAAGCGATTTCTACCTGAACTGACTGAGTAATAAAGCAAATGTGTGAGCATGTATACGTAGATAATATATACATGTTAAAGATACGACATTTGTGTATACGGATCGTGGCAAATGGAAGTCCGTAGTCCCTGTCTACCCCCCCTGGGGGACAAGCGTGAGAGTTCATGTGTATGAATGTGTATGAATATATATATTTTATCAGTATTTTCATGTTTTTTTTTTTTTAGTGAAATAACGTTTCAATTAACTGTAGTACCATGATAGAGCGTGAATAAAGTTAATAAAACGTTGTGAAAAGATGATTTTTTTTTCCTCGGGATCGATTTTTTTTGTGACCCATCATCATAGGTATCCTTAGTACTATTATCTGTCTTCGTTTTCGGGAGCGTTTCAAAAATACCCTGTATATATATATTAGCTGAAAGATGTTAGGAAATATAATCACCTCCGGTCTTACAAAGGGCTTATCCTTGATAAATAAATATTTCGTACGGGAGACGTTAAACTTCCGAAGATAGGCTGAATGAAGATAGAAATATATCCACCTAAATAAAGTACACTTTATAAAATTTTATAAATAAGCACCTGTATTCTCCAGAATCTTCCACAATTGCGCTGTCAATAACGAAAAATGTATCATAACGGGAGGCTCTCGGTAAGGGTCTGTTGGACGCTCTCTGCCAAGTGATCCTCGGCGCCGGGTTGCCAGTCGCCTGGCACTCCAGTTCGATTCTATCGCCTTCGTAGTATTCGTTATATGTCGGTTTAATCGTCACCGTTGGTAGCGTCATCTCGTTGCCTGTAACACGTTAGGTTTATTTTTTTTAAAAAGAACTTTGTAGAAATCTAATTTTAATCCTGCTAGATGTAGTATAAGTTGAGTCTAACCTTTCGCGTGGAACACCCAATCCGGGACAACTATTCCGTAAAGGATCGCATAAATTAAAAAATAATATCACCAATCGAGATCAAATGACAATATTTAAAATTTCTCAACAGAAAGAGTAAAATGTAAGTTTCCTTACCGGGCACTTTGAGGGTCGCAATAGCCTGTCCCGTGGAAATTCCATCGCTTGTCTGACAGATATACTGTCCACTGTCGGAGATCTGCAGATTCGTTATGAGCAGCTCTCCAGTTCTGTAGTTGATGTACGTCCTCTCAAGAGGCAGGTACCCGTCAACCTTGGTCCAGTTGACTGGGAGTGTGTTATGGGTGTACCGGCTTTGTGCTTCACAGGTGAAGTTAACAGTGCTGCCAACTTCTTGGATCTTTATTGTCGGGCTGACAATCCTTACGGCGACCGTCGTTTGAGGTGGTGGCGGAAGAGTTGTTTCATTCACGGACGGTTCTCCGGCTGAAAAAGTTTTTATTTAATTGAAGTCGTGCTCTTGTATTATTTTATATCAGGGATATTAAAAAAGAAACTGGTTTAAAATCTAATTGATTCCGGTTGAAATTTATATAACTTGAAACATATACATATATATGATACACTATATCTCCCTTTAAGTAAAAAAATTGATTTTCAATAAGTATTATGTAATAATCTATATTGAATAAAAATTATTTTATTCTATACTATTCTGAAATCTAAACATTTATTATTATACAAATTAATCGTTCACTAGTGTTTAAAATACACTGAGAAGTTAAGATTTTAAATATGTTGTAAATTATAATCAGCAATAGATTTTTATAACTATTCTATTGGTCTACCCATCACCCCTCTTGCGGATGTCACTGAATGAAACCAAAAGAAAGCGCCAGAAACACTCCTATTGCCAACTTAAGCAATTCGCTTCCCCCTCTCCTTCCCTATTTCATTTATGAGTTTGTATCAATGGGTTGTGTATGAGTTTTGCTATCTATGGGGTCAGCCCAGATTAAGCAGTAAACTATAATGGTATGAAATGATAAATGACGAACAACATGTATTGACCAATCGCTCAAACATCGACACTGAATTTTGAGACAATTACATAAACACATATAACGGGCACACCACAATCCCGGCCTCTAAACGATCACCATAACCATATTAATGAATAGATTAATATGATTCTCTTTACGAATAAACTATCGTAATCGATTTGTTACTTCAACATGTAAGCCGGACAATTATTAGCTGAACGATCACAACGTAACAATAATCCGAAGCCCCTCTCAGTCTACCTTTCTCCGGCAAGGTCGTAGTCAATACCCCAAGGGTAAAGCCCCTTTCCGTAATGGTCCGGCACTCGTAAATCTCCCCCTGGTGCCTCGTATCCCACATCGTTTGCCAGCTGTGTTCACCGCGCCATCCGTCTTTAAAGAGCCTGGACTCGTTGTAATACTTCGGGTGCGCCATTTCGCGACCCTCGAAGTAGAACTTTATAGTGAGCGGCTCCGGCGCTCTATACTTGCAAGTGAATGTGACCTTGCGCAGTAATGAATTAGAGTCGCCGTTGTCTTGGATTTTCGGATGCAGTTCCATGATCAACCCTAAATGGTTTTAGATGTTTGTATTAAAGCAATAATGTTTAAGTAAATCGCAATTTTCTCTGACATAATGCGATATTAGAAATAAGTGGAAGAATGCAACTTGTAGTCAAAATGTCCATATTTTTTGTATTAACTATTGCTTTGCGATAACAATATGTAACTAGGTACCTAAAGATGCAAGAAAACAATAATTTACTAAACGTATGTCCAATATAATTGCTTTATTGGTAAAGGAATGCTTTACTTTTACTAAAGTATATGAAAATTCTAAAAAGGAACAAAATTTTACATTTTGTAAATGGCCCTTACTCCAAAGAATCGACATAAATTTAAGAATGCTTAAAGTTTCTTTCTCTATTTCTTCTAAATGACGAAAGAAAGGGACACATATAGGGATAATTAATACTTAAAGTAAATCATAACCAACGATAGTAACTTAGGCCGTAAATCACAAATCACGAAGGCACGCCTATGTAGTAAATAAAAAACCATCGTGACATGACGTATTGACGGAATAAATGCTAAAATAAACTCTAAAACTTCTATTGATAATTCAATAAAGGGTACGCACCAACAGTGGCACAGTCCGGTCCGGTGTACGGTGGGCGACAGTTGCACACAACCTTATCGTATACGCCCAGTTGACAATCGTGACCGTTACAGTTGCATTGTTTGCAATAACCTATCGCGTCTTTGTAGTATCCCGGTATGCAGGTCTCACAACTGGTTCCCATGTAACCCTCGGGACAGATGCAAATCTGTAAGGAACAAAAAGAGCAATGATATAAGAAATGCTAAGAGTTTCTCCTTCTATTTTCAATAAATAAGAACAAATGTCAGGTATAGAGTTAATTAATGCTTAATTTCAGTAAGTGATAATCAACGATTATAATAAGACCGTAATATTTTCATACAGCTTCTACAGAAATGTTGGTTTTGACATCCCTTTAAAAGTATTGCAAGTGACTAGTGTCAGATACAAAAATATTACACAAAATTCGTAAATTATGAGGGTGTCCGATATAAACTGTGACCACTGTAAGGTGTGATGTCAATTCAGTATACTGTGAAGCCGTTCCTTTTTAGTTTGCTATACTGGTTACTATTTAAAACGGAACGCAGTCTAGTGTGTACTGTCATCCCCATTTTTCTACACTATTTTCAAATGAAAATATTTATCATGTACACGTTTTCTGTTCAACAAGGAAAAATATTATTTGAATGTTGTTGCTTTTAAAAGTTAATGTCTGAGTTTATTTGAATAATAATATGAATTAATAATAATAACAATCACTCGTGGAAGCTGTTAAATCTCTAGGCACTGTTATGTTTCTTGATCACGTGATCATATTACTGAGAGCACCTTACCTCGAAAGCGCCCGTGCTCACAGTACAAAAATGGCGGCGAGTTATGACGTCATATTTTTCCTTAGGGTACTGCGGCAGTATACTGGCAGTCCATAACGGAACGAATTTTTATTATCGGTACATACCTTTAATAAATTTGACTATGTACGTCAAAGAAATGCCAAAAAGGACATTGCACAGCATATTTTATGGTGAAAGCATAACGCTGATTTTCAGTGATGACTGAAAATCTTGCGAGTACAGCCGCGAGAGTTAAAAAAAACAAAATCAAGCCATCCTTCACTCGGAACTGTATTTCACCAATTCAAGAATACGTGGTCATCGGGCATGTCCATACTTTTCTCAAAATATCATAAAAAATCACAAAGATAAAGAAAAATGTTAACGACGCCTTGTTAAGCGTGGCGCTTACTACAGCTCCCTTCATCCTTAACGATGTCCACGCCCAATGGAGGACTGTTTATCGACTTTTGCTGCCAATATTTTATAAGGATATCTACATTTACAATTACTCAGAATCATGTTCACTCACCTCAACTCCCTTGGCTGCTTGCGCTCCGTTGTCGTACATCTCGGTAGCGGTGTCCATAGATACATCGGCAATTGCCGAAGAAGTGATATTAGGTGACAGAGTTGCCTTCACTAAGACCCTCTTGAGGTCCTTCAGAACGAACATGAAGTCCTCACGGCTGGCCGGTACCGCTGTGTTTAGAAGGTACCAACCACTTTCGCGAAGAGGTACTTGGAAGCTCTGAAATAAAACATTTCATAAAATATTTTGGTTTCTTTCGGGCTTTGGCCGTGTTAAGGCACTTTAGGTCATCTGGAGTCACGATTCTAGATTCGTTTCCCGTGACACGTAGACCAGCGAGGCAGTCGATATATCGAACGACCTAACGATGGGTTTCATCATTGAATGCCTATAACTTATTACAGTTTAGGTATCTTACATCTTTATTAGGAAACCTACACTATGATAAATTAAATTTGAAAACGTGTGCTTAAAAGTTATGACGTAAAAGCTTCTACTCTGTTAAAGATTTTTTTGTATAGCCATTCTGTGAGGAAATGCAGGTGTGTGAAATTTTAAGTTTTCTGTGTTTTTTTTTGTAATATGGTAACTATGTAGAGAAAGTAAATATTTAGACTACAAGTATTATTAATGAGCTTAATTTACAGTGAGGGTAGATAAATAATTAGTTATTGCCCTTGAAATTGAATTTAACGTACCATGGCTTCACCAGACGGTATTGGTGTGGGACTTCTCCAGTAGATGGATTTGCCATCGCCAAGCAGAATGATCATCGCAGTGGCCTGATC
This sequence comes from Parnassius orleans, assembly GCA_029286625.1. Classification (NCBI taxonomy): domain Eukaryota; kingdom Metazoa; phylum Arthropoda; class Insecta; order Lepidoptera; family Papilionidae; genus Parnassius; species Parnassius orleans. Next base: position 244,979 of record JAGSMP010000193.1, read on the forward strand.
CGGTGTGCCTCCAGTTTCGTACTTCTGCGTCAGCGCCAAAGTGCCTCCATATGACAGAACTCGGTTACCTGTTATATAAATAAAATAAAATAAAAAACGTGTTAAAAAGACAGTTTGATTAATTTATTTCAGCTGGTAAGTGACCTTATATCTATTTTTATTAAAAACTGAAGTGACAAACTTGATCTTAAAGTCCACCTGTTATTAAGTGTTTACTGTATAGTCCATGAACACCTGCAACCAACTTCGAACATAGGAGGTTACAGATGAGTTGTCCACCTCTCAGTGTTAACCCTTTGCCTGTCCCGTGCATTACATGTGATTCATTGCTATAGTGTTACTATTGCGTCTGCCAGCTGGACAGTCAAAGTGTTAAGATGACATACCTCACAGCGTGTGATTACCGGCTCTCTACACCCTTCACAGCGGAACACAGCAGTGTAAGCACTGCTAGTTGGCCGCAGAAATAGGTAAGATGATGGTAGCTATCCTAACGGACTTCTAGACAGAAAAGGAGTTATGCCCGGTTTACATTATTCCAGTCCAGTGATCCAGCGAGAATCCAGTCCAGTGCTGGACTGGATCTGTATCGTCTACATTATTCCAGTATTTTAGAAGCCGTTGATGTGTGAACACTACAGTGACAACGATTTCAAGAAGAGATCAGTTTCAATTCACCATTGTTAAATCCTTTCTTCTTCGCAGTCCGCAAAAACAACCAACACGTGTTTACTATACAATTGTCGTGTCAGCACTGGAATGGCACTGGATTGGCCGTCTACATTTTCCAGTTGCACTGGATTGGTCGCACTGGATTCAAAAGTAAACCGTCAATCCAGTTACTGGACTGGAATGCGCACTGGATTCAGTGCATTCCAGTACCGGTTTAAATTTTTCCAGTAAGCAATCCAGCGCTGGATTCCATCGTTGAACTGGACTAATGTAAACCGGGCATTATATTACCAATTAACCCTTTCGCTGTCCCGTGCACTACATATAGGTCATTGCTATATTGTCTTACCATTGTGTCTGAAAACCAGACAGTGAAAGTGTTAAGATGGTGCGTGCCAATTTTTCTATTACTTTGCTATAATGATATCACGAAATTAAAATAAAATAGCAAAAGGTATAGATAGTCGTCCATAATACGTACAGCAAAGTAGTGGAATAATTGGCCAGCATCTGTCTTTCCATCCGATTACAATGTGGGTGTCTTTTAGGCAAGAGTAAATAGGCTTTTGTTAAGGTAAGCCATCGCGCTTTACCATCTTCCGCTACATCACCACTTACCATCAGATGGGATAGTAGTCAAGCACTACCTGATAATAGCTTAAAATAATTTAGCAGAGTATATAAAATATAGAAAATTAAACTTTCTAAAACCCCTATGAAAGTTTCATTTAATGCAACAGTATTCAACAGTATTCGCGTAAACATAATATTAGAAGTACGAGAAAATTAATTTTAAACTCCATTTACCTGGAAAACCGGGCAGAGACCAGTAGAGTTCCTTATCCGGCCTGGACGAAAACACATACATCAGCTCGCTCTCGTGCGGCACGGGCACGAACTGGTCGTTGATAACCTCGGACGCATACAAGTCCATAAGACTGTAGCCTCCGTTATTCTCGCCGAAGATCGGTGCCGCCATCGGTATTCTCGAATAGTGCGTTGCCTTAAAAAGGAATTTAAGGTTATTTTATGTAAGCGGAAGAGTAAACTAACGTGTTCGAAAATATTTAATTTTTTTTAAATCACAAGGTACCAAAGAAAAGCAGTTAAACAGACATAAATTATTCATATTTAATGAGGGCTAATATTCTTACGTTCACCAGATGTCGCTAGTTGGGAATAAGGCTAACTTATATGTTACGCGGGTGGTCATACAGTGTTATCATCGTTGAAAAGTAGCGATTTAATTATAAGTTTTCAGTTTCTAGTGAATAAATATACACAAAACAATGTCTCAGTGCTGCAGGTATTCTTTAATATTTATCCATTTATCCAGGTTTATCCATTTCTAATCTTATTAATAAAAATATAACTAATATTTTAGAAAGAAACATTAATCTCTACACTATTCTAAGAAATTAACTTCCCCCGCTTTGTAATCTGTCAAATATTTCACCTCATTCCTAAGTGGTGCCGCCCTGGTGGCAGAAAAAGTCGTGGATAAGATCTTTTATGAATTCTTCACAAGGTAACAACAAAGCTTTTAGTCGACTTCAAAAAAGGAAGAGGTACTCAATTCGACTATAATATATATAATCTTTGCCAATTTAGAACCAATTTTATCGATTTTTTTTTTTCAATAAATAGAACAAGGGTGGTCCTACATAAATATAAAAAAATATTTCACAGCTAAGTGCAGAAAAAACGGTATGAAGCTTTTAGTGTAACTTTTTAGACGATATTCTAGTTGTACCTTGTGCGCGTGATACTCCTTAGCCCTCTTTAATGCATCGATACACTATGTCTTAGCACTGATTACAGAAGCTGTTATGTTAAAATTATATTATTCCTTTTAGTTCTCTCAAGTCGGTTTTAACTTTTATCATCATAGCAGAATATTAGCGTCAATAGGAGCTTTCCAAAGAAATCTGCATATGTTTCTGGATTGGTCTGTTTAGCTAAGATGCAAGCTCGTAGATCGTAGAGGTTTAGCCGATGTCGATATTTCGTATATCTTTCGATTGGGTTGACATTTTACGTTGCGACATGCTACATTTTTTAGTATTTTGTAACTTTTGTAATGTAGTAATTTTTGTTTTATATTTACGACTAGTTGTTCCCCGCGACTTCGCCCGCGTACAATTTAGGTTTTTTTTTTGCATTACAAACAGACACTCCAATTTTATTTATTTGTATAGATTACAGAAATCGTTCCATTTAATATTTAGTAATACAAAAAATATTTTGATTATATAGATGTCGTAAAACATAACGACAATAATTAATTTACTGTCGCAAGGCGGACGGACGTATTGTATCGCATTATTGTCGCGTTTAATGGAAAAATTACCTTACTCTAAAAATTGAAAGCTGAATTGTAAAAATCTGAGATAAGTTTTATGTGGTGACTTCATACAAAATTTTAGACCGTCGTTTGATGTAACCTGTGTAATGCATCTGACTTCACGCGTCCCCCATGAAGGAACCACCAGGTGTGTTAACACTGCCAAAATTGCGCTGCTGTATCAGCGGTTATATTTAATATGCGCTCGACATAAGTTCGGTGGAGTATGGTGAAGTATTAAATCAAGAAACAAGCTCTTAGTTTAACAGAAAACTTACTTCATGACAATCGGTGGTTGCTCCAGAGCAATAGCAAGAGAGGCAACCGAGGGCATTGCTGGCGTCCAGTCCGAAGGTACCAGGACGGCATTTGTCGCAGGAGATTCCTTCGACATTCTGTTTGCAGCGACAGTTGCCTGAACTATCGCAAGGAGCTTCTTCTCCGCGAGGATCACATCTACAACAAAAAAAAATTAGAAAACCATTTGAAATTATATATTGTACATGAAACACCATAGGCGATAAGCGGTATCAATAGAAACCTATGAATATTCCGCAGTAAGAACAGGGAAAGAACACACTTTGAAGGTTTTGTGGCACATTGGCTTAGCATTGAGATGCGACGTTGAGGCTTGCAGCTTCAAATCCCGCAAGGAATTTTTATAGCCTACTATAGGCCCTGGACACCTACATTAATCATCTATTAAGCATCGAAATACAGATGCCTTGTCATCTTAAAATGGAATGCCTCGTTTCCAGTAAAAGAGGATCTCCAGCTATCAACACTCATCATACGAAGCACAGCAACTTTAAGCTGCTGTTTTCGCTGCTATTCTGTGCAGCCATCACCAAAAACATAATTATGCTAATTTCATTTACTTTATGTATATCAACTCAAAATAATAAAAAAAACCACCTGCCAAGCGTGGCTACTATGGCAAATCGTCCCTATGTGGCAATCTATGGTAGAGGCCTGTGTTCAGCAGTGTTATAGTCTGTAATGGATGGATGGATATCAGGTTTTAGCGGAAACTAGACTGACGGCAGGTAGCTGCTCCTGTATTATTTTTTAAATAATGGTTTGAAGTGGATTTTTATATGTGAAAGTGAATGGAAACTGTGAATCAAGTACTCCGATGGTGATGTAAATCTCAAGTTAAGGTGTCTGTCTGCTTAGGCGCCTTGAGATACTATCGCCAACTGTCTGCTGGCTCAAGTTGCCGTCAAAATATCCCAAAAGCTACGCAATGTGACGCATCAACATATTGTGAAGCAGTGTACTTTAAAGGATCATTATCACTTGATACTGAGATAAATGAAGAGGTGGCTTAAAGGACAAGCATCCAAGCCAAAAATCTTAATAAAAAATTGAATGCATATCACGAAAACTATATAACTATACAGATTTCTATTTTAATATTTCTCTATAGCATACTTGACAGCGTTATCGTTATAGAAATTACTCACTCGCAGAAGATAGATGTGGTGGACTCGAATACACAATTTCCATATGCGTCCTTGACGTATCCATCTTTACAATATTCGCAGTTGACTCCGGCGGTGTTGTCGGCACAGTCCTGGATGAACAATGTTAAACATTTAAAACAATACTTGGAAAATTTAAACGGTAAAATATCAGAAGACTGACATGACTTTGAAATGTGTTAGAGTTGGCAATTTTTTTTATATATATGTGTAAATTATATAAGATCCCAAATCATAGGACATATATGATATTTTATGTAAGCCGCTATTTAAAATTGTATTTGAAATAATTTTCATTTAGAAATACTCCTTCTTATCTTAAGAATTAAAGCGCTTACTGTTTTTAGACTTACATCAATCACTAATAAAAAACTAGATACACAATAAGTTTTTTATTAGTGTATTATTTGTGTGTGTTTTTATTAGTGTATTTATTGTGTGTTATCGACCAAATTGGCGATATATTGAAAATGGGCCAAATTAAGAGTACCCATAACCGACGAGCGTGTATGCGTAGGTATATGCATGTGGAGGAGGCGAGAGAGGTGTGTCAGAATCGTGCCAAATGGAAGTCCATAGTCTCTGCCTACCCCTCTGGGTGACAGGCGTGAGTGTTTATGTATTATGTTTTTATACACAATCAGTGACAAAAAAATGTCCTTACCGAATGAGCGCCCACTCGAATATTTGGGTGCGCTTTTAATTTGTACGTAGCTTTGTGAATACAACTTTAGGCAATGCATTTAAGGTTGAATTTACATTAATGTATATTTATTTCAAGTAGAATTACGTCAAAACAATTGGCTACAGTTTTTAGAGAACTTTTGCACGGGATTGTGTATCTAGATTTTTATTAGTGATCGATGATTCTATATATAGCAAATTACTTATCTGTACGATTGTCATAATAGACATATAAAAAACACTATCATTAATGAATGCAGATTACGCTAAAGAAATGTATCGAACTTACAAACAAAACTTACTCTTTAATTATTACAATTTATAATATGCTATTATTTTGTTATTTCTGTTATTTTCTTGTAATATAACAATAGTCAAATCCCAACCCAAGCATACAACTGTAAAGGCTTTAAGATACTGTAAGTTCATACTGCGTAGATCGGAACAAAAATTAATAATTTTTAATTTGGAGGTAGCCGTGGTTAACTATGACATTGGGACGTCATACACCTCAGTCCCTCCGTGACCATGGGTGCTGTAAAGTACTCGAAAAATCCGTAAAACTAGTTTTATTTAAACAATAGTCAATTTTGTTTTTTTATTATTCTAATTAAAAATATTTAGCATACATCATATTTTGTAAAACGTCTCTCACAATATATTAGACACATATTCATGACATATTCATAACTTTTAAACAATCACTTTATATTCAATCCAGACAAAACTGTCCTTAATTAGAAGATTGTGAATAGATATAATAAGAATATCAATTATTTCAATTTGAATTTTAATAAGCATCAAAATAGCTTTGATAACTTACGAAGCACTCTCCGGTCTCAGGGTGGCACATGTTGGAGTGTCCGTTACATTCGCAAATGTCGCAATGCTTCAAGTAGAGGCCTCTCATACTCCTAGAGAAAGAATATATACAATTTTGTTTAACTTACATAAATAATGTTTAAAAACAAGTTAAAGGTAAAAGTAAATTGGATTCCTTTTAATAAAGACATTTTAAGCCTATAACAATATACTAAATTGATTTCATACACGGGACATATATAGACTAGATTCATATGGAAGAGTTGACTGCGTCGTCGGTGTAGGAGGTAGTGTAAGCGCGATTGCTGTTTATGAAGCCCCGGGTTTGAATCTTGGATGGCCCAAAATCAGTATTGGTAGTATATAATTAAATAATCATTTGATTTAGGTCGTCCTTAATTTTGGAGAATTTGATTTAAAAAAAAAAAAATTCTACCAACCTTGTGTAGCCAGGAGCACAATTCTCGCAGGAGGTTCCAATGTAGCCGGTGGGGCAAGCGCAATGTTCCACGTGAAGAGCCATAGGACCATTGCCATTGGGTTCCGCGGTCTCCATGGTAGCGGTGACAATCGAAGCCAGGTCGTTGGAAGTGTATGATGCCTTAACTAAGATCGTCTTCAAATGAGCTAAGGCCAGGAGGAAGTGCTCACGGGATACTTCTTTACCGTCGGGTCTGTTGAAAAGATAGAAGATTATAAAACTTATTTTGTTAAACAATTTAAATTTTAATGGAATAAAAAAGTTTTACTTAATTATAAATCTGAGCCTAGGTATTAACGATAGATATAAAAATTAATAAGCTAAGATCCACTTAATATCCATTTATTTATTTCGCGGATCTTAGCTAATAAATGTTTGTTATTTGGATAAATATTGACATTATCAGTGTATATACCCTGGGACTCTGGGTATATAATACCCTGATAATATTATGTGATAGTAAGCTGTTTTTTTTTTTCAAAAATAGTCCCGCTGGGTTTCTTGCTCGTTCTTTCCAGGGCAGAGGTATTTTCTGAACCAGACGTTAATTCAATTTAAGAATGATTTTCAATAAGTATTATTTATAATCTATATTGTATAAAATAGTTTATATTTCAACTCTTTTACTTTTATTTTTCATTTGTAAAATAAAAGATATGCTTACCTCTGCCATCCCTTTTCTAACAGTTGCACTCTGGCGGTCAATGATCCGTCGTCGCTAGGTTCAAAGTTACCAAAGTAGTGGAATGTAACATCCTGTAAAAAAAATTGTAGTTTAGCAGTGATACAAATAAAAAGTCTGTTGGGTGTGAGTGACGAGAACCTCCTGATCACCAATAATAAGGGTCCTCCCTTTTTATTGTTGATAAGGCATTCGGTGTAAGCCCTCAGGGGTGACAACGCATCTGAAGTTCGTTTCTTAATAGAATGTAAATGTAAATGGCAACGGGCCACAGCATTCACTTATCATCAGGTGCACACTGTGCTCGTTTGTCACCCTTATTTCTATAACAACGCAAAAGAAATCATTCTTATTTCTTATTTTAAAAAACTTAACCTCCACCCTAGGATTTTCTCCTGTATCGTGGGGGCAGTTTCCAAACATAAATTGCACAAGGACAAACATCCAGACCCGAAACAATTATTTGTAAGCCATACAAACACTTGTTCCGTGCGGTATTCGAACCCGTGGTGCTTAGCGCTGCAATTCAATTGCTAAGCCACTGCGCCACGGAGCCGTCAAAAGAAATTTTATGCTAGATGTAAATTATCATCCCGTGGGTGCCGTAAGAGACAACAGAGGGCAATGATGCAGGAGATGGGCAGCAGCACCTTCCTAATAACAAATCAAAGTAATAAAAAACTGCGGTTGCCAATCTAAAATAATAAAAACTGTGGTAGGCTCTGGCACTGGCAGTCATATGACGCCGGAAAATATATTCTAAATATGAACCCAAATTAAGTAGGTGATTTGAGAAGCATTACTAGTGCGTGGGTGTCGGCTTTGCGTCCACCACCACGGGCAAGTTGCCTACATAATTATGCTAGCACTTGAAAAGGTATGCCCAGCAGTGGACTTCAAAAGGCCATTGATGTGCAGAATGAAACTGCATACAGTAGCACTCGCTTAATCTTACATACCTTAACACTTTTTCACTATTACACACCATATAATGTCAAGACAAAGAAGTCCTGATGAGACATTGTTTGAAAATAGAATATATTCCTATGGAGCTACTAAGAAATATGGACAAGTATAAAGCAGACCTATTTTTACAAAACAATTTAAAGTGATAAACTTTAACAAAATATTCGGTAAAATAAAAATAAGAGACTGCAAGCATTAAAATATCTTTGTTTAAAACCCCTGACTGAGTAGGGAAGGTATATATAAAATCAAAATGCTAAATGGAAGGTGCTATAAGCAACTGTAATTTCAAACACTATCTCAATGTAATTTGGTCCTCCTTTTTTTTCCTAACCCATATAGAGATGATGATTTTTTTTGAAGTGAAAAGTTCTTTAGAATCATTGTGATTTGAAAATTAATGAAGCGAAAAAGCGACACTAAAAAGAGACAAACATATACATCTATAGGATTTAGCCTGCGAGAGAATAAGATAGAATACAGTATACAATGTTTCCTATTATCTCAGGCTGCTTTTCTGGTTTCACTTCTACCGCGTTTGTTTGTTTGTTTTTTGATTGCCTCGTTGGTCTAGTGGTTGTAGTAGTGCGACTGCTGATCATGAGGTCCTGGGTTCGAATCCCGGGTCGGGCAAAAAAAATCAGTTATTGAGCTTTTCCATCAATAAATTCTTAGTAGCTGCCCGGAGTCAGGAAGCTGGCGGTGTCTCACCCCCGTGCCTCGGAAAGCATGTTAAGCCGTTGGTCCTGCGCCTGATCTCTCTCCGGTTTACCGTCCCAACAGACTATGAGAGTGAGGGAATAGAGTGCACCTGTGCTCGCGCATACACTTGGGCACTATAATCCTGTCCTGCGCCGATGGCTAGTCTCCATTGAGGCTGGCCGCCGTGAACGAAATTCGGTCTGGAGGACATTATTATTATTATTATTATACTACCTACTTTTGGCTTAATGTGGCCCGAGTAGCTGCTCTTTGGACTCTGCCTATATCCTATAGAGGATTGTAGGCATGATGCTATGATAAGAGTACATACCAGTTTGCGTGTTTTTAAAAAGGCCAGCATTGTGTTTAGAATTTTTGTTTATTTTTTTTTATATAAGAGGGGGCAAATGATCATGCGGCTCACCTGATGGTGACTACCACCACCCATGAGCAACTGCAACACCAGGAGAATTGCAGGTGAGGCCTTTCAAAAATGAGTAGGTTCTTTACTTGAAGGTCCCTAAGTCGTATTGGTCTGGAAAAATCACTGATGGTGGCCGATTTCATAAGGATCTACTACATGATTTTTTCTAGTATTATTTAGATAGCAAAAATAATGATAAACTTACACTTATAAGTTGGACATCAGCTGCATTGTTCCTAGGACCATAAGGTGGTACATTATTGAGGTTGTAGCTCAAGTAACCGCCATACGCTGTCACTTTATCACCAGCAAAACTGCTGAAAAAAAATACAATTAACATATTATGCTGCGAAAAATTGAAACAGTATGAATTAATGGAAAAATAAAATACAGTTGATATTATTTATACAACATAAAGATTAACAATACAAATTCATATTGAAATACCTAGGAGGCAAACTCCAGTAGTAAATTGTAGGTCGAGATCTATCGAAACCAGACAGTCGGATTTCACCCCTGAATAACTGTGGCTGTAGGTTTGTTTCGGTGGGGGTCATGTATCGTATAGCACCACCTTCATTAGATGGTGCACTAGAGTACACTTTCACTTGGTTGATTATGTTGGGGTTATTGAAACTGACTGTCGTGTTCTGTCTGCGGAGATTTGTACTGCTGCTGCATTGCTGTGAGACTCAGAACAGAAGCACAGGGCGCAGCCATGCCTGAAATAAATCAGATATATTATGCATTTTACTTTTGCTTGTTCAAATTTACTGATTGTTTCATAACTAACTTTTAAAATTGCATATTATTCAGTTAAGATATACATTTAATAAAATGAATATTATTATGTTAACTTACTGAGAATTGCAAATTTTCCTACATTCTAAACATGTTAATCATTGTACAGGAAACAATCTTAAATAATTTAATGATTCTAAAGATGTCACGAAATCTAAATAATGCCATTTAGGTCATTTATAATATGGAATAGATATTGATAATCACCTCGTGTTTGTATTTTATATTTATTTTTTAATAAAGAAGAGATAACAAAAGGTAGATTACATTTACATACTTCTTTTATAACAAAACTTAAGATATCTTTCTTCTTGTATTTATTAATTAGAATACAATAGAATAGAATTAATTTAATTTGCTATTTGATATTAATTATGATAATAAAAGTATCACCAAATCCTGCCTTGATGAATGCTTACAATATTATAAACAATATAAAAATTTAAATCATTATCCTTATGTTATTAAATCATTACTAAATAAAAATGGCTAATAAATCATGTTACCAATGACTATTACAGCTAAAGTCCACTGATGAATCCTCTATAGATTTTGTATTAGGGAATCTTTGCAATCTTTGAATCTGTATTGAAATATTTGCCATAGTTGCAATACTTGCCAGGCTGGTTGATAATTGCACTTTTTTAATTTTTAGTTGTCATTAGGAAGACGCTGCTGCCCATCTCCTGGTTTGTTTACCTCTGTCCACTCTTATAATATCCATAGGACAATTCGGAGTAGTGGATAGTCTTACACCTCCTATACATGGTTATGTATGTATTGCGGTCACAAATACAATGGAATATTTTTATGTCAAAATACATGTTATCATACAGTTACAAATAACAAAATACTTCAAATGTCACATTTTACAGTCAATAATTTCAATATATTTTGTCCGGCAAATGATTAAATATTTTTAATCCCTAACTATGAAAACTTTTAGCGAAAAGTTCTGTCCTAGATGCATGGTATGGTATAATATTAACTTTTTTATTGTACCTGAAGTCCTCAGAAAGATAGAAGGATCCATTCTTGCACTCGTCACAGTATCGGCCCTGGACGTTATCCTTGCATACACATTCATCTGGACGGCGGACACTACTTGTTCCAAGAGCATTGCAGTTGTCTGAGGGTTTGGGTTTGCAAGAATCTCCTGGGATTAATGGATTACCGACATAGTTCTCAGAGCAATAGCGGCAGTCGGGACCTTCATATCTATTAAAATATAATAAAAATACTCAATATAAATGTTGTAATATGAATCTTTATGTAAGTAATAACTACATTAGGTAATTGGTGTTTAAGATACAATACTAAAATATATTATTCTTTCTATTCTTGACACAAAACAGCAGCGATTGCAATGCTGTTTTCTAGTCTGAATAGTATAGAGAACTAGTACAATAACAGGCTGGTGTTTTGAGGCGACAATGGATCTATAACATTCTTTCTTTGAAGTTAGCTGCGGGTATCCATGGACTGCAGTAGACACTTATCATCAGGTGGACTGTAAGTTCGACTGTAACTTCAGTTTTATAAAAAGAATCTTAATATTAGGTAATAATTATTTACACCATTTAATTGGAATATAAATTGTGTGAATATTAATATTATAAAATATTTAAACATAAAACTGAGAGTTGACTTGTTAAGGAAACTGTTAAATTCATATATTTAAGTTGTTCGAATCAAAATAATTTACATAACATAACAATAAGTATACAATATTTATTATGGTAATAATAATTCAACCTATTCTTCATAATATAGTGCCACAAACACTGGCTGTGTTTACTCGCTGAATGGGTATACTTAGCCTTTGTACGAGAAAAGAACCTGCCTTCTTGCCACTAGGGGCGACGATTAGCCGTAGATACAGGCATTTTATCGCATGTGGGCCCACGAAACAAAAATCTCTACTTATTGCAATTGGCACAAATATGTAGGTAGTCAAATACACTTTCGTTTACATTATTTTACATCCTCCTATCAATACTCTTAATAAAGCTAGTAGAAATCTTACATACCCAGAGAAACAATCACAGATGACTTCTCCACTGGCTCCAACGGAACAAGTTCTCGCAAACTGATTGCCGCGGTTGGTAAGTGGACATGGGCATGGTTTGCAGTCGTAGCCACTGTTAGGGTCTCCATAAGTTCCTTCTGGACATGTCTTCTTTGGCACACAGTCGCCCAGCCATGGTCCGTTCTTTACACGTACGTGATCTGCTGCACATTTCTACAGGAAGAGTATTTTGTGGTTTTAGATTACTCTATTAACAATAACAAGGTTAATTGCTCTGATTTAAGCCGCTAATAAAATGTACTCTATAAACTCTGTGAGCAAAACAAAAACAAACGAATCAATAACGCAACGCACAGTTTAGCTTGCTATTATCATCGATGATCATAGAACATCGATGTCAAAAATTTAAACATCGATGGCAATAAACCCATAATCGATTATTGGGAACTTGCGAACACTGTGTACCCGCGAAATCAATATCAACTAAATCTTGCATCTCCTCTAAAATATTTAAAATATTAAATAATTCAGAATTCCTGAACGCATCGATAACGTAAAAATATATCAATATGATCAAATTTAACTGTCAAATGTAATGTCGCAGTTGTCACTGATTTCGCTTTGTTATTCTGTGGTGTCGTTGTTGGTTGTCTATTTCTTTGTCGGTTGTTTTTTAAAAAATCCGATGGTTGATCTTAAACAACATCCAATGCACGTTTAGAACAATGTTATTGGTTCTACCTATCTAAAATTAAAAAAATTATTTGATCACAATCGCTACATCAAGGTCATCTGAGCGGTTATCTACCGACTTCAAAAAGGAGGAGGTACTCAATTCAACTGTATGTTCTTTTTTTTAATGTGTGTTGCCTCATAACTTTTTTCTGGGTAAACCGATTTCGATGATTCTTTTTATTTAAAAGCTAGTGCTTCTCATGTGGTCTCATTTAAATTTGATCGAAGTCTGACCAATAGTTTTTGAGTTATCCTTAATAATTTATATTGAAGTCGGTTGTACAAAATTTTTAATTTTAAATTATTTTCAAAAGCTAGCTCAACTCTTTATCAATAGAGAAATAGATTGAAAGGTACTTCTTTACCAAAATAACTACTTCTTCAATCAATCGGCAAAAATATTGGACTATATAACAAATGAACTAGATATTTGTGAACTTCTACCAATTTTTCTAATTACTGTTTTACACTACATTATTTATTAATTTCTTTTATTTCATTAATTATAAAATATAAACAACATGACTATTTTTTTATTCATCTAATTCCAACCTATTAAATACATGTGCAAAGAACATCGATAATGGCCAACATCGATGTTTTGAGTAGGATAAACATCGATGTTGAGCTATCGATGCCAACATCGATGTCATCATCGATGTTTCTGCAACATCGATCAACCCTACTTGCTACATATTTATTTATCTATGACACAATTATCTAATCTCCGCTCCACACTCGTCTGAGAATTGCGTGCGAAGGGTGCTTACATAAAGAAACAGATTTCCGGTACAGATAAATCTGTGCTGGTCGGTACCGATCGGTGCAAGTATAATATGTATTTCTATGATATCTTATGCGGTCATAAACATAAAAACTCACGCCTGTCACCCAGAGGGGTAGGCAGAGACTATGTACTTCCATTTGGCACGATCCTGACACACCTCTCTCGCCTCTTCCACATCCATATACCTACGCATACACGCTCGTCGGTTAAGGGTACTCTTAATTTGGCCCATTTTCCATATATCGCCAATTTGGTGTATAAATTTTCGCCTAGGGCGTCCCTTCCCGACTCTGCCGTTCACCTCTGCCACATAAATTTGCTTTGTCACTCTTTCCTCATTCATTCTTTCTACATGACCATTGCAAACCACACTCTTCTCTTATCACATAATTTCTCACTCTGTCATTCAGATTCAGCCCTAACATACTCCTTAATGACCGCATTTCTGCAGCATTTATTCCACTCTCATGCTTCTTCTGCCACACCCAACTTTCACGACCATACATTAAAGTAGGGACTAACACAGCATTGTGAATTGCCATACGTGCCTTTTTGGACACATTCTGACTTTCCACAACAGAGTGTAGAACCCCATTTACTTTATTTCCTGCGTTCACTCGTCGTTCTGTATCCTTATCATATCTACCATCCCTGCTAAATACACATCCCAAATACACAAACTCATCTACTTGCTCGACCAATTCCCCTTCTATTCTTATTTCACATACCGTTTTACTTTCTTCTCTTTCAAAAACCATAACTTTCGTCTTACTCGCGTTCACTTTCATTCCCCTTTCTTTTAATGAACTGTTCACTGACGACGCGAGTATGACTTGATCATCGGCGTACAAAAGGCATTTGACGGTTAACTCACCCATTCTTAACCCGCATTCATCAACTTTCTAATTTTCCAAACAACTGTCCATAAATAGGTTGAACAGCCACGGTGAAGCCACACAGCCCTGTCTTTACCTTTTATGGATGCCAAACCAGTCCGAGTAGGCCCCGTTGATCCTGACACAAGCACTGGAGTCCCTATACAGAGACTTCAAGAGCGCTCAACCCAAATGAGTTCAGTGTTTGCCATAACACATCCCTGTCTACTCTGTCATAAGCCTTTTCCAAGTCCACGAACGCGCAAAAAAAACCTTTTGGTTTTTCGCCAAAAACTTCTCCGCGATCATGCGCATGGAAAAGACCTGATCCGTACATCCCATTCCCTTTCTAAATCCCGCTTGCAAATCCTAAATTTTTCCATCAGTATCTTTATAACTCTTTCAATTAGCATACAGTTTTCCCACAATGCTAAGAAGGCTGATACCACGGTAGTTTTTACAGTCATGCTGCGATCCTTTTCCTTTATATAGTGGGACTATCACGGCTTTGCACCAGTTACAGTCACCAGGTACCCGCTTAAGTTCCCAACACAAATTAAACAAGGTGTACAGCAGGTCTGCCACCACTCCCTCTCCTTCTCCACTCCCTGCCCTTAGCATTTCGAGTGATACTCTATCATATCCGGTTGCCTTACCTGCTTTCATACTTTTCATTGCTTTCATTATTTCATCTATACTGATCTCTCTATCTCTTTCCTCTTCTTTCGGAATTTCTATTTCATTTAATTCAAACATCTCATCACTCATAAACACGCTTTCAAAGTTTTCCTTCCATCTCCTTAAACTCGACACGTCGTCATTCAGAATACAGCCATTCTGGTCTCGTATAGCATTCATTCTAGGCTGTTTTGAATGTCCCCTGGCAGTTCTTACGAGTTTCCAGAACATTTTAATATTTGCCTGGAAGTTATCCGATATTCTTCTATCATTCTTATCCGTTCTTTCTTGCTTTTTCCTTTCAACTACTTCTTTTACTCTCTTATTTAGATGTCTAAAGACTGTTTTTTTTCTTTCAATATCATCATTCATACCGCTAGAATAACTAGCCTTGGTTGCTAGTAAATCTAGAAATGCTCTCTTCTTTGATTCTACTTTCATCCGTACCTCATTATCCCACCATAAAGTGTTATTTTTCCTTTCATTCGTTCTCTTACTTACACCACATACTTCGGTAGCTGCATCCACCAAACGTTTCTTGACATTATACCACACAGTCTCCAAGTCTAAATCATTCATACACAATTCATCCATAGTACTTATATTTTCTCTCAGTATATACTTATAGTATATTACTTATAACTTCTCTTTCACACCTTCATCTTGTAACCTCTCTGTTCTTATACGCTGTAACGCAGTGGTAGACACAGATGTCCGATGCCGCCAACATCTGAATAGACCATTAATTCGGCATAAGACCAAGTAATGATCCATCCCTATATTGGACCCGCGGTAAACCCTTGTATCTACCACTGCGCTCCTCATTCTTTCATCCACAATAATGAAATCTATCATGCTTCTATCACCACCTCTTTCCCATGTATACATGTGAATCTTCTTATAACGAAAGAAAGTGTTCGTCACAAAAAGATTCTTTTCCACACATACGGTGAGGAGGCTTTCACCATTCTCATTTATACTTTCATCACCAAACGTTCCCAATATCCTTTCATAACCAAGCCTCTTCACGCCAACCCTTCCATTAAAATCTCCTAATATAACAATATTTTCATTACCCTTGCATTTCATTAGCACCATCCTTACCATCTCCCAAAACTGCTCTCGGATATAAGTGGGCTTAGACATGTCTGGGGCGTAGACCCCTAGAACAAACAACTTCTTTAAGCCCACTTTCATTCGTATCCAGGTATAGGTGGTGATAGAAGCAAAATGCAAAAGCATTATGCGGTCACTTATAAAGAAACAGCTTTAAACTTGTCGGTGCCAACTATCTGTACCGAGCCATACGGATGTAAGCGTTTGCCGCTGTAGGGTGTGTGTGTGTTTATGAAAATGGATGTGGATAACGAAGTTTTGATAGCCTTGGTATTTGACATTTGAACTTAATTAAGCGATGTTCTATTTAATTTAATATGTAGTTAAATGTTTCTCGTGCCATCCTGGTATAATCATAAAACCTGTGTTCATCAAACTTTGTCTTTTATAAATAAATGATAATATGACCCATATTTTTTTCTTATCCTGTTAATATAAGAGATACTGACGGTTCTTTTCTTTCTAAATTAAAAAATAAACACTTTCCAAAAGTAAAAAAATCGTCGTCCGAGGAACTGGAGGCCATGGTTGTCAATAAGGACAGATTTACCTGTTTCTTTATGCAGGTTAACCATGCACCGATCGGTACCGACCAGCACAGATTTGTCTGTACCGGAAACCTGTTTCTTTAAAAAAAAGTAAGCACCCGAAGTCGCGAAGAGGGCAAGAACATTGTAGGTACGAACCTATACTTTTTGGTACGAACTTTTGCATGCATAATGTGGAACTGATTCGCAATTTCACGCTAGCTAAAATAGCATTGTTCCCCAAATTATGAGGCACCACACTAAGCACCGTTTATACTTTAGTATCGGCAACATTTGATTTAAAGTAGTTACTATAGTTAAGGATTAATAAACTAAACCAAGAATAATCGACTTTATGATAAAATAGGTTGGATAATATATTCATAGTTACAATACATTATAATTATTATTTTGATACTCATTACTCAATTATTAATAAATACCTTATTACTAATAAATAACTTGCAATAAATATCTACCTAATTAAAAAGTATATTAATGTAGTTTTGTAAAGAAGTCTATTAACGATTTTCGTTTTCTCCTGTTCTCCAACCTACAATTTTTTTTACGTTTAGTACGCTAATACGCATAACAAAGTACTCTGTGGCTCATAACAGGAGACGTAGCAATAGCTACTTCGCCGACCATCTCCTTTAAATGTGCGAACTAATGTGTGTACTTAGAGAAACCATTGCGAGTGTGAGTATGGATTCATTGCTTATTTAGCCGTAATGTCGCGCAGCGCACGACTCGTTGAGTAAGTGTAGAACTGGCATTAGTTAGTAATGATGCCAGTGTCACTCACTGTCATATTTGACAAAATGTCAAATCAATGAGGGCATCCACGACTTTTTCTGCCACCAGGGCGGCGCCACTAGAAAGTGAGGTATAATATTTTTGACAGATTTCATAGCGGGGAAGTTAATTTGTTCGGAAAATGTAAAAGTTATTGTTTCTTTCTGTACTATTAGCTATATTTTATATTAATAACATTAAAAATAAATAAATCAAACCACAGATATTCATAAAAGTAATTTTTTTTAAAAAAGTTAAAAATGTGCAAAAATGTGTTTTGTGTATTAATATAATACTCTAGAAACTGATAATATTTTTTCATTTTTTCATTTTCATTTTCAATTAAATTATATTGTGTAACAAAAAACTTTACCTCAGTGTCAACTAGCGACATCTGGTGAGCAGAAAATTATTAGCCCTCATTGCGTGACCATAGAAGCAAAACTTGGGGACTTGGGATTGGCTAGTTCTTGAAGGCTTCAATAGATGGCAGTATTTCATTTTCGACTGATTTAAATAGGTACTGGACTGATGACAACGATTAGGTATATTCTTAGATGAGTTCTTAGAGTATTTATAATACTCTAAGATTATATTACAGTGATTAAATACGCTGAGGATGTTGATGACATTTATTATTCATCTAATAATAATAATTATAAAAAAAAAAAGACAATTCTCTACAACTATGATCGACTCACTCGACCTCAAGCGAATAGTTGGGGTAAGTAGTTAAAACTACAATTTTGCGAAGTTACCTGGCAAGACAATCCTTCGTATCCGGGTGGACAAGTACACTCTTCAACAAGACTGGCGGCTCCAAGACCAACGTTGATGTGCTGAGCAGATTCCATCGCAAAGTCCGTAATATTAACACCAGCGTTGTTTATGCCCGCGCGTATGAGAATCATTTCAATGTTGTCCAAACTGGAGAAAAAAATATTAACGGTACAAAGAATACAAGCTCTTTGACGGAAAAGTGATTGAACTTTTTTTTGTTGATTAAGTTTTACCGTTATTGTTAATTAAATATGTTATAACTTACGCCATCATAATGTCTTCCCTGGAAGCAGGCTCGGGCCCTCTGGAAGTAGGTTTCAGCCAGTTGCCAGGTGTAAGACGGGCTTCAATGTAAGCGTCTCGTGAGATTTCTCCGCGGTATTTGTAATTAAGGCTCTGGTACTTGCCCTGCAATTAATTAATATAAATAAATTTTATTTATGGTAATATAGGTACCTATGCACTACAAAGTCCTAGTACAATAACATTGGAGTGATAACAATAATTTAAAATCAATAAATTACCTTTATTATAATATCAGGTGTGTCATCAGAACTAAATCTTGTAGAGTGCGGAGAGAGGTTGTATCTGATGTGACCGCCGTAGGAAGTGAGCTGGTTGCCATTGTAGGTCTCTGGGAGGGTCAGGTATGGCTTTGCGTCGGTGTTTCTTGGCCAGAATGAACCCAAATCTAGTTTAGTGACCTATAATAATATATTATATTTTACGGATCGAGCAATATTACTTATTAATTGTTAGTATTTTGAGTGTAGTAAATTATAATAATTAGTCCGCCATCTTGGGCGATCCGCTATATTGGATTTAGAATGACGTCACTTAGCTAACCATGCATCTCTCTTATATCTTTGGGTAATGTATTATATATTATATAATTTAACTGCCATGGAATATGGTCCAGAACTGTATAGAGATAAAGTGGTTTTACGTAATATTAATTTATTTCTCTTCCTAAGTTGTATATTATGTCTATTAATATTATTATCATCAGCTTTTTCAAATATATCTAGTATATGTTTTCTTACTAATTTACATGATTCTAATATGTATAAAGGTGTAACTGTTAATATCTTGTATTGTATAAAACATGGTCTACAGCTTTCCCTAGAGTCAATATTTGCTAGAATTCTTATACTTTTTTTTTGAGCGATATGGAGTTATTGGATGTCTGTGCAGTTTGCAGTTTCCCCACAAGGGTACTTATACCGTAGCGTAACCACGCCACGCGTGTGCATTAGCGTTGTAGGTAGGCCATTTTGGCTGTATTTGTATTTGTGGACCTTTTTAACTCATTTAGCGCATATATATAAATGTAAACAATATTTTATAATTAAAACAAGAACTGATTGTCTACCATGTGTTTCATTTCTAAGTTTCAATATTCAATAATCCTGCCCTATTACGTAATAAGCCAACGCTTAATAAAAAAAAAGTAGCAATGCCTTTACCGTGGCTCCGTTCCTCATAGCTTGGTAGTAATATTGGTCGGTGATGGTATGAGTATCAATCTGTGTTTCGCCGTTGGAGGTCTGTTTGACACCCAGCAGCCTGGTGCCACCTTGTCCAAGTGGTGTCGGCATGTTGTACGTGAACAGATCGGCGCTGCGGCACACGTTCGATTCCCCGAAGCAGAAGCAGCGGATGCATTCATTTTGCGAACGGGCCTCGCTGTAATAATAAGAATAGAAATTATATATATCCGTTGATTCTCCCCACCATGAGAACCATTCCTAAATCCCTTACATTTACCAAAGCTGGGTATCTTAGTGAAGGTGAAGAACAAAATAAAGGAAGCCGTAATCTTGGATACGTCGGCGATCATACGTCGTCACCTCTCAATTTAAAAAAAGGTGCGCTAACGCTATTGGAAGTATATAATAGTAATAAGAAATTACGTTATAATGTAGTTTTTATTACAATTATCTGGACCTAGCTCATGACGTGACCGATATATGGGGTGGTCTGTCGACAAAATATTAAGTATTCCTGTAGTCTCTTCTACGAACGGGTTAATCCCGGTTATCCTCTCGGGTCATCTGAGGCAACTGCGATACCGTGACAGACCGCTCCGGGCCCTAAACTAACAAGAAAACGCAACAATATCGGGACAAATATTTCCATACTAAATTTCATGTCACCCAGCCGTGCCACCCAGGTGTAGTGTCAGGTTCGTTCATTCATTCACGAATGACTCCTGACACTGAACGAAGAGAATTTGAAGAATTACAGGCTGTGAGATATTTCAACGCATCTTGAATTCTTTGGTTGAAATTGAGGATGTTCAATAGCTGCCGTAGTGTATGTCAACCTTATATTATTAAAAATATACCTATTAAAGTATCCGGTTGGGCAGACGCCTGTCTTGTTGACATAGACGATCGAGTCTGGTGCGGCGAAGGTGGTACCGCTTCTGTTGATAGCCTCACAAGAGTATGCACCGCTGTCTTCCGACTGAAAGAAATATTATAGATCATTTTTTCGTAAAAAAAACATTATCAATATTAAATTATTTACTGTGGAATCGACTTAGACGTTTAAGTGGACAAATTCACACTCACTTGCATATCGTTGCACGTAAGCGTTCCGACTCCATTGATGCTGGTCGAAGTACACTTGGGTGGTACATGACCCCAGTTGAGACGCCAAGATATCAGAGGCATCGGCACTCCAACAGCTTCGCAGACCAAGACCAGACTTTCGCCGGGGTTCAGTCTCACGTTCGATGGTGCAGGTGGACGAGTTACGTGGACGGGAGCTGGTGGAATATATTTTTTTTAAATTATAATAATAATTTACAAAACTAAAAATGTAATAAAATACGCGGTCTGCAGGACCGATACTCGGGGTTTCGGTCACGGATCGCGGATTCAGCGGATTCACGCAGGACATGATCATAGTGCCAAGTGTATGTGCAAGCACAGGTGCACTCTATTCCCTATTCCCTCTATTCCCTCACTCTCATGGTCCGACAGGACGGTTGTCTGACATGACCGAAGAGAGGTTAGGCGCAGGACCAACGGCTTTACGTGCTCTCCAAAGCATGGTTATACGTGGTAGAGCCATGGCTCCACGTATAACCATGCTTTGAGAGCCCGTTCCAGCATGCTGCAGCTATATTACTGGCATAGTTGAAGCACGAATGGGTCGGCTCGACCGGGGAAGGACCACGCTCTCACAGAATACCAGCGTAAAATAGCAGCTTAACGTTGCTGTGTTTCGTATGGTGAGTGTAGAGAACCGGAGACCATTTTAACTGAAAACGAGGCATTGTATCTTAGTCCTCACGGGTGACAACATTTTGATTCTTTATCGAGGATAGATGTAGATGTCTATGGGTCACAGCAACCACTTACCATCAGGTGGACTGTGTGCTCGTTTGTCACCCATATCCTATAAAAAATGGGGGTGAAACACCGACAAATTCCTGACTCCAGGTTGCTACTAAAAATTTCTTGATAGAAAAACCTAGGAGTACCCTTAACCGACGAGCGTGTATGCGTAGATATATGGATGTAAAGGAGGCGAGAGAGGTGTGCCAGGGTCGTGCCAAATGGAAGTCCGTAGTCTCTGCCTACCCCTCTGGGTGACAGGCGTGAGTGTTTATGTATGTAAAAACCCAATAAGTGATTTTACGACTTGGAATTTAAACCCATGACCTCATGATTAGCAACCGCGTTTACGACTACTAGACCAATGAGCCAAGGGGGTCGCCAGCCGATGGCCCAGGGGTGGGGGGGGGGGCAAGTTCAATAGAGGATGAGAAAGTGTAGGTACAAGAGCACACCTCTATTGCGATTCTTACCCCTACGGCGATTGTAATAAGAACGGTAAAAATTCCAAATATTTGATGGAAGCAGCTAGTTCAGGACTGTGCTTTGTGGCCATCTGGCTGTAGTTCTTGGTGCCGCAAATAGTTCATCACGTTATTCTACTGTGAGTGTGTGATAAACATCTAACTTCTAAGCGACCTTGGCTCGAGTTCCTTAGAAATTATTTTATTATCTAATTTTCAACCACAGCGGTAACATCCAGATAATCGGAAGCATGCTCGGGATTATATCATTATGTCACAAGTATTATTACCCTGTATTATGACTTTAGCACGAATTGGTTGGCTCTATAGTAGCGCCACGCTCTCACAGAATACCAGCGTAAAAATGGCAGCATAATTCCATTTTGATTCTTAGTCGATGATGTATGTAGGTGTCCATTGGTCACAGCATCTACTTACCAACAGGTGGACTGTGTGTTTGTGTGTCACCCTTATTTTTATTTAAAAAAAAAACGTTTATTATCCGTCTTACAGGCTCGACGGTTGCGTGTGGGACCTTAAAAAGTTGAAGGAAATATTAGGTGCATACCACAGCCAATTTCGTCGGAGCTATCCTGGCAATCGAAGTGGCCATCGCAGTGGTAGGATTTAGGTATGCATTGTTTGTCCGAAGCGCAGGAGAACTCGACGGGTGAACACAGTTGTCCATACTCAGTGCGGCCGCAGTCGCGTTCGTCCGAGTTGTCGCCGCAGTCGTTTTCGGAGTCGCACACCCAGGTCTTGAGCACACATTTACCATTCGAGCATTGGTACTCGTTCGGTTCGCATTGTCCGTTTTGGTCTGTAACATATAATGTGTTTATAGTGTTCTCTAACATAAACTGCCGAATTTCGTCAATGATTTGACGATTAATGACAAGAATCGGAAACCCTTGGTAACAAAGCATTGCATCACAAATCGATATTCAGAAACAATATCGAGCTTAAACTAGATTGCTTAAACTCAAACTTCAAAACTTGAGTTTAGACAAGACTTTAGTGCAGACAAGGAGTATAATATGATTACTATTTGCAGAAATGTTGTTGTTTTCACACTGTATACTTCTTTGTTACCTTTTACAAAGAAGTACAGTGTGAAAACAAAAAAATTAATAAATAATGTTTTGATCACTATAATGTTATCACTATTTAATGGGTAGAGAGTACAGGGAATAACTATTCCTGCATCCTCCGTATTTAGGGACGAGACTCTGCCTACAGAGTTATGGAAAATCTATCCAAAATATTGAGCTCAAATTTTACAGTCAGATATTGGAGATGAGATAGACCGTGTATTGACAGTGTAAGAACGACTTCATATTAGAATTACTTTAACTTATTATTTACTTAAACTTAAGTTAAAATATGTATATTAATAATTTGACAACGGTGTTTTTAGTTTTTAATCGAAGATAAATGTGGGTGACTATGGGCTACTCTGACAGGAACACTCGTTAATAGCTAGTGGAAACTGATCCCCTAGCCATTACCGAGTGGTCTTGTCACCCTCACTTCCATAAAAATAAAGTTGGGAATATAATACTCACTGCAAGAGTCTTCATCGGATCTGTCACTGCAGTCGACTTTGCCGTCGCAAACCGCCGATTTAGGTATACATTGACCGTTGCCGCAAGTTGCCTCAGATGGTCTGCACGCGCGGAATGGTACGTTCGAGATTTGAGCTGCAAACATTTTTAAACACTTAGTTATCACCTTCAATCTACTACTAGAGTTTTCTATTTTCTGTTTTTAGAGTTTTATTATTAATAAATATAATTAATTAATAATTATCATTATATCATTAGTTCCTTATAGTAAAATATACTGAAATGTGAAAAACGGAATTACTGGAATAAACGGGCATTTGAGTACTTACGCTTATTTTCAACTACCAGCGTGACCCTCACTTCGGAGCCGGGATAGCCCAAATATCTGGGAGCTTGGCAAATGTAGACGCCGCTGTCAGATACCTGTTTACAGAAAGTGTACATAAATTTTTGGGTGGTGTAGCCGTACGGGAATCAATAACCCCACCTTGTTCCGTAGGACGTAACAGGCGACTATAGAAAAGCCCAGAAATCCCTTATAGAATCCGATAGATGGCGATACATATTTTCCACTCACTAATATTCGTACTTTCTAGATGTATAACGTTTTTGAACAGAAGTTGCGGCTGCGCTGTTCAGTGCATGTTACTGTACTTTGCATGTTCTAGAAATATTTCTCTGTTATGTTTTAGATATGCACGTTTCCTCCCAACGTTTCCTCGAACTTCTATGAATTTTGAGGCGAGCGCTCAACCCCTCAGCTACTACGGCTTACTTAGCTCAAAATTAAAATCCATTTGTTTCTTATCCAAATTAATGTTTCATTTGGAACTGGATCTCAAGATATACATCATAGTCCACGCCCAAGTGAACCACGTACTGTACGGGCCACGGAGTATAAAAAAAACAAGAGGGCGTGGAAAAGGCGCGGTAAAATATGGAACATACGAATGCTGGTACCTGTGCCAAAGCTGAGCGGGAGCGATTGTGAGCGAGTGAGTTGATATCATTCGATACGACCGAATGAAAAACGCTACACGACGTAAGAGTTGCTTGAGAGCGGGAGCTCAATGCTTTGAATATAGACATTTATATCTAGTATATGTACAATCAAATTTGAAATGGTATTATGTTGAACTGGTTATGCGAATGTTTCAAATGAATCGTTTCACTAAACGGGATTTTTTTAACTGATCCAGATAGAAACGAGATGCGTATGTATCATGTATAATGTACATGAAACATTTCAAGGATTTTGTCATGTTCGCAGTACCAATATTCTTGAACTATCGAATATTTCTCCATAGCTGTTCTGTTATTTTACACCTGACATATTATAAAGGAAGATAGTATTAATACCTGCAGGCGGATCGTCAACGCGATATCGTTATGAGAATAGCCCAAAATACACTTTCTGCTATGGTAAGCGTTCCTTCTTTTTTTTATTAAAACTTGCAATAATGTTATACTTACAGATACTTGGTTCATTTCGAGACGGCCATTGCGGTCCATAGTACCCGGTTTGAGAGGCCTACCGCCTTCCTTGACCCAACGAACAGGCGCGCGGTTTCGACCCTCGTCACGACATTGGAAGACAACGTCCCCGCCTAGAGTAAACATTTTATTTAATACCTAATCAACTTTTAGCCCTTGAAGCCCCTTGGATGCAACATTCCATTGCAGGCAAACAATTCAAAATAATAATATGTTGAAGATTCCTGTTGCACGTTCTAGTTCCAGAAGCACGTACCGATGGAGTTAAGCAGTGATGGTTCGTGAATAAATAAGAATGAAAGTCAACAAAATAATACATTTAATAAACCATATTCCTTATTTATAAAGGAACATATTTTATTACAATAAAATGTAGTGATGCCCTTGTATTATGAAGTATGTAATAATAACCCATTTTAGCCGACTTCAAGAAAAGATGAGGTTTACAATTCAACATGCTTTTTTATTTTATTTTTATGTTACGAGATATATTTCGAAGGTTATACATCAGGGTCGGTTCCATATGATTTTAGAAAAGAAATTCTACCCCTATTCTACTCTATTCTAAGGGTAGCAAAATAGGGGATGAAGTTTATAAGAACTATTTAGGTGACATTGAGATTGTGATATTTCTTGTCCACTTAAAAGAATTAAAAAAATAACTCATAACTAAAAGTAAAAGCCGACTTCAGAGAATTAAAAAGAATAAAATTATTTACTAATTTGAAGTCGGGGCTTTAATTTTTCTATACACTAATATGGTTTATGATTTTGTTGAAAGTTAATTTTATTATTACACTCTGTGACATAGGTGTAAACAAAAGTGATTGTTAAATGGGGTGAAATTCAAATTTGTTTACCCTATACTGCTTTATAACTTATTATTTATTAATCAGGAGTTGATAAATTTTATAGTAATATATTACAGTACTTTATATATATGCCATTTGTCACCATTAAGTATGTTAGAAGGAAAACAAACTCCAGCATTGTTAACGTTGCTATAACGCCGATAGATTAGCGCTCAATTCAAATAAGAATATAAAAATCATTTTAATTGCTTAAATCAAAAAAATATATATATTATGTTCATATTAATAAAATCAAACCATTAAAAGAGGCGGCCAGCTTTAAACGGGGTGACTTACTTTCTCTTAAATTAGGAAGCAATCAAAGGCAACTTACTGAAGTCATTCACCATAACATTCAACAAAATAAATAAAATCTTGCTTTACATTTAGTTTTCCCGCAGAAAAACTCCTTATCAAAAACTTTTTGTTTTAATTTGGATGCGCATGGCATACCGTGTCAGTGATGACTACGTGCTAGAAGCGGTTGTGAGCAACAGAAAATTATCTATTACTTACATTTATTATTATCAATTGTCCGTATTTATGCAAAAGGATAAATTTGCTCTGAATACTCTAAAACTTTCTAGATAGTTAAGAAAATGTGCATGTGGTTCCTTTTAACATTTACTAATTGTTAGGTTTTCTTATATACAAAAAAGAACCACAACCCAGGGATTTACTAATATAAATGAAACTATGTATTTATGTTATCATAATAAAGCTTTAATTCACAAAAAATATAAAATAATACATATAAAGAGCGTTTATTCGACGTTATCATCAAATTGGATTTCGAAATCCGCCGTGTCTAGTCCATCTATGTCGTCTTCTATTGCATCAACACAAATGAGACCATTGTAAAATCTCTGTGCATCTTTTGGAATGTGATGTAATATGGACTGAATATCGGCTAGTTTCGCTGGTGATACAGGCTTCCCTGACGGCCACAGAGGAACTAAATGTTCCGTCAAGATTGGTCTGCCACGAACATGTGCTCTTCCTATATTTACTTCCACAGAACTACCTGGGAAATCTGTTTTAAAATAAATTGAGTTTGGTGAGTCCCTTTTTAGGTATATTTGCCGAGTTTGTAGCCAATTAATACATTCTTTATTAATACCACGTTTTTTGTTAATAATCATTTTATCAACTTTAGAAGTTCCCAGAAAATCACATTTTGACATAACTGTAACTGTAAGCGGGTTCTTTTTCTTACAATTTTTCATAACCTGCACATAATCATCGGGAGTGTATAGTCTCGGATATTTCTTCATTGCAGTTTCAATGTGGGAAAAATCTCTGTCGTTGGGTAGGTAACTATGCCCGGGTATCAAAAATTTTTGTGTAATTTTTTTCAAGGTGGGATGAGAATGCAAAAATGCTTTTAACATCAAAACTATATTTATGTTACGATTCTGTCCACCACATGAATCGCTCCATAAAATTAGTTCCTGGACATCATCAGAAATGCATATTTCTGAAGATGTCGCCTAAATATTTTAATAGACAAGAACCGACTTCCTGGGCACCTTTGCCAGCCATTCCTTCTATCCAGACAAAGCACTCACTCAAGTTAGTCTTTGCAGAATAAATTCCCGTATTGTGCAGCCAAAGCTGACGTTTATAGTAAATAATTCCGGTAGGGATTTTAGGCATTGGCAGTGTTTTTTGGATTTAAATTTACATTTTTTTTTTTACATTGAGTAGCCAGAATAAAGTCAGACTTCATTTTATTTCGAGCCTCTTCCCATTTTCGGCAATGTTCTTCGCGTTCTGTAACAACCATAGTTTTTTCCTCAGCAGTTTTGCAACGAGTTAATTTCGCTTGTAATGTGTCACACTTGTTACAAGTATCTTTCTTAAGAGGCGCTCGTTTAAGATTGAAATATTTGTAAAATAACTTTGTATACATTGCC
The DNA here is from genome assembly GCA_029286625.1 of Parnassius orleans. Lineage (NCBI taxonomy): Eukaryota > Metazoa > Arthropoda > Insecta > Lepidoptera > Papilionidae > Parnassius > Parnassius orleans. The sequence continues at coordinate 273,000 of JAGSMP010000193.1, forward strand.
TTACTGACCTTCTCAGCTTCTTCTTTATGTTCACAGTTTAAATTGTACATCTTGTCTAATGTCATGTCTGGCATAAGATATTCGGTCTCGCGCTCACTTCTTCTATAGTGTGATTTATACTTAGGAAGAGAGTTTATATGGCATCTCACTTGTGAAACTATTTCGTTGCTGCATTTGTTCTTATCTCCACTTTTCGATCCTCTTCTGTCTATAAAATCCTGTGACCTCATTTTCAACAAAACAGTATTAACTCTCTTTGTAGAAACGCCAAGTGTTTTGACAAATAAATCCCGGCACACTTCGACTTTCTCCAATAGATATTTACGAGAGAAATTTTTCTTCATATTGCTATTAATCATTCTTCTTTTTACGTCGGCTTCTTAGACGCTCGCTGCGATGAACATATTTTGGGTATTGTAATTTTCTAGTTTGTAAAAACACTCAAATATTTTCTGTCGAATATTAGAATCTATTTTTTCCCAGCACTTTGTTTTACAATTACATTTAAAATCAACAAATGCTTTCGGTTGGACTTCGATGTTTTTATAGTTGTGAAAAGCCTTATTAGAATGTCTATTTTTCTTTCTTTCCATTCTAGATAGACCAACATACTTACACTTTCGGCCTTTCTTTGATCTTCCTTTCGTAACTACTTCGTCATTAATACTCACTGTATCGTCATCAGAACAAGGTATAAACACTGGTGATCTCGCTGTACTTTCACCTTCAGAAGCAGACTCTTCTATGATAGTGCGCCTTGATTTCCCATTAGGCAGTCTCATTTTCTTGCCGCCAGCAACTATTATAGTACCATCTTCTGAGGAATCTGATACATAGTCAGGACTTTTAAAGGGAGACATTTCGAGCAGTTCTAATACCGGCGAGGAATATTCTTCTAAACGATCTGGCGAAGTTAAAATATTGCTTGAAGGTGAAGAAAGCTTCTCCAGAGGCTCCGACGTACCAGGTTCTTCGTTACCTTCTGCTGTAATAAAAAGCTTTAAAATCAAAACAACACAACCGCATGGTTTTATATGTATAGCGCGACAGCAAAATGTTATTAGTTCTCATAAGGCCGTGTCCCCACTAGGCGTCACTTTTCGAGCAACATGTGTCCCCGGAGACATCGGGTGACGACGTTGCCAGAAGGAGATGAGACATCGGGAGACATGGGGAAATGTCGTCTAGTGGGGACGCGGCTTTATGTTACTTCAGAAATATGTTATACATGCGCTATATACAAGAATCATGTGCAACAATGACCAAACCTAGCAAAAAATTAAATAAACTTGTTAAAATTTTAAAATTCGCGGGCTAGGGCGTAGCAATCCACCTAGTTCCGCACAAAACAGGGGCCTTGCGAGTTTTAAAATCAAACAAATAATTAAATAGCTGTCCCGGCACCGCGGTAAACCACGCATAATTTACTGATTCACAACAGCACTATTAAATGCTAAAACTAACCTGAATGTATTTTACCAAACTAGTACCTAAACCATCGACAGTTAAAAAATATATAATGTAATAACACAGTTTCACACTTTTGTTTAAAATGACTCCACAATCGGGAATGAATCAAATGTGGATAAAGCGTACATTTCAGATTCATTAAGTATTTAAATGCATTAACTCAAACTACTTACCTGTTGTATCTTTATTATTATCTTCGGTGTTCGTCTCCAATGCTTTATTTACCAATTGCTTGCCTCTACTCACCGTTTTCACACTTAATTTTCATAGAAATTAACAATAACAATAGAACTTTCTTCCCGGAGAAAAAAAAACGGTCGTCACGCATTCAAACTAATTCGTTTAATGTCACCTATTTTGGCAGATTTTTGACGTTTTACTTTGAAACTTCGAGTTATTGCACTTTGAGCCATATAAGCAATGGAATAAAGTAAATATTTCCTTGTTTAAAGATGAGCGGCATGTATAAAGTCATGTCGTTTGGTACCTTTGAGCGATGATGGGTTTCAAAACGTTATATGCATAATGGAAGCACATACTAATGGTTCTACTATTTTACCATATTTATTTAAGCATGATAGAACCGAATGCTTGTGGTTCCATTTTGCAAAAAAAATAATTAACAATTAAATTATGAATTTATTTTACGAATAAAGATACCACAGAAACTTGGTTCCATTTGGTGCATTAAAAATAATTGTTAATAATAGAAATATGTGTAATGTATAATGGTGCCAAGTATATGTGGATCTGTTTTGTATAAAATGACATGGTAGCAATGTCGTTTATTTGTTTGAACAATCGAGTCCCGTTGTGCTGTGGTTCGGTTCTGCTTAATATGTAATGACTGTTTTTGCTGTTGGTTCTGCTCTGCTTTTAGTATACCTCGTTTCAAGGAAAAATCATGTGGTTCTTTTTTATATGAATTTAGACCACTTTCAAATTAGTATTCTTCAAAAAGTAAAAACCAAATTTGTCGTGTGGTTCCATTTTGCAAAAAAAAATAATTAACAATTAAATTATGAATTTATTTTACGAATAAAGATACCACAGAAACTTGGTTCCATTTGGTGCATTAAAAATAATTGTTAATAATAGAAATATGTGTAATGTATAATGGTGCCAAGTATATGTGGATCTGTTTTGTATAAAATGACATGGTAGCAATGTCGTTTATTTGTTTGAACAATCGAGTCCCGTTGTGCTGTGGTTCGGTTCTGCTTAATATGTAATGACTGTTTTTGCTGTTGGTTCTGCTCTGCTTTTAGTATACCTCGTTTCAAGGGAAAAATCATGTGGTTCTTTTTTTTATATGAATTTAGACCACTTTCAAATTAGTATTCTTCAAAAAAAGTAAAAAACCAAATTTGTCGTGTGGTTCCATTTTGCATAAAATCGGACAATTGCATTGATGAGACTTAGAAATATATGATCGAATTTAATAATTAAATAATTTTAGATTGCGGCATGAATGAGACGTTTTGGGGGAATATTTTATTAATTATTGCAATATTTAAATGATTGTGGGATTATAACTGTTACGGGACGGTACAGCTAAAATAGGGAGGTTGGCCGCCTCAATTTTGCATTAAGTTTTAAGGTATTTAATACTTTGTAATCATATTAATATTATATATGTTTTAATGAAATCACTTAAATCCATGCAATGGCGTTTTCATATATTTTAGCCATAGATTTAGTTTTTAATTGTCGAAAGTGTAATCTGCAATTGTTCGTTCTATTTTTAAAATGTCATTTCATAATAACAATAAATGTTAATAACGATAACATTTTTACCACTAAACGTTGCCGAGTGGATAGTAGTGAAAAGTAAAAAAAATAATACATTATTGAATGATAGGTCTATCATAATATTAAAGTATTTGTATGTAATTGATCAGAACAATTACAGATGTAATATATTATGTTTTAAAATGTAAAAGATATTATGATTTGTAATATAAATAAAAATAAGTAATGTTATAAAATAATATACCCAATTTATAATATATGACGTAATATAATGATATAATTAGAATAATTAAACCCATCTTTTAAATACCCAAATATCTTAGACACACTGACTCACCAGAGTAGACTGGTCCACCACCATGAAAGAAATAGTTAACAACATTATTAAATAGAAGAGGTACGTCGCATAAAATAACATCTAAGCTTTACATTTTAATAATATCTAGATTTGTCTGTTGTTACCTCCACCAATATTATAAGGTCAAAACTTGAAAGAAATAATGTTTAGTGAGCATAAGAATTTACTACAAAAATCCAATGTAAAATTTAAAAATACAGTTATTATTTACCTAATTAGATTTCCTAGACACATTTACCTAAAATAAAGTTTACCGTTCGAAAATTATAACTAAGTAGGGAGAGCGAGATTAAAAGTGTCGAAATAACCTTGAATTACATAATTATGAGCATAATAACTGAGAGTTTATCATTATAAAAATAAATATATTCTATTTAAATGCAGAAAACCTTCAAGTTCTAATTCATCCATCCATTCCCATTTAAGAACCAAATTACAGATGCATTGTCACCTCTCAGGACTAAGATGAAATGCCCTCATCATGCCTCAGTATATGAAATCTTCTCTCGTAACTCACCATACGAAACATAGCGGCATTATGCTACTCAATGCTACTATTTTACACTTGCATTCTGATTGGCTTTAACCCGATCGAGCCGACACATTCATGCCGCAATAAGAATGAATAATAGCTGCAGGCATAATAGATAGAGTTTGGGTCTAATAAAATTGTTAGCTGGCAAGTAAAGACGCTGGAAAGTCAATAAAGACAAATCATGCTATAATTGTCTTGCATGAATGCTATAATTAATAAGGAAGAGCTCTATTCTTAGCAATGGACTGTTTACGTGTTGGTTTGGATGAGGATGAGAAGAACTATAGAAACGGAACTTGAATAGAGTTCCATTGCTCCTCACCTCATTATCGTTTCACAAGGAATTACTACAGTAAATTAATCTCCTTTCATTTACGAGGCGTTTTTGCAGGAACTACTTACCCCTCTTTCCGCTACCACAAATTTCGATTAAAGACTTGTAGTGATTAAAAACTGTAGGCTGCATCATAAATTGATGTTTACAGTTTTAAATCAACGTGTACCATGCCATACTTGTGGCTTAGCAGATTTTCCGCCTCATAAGCAGTGGTGACTGATAGTTTATTTAAATATAATACTTGGAACTAATTTAAGACACAACATTTCCAATTTTCATTTCTATAATAAACTTTCCGTGTCCTTTGATTATTTACTAAACATGAAAAATCTTGACAGTTAACTTAGTATCTGTGACGATTATAATTAAATTATCTAGTTTGTAAATTTACTTACCATTTCTAATTGTTTGTGCTTCTGGGTAAGTCTTCAGGTTCAGTGCAGTGTAATCTCTCCCTGTAAATATTTATTCACATTAGCTTACTACAGTAAACATTGAAAACTGTTTTACCTTATTACTCAAATGCTGTGTTCGACATACTTACGGGTGACGAAAGCTGGATGTATTGTTATGATCCTGAAACTAAGAGACAGTCTGCTGTCTGGGTGTTTCCTTCCGAGGAGTTGCCAACTAAAGTGAAGAGAGGTCGAAGCGTGGGAAAAAAGATGGTGGCCTCGTTCTTCGGAAGGACAGGTCATTACGCAACAATTGTTTTAGAGGATCGTAAAACAGTTACTGCAGAGTGGTACACAAACAATTGCTTGCCACTTGTCTTGGAAAAAGTTCGGGAGAAACGACCTCACAGTAGGATCCTCCCTCACCACGACAACACCTCGTCGCACACCGCCAAGCAAACAATCGACTACATGGCGGCGTCAGGCGTGGAATTACTGGGTCACATATAGCCCCCGACTTTGCACCTTGCGATTTTTTTTATTTCCGAAAATAAAAGAAAAACTTCGAGGAAAACGTTCGAGGAAAAAGTCGAGGATCCAGCGATGTATTGTAAATGGATAATATTTTGAAAAGATATAATAAAACTAATAACTTGCTAGTTTGTTCAGTTTTTGATTTTCTAAGAACTTTCAGTGTCACCCTCGTAGGTGAACTAAATGTTGTCGTTTAATTTATTTTTGACAAGAGAAGTAAAAACAAGAATACAAAGTCAGTCTTTTCATAAACCATGGTTTGTTGAGGTGGAAATGGTTAGAACATATAATATAAAAATATGTGGAAAGTTTGGATATATAATTAAAAAAAAAACTGATTCACCATACTGCTAGAGCTGAAGTATCACATAAATAAATATGATAGGGGCTCATTTCTATTCAATTCAAGCTAAAAGCTTAAGTATCAATGACTACCTTTCTCTCAATCTATAATTCAAAATTTATTTGGTGTCAAAGTATATAGTTTATGGGGACAATCAGGTTGACATATCCAACTGAGTGAAAGGCTCAAAATACTAAAAAATAAAAGAAATTGTTTCAGTTTTCTTCGTTTAGCATACATACTTAACAAAAGGGTAACAACAATGTAATTTGTTAATTTCAAATACCGTATTGACACAAGCCTACTATAAATAAGTATTGTTAAAATTATTATTGTTATTATTATTATTTTCAACATTAGCCACAATTATTATTGTGAAAATACATCGAATACACTTAACCAATCAATGCGTGCATAGATTATCAGTTTGTTAATAACCTTATTTTTTTTTAGTTTAACCGCTATAATAACATTTGCTGATATTGTCAATTATTAGTTTAAAAAGTTTAATAGATTTTAGTTCTAGCACTGATAAATGGGGTCTTACTGTCAGACGGACAGTCAAGCTCATCACTGCGGTCGTAAGGACAGTCTACGCGACCGTCGCATCTTCGTTTGGAATCAATGCAAGGTCCATTTTCGCAACGCCATCGATTCAAGTCGCACCCATCTAATTAAAATTTTTGTATAACGATAAGCCAATTGTGCGATGGTCGCCCTTGTCTGGTAGAAGTTTTGTTTTAAGCATTTATAAATTCCTTATTACTATGTGGTACCTTTCCGTTTTGGTAAGAACCACCCTCTTTCCCTGCCACCTAATAGCGTTGGGAGCACTGCTGTGTTCCAGACTGAAGGGTAAAGAGAGGCAGTATAGTTGCAGTTTGAGAGGTATTCCATTGGTGCCCATGGACGGCAGTAACCACTTACTATCACATGAACTTTAAGTTTGTTTGTCAATTTAATTTTTTTAATAAAATAATCTGTTTACTGGCCTTCATAGCATAGCCTTTACGGTACATATAGCTATTGAAAAAACCAAGTAAAATACAGTTAAGTAGTTTAGTAATGTAATTTTTTAATCGCAAAATGGTGTAAGTACCTAGTTTTTTTTATAGGTTAGGGTGACAAACGAGCACACAGTCCAAGTGATGGTAAGTGGTTGCTGTGACCCATAGACATCTACATCTACCCTCAATAAAGAATCAAAATGCAGATGCGTTGTCACCCATGAGGACTAAGATGGAATGCCTCTTTTCCAGTAAATAGGGTCTCCGGTTCTCTACACTCACCATACGAAACACAGCAGCATTAAGCTGCTATTTTACGCTGGTATTCTGTGAGAGCGTGGTCCTTCCCCAGTCGAGCCGACCCATTCGTGCTACAACTATACTACTAATATAGCTGCAGCATGGCTCTGCCACGTATAAATACGTATAAATATATATGTATAATATTGTTTTGTACAAAAATCTGTTGCCATTTTTGCGGATCCATCCTGTGCTGTCGGACAATAAATTTTCTGAGGAATTACTTTGTATTGCATAATCAGTTTTACAATCATAAAATTTAAATGACAACTCGTTTTTTAATGTTTTAAGACAAATTTACCTGATCCTTGTCCTCCGGGTCTTCCTTGTCCTCCGGGTCTTCCTTGTCCTCCGGGTCTTCCTTGTCCTCCGGGTCTTCCTTGTCCTCCGGGTCTTCCTTGTCCTCTTGATCCTCCGGATCCATCATATGCTCCTGTTGTTTCCGCTCCACTTTGAGGGTAAGGGTAAGGTGGGTTTGGAGAAGAGCCATCAAAGCCGCCAGGTTGTACGGTGGTGTAATCACGAGGATAAAAGGTAGACGGGTATTGAGTTGATGGGGCATAAGTGTAGGGAGGATTAGGGCTGCGGGTAGTGGATAGTGGTTGTATAGGCGGGGACCAGGTAGTAGTCATGCAGTCTCTTTCGTCGGATAGATCGGAGCAATCTTGCCGCCCATCGCAGTACGCTTCACTAGGAATACACTGTCCTGTTGTGCATTGCCATTCGGTCTCTTTGCAGCCTAAAACGCGGAATATTACATTTTTATCTCGCAAAGAAAATTTTGTAAGTTTATTTTAATTTTTCAATAGAATCTAATGAAACGTGAAACGTGTTTGAAATTGTATAATTTAACTGTATTTGATGTGTAAGCTTAAAAAGTTAAAACTATAATTAACATATTATTATTGGCCGTTTTTATTATAAGTATACAATATGTAAAAAACATCCTGTCCGATCCGAAAGGGGGATATTGTGGGGGATATTAAACATTAAAAAGAGTGTCCACGACGAAAGGAAAAATTAAAATAACGAAAAGCTTAAAAAACTGCTCGCAGACGTATCGCCACATATCTGTTTACCGGAGTCGACTGAGGTCCGCCGAGTCCAGTCGAAGCTGCATCACAGAACACTATTACCTCTGCACCGCAAAAATTCAACTGACAAGCGATGAGCTCGGGAGTTTTGGCTCGGCGCACGACGCTGTTTCGTAGTAGATATATAGGAGGCGAATTATTGCGATTCCGTAGAGTGGAATCGGCGGGTCTAGTCGACACTAGCCTTTAGAACGAGTTGTGTTATTGTTAATACCCAACGGCCAACGGCCACACGCGCCGCTTCTACTGGCATGTAATAGCTCTATTAATTTAACTAAGACATTTTATTTGTTATCTGAAAAATATTATATAAACAGAATCATATCACGGTAACCCCACGAATCGGAGTTTTCTTTTCTTTACAGATTGTATATTAAAAGAGGTATACATTTATAACTACTATCAATCATACTACAATTTTACATCGAAATATTGAAAATATTTTGGAGATAACTCTTTAGAAATGTATAGTAATTTTTTTTTCTTACAAGACCGCTAATAAGAACTTATACTATTGCTAAAACCCATACTTAAAATCATGCAAATACTACAGAAATGGAAACTAAGATAATATACTAATATATAAAATATGTGCATTTTGGTGTACAAAAGCTAAAACGTCGAATCGACTACCAAAAAAAGTGTACCTAATGAAAATAAAGACAACAAACGCCTAAATAACTAATAAAAAAATTGAGCATGGACACAACAATGAGCAAAATAAATTGGATAGATGGTTAGGGAATTTGATGGTATGATGATTTTTCAACACGCAAACAACATTCCATAATCAAGGGTTAAAACGTTTTGTTTGTACCAGAGTGGTAACATTTTTGCTCGTCAGAGAAGTCCGAGCAATCGTAATAATTGTCACAGCGTTGTACATGTGGAATGCATCGGCCGTCATAACATGTAAATTCAGATTCGTGGCACGGTGGCGGAGACGATGTTGGCAGCTCCACAATCCAGGCTGTACAGTAGCGAAACTTAATTCGTCATCTTAAAATTATTAGCAATACGCTATTGCTATTTGGTGTGAAAAAAGCACTCGATCTTTTCCAAGGGAAATAAGATTACAAATCAATTTATAGGAGGTACTACTTCTATGTTATTGACTATTTTATTTTATATGTTATTTTAAGTTGAAGTATAAAATAATGTAAAAGATACTATATTATGATATATATGATATTTCTATATTTATTTATTCTACATATAGTTCTTACTGCTATTACAGTAAGAGCTCTTATGTTATAAGGAGAGAATACTTAATTTTAACTAAAAAAAACTGTGTACGATTATAAGTTATGCTATTTAACATTTTGTCAAAAATGAATTTGAAATGAATAAACAACTAGATTCGAAAGTGCAGTTTAAGTGTGATTGAAGCAGTTTGATGTGCATATTAGAAAATCGTTTAGAAAGACCCACTGCCCGTTGCTGGCGTCTACAAGCGCATCAGTGCATTGTGCTTACCGTGTTTCTTACATTTATAAAAGATTGTGCTGAATCTAAATAATAAGACGCATTAGGTTATTTAATTAGTAGGCTGAGACCTGCATTTGGTACAACAATAGATCAATTGCAGGCAATATTAAAATTCTTTAAATCTTAAACTTTTGGTTCCCGTGTTTAATAGTGATGCATGTTAAATTATATCAATTCGTATTACAAAACTCAGATGGAATGTTTATAATTTTATTACTAGGAATGTATTGTGAATACCAAAACTGCATACGCTATTTTGGTGTTTTGGAAGTAAAGTGTCAAACGCACTCTAAAACTAGAAAAAAGAAAACATATTAATTTCAATTTATATAATAAACAACGGGTCACAAAAGTAAAGGGGCATGTAAAAATGTAAATAAGTAATACGGTAATTTATTTTCGCTTTTCAAATTAAATGTGCCTCATTGAATTAATACTTATTTCTGTAATAATCTATGCTGATTAATAATTTTCTGATATAAACGATCATAGAATTTTAACGACTTACGGCAATTGTCTTCATCTGAATTATCAAGGCAATCAAAGTTTCCATCACAAGAAAACTGGATGTCAATGCAGCTTCCATCTCGACATTGGAATTGATAATCATTACACTCAGCTGAAATAATTGTCACAATATCGTTAATCTCCATCCTATTAATAATCAATATCTAACACATATCTAATAATAATATCTAACACATAATCTAACAGCTTTAGAATAGAATAGAACAATTTTTATTTAATATACTAGATTAAGTGCAAAAAAACTTATTGAAAGTCATTTATGCTTGCAAGAAACCCAGGGAGACTCTTTTTCTACCGACTTCAAAAAGGAGGAGGTGCTTAATTCGACTATATGTTCTTTTTTTATGTGTGTTACCTCATAACCTTTTTTTGCGTGAACCCGATTTCGTTGATTCTTTTTTATTTGAAAGCTGGTGCTTCTCATGTGGTCCCATATAAGTTTGATCAAGGACTGACCAATAGTTTTTGAGTAATTCTTAATAATTTATATTGAAGTCGGTTGTATAAAATTTTAAATTATTAAAAAATAATTTACAATTATATAATATGTTGACAATTAAATATGACATTTGAAAACCGCATGGTAGCGATTACCTTATTATCAGGGTATTTTATGGACCATATATTCTTAAGTAATATAAATAACCCATATTAAACAATTTTTGTTTAATTAAAAATTAAAACCTTTTTATTGATAAGTTCTGCTTGGAATATAATTTTCCTGGGACTTTGTTGTAAAAGAGTATACATTGCTCCATGAAGGAATTATTGACTCTTTGAACAGTGAATTCAACAACACTCAGCTCCTCCAATTTTAAAAGAGTTGCTTTATGTTAGATACGTAGTAAACCACTTGGGTTCTCTTCACATTTCATCGCAATATTTTCCTTAATCGCCCAGCACACGGTAACTCCAATTGAGTTATCGATGTACAGATGATGACACATAGCTTGCTTGTGTACTATAAGACAAGTAAGCTTCTGCGGCTGATTCAATACATAACATTTATACAAAAAAGCATGTCAATATTAGTATTATATGAATTACCTTTGGGTGGCATAGTATCGTTGCAATGCATCTCATCACTCGAGTCGGTGCAGTCACTCAATCCATTGCAGCGGTGTGCGATGTTAATACATTCGCCGTTTGAACATCTACAAAAGACCAATACAATTCATAAAACCACATATATTTTCTAATCAGATCGCAAGCAATTAATAACGCAGAGCAGTATAGAAAAATGCACGGTACAAATAAATTCTATAAAATATCCGCTTCAGAATAGTAATTGCAAAGTATTATTCGCGTTGGCAATCACTTACCCATTATTTAATACAAAAGTGTTTACTCTTATGGGATAAACTTTACCTGAAGTCGTTAGGGCCATCACAAGATCCGCATGAGAGTTCGTCTGATCCATCGCTGCAATCGGCGATGCCGTCACAAATACGTTGGTCTTCTAGGCATCTGCCGTCGCACTCGTGGCTGCATTCTTAAAAGAAATACGACTAAGTTGAAGATCTTTTAGATAAATTATAAAGTACGCAGCGCACGAGTGTTGGTATTAATTTTATTTTATCTAACTAGATCCATAGAGCGTTCTAAACATGTGAGTTCAGTTTAGATATAGAGGGTAGCACATCATGCAAGAGTTTGCATTGCGAAGAACATTCAATTCGTGACAAATGCGTTGCTATTTTAACATCATACGAAATTCGCAATTATCTCACTTCAAGTACATATAACAAGTTAAGTATAAATCATTTTTGTAATTCGCAAGCTATAAAGGTATTTTATCGCAAATCGCAAGTAGACAAATTTGAATTGAAAGATTTAGTAATATAGCAAAAAGAACTAATTGTCGTCAACTTTAGAAAAAAAAGTTAACCAGATAGAAAACGAAGGCTATTTTTAAGAAAAGTTTACCAAACTAGCCAAATATTTTGCTATGATAAAAATGCAGTACGAATTCGATGTGTAAACGAAGTAATTTTAATTACCATCGCAATCTTTCTCATCTTCACCCCGGTCACATTCCTGTCTACCATCACAACGTCTTGCGCATGGAATGCTTGAACCAGGGTCACATGCGAAGCTGTCGGTTGGGCACCGTGGAGAATCTGAAGTTTAATTATTAATCATTAAAATATAAATAATTTAATGAAAATGACGTCAAATCCTAGTTACAAACATAAAAGTTAAAACCCATATTAAAGCCCGATCATGAAACGGTTTCTGTGTTTTTATTAGTATTTCTTTACTCGAAGAAGTCCCACTACAATTTATTTATTATAAACAAATAACTATTACATTATTTCTGTTACACTTTATTAATATAGTATTAAATATTTATAGACATCATTGGTTAAGAGTAGGTAAACACAATGTAGATAACTAAATAGATTTTGCGTTATAATTCTATGGTTGTAAATTCTAACTAACATGCGGCTAGTCATGCAACTTATCAAATTAGGCATGCTTAAAATATTTTACATTTTGTACATTTTACATTGTCTACTTACTTCAACCCATTAGTTACTTAACGGCGTTACAATCAAGTCGAGATAAGATGGGTAAGACACAAAAGTTCCGAGTATTATTCCACCTAAACACAATCGACTCAGTACTCGAATGCACTTTACTTACCGCAGCTGAACTCATCTTCCCCATGTGGATGGCAATCTTTTCGACCGTTACATCTCAAAGCGATATTAATACAAGTACCATCCTCACATTCGATTTCATCCCTTTTACAAGGGCAGTTTCTTTCGTCCGAACCATCGTCGCACTCCTTTGTTCCATTGCACCAGGAATCAGCTTTCACGCACTGTCCACTTGAGCATTTATATTCATAAGCCATGCATATTGTGCCTGCCATAATAATATACAATGCACAAACCATAACCAAAAATATTTACAAGGAAAGTATACGTAAAACAGAAAATAAAAAGTGCACTCATTTCCGTTATAAAATTGCTTAGCTGGCCAATTAATTTGAAAAAAACTAAAATGATCTGAGGCGTTCCTATAAAGATGTTACCAAAGAATCAAAACAACATAACTTCCAGAATTTATGTGTTCAGAAGTAATATATTACTATGTTTTTATAATTTTAGTTTTAAAAACATTACATGTAATATTGTACAGTAAAAAAATTATAAATAGAGCAAAATTTAAGTTACTCATGGTTAACAACCAATCGTGGTTAGTAACCAATGTCAAAAATTATTTTATTGCCTTGGGAATTCTAGACCATAACACTTTTAGAAAGAATTGGAGCAATCAAATAATCAAACCATAAGTGCAACCGCGTTCATCGGAACCATCTTGACAGTCATGCGTTCTGTCACAGTGTTTGGATGCAGGAATACAGTATCCATTGTCACATTTGAAGTCGTTGACACCACATGCTGACCGGCAAAAGAAAATGCTATATTCAGAAGAGAATCTAATACATTCATTAATTAGCTACAAGAAATTCTTAAATTTAAAGGAATGTGCAGAAGAACAGTGCAAAGGAAACAAAATAGATATCGAAAATATCGTCTAATGCAACATCAACAAGAGATGAAAGAAGACAAATGATACAAAGGAAGGTGAGATAATAGAAAAGACTATGAAACAAAAGTAAGAAGAAACTGAATGCACGTCGGTAAAAATGAAGCGAAATACGATAAAAAGAGGAAAGGATAAAAGAGTTAAGAGAAACGAAACAAGAGGCTCTGTTACTTGACAAACTTACGACAATTCTGTTCATCGGAATAGTCTCCAGGGTCGCAATCGTACTGACGATTGCATCTTTGATTATGAGGTAAGATCTTGCCGTTTCTGCACCTAAAGAATCCACTTGCTGGAAACATGCAAAGCTATATTATGGTTTTTATTCGTATTTAGTACATGCGATAAGTAATCGTGTTGCTATATTGATATGAAAAAATCATATTTTCGTAGGTACGCTAAATTTTGAGTCATTAATATGTATACTAATATATTGAATAAATTCGTGATAAGTAAACATTTACAAATTTAACGTCATGTTATTTATTTTGTCAGATAAATAATGAAATGAAAATACTTTAATATAAAGGTACATTTCTGTGTATTTGGAATCCTTACCGAAACAATTCCTTTCGTCGGATCTATCGGTGGGACACTCCACCCGGCCGTTACAGCGCATACTGCGCTTTATGCAACTTCCAAAGTCGCATTGCCAATATTCCGGGCCGCATGCTTATTATAGGTAATAATATATATAAAAATGTACCATATGTATGTAATTTACACAACACCTGATAAGTAAAATCGGTGATATTGACACTCTTTACTATTATTATTCGATTATAGAAAAATTGTAAAAAAGATGGTAAAGGTAAGATGTTGAACTAAACTTCGCCTTAATATTTCGGTTCGGTTTAAAGATTTTTATTTACTCATTAAGACAAATGGAAACATGTCACTTACATGAGTATTTAAAAATAACAATTTAAAAATAAGTCACACAGACCAATATAATAAAAAAAGTAAGTGCCTTATTATTTATATGTGGGTACATATATCACTATGTACATTTATTTCAATCATGAATCTGTTTATTTCATATACAGATAATTTTTGAAAATTAAAAATGAAAATAATTACTGTCCTTATCCCACATTATCAAATCACCGACTTTACGTTATCATTTCTATCGGATTTGATACATACGACAATCAATTTCGTCGCTGCCATCTTTTTTGCAGTCCCTAAAACCGTCACACCTGAGTAGTATAGAAATACAGGTGCCATCCTTGCAACGAAACCTCCCGCTGCTTCGACAGACATGCTCACCTGTCCAATTGAATACTCGAGGGACTTACCGTTCCAAAATGGAATGCATGCGCAAAATCACACCATTAAACCGTGGAAAGGTAAATTGAAGACGCTACAAAGAATCTGTGCTTACATAGCAACATCAACGAATTGCGTTTACTCACCGCAGTCTATTTCATCAGAGTTGTCGACGCAGTGGTTGACACCGTCGCAACGTTTTCTGCCTTCTATGCAGAATCCGTCGGACACACAACGGAACTCGTTCAGTCTGCATTCTGTAGAAAAATCAAATAAATATAATACCAATTCTTTTAGTCAACTTTAAGGAATTTTTTTTATTAAATTTTATAGAAAACTAGCGATCCGCCCCGGTTTTGCACGGGTGATTTCTGGATCTCGAGAACAGCGCCACTTACCGGGTCAAAATGTGAATCCAAATCATCTAGGGACCCATTCAAACACACCCAAAAAATATCATCAAAATCGGTCGAGCCCTTTTTTAGTTTTAGCGAGACTAAGCAACAAAAATTAATTTTTATACATAGAGATTGTTTAAGACTGCTCCGTGGCCCTCCACGGCGCTAAGCCACTAGCAGTGAGTTGCGACACTGCGGGCCGCGGGTCGAATCCCGCACGGAACAGGTATTTGTATGACATACAAATAAATTGTTCCGGGTCTGGATGTTTGTCCTTGTGCAATTTATGTTTGTAAACTGCCTAAGTTAAAGTGTATCGTGGCACTTTAACTTTTTTTTATAAAAAAAAGTGATGGGAAGTGATCTTCACCTTGTGGTGTGGGAGTGGGAGTAAGACTCCCACACCACAAGGCGAAGACGTACTCGTATATAGGCTGTTGTGATATTATTTTTAACTTTAATTTTGAAAACAAAATATCAGCGCCTTCTATGTATTAGGAGTGTTGATATTGATATATTGATTAACTTAAATTAGTTTATACTATGTGGGGACGCAATAAGGGCGTTTTTTGGACATTGTAAAATAAAAGTTGACTACGAGAATAGACAAGGGATGTGGATCCATGGCATACATCTCGTACGTCCACACACACACACACACACACACACACATAACTTACAACATACATTCAACATAGGCATCCGCTATAGATTATATGCGCGAGTTTATTTTATGTGCATAAAAGTTTAAATAAATAAACACAGGCATCCGCCATAGATTATCTCAGAGATATTTGCCATAGTTGCCACGCTTGAAACAATATTTTACAATTTTGTGTTACCAGGAGGATACTTCTGCCCAACTCCTATTTTAGTTTCCCTCTGTCGGCACCCACGGAATGATATACTGTAGCGGATTCTCTTCACCTCCTCCACCAGTCGGCGAATCTCCGCGAAAATATCTCATATGTGGTAGTTGTAAACTTCCCAGGATACTTGTGGTCTAGGCTAGTAGGGTAGTAAACATTTTAACATCGAATAAGAAAAGAAAGTATACCTATTTTATTAAAAAAAGACTTTTAAAAAAGGGGTCTTCATTAATTTGACGGCGTGGTGTAGACTTTGTAAAGGCAGTCAGTAGTTTCAGTAAGGGAGTTATTATTATATGTTTTTATTATATATATAAAATAAGCATAAATATAACTATTATGTTTATTATGTTTGTTATATTGTACACAAAAAAACTTACCGCAGTTTTGTTCGTCTTCCTGAGAAGGACAGTCCACAACATGGTCGCATCGGCGTGCGCCTTCAATACATCGGCCATTGTCACATCGGAAATCGTCAGCGGCGCATGTTTCTGTAACAAACAAACAAATAAATAAAATCCTAAATAAAACTAATTTTTACGGATTTTATAGCGTATAATAACTTATTTTATATTCTCGACGTTTCGAACACTTTACAGCACCCATGGTCATGGGGCCTGAGGTGTTCGACGTCCCAATGTCATAGTAAACCACGACTACCTTCAGATTAAATTTATTAATTTTTGGTCCGATCTTCGCAGAATTAACACACAGTTTCTTGAAGTCTTGCAGTTGTATGCTTGGTTTGGGATTTAATTTTATTAATAATAGGATCACAAAGCATATAGTAGCACCCAGCCATCTTCTCAGTTGAAATTAGGATGTTAATTGATTTCAATAGCCTCGCAAATCGTTGGTAGTTGTCGGCGTTTTTAGCGAGGATTTGTGGTCTATCAAATCTGATGTAGTGACGGGGGCGATCCTGTACCTGTTCACAGACTGCAGACTTCCCGGACCGTTGATTCTCAGAAAACATTAAATAAAATTCTTCTACTTATTTATAAGCCAGTAAAAGTCTACAGCTGGTCATGGGCCTTCGCCGTTGTAGGGAGAATTCGATTTAGTGGTCGTTTGGCAGGCGAATTGTAAATGGCAAGTACGAGCTTTGTAGGTGATGGAGCCAAGCTGCATTTATATTATGATTGTAGCACGAATGGTCCGGCTCGACCGGGAAATGACCACGCTCTCACAGAATACCAGCGTAAAATAGCAGCTCAATGCTGCTGCGTTTCGTAGGGTGAGTGTAGAGTACCGGAGACCCGTACCTTCTTAGTCGTCAGGGGTGGCTAAGCATCTGCATTTTGATTCGTAATCGAGGATAGATGTAGATGTTTATGAGCCACAGTATCCACTTAGCATCAGGTGGACTGTGGGCTCGTTGGTCACCCTTATTCTATAAAAAAAGTCCTGTCACACTTTGACGCTTCTGCCTGTCGCATGTCAAGAATCCACTAACACATATCGTCCCGTGAGTGTCGTTACTGGCGACAGAACGCAATGAAGCAGCATATGAACAGTAGTATCTTCTTGATATCAGCCAATATAATGAAAACTGTGGTTGTAAATCGCCTGCCCAGAGTGGCTTCTATGTCAAATATTCCCCAATAATGTACTTAAATAAGTTAAAAGTAGTAATTTTGCATATGTTCATAATTATTGCTTTAATATCAAACATTTTTGGTCTGTCATTTCATGTTGTGGATTTCGGTCGATGAAATATTGTCACACATTTGCTAAAATCCTAACTAATTGTTTACGAAGTTTAACTAAATTAAAATAATAAACATTGTTAGAAAACAATGCAGAATTTTCTTCTTTATCGGCCTAAGTCCACTGCTAGACATGGAATTCTCCCTTTGTTTTGTTTTTACTTTTAATAAAAAAATACACTATCATATAACTGGGAATGGGAATGGGCATATCAATAATGGAAATTTAAAACACCGAAAAAAACAGTCGGATAGCCTGACACGTTTCATGATCACGTAACAGACATACAAACATGTTCCTCTAATCCGACAATAAAGGAGGGAATAAACTGCCGCTTCACGAAGATTTTCTTAACATTTTTTCCTGGGCATAAACATTTTCTGAAACAGCTTCGCAATATTTAAAATTCCGGCGTCGCCGAGTCTACGTGATATACTTATCATGGTATTCTAAATAGGTAAACGTTAACTTTGGGAGTACGCGCATACGACCGCTAAATACAAACTTAACTTTTAATGTTTGTGCCAACAGTTGTTTTCATTAAAATACCCCCCCCCCCTAATATTTTTTTCATAGAATAAGTAGTAGTAAAAAGGGTCTCCGGTTCTCTACACTCACCATACGAAACACAACAGCTTAAGCTGCTATTTTACGCTGGTATTCTGTGAGAGCGTGGTGCTTTCCGCGGTCGAGCCGGCCCATTCGTGCTGCAACCATAATATAGCTGCAGCGTGGCTCTACCACGTGGAAAATAATTAATAAAATATAAGTAAATTTACGTATTTCCTGGTAAATCTAGGCTTTTTTTTCTGGCAACACCCGTACCATTAATAAATCGAATATATCTTAGTTCAATCAACCTCAATCTTACACTTGTTGTTGCCGGCTAAATGGTAATAGCCGAAAATAAAATAAAATTATTCGTCCTATTTATTACTGGATCATTCGTCGTCACTTTCAATAAATTATCGTAAAATAAAACCAAGCACGAACTAATTTCTTCTATTTACGCGAACACTACACACTGAATGAAACCAGTTTTTCTTTTACGGTTTTTATAGTGTTTAATTAGCTTACTTGAGTATTTCCGATGTTTCGAATACTTTGCAACAGCCATGGTCACGGGGGGGATTAAAGTGTACATACAATGTGCTAATGTCATAGTTAACCGCGGCTTCGTGGCGCAGTGGCTTAGCAATGAGTTGCCGCGCTGGGGGGCGCGGGTTCGAATTCCGCACGGAACAAGTATTTGTATGGCCTACAAATAATTGTTCCGGGTCTGGATGTTTGTCCTTGTGCAATTTATGTTTGTAAACTGCCTCCACGATACAGGAGAAATTCCTAGTGTGGAGGTAACGTTTTTAAAAAAAAAAACCACGGCTGCCTTCAGCTTAAAATTTTAAAAATCGCAACGTCGCGTCGGGAACATAAAATTAAGTTAATTAAGCGCAACAATATTTGTAAAAAAACTATTTACGTTTCATTCCTCTTCAAATTAGTTTATTTTATAATGGAAGCAACAAACTAGCTAACGGTGTACCTGATGGTTAGTGATAACTTTAGCACAGGGACATCTATATGTGTATAAATAAAATGATAGAGGTTTGCAGTTGTGCGCGCGTCACGGAAAAACTACTGGATAGATTACAATTAGGTTTTCTAAGTTTTATTTCTTAGACACTTGGC
Source organism: Parnassius orleans (assembly GCA_029286625.1). Classification (NCBI taxonomy): domain Eukaryota; kingdom Metazoa; phylum Arthropoda; class Insecta; order Lepidoptera; family Papilionidae; genus Parnassius; species Parnassius orleans. The sequence goes on from JAGSMP010000193.1 coordinate 292,631, forward strand.
CCTTATCTAATAAAATATTGCTATATCTTCATTTAATATATAGTTATTAAAGTTTTAAGCAACAATGATTTTTATAAGCACTACGTGTTCAGTGATGTGTGTAAGCAACGCGGACGAAGTCGCGGGTATCACCTAGTCTGTAATAAATCTCAAATAAATAAGACACTTTTTCGTCACCAGCTATCAAGGTACGTAGTCACGTGTGGAATTGAATGCATCATAGTCTGTAATTATACTGAGTCTCTTACCCTTCTAACCGAAATACCAGTGGAAGCGCTGGTTGTTAGCGGCAGAAATAGACAAAGAAGTAGACTAGGCGGACACCGAAGTAGTAAGGAGCCCTGCCCTATTGATATATATATATATATATATATACTATTGATAACTTTGAATGCAGTTATATCATCTATAATTATCATACAGTCCTACTTCCCGTAGCATAATGCCAAGAAAATTGAAGAATTGACTACGAGACCTCACTGAATGGCTATACTAAAGTTTTAAACCATTCTAAGCCTATGCTTGACTACTATTGCACCTACGTGCTGATGCAGCCGAAGACGGTAATGCGTACGACTTACATTAACGTATGTCTATTTAATATTGCTTTTGGACGAGAAAATAACTAGCCCTTTAATGATGACGATGACCCTTTAATGATATATTTTCTTTTGTTTCTATGATATTTTAAACGTAAGGGATATTCGCAAAAAATATAAAATTCTTCAGTTTTGTTTTTAAATATTATCAGTGTGTTGGCACCTTTATAAAGTACCTACGTAAAGTGTTTAGCAGTCACTCGCCGCGTCAGGCGGTTAACGTAACTTTCGAGTAACTTATATTTTTATCCCATGAAGCTACTACATTGTATAGGTCAGAAGAAAGATGTCTGTTAGCATAGACATCGCTAACGCAGAAGATTTCTTTGAATGACTCGTCTGTAGGCTTAGAACATTCACGTATATTTGTTTTATAATTTTAAGATGGCTATAAAATTTATGTCGCCATTCAAGATATATTTAAGTCTTATTAAAAAATCTTATTAAAAATATTAATTCTATTCACATTACTAATGTTCTCCTGGTAAGCTTAAAATGCTTGTGTTAGGAGTGATTTACGACAATAGTCAAATGACGATTCGAACCTACGACCTTTTGGGTTCGCGGTCCGCACCCTGCCATTAAGCTACTGTCGCTTTAATTAAAAAATCTTATGGTTCGTTAGATTAACACAGAATGATAGACCCTCGAAACTTATTCTAACAAATGGTACGATTTTCGACCTGATCGGCAGCTTTGGTGTCAGCACAGAGACATTTACTTCTGATAATATTTTGGGTGGAAGGACTTTTTTGACTAGTCCGTCTGGGCAAATATCATACATATTTTTCAGTCACCTACCTTACCAACAGGTAAGATAAGAAGCAATTCCCACAACCCGAGGACAAACCCTGCACAAACGGACCCAGAAACAACTCTAAAGTTTATTTTTGTGCTTGGATTCGAACACGTGTACCAACTCAGCTTGCTAATCTCTGAGCACAGCGACTGTTAAGATAAGGTTTGGAAAATGGAAAAGATAATTAAAATAAATAATGTCAAAAGAACGAAATAAATAATGAAGAAAGAACTTCAAATTTATTTAACTTGTAGGTACGGTCGGTTCATGGCCGGCACATTGTATTCGTAGTTATAATATTAATTAGCAATGAATTTGATATAGTTTCACATAAGTATTTAGTATGAGTCGTGGTAGCTCAGGTGGTTAGCGCTCGCTATAAATTTCACAGTACGCGAGCAACCTGGGTTCGATCCCCGCCGGCACCAATGAAATTGTTAATTGCAATTTTAAGTGCTGATTTACCACGTGGCGGCGAAGAAAAACATCGTGAGGAAACCTGCATGTCTGAGAAATAAGAAAAAATAATTTCGAAGACATGTGAAGTTCGCCACCACGCATTGGGGCAGCGCGGCGGACACTTGCTTGCCCTAAATCGATCTCAGAAATGAGGGGAGGCCTGTGCCCAGCAGTGGGACGTATAATATAGGCTGTAACTTTAAGTATTTAGTTTTGCTGGTATTTAAAGTAAATTTGCTAAACATAAAAATAAATTGCTATTATCTCTAATCTACTATACTCGTATAATTTGAATTTATAATCATTTAAATTTTCCCTTGAACATTCAGAATCCTCAATAAAATATGTATATACGATGTACTAAGTAGTCATTTATACCCATATAAAACAACGATGGAATTTCGCACATAAAAGTACCACATACGGATGTTTTTAATTCACTAAAATAAAGTTATAGCGACTTTTAACATTCAATATTGAAACTAGTAAAATACTTACGAAAACTTCACTTTCTTGCAAATCAATAGTGCTTTATAACATGATACAACCATATATTTATACCTATGTGATATTCGTAGACATCAGATTTACAGCATTACAGAGTCGATTAGAGAGTCAGAGTCGGCGAAAGAGATGCGGCTCAGCCTCCGAAAGCTTTTAATAAATATTGTTATGTTGCGAAAATGCCGGCGAAACCTAATTTACTGGCGTTCGTCGACGCACATGAGGAGGATTTTTGTGGGACACTACTCTAACTACGGTTGATTTTACTTGAAAATCGTCTTAGTTCTCCATTAAAAATAGCCCAGAATTTTTCTAAGTATATGACTTATATATGCAAAAGCTGGGTATTTCCTTTGATTACGTTTAAATAGGGTAGACCTGGGCCAGCAGTACGTAGTACTTTTATTTATTCTGGACCAGCAGTGAGTCAAGCAAGGTCGGTTCTAATAAGTAAATATTAATTTAGTCATTTGACAAAATTATAAATATATATATTTAAAAAAATCATACAATGCAAACTATAATACTTATCTCTATTGATGACTCTTTGATTTTGAAAAGGTTGACTCATAGGGGGATATATGCTATAGTTGCTCCTCCGTCGCTTGTTACGAATCACGGAATAATATGGGCAGTGCATTCTCTTTCAGCGTCATTACGCGGCTATAAAATATATATTTATAGGAAACAGCATAACGTATTTTTTAGTTTCTATCTAGATTTGTAGGGCTAATTCATTTTGAACACCTTGTTATCTTAAAATATAATAAAAATGGAAAAAGGAAATACGTCAACAAGCCCGATCTTCAATTTTAAATATGCAAGTAATAATAATGAGTATTTATGGTTACTGAATAAAATTAATTTTTATAAATTGAATCTATTGACGTGGTAGAGCCATGCTGCAGCTATATTAGTGGTATAGTTGTAGCACGAATGGGACGGCTGGACCGGGGAAGAACCACGCTCTCACAGAATGTCACCTTAAAATAGCAGGTTAACGCTGCTGTGTTTCGTATGGTGAGTGTAGAGAACCGGAGACCCTTTTTACTGGAACCGAGGCATTCCATCTTAGTCCTCACGGGTGACGACGCATCTGCATTTTGATTTGTAATCGAGGATAGATGTGGATGTCTATGGGCTACAGCAACCACTTACCATCAGGTGCACTGTGTGCTCGTTTGTCACCCTTATCCTATAAAAAAAACCGAGCTTTAGGAGGATCACGGCATTCCACATAGAATTTGTAAGGCACTATCTTGGATGTGTCATGTGACACTACAACGTATTTTTGTTAAAACTATTATAATCTGTGTCGTATGCCAAAATGAGATTTGAAGTTTTTTTTTTTTATACAATAGAACGGTGATAAATGAACACACATCTACATCTATCCTCGATTAAGAATCAAAATGCAGATGCGCTGTCACCCATGAGAATAAGAAGACCCATTCGTGCTAGTGCTACAACCATAAGCATGACTCTACCACGTAAAAAAGTTGTGAACGTGTGTATATACGAATATACACGCAGCAGTTTATTGTGTTAAATAATATAAACAGTGCTTAGACTGTAGTTATTTCTTTAATTAAAAACCGATCTATTTGTCTAAACAACCAATTTCATCATTACAAATTAGTTCATATCCGTTTTAAACACGGTAAATTTTTCACATTCTTTTTTTAAATTATTTATTACCTGTATTAGCGCTGTCGATGTCGACAGGTCAAGAGTTAACGTAGTATGCAGTCTAGAAGTACTTGAATAGTAAAATGCTGACAAAGCCGTATCTGTAAGAAACTTTAGTTAACTTCAACCTAGCGTACTAAGTCCCAAGCGAGGTAGAATTGGCAAATAAATTAAACTATGTAATAAGTAGACAAGCCTGCACCAGGTACAGGCTTTCCCTTATTACCGAATTGTCTCAGTAGCTCCTTCGTGACCACTATTAGAATGTCACAAAAGCGCTTTGACCTAGCTGGAATGCTTTGAGTTAAGTTTGCGCGATTGGTTATGCTATAGCTGAAATTCAGAAATATAAATCAAGTTGTCAGTCATTTAAAAATTATTTTAAAAGCGGTTATTGCAATTCAATGGAGAAATTCGTAATAATAATGTTGCATGCCATAGTAAAATATGATCTTCATCTTTGTTAACCGCAATATTCACACCGGACATGGGTGAGGCCCACATTTGAGAAAAATCGCTATTAGCGCAGCGAGGTTTTTTACCACATTTGGTTCGAGCCTATTTATGAATAAAGTAAATTACACAGTACGCGAGCCGTCCGGGTTCGATCCCCGTCGGCACCAATGAAATTGTTAATTGTAATTTTACGTGCTGATTTGCCAAGTGCTTGACTATGAAGGATAAGATAGAAAATACATAAAACAAGAAGATATTGTGATGTGATTATTTTATTTTGAAAGAAAGTACTTTTACAGCATAAATCTCGTAACTCACCAAATGCGTTTACAGTGCATTCGGTGTGCAGTGCGTGTGAGTGAACGCAGACGGTGTGACGTTTTCCATACAATTTACGTACCTATAACTGATGTCGCTTTACACACGTACTACGCACATCACGCGCGCGTTTTTGGCTATGCTTCGGCCATTATTCGTTTTGCGTGATAGTGAACGTGCGAAGATATTGTATTTCATGTGTTGTTAAAAGATGATTTATATAAAAAAAGGAGGAGTTTTCTTAAGGAAAAGTTAAATGCTTTAGTATAGAATCATTAGTAAGAGACACGCGATTCATTTTTGTGACAGCCTAACTTTTTTCGTCTGTGGTTAAAATAAGATCAATAACAAGGCTTTCCATGTTTGCAAGATAATAATGGAACAAGCGTGTTTTCGTTGCTCTAGTATAAGATAAACCCATTCCAACACATACTAGAAATATATATCGTTTTAAGACATGTAGATTTATAGGCTAAGATGGAAAGAGTTTCACCTATCGCGTTATGTTATATAGATTTTCTATATGTAATATTTTTTACATAATAATAGTGTCCAGGTATGCGTAGGCATAGGTGCACTCTCTATTCCCTTATAGTCCGATGAGACAGTAATCTGACACGACCACTGTCAGATTACTGTCTCATCGATCGGTCAGGACCAACGGCTTTATGTGCTTTCCGAGGCAAACACCGCCAACTTCCTGACTCTGGACTGATACTGAGAATGTCGTGACAGAAAAACCGATTTTGGCCCAACCCGGGATTCGAACCTGGGACCTCATGATCGGCCATCGCGTTTACAACCACTAAACCAAGGGCGCAGTCAATTTGAAATATTACCACGATAGTTACGCAATAGATTATTTTGTCCGAGGTCCCCGTTTGAGGGAATGTTTCTTTACCGATAGCACGACACACCGGGCCAATGGGAGCTACTTGATTTGTGTTGTTTTTTTTATTCGTATTCTGATCACGACACCAGAACGCCTGGCATCTCCATGAGCAATGTGGCAGATCTGTCTAAATCTCCGTTGATTTACGTTGGTTTTTGCATATTAGCAGCGTTGTGCCCGAGTTTTTGGCCGTGAAATTATTGTATAACGCCCGAGTTTAAAAAAAAAGTATTTGGTATAAATATATAGCTTGTTTCGTGTTATATTACAACAAAACATAGTGTAGTGGCTAATATAATAAAAATACTTAAATGAAATAGGTACTACTTATGGTGAAATATAAGGAAAATACAAATGAATATGTACAAGTAACATGATGAAAGGTGACGTGTAACTCTGACTTTGTAAGTTGAATTACTAGCGTCCAAAGAAAAGAATGAAAAAGTGGAGGTAGCTTAGGACCGTCTTTGTTGCGTTCCTTGGATAAGGCCTCAGTTCAGGTCGTGATTGACTGTAATGATGGTGACGATGATGAAAAAAAACATTGTTTATAAGTTACTTATCAATTAAACCATAACTTGGCTGAATATAATAGTTTAACAATTAAACTATGTTGATCCTACTACTGTAGTTTTTAATTTGTTTGTGTTGTAGTTTATTCTATGAATAACTTTTATCTGAGGATTGAAAATCGGCCCTAAAAATCCTATACAAGAGCAATTCGTGTATATAATCATATTTATATGTAATTGATTTCTCAGAAATAGCTCTAACAATTTATATGAATTTTGTATTTCGATAACGTTTTACTTTCAAAGTTTATCTGGATAATTCTCTGAGATTTTTTTTCTAACGCCAAGCTTGGTCGCCTAGGTACTAATCTACTAATCGGTGTTATATCGAAAGTAATCCAAGCACAAGATGTAGTCAGCGAAAGCGGCATTGGAATTAAATAATGATATTCTCTTACATTATAAACATCCGAAGCACCTATTTGTAGTATGTTATGCATTGTATTCGCCTCCACTTCGGTAACGAGTCCAACGAATAAATTTTACGAGTATGTGGACAAAAAATCTCACTCGACATTCTAAGCAGTGATCCTGAGGGTAATAACCGATGTTGTTAAAGCAATTTGAACAAACATCATGCACCCAACGCTCCATTTAAATTTATAAAAGACACGACAACTCGTCAAAGAGAGCCGGTGCCTTAATAAATCTGTTTGGACCGCACTTATTTGTATATCGTTTGTGGGGGCAAACGACAATGGTAATTGATAAAATATGCAAAACAACGCCTTATTATTAGATCGCGATTCGACAAAGCGACATGTCAAGGCAATATTGTTAAGCCGATGTTGTGTAACTTTATTTCATTGCATCCTCCGTCCCCGTTTCACACAATAATCTATTGTTGCTGTAAACTAGTTGTTAATTAAGAACGATTAGATGAAATTGTTTATTTAATCGTTACATCTAAACTAGAAATTTCTCCTGTATCGTGGTAGTGTTTGATACAAATATTTGGACAATTGATATGTGGGCTAACAGATCCGCAACACACATTTGTATACCATACTCAAATAACATGTTCCCTAGAGTCAAGCCACTAGGCTCCGATCGCTGCAGCCATTGTACTACTGTATTTTAAGATGTAAATATATATTTCTTGTTAACGTAAGCTTTAATTTATACTATTTAAGTATTTAATGCAGCTAATTCTTATATTTCTACATATGTTTATATTTCTTCTTCTATTAATATACTAGCGGCTTCGCTCGAGTAACATAACAGAGTTGTGGTAATCCAAAGAACTCTGCTCATCGTCTATTCTATTACATATTTCCTCTGCCTTGTTTGGAATCAATCTACTTAGCATATTAAACGCATAAGTAGAGTGCAAACAAACTGTCTTATTTGTAAATTATTTTACTAATAAATGGGTGGGAAAGCTAGTTGCTGTTTCAGTAAGAGAGACGTCTATGATCTCTAAATTACCAAGTGTGATGAGACGATTTAACTTTTAATTTTTTTATTGAACTGTTAATTAACTTTATTAAATGTTTTTAAACAAATTGTCATAATACTAAACCGACTTATTTTCTTTCTTTCTTCTTCCCAAACCGTATAGCCTTTAAGACACTTATGAGAAGTTTACTTAGGATAATAAATGTTTTGTAGTTAGTCACATAACATTTATTTTTCGGTTTCGACATCCTGTAGCATCTTTGGTCCATTGTGATGTTAATAACATCTGCGAAGACGGTGGTTAATCTTTCGTGAACCGGGGGTCGTTTGGTAAAAATTAGAAGCCCTAAAATGCATACATTTACATCATAATACCAGCGTTAACTTTATCGCTTGTAACGCTATCATAATCAGTTGGTATGCGTTTTAATATGGTAGAGACGCTTTGCAGCTATGTCATAGTTGTAGCACGAATGGGTGCTCGATCTGGGAAGGACCACGCTCTTATAGAAATACCAGCGAGAAATAGCTTAATGCCGCTGTGATTCGCATAGTAAGTGTAGAGAACCGGAGACCTTTTTTAACTGGAGTCTTAGTTCTCAGGGCTGAAAACGCAACTAAATGTTGATCCTTAATCGAGGACAGGCGTGTGCTTGTTTTGTCACCTTTATTCTATAAAAAAAATCGTTTTAACACATTATATTTGTAACTTTATTTCTCCTTCTTCTACATCATTATCAGGCTGTAAAAGTTTTTTGGTGAAAGGAGGCCTGTTTCTATTGTAGGGATAGGGCGGATTTGTCTTCCGGATTGCCGTTCGCATTACCATACGTTCCGCACCACGGATTTATTATTACAGATGCTTGTGTTCTGCATCTTTGGTGCTACGTCTCGTCGTCGGTCTAGATCGGACATTTTACGTCTGGCATTAACAAGATAGCATTAACAGGATTAGTAAGCTGAAGTGGCAATGGGCCGGCCATATAGCTAAAAGAACCGACAACCGATTGGGAAGAAAAGTTCTCGTAGTGGCAGCCTCGTACCGGCAGGCGAAGTGTAGGGCTTCCCACCCACTAGACGGAGTGGCGACCTGGTAAGACATGTAGGAAGTCGATGGATACAGGTGGCTCAGGACCGTGCTTTGTGGCATTCCTTGAGGGAGGCCTATGTTCGGCAGTGGACTTGTGAAGAGTTACATTTGGAAGAGTTATATTGTTTAGGAATGACCCATAATACCATAATACATTAATTGAAGTTGAGTGATGTGTAACTTTCAAATTTCGTTGGTACGATACGCGCGCCACCTATTGTAAGTTAATTCTACTAACCTTACTACAAATGCAAGCAATAAGTTGACAAAGTTTCTCTGATGAACGGTATGGCAGCGCATAAATTACGAACAAACAAAAATTTATTTTATATTAATCTTGGTAAATTGGTAACGATTACATGTGTTTTCAAATTCAAATTGGACGTAAATGACGTGAAGATAATGAAGTAGACCCTTTAACGGGGTAATATTGAAAAATCTGCCGCTTTGCAGTAAACATCGAGTGTGTTACAAATGGTCCATGAATATTTAAAAGTCTAGTCTTATTAGATCAAATACCTCGTGAGCGAGCGGCTCCGTGCCGTGCATGCTCTAAATAAAATACACTTCTAAGGATCTTCTAGGTTCATTAATGTGCATTTTTTAATATTAATAAGCAAAACCACTATCTATATGCAAACACAAAATGAAGGCAATTAGTTTTCAAACTTTGCATTTACATGTATTGAAATAAGTAAGTATTAAAAAATACATGTGTGAGTGTCGCGGAACACTCGGTTGGAACGAAGTTCCTTTCGTAGTATATTATTATTGATAAACGTATTATATTATTGATTAACAAATACAAATAAATGAATTACTAGCGTCTATTAAAATGAAGCGTCATTTAAAATAAAATAATATATCTTTCATGGCAAGATAGGAAAAGGTGTGAAGGATGGATATTATTCAATGTCGCTTCCTTATAGCCGCCAAGGCCGTCTACACTACGTCAGAAGGGGTCGTGACGGAAAAATCTTACACTTTTTCTCGCCTAGCCCCCATCCGCCAAATCCGTACCGTCCGATAAGGAACTTCGTTCCAAAAAGAACTAGCTTTTACGGATTTTATCGCGTAGGTATATTAACTTATCTTATATTGCCGACGTTTCGAGTACTTTACCGCAACCATTGTCACAGGGGGAACTATGGTGTTAGACGTCACGACGCGACATCTGGACGTTAACCACAGCTACCGTATGATTAAAATTTTGAATTTTTGGTCAGATCTACGCAAAGTACCTACGTAAAGTACTCGAAACGACGGGAATATAAAATAAGTTATACGCAATAAAATCCGTAAAAACTAGTTTTATTTCAATGTGTAGTGTTCTCGTAAACGTTATTACATACCCATCAGATAAAATTACTACCTCAGATTTATTCCTGTGATAATCAGGACGACAAACGGAAGAGTCTTATAAAATAAATAATATGTTAATAATATAATATTATTATCATATTATTATTTATAATTTATGTATTTTTATTTATTAATGTAATTTTATGTATTTATTTTATTTTATTGATATTTATGTATATTTATCATTTTCATTTACAATTATATATTTATACATCCCAACCAGCTGAGAAAACTATATAGATACCCCATAATATTATTAATCTATCACCCTAGGGGTGTCGTAAGAGACGACTGTAACAGAAATATCTTATGCATCTATGATGTCTAAATCATAATCATCGTATGATATGCGGCAGAACATCTCTTCCACGCTAGGTTACGTAGTACTATTATTTATTCTGTGGCTAGGTGTGAAATATCCGGAACGACTACGGGAAGCAGTGTCAAAGGTGAGAGACGTCTAATATAGCAATCAACAGTTTACCTTCCATACGAGGTGATTGAGGCAAATCGTCCCTACAAAGGAACAGGCTCATGTAGACTCATGTATTGTAACGGACTCTGGGACTGTTCTAGAAGAATAAAATACCTATGTACAAAAAGTATGTAAACTATGTAAAAAAAGTTAGTCATTTTATTGGAAACTAGCGTGGCTTGGCTTCTCCTGTATTTATTAATGTGGCGGTATTTAGATGTAAGATAATCATCAAAAAAATCAAATAATTCTCAAAAGAATCTCCAAGTTTTTTTGGATAAAACATAGACATAGTCTATCACTTCTGGCGTTGCTCTCTATCTGCTCGTCAAGTTTCATTACAATCTGTTCAGCCATTTGGAAGATTAGCCCGGACAGACAGTCTGACAAATATTTTAAAAATGTTTATTCTTGTCTTAACACATATACCGCCGTCAGTCATGCTTTACATGCAATACTCTGTACAAAGTAACTCACACAATAGTGAAAGGGTTAATAGCACACAAATAATCCCCTCAGATCAATAAAAGGTAGTAATGTCAATGTTACAGACAGACACCATTTTATATATATATATATATATATATATATATGTGTGTATGTATATATAGATAGAGGCCAAAAATAATAAATCGTTGCTATTCCAATAAGCCTAGTAACTCTAAACCAGAGGCTTCACACGAAACGAATAACGTTGGTTGCATTCTTTCCAATTCCGAAACATCTCAGCATATTTTAGCTTTTATTTTTTATTTTTTTACATCAAGCCTTTCAAAACATTTCGCTCTCCATTCAGACTGACGTTACGCTAGAGTTTTTATTTAGCAAGGTTCTATTTTTTATAAAGGATTTGTTTTCAACGAGGTCTACTTAATTGACTGGCGTGTGACATCAGGTACCATAATACATTAGATTGCGAAAAGAATGTTTAAATGGCGCTGAACTGTGTTGAAGCTAAATTTAAGTTTAAAATAAAATTTTGTAAGTTATATTTATTAAATAACTTAAAAAATCAAATAATAAGGAAGAGAACACAGTTGACATGATGGTAAATTGATGTTATGGCATATAGATATGTACAATTATCATCGATTAAGAATCAAAATGCAGATCCGTTGTCACCCTTGAGGCTTAAGATGAAATACTTCGTTTCCAATAAAAGGGTCTCCGGTTTTCTACATTCATGAAACGAAACACAACAGGTTTAAGCTGCTATTTTACCTGTTTGTATCCTGTGTGAGTATGGTCCTTACCCGGTCGAGCCGACCCATTCGTGCTACAACCATATTATGGTTGCAGCGTGGATCTACTACGTATATGATTTCATTTAGAATACAAGGAATAATAAAAGAATGAGCAATCACAAACTTTATAACTTTTATTACATACATCATTCACTATCTCAACTCTATATAGTTAACGGAGATAAAAAGACTCCAACGATAATTTGTACTAAAACGAGATTGTTAAATAAACAATAGGGGTTTTATAGATAAATTTACGACCGTTGGTCCACTGTGACCCGGGTCGGGACGAGTTCAGAGCTGAAGAAACAATTAGAATGTTTTGCGAAGAGATTGGTCCGGCTGCTGTGCATGATTATGCCACGCCCCCAAAAGGCGTAGAGTTAGTGAAAAATAGAGCCGTCTGAATTTATAAACTTGAGAATCAAAGTGTTTTTTTTATTTCAAATAAAAGCTTCTATTAGATTTCTATTTAAGGGGATCAAATATTAGTCTTAGGTGGTTATTCATTCCCTTTGTATATATGTATTAGTAGGAAAGTAAATGATTTGAAATTTGCAGAATCTTATAGAATTAACTCATTTAAGTTTGCTTCTGAACATATGGTTCCCACATAATATCGGTCACAGAGACATTTTGACGGCGCCGTGTCGCAGTGGCTAAGCATTTGGTTGCATCGATGCGGGGCCGAGGGTTCAAATACCGCACGGAACAAGTGTTTGTATAAGTTTGTATAACCCACAAGTAATTGTCCCGGGTTTGGTTGTTTGTCAATGTGGTACTTATTTAAGCTTAGCGTAGGTGGTAAATTTCAAAAAATAGAAAAATAACAATTAGAACCTAATATTATGATCTGTCTTTTCTAGCCCAACGGATCGATAAACTGAAGTGTAAATGGGCCGGCCATATATCTCGAAAAATCGGCAAACGATGGAAAATAAAGGTTCTTGAGTTGCAGCCTGGTACTGGTAAGCGAAGTTTGGGGCGGCCCCTCACTAGATGGAGTGACGAGAGATGCCGAGACTGGTGAGACTGGTGACTCAAGAACGTGCTTTTTGGCATTTCTTGGAGAAGGCCAACGTTCAGCAGTGTACAACAGGCAATACTGCTGTTTTATTTTACTTAATCTCTCAACTTAGGGACCTTTAAGAAAAGAGCCTACACTTTTTCAAAAGGCCGACAACGAACCTGCAGCTCCCCTAGTGTTGCATTTGTGTCTTACATATAAAAAAAACTAATAATGATTTAAACAGAAAAAATTACTAGAAATATTGAATGAAAAATAAAAAAATCGTATCTAAAAATTTCGTTGCTCTATGAATATAATAATAAATTGACAGGACAATGTGATTAAACACGCCTCTAGGACGTCCCTACGCGAGCCAAACACTGATTTATAAGTAAATGTATTCATTTTGGCAAAAAAATGTATCTTCATATAAAAAAAGTTTTATTTGACAAAGGAAACATAACATAACTCAAACTTATGTGAATTTAAATATGGTATTATCAAAAATAAAAAAACGTATGATTTTAAAAAGTAGTTTTGTTTTTTTTTTTATTATTATGTTAATTTGTCAATTTGCTATGTGCTGGTGGTATAAAAGAATCGACCTAATTTAGAAATGGCAACTATAAGAAATGTTTGTAAACATTTGGAATTGCCTGTAAACTTTCATGACTCTCGAAAGCTACGGTATGGCAAAACAATGTCGTGTATACCAGACTTGAATGCCTCGTTGGTTTAGTGGTTGTAAGCTGATAATGCAGTCCCTAGTTCGAATCCCGGGTCGGGTCAAATATAAGTTACTGGGTTTTTCTTTCAAAAAATATTCAGTAGCATCTCGTAAAGCAAGTAAAGCCGTTGGTTATGCGCCTGATCTCTCCGATTGTGTTGGATTGCCGTCCTACTGGACAATGAAAGTGAGAGAATAGAGAGTGCACTTGTGCAGACACATCTGTACCCAATATTCGTGTCTGCGCTCACACTCATATACTATAACCCTGTCATGTGCAGATGACTATTCTCCGCCGTGACCGAAATTCGGTCTCGTCCTTATATATGAGATGACCCAGACCGGCGACTGCTTAGCGTAGTGATTAATACGGCAAATCCAAGAGAGCAGTATTGGGCTATGGTATATATATGCTATATTGAGGTTATAAGCTGATGGGTTTGGAAACCATGCACTTCATCATCAGCTTGTCCACTGTTGGACATGGGCCTCTATCCTTCTGGAAAGGATTTGCCTTAAGTGTTGCGTTTGGCAAAAAATACAACGAAAACAAATTAAAAGCTACATTTGTATGAATAAAGTAGTTCAATTTTTTTATTTTATATTCAGTCAAGTTATAATTAATTCGATGGATAGATTTTATCTGACAATCGAAATTTGGCCATAAGTATTCAAGTGGCATGGAGTCGTCGATTTTGTTAAGAAATTTAAAACGAAAGGGAAATAAAACTAAAAGAGTAGGTACCTACTACAACTTGTAGTACTCTTTTTTTTATTTAAGAGGGGGCTAACGAGCATGCGGCTCTTATTGTTTAACACGTCTTAACGGAAACAGATGATTTCAATTCCCACGATGTAAAGAATATCTGAGTTTTTTATGTGATGAAAAAACATTACGCGATCGCGTATGGTCAGAGCTCAGAACAACATGAAGGTTTGAATGAAATTAAGTGACAGCGTTCAATGCAAGCGAGTTTAAAACTGCTTTTTACATTGATTATAATAATAATAGGATTTTTAACGGCGAATTTTTAATCTTTAGATAAAATTTATTCATAGCTTAAAAGACAACATAAACAAATTAAATGTTACAGATGTATGAATAAAATAGTTCAATTATGTCACTTTTATATTCAGTCGGATTATAATTTATTCGATGGATAATTTTTATCCCACGATTGAAAAATCAGCCCTGAACATCGTCTTATTAAAAAAAGCAAAATTTCAACAAATCTATTACGTTTTGGTCAATAAGGCAATTATGAAATTTAGAAATATTTCTTTTCTTTTGAAAAAATAATTTTAACGTATAATAAAGAGCTATCATCAGATGATATCTTTATTGCCATACGAATCGTGTATTTATTTTCTGATGAGCATCACAAAACTAATCCCGTAGAACATAATATTATGTTGTTATGTAAAACTGTAATTAAATGAGTGCTAATTTTGTGATAAAATCTCGTTACGTCAAAGTTTTGAAAAATTAATCAGTTTAAATTTGGTTTGTGAGATCCAAAATGTTCGTCATTCCCTAATAAAGTTGATAGTGTTAAATAGGTACGTACGTAATTACTGAGAACGTATTTAAGGCACTTGACTCCATTGAAACTTTAGCAAAGCGAATGCTAAAACGGCATGCGGTGTGGGTGGGTACAATTTGCCTCCCGAAGGTTTATTTCGTGTTTTATGTCAACAAGTTCACGACTAGAATATAGTCGTGCGGGCGGATTTGAAAATTTATCGAGAAACGAGTGTTGCGGCGTTCGCTAATTTTAAGTGTCTCCGCAAACCGCACAGAAAGCGTTAACATGCCGGACTGCCACTACTCTCATAGTTTTATAAGAAACATGGGTATCGATAAGAATTAGTTATGTCTCACTTTTTGTGTTGACCAAGAAATATCATAATCACAATCTCAACCTCTGTCTAAATAGTTACATTCAAAATTTTATCCCCTATTTTGCCAACCTTTAGGGTGGACTTTTTTATTCCAATTTTATGGAATATGGAATATTTATCCGATTTTGATAATTCTTTTTTCATTAATATTTAATGAAAAAAAGAATGATCAAAATCGGAATTGTAAATCTCGCCCTTTTTTCAGTGTAATATCTAAGAGTGTAATTTTAAATAACAGTTCCCCACCCTACTTCAACCATATTTGTTAAACTGTTGATATTTTCATCAGAACATATTATATGTATGTAGGTAGGTAATATATACAATTGAGTCAAATATAGCAATTCAATCGGGGTAAAAACAAGTCCCAACCAATTAGCAAAGCTGAATTCGTTAATAACGTTTATGTATACATTCAATAAAATCTCGTTCCATTCCATTGCAATTATATCATTCAATTTATTACAATAGCGCTAGTGACAGAACGAATAGTTTTTCAAGGTTAGATCTGTCATCACAGTTTGTTGAACAAATTTAGTAACAAGAACATGAAGATTAAATTTGCTTCAATAGTTGGAGTAGCCTTGAACCTCAGATGAATGGGAAGTGAACGGTAAGGCATGTTTCATATTCTTCTGCAATACCTATCAACACGCGCTTTTCCTCTAATATTTAGACTAATCAGCTAACAGTCGACTTGGCGGTAAAACGTTACTGTACAATGAGGGCTAATAATTTTCTGCTCACCAGATGTCGCTAGTTGACACTGAGGTAAAGTTTTTTGTTACACAATGTAATTTAATTGAGAAGTTGTTTTTTAATAAAAGTTTATCAGTTTCTAGAGTATTATATTAATACACAAAACAATGCGTCAGTGGTTTGCTCTTAATTTTTTTACACATTTGAAACTTTTTTTTTAATTTTTTTACTTTTATGAATATCTGTGGTTTGGTTTATTTATTTCTAATGTTATTAATATAAAATATAGCTAATAGTACAGAACGAAACAATAACTTTTACATTTTCCGAGCAAATTAACTTCCCCGCTATGAAATCTGTCAAATATTATACCTCACTTTCTAGTGGCGCCGCCCTGGTGGCAGAAAAAGTCGTGGATGACCTCATTGACACATGTTGGTTACAGGTATCAAACAAAGTAGTCGTTACCTTGAGTACTAAGATAGGATGCCTTACAGCCCACATTTAAGCTGAATCTAAACATTCTTCAAACCGACACACAGTAATGAATTATGATTACCTACTGAAGCGATTGTGTAATTATCTAAAGGCGTTTTAAATCAACTATCATAAAGTTAATAATTATAGAAATATGACGATACACAGTAACTAGGGCTCATTACACTATTGTGGGAATTCATAAGGTGTCAATAAGGGCACGTATGGCAATTCACAATGCTGCGTTAGTCCATACCTAAATGTATGGTAGTGAAAGTTGGGTGCGACAGAAGAAGCACGAGAGAAAATTAATGCTGTAGAAACTCTGTCATTAAGAAGTCTGTTAGGGTTGACTCTAAATGATAGAGTGAGAAATTGTGTGATAAAAGAAAAGTGAGGTTTGCAAGATGTTGTGACCAGAGTTTAGAAGGGAATGCTTCGATTGCCAGTGTTAAGCACATACCAGATGGTTGTACCAACATCTATCGGCTGGGATGTTTCTGGCCTTATCGTTACTCTTGATGAACTAAAGGATCGCAGCAGCGTCTCCTTAATCAATGACGTAAATATTCGTGTTAAAGCTGTTCACACAAATAATTAACATTGAAAAAAATATATGAGTATAAATATACTTACGTCGAAAGTATTGCGCTCGGATGTGAACAGCACAATGGACGGCGAGCAGGAGAATCAGGAACGACCTCGTTCCCATATTTAGTCACCTTAATCACTATAAAGTCGCATCTATATCGTTCGATCTACCACACAGATAGTTGTCGGAAGCTGTTGTGAAAGAGAAATGGACGGCTAGATATTGATTACTTTTTTCTATATATTACCCATCAACGTCCTCCACACAGCTATGAGAGCAGTTAGTTTGCAAAGTTGTTCTAAAGTAACGAGTCAAAATGTCTATAGCCTTTCTATGAACAGTTGTTAAAAAATAATCGGCAATTAAGTTTTTAATAATGCACGCTTCAACAGTTGAGATCTGTCTAATTAAATTAATTATTTAATTACTCGAACATTTTAATATTTTCACTTTAGTACACTATTCCGATTTCATTCATTAATGTTTAACATGATTACGATAGAGTTTTTATTGCATAATGATCAAATCAGAATCGAGACACGACACCAATATTACATGGAAAATGCATTTCATGTTTGCCTCATTGCGGAGTTGAAACTACGCGGTTGCTATTTGATAAATAAGTTTTAATTGAAATTGAAAAATCATGATTATGTCTTACGTGACCCTACCTACTTTGTTAATACATGGACTTATTCAGAACAAATGTCTCATTTTTTGACGCTTTGTCTAAACTATCTCATTGTTTATTTGTTACAGTTCAAATATTTCGGTGAGTGCTAGGTATAAAGTAAGTTAACTCTCGGCGATATCTGCACAGATTTTACCTTACCGGTGTTATATGAACCTAGATCTCCAGAACTTATAATTAAGCAGACAAGGTACGTTGATCGCTGGACTACGCACAAGTTTTAAAAGATATAATGCGTAAACAAACACAAACGGCTTTACTTATGTAGTTGCACTTATAAAGATTCTTTTTTCTTCAGTGCAATCGCGGCCTTGCATGTAGAAATAAAGATATTTTGCAGTGCAATCTCAATCTATAGTTTTCGCGGCAATTGCTAGTCAATATAAAGACTTTAAAATCAACTTCAACTTAACAAATGTTTAAAGTTGCTCTTTTTCGCTACACTAAATGACAGAAACGGATTTATTTACGTAGTTGCACTTATAAAGATTCTTTTTTCTTCACTGCAATCGTGGCAGGTAGGAATAAAGATATTTTGCAGTGCAATCTCAATCTATAGTTTTCGCGGCAATTGCTAGTCAATATAACGACTTTAAAATCAACGTCAACTTAAGAAATGTTTAAAGTTGCTCTTTTTTGCTACAACAAATGACAATAGAAAGGAGACAGGTATAAAAATAATACTTCAATACACGATTATGAAAGATTATAATTAAGGCCAATAATGTTTTACTAAAGCAGTTGAATTGATGCTGTTACAGTTTTCTTGAACTAAATATAATTTAACACTATAACAACGCACGTATGAGACTAAAAGTATTTATTTTTGATCGGGAGCCCTTGAAACCGACAGCATCTGGTTTTTACTTCGATCATCTGGATGTTAATACGTCACCGTATCATATTTCCGCGCCTCCCGACCAAAAGAAAAACTGAGGCGCACGATGGGCGCACGGGTAATAACTGTAATAACTCACGTTCTTTGCATTTTACTGTTGCCACCTCCTTTCATACTAATTCATTCAAAATATGCAATTTAAATAAGTAGCAACATAATCAAATTATAAAATGAAAGGTTTAAAAAGTATTTATATATTTTAGTTTATTATTAGTTAGTTTATTATTTAGTTTATTAGGAGTATTTATTAGTTTATTACACATATATACTACATATATAATACTATAGTAGTTACAACCTGACTTCCTAAGTATTTCTTTAGTAGGATTCGGTAGGAATTAGAAGGATTATTACTGGACGTATGAGTGCATCGGCTGTTCACTTTTTCACGAACTTATATTACAATAAAAAGTAATTTAACATTTGATAAAAATTTAAATAATAACGTTTATTTCTCCTCGCAATAAAACTAAACTAGTTTTTACGGATTTTATCGCATATATTAACTTATATTACCGTTTCGAGTTCTTTACAGCACCCATGGTCGCAGAGGGACTGAGGTGTTCGACGTCCCAGTGTCATAGTTAACAACGGCTACCTTCAGTTTAAAATTACTAAAAATTAGTAATTTTAAACTGAAGGTAGCCGGTCCGATCTACGCAGAAAGAGCTAAGTATCTTGAAGTCTTGCAGGTAATGCTTGGGTTGGGATTATATTTTATCATTTTAAGAATGTAGCAGATGGCAGCACCCATCCATCTTCTCAATTGAAATTAGGATGTTTTTCCAACCGACTTCAAAAAAAGGAAGAGGTTCTCAATTCGACTGTATTTTATTTATGTGTTACCTCAGAACTTTTTTCTAGGTGAACCGATTCTGATCTTTTTTTTAATTTGAAAGCTGGTGTTTCTCATGTGGTCCCATATAAAATTGATCAAGATCTGGCCCGTAGTTTTTAAGTTATCCTTAATAATGCGTATTTAATTGACTTCGACTACATTGATGATGTTCTCATTTTCTGTTTTATATTCAAGGCGGTTGTACAAAATGTTTAATTTTAGCACTTGTTTGATTTCAATAGCCTCGCGAATCACCTTGGAAGGAATCGGTGCCCTTTCAAAATCATTCTCCTCACAATTTACACTTGATATTAAAGATATATTATATTTTATTATAATTCATTATTAAGATCAACATAATTAATACTTTTGTGCAATATAGTGTATGAGAGGAGCTGATGTCTAAAGTATGCCTAGACCTGTATCAGAGATCACCAGGTCCCAACCCTAAAGATACGATTAATGAAAAAAAAGTTACAATATAATTATAAACTAGCGACCCGCCCCGGCTTGGCCTGGGTTGGATATATACATAAATGCGGCGTTATTAAAGTTCAAGATAATCATAAAAGTTATAAAAAATTTAAATGTTAAATATGTTATAAATTTTTCATTTTCAAAAACAAAAATCCAAGTTTGTTAGATAAAATATAGCCTAGGTCACTCCTGGTATTGCTTTCTATCTGTTCGTAAAGTTTCATCAGAATGGGTTCAACCATTGTGAGGATTAGCCCGGACAAACGACAGACAAACAATGATTTTAAAAATGGTTATTCATGTCTTAATGACATGTAAATAACTCTCCGAGCTCGATAAAGACAGTAATTTCGATATTACAGGCAGTGACTTCAGTTTTATTTATATGTATAGAACTATATAGATGTGTCATGGTGTAGTAAATAGTTTATGATGCATTTGTGATTTATAATATCTTAACGGTAACTTACTAAAGACTAAAGTTTCGTGTGTTTATTTCTTACCTAAGCGAGCGAAATGAAAAATAGTATTGCGGTGCACATGGAAGTATGTCAGACCTTTTCACAGTCTTTAGGCGACAAGAAAGCTTGTGTAATCAGCTGCACTGTCTTCGTTTACTCAAACTTTCTTTGTCGAAACATTATTTCAAGTTCGTGAAATTTTTGCTTAGTGTATTGCTTTTTAATGAGCATACATATTGTTACTGTAATATAAAAATAAAGAAGAATCAACTCGTTATTCGACCTCGCTCAGCTTTTACTATAGCAACAATATCAATTCGGTTTTTTGCTACGTCAGAGACCGCAGATCAAAATATTTATTAGATATCTGTGCAGTCAAATAAAGTTAGATGTTTAACGAAATCCATATTAATTGATACCAATAACTAAACGGTTTGGCAGCAAAGGAGTATAGTAATCTGGCTTCTGTCTTTCCGTCCGAATATAATCTGGGCGTCTTTAAGGCAAGAGTAAATGAGTTTTTGTTATGCTGAGACAGTGCGATTTATCATTTAGGGCTGCATGGCCACTTACCACTTGGTGGGGTTGTAGTCAAGCACTAGTTTATGTTAAGTATAAAAACTAAAATTCATTTTATCACTAACTCTGTAAGTACGAGGCAAAAACTATAATGGAACGGTCTTCGAAAATGTTTATGTTAAGATAAGGCACGTTTTCTGATAGCTAATTTCTTGTTTTTCAATTATATTCTTTAAAATATATTTTTTACTCATTTAAACTAATAAGCCTACATGTGGGATTGTAGTCAACTACAATCTCACATGTAGACTTATTAGGTAACTTTATTGATATCAAATTTATAGTAACTTTGTGGTCCATTGCGTCGTATGTTTTATATTTCTGCTCTTATAAAAAAGCTGTATAGCATATAACGCAATGTACCTCAAGGTGACTATCATTTTGATATTAACGACGTTAGCGAATAGGCTAGCTGTAGCTGGTGATATTTGCAGTAGCGCGGTAGGTAGGTCGTATTCTAGAGGTAAACAATGGAATACAACCTGTAATCCATTGTTGTGGAACATAGGATATTTATCCCAAATATAAAAGTGTTTATAGTCATAAGATAGCATATAAATTGACCCAACTGTAAACACGGTAATATGAGTGCTATACCCCCCTCCCCTAGATATATTACCCTTAATAAACTGTCAGTTTTAAAACAGTATAACATTATGATAATTTGTCCAAGATTACGACAGAATGAGGGCATCCACGACTTTTTCAGCCACCAGGGCGTCGCCACTTAAAAGTGAGGTATAATATTTGACAGATATCAAAGCGGGGAAGTTAATTTGTTCGGAAAATGTAATGGTTAATGTTTATTTCTGTGGTATTAGCTATATTTTATATTAATAAGATATTTTATATTTAAAAAAAATTAAAATTGTGCAAAAATTAAAGAGTAAAGCACTGAGGCATTGTTTTGTGTATTAATAGAATACTTTTAAAACTGATAAACTTTTATTAAAAACTAACTTCTCAATTGGATGACATTGTGTAACAAAAACTTTACCTTAGTGTCAGCTAGCGACATCTGGTGAGCAGAAAATTATTAGGCCTCATTAAGGAAGTATCAGTAGAGAGTATTGAATTATTTGTTTCGGTTACTCTGGTGTACCAATCCACTGCTGCATACAGGTCTTGGTCAGGCAACAAATACATTATTTTATGATCGTCCCTAGTAGCCGCTTTCGGTTGCAGCGGCTGCACTTTTAGAACTACGTCTAAATTTTACTGCCCTGCTCAGTCGCGTTCACGCAAGCGATGGTGACAGCCGATCTTGCAAAAAAAATACGAAAAAACTTGATATGTTCTCAGATGGTGGCCTTTAAGCTAAGCCCGTAGGCTTTAGGAGTTAGGCATTTTCAAAAATGCATCAATTTCTAATATGCATTACTTGAAATATCCATACTAACCACACTAATGATACTCCGTACCATCTATTATACGGTGGTAAAGTTCAGCATTTTTAGACATTTTACTGCCATTTATAGATTGTTAAAGCCAGGTGCAGTAGACATTTGAATAATATCCCCTTTTTAGCATGTAAAGAGAATGTATAAGATGTTTCCATAGACTATCTAGTTTGTAAGAATAAAAAAAAGTAACATTGCAGAGCCCACGATAAGTACTTATTGTATTATTAAGGCACAGCAGCGAAACCAATCGCTTAGTTACGTCGCCAACGTAATGCCATATAAATTGGTCGTAGTGGAATTACAGCGATGTACAGCCGTCCACGTAAAATATAATCAAATAGATTGCCTCGAGGTTACTTCGCATGTCACATTAAGTTATTTAAATTAAACCTGTGTATCGATACTCTGCACGCGCACCTTTGTTGAGGTTCGTACGCCAAAAAGTTTCCTGTCATTCCTACGCCGTGTACTGTGTATAGGGATGTTCTAAAAGCAATAATCGATAGTGTAATAATACAATTATACAGTCTAGTACAGTAGCCGATATAATTGATATTTTGTTCCGATTTTTATTTGGGGTTTACGTTGTGACCTAATTTTAACAATGAAAAATTACACGCGAAACTTTTACAGCGACTCGTTTTTCTACACCAAAATAGCTGAGTATTGATTCTCGAATTTGCTGTAAGTAGACGAAGAGACAATAGTTTCATAGGTGTTGTGAATTTGCAACATTATTTTGATGGCTGCCCAGTGACAGTTAAGAAACGCGGCGGACAGATCGGTCGTACATAAGATATTACTGCCATATATGGGATGGTGCTTCAAATTACCACCTATCAGCTTTGTATTCAATAAAAAGACGTACTAGGCGGCTTATTGGCGACCCGAATTTGGTTAAAACCAATATCACCAGTCTCGAACATAGGTGAAAAGTAGCCAATCTTTCGGCGTTCTACAGAATACATTTCGGTAAGTATACGTAACAATTGCATGACGTAATTCCTCCTTCTCCCTTTGGACAACCAGACACCGAGGCCTTTCGTTGTCGACTTATCGTTCGTCATGCGTACAGGAAAGGAGTGGAATAAGTTGCGAGCATCTGTTTTTCTATCCGATTACAAATTGGGTTCTTCAAGGCAAGAGTGAATAGGCTTTTGTAAATTAAGTGAGTGCGCTTTACCATGTTCGACTGCATCACAACTTTCTTTTATTTAGAATAGTAAAAGAAACAGACTCTTGAAAACGTGGAAAAACAAACTGAAGACGATCGGACTTTATAGGATGAAGTGAAAGTTATCGCGTAGTACTGCAAATACTGGAAAGAAGTTGTTATAGCCCTATGTATCCCAAGATATTTAAGGTATACTACAACAAAAAACAAATTGCAGAAATAGTACCTACTTAAAAAAACGGTAAATATGTGCAATTTTGTTTTATTTATATAGTTATAGGTGTAACTATCTTACAATCAGTTTTTACATTTAAGTCGGACGTACTCGTTTCTAAAAGACCGGCATCGCACCTGCAAATCCCCTAGTGTTGCAGATTCATGGACGACGGTGATCACTTACCATCAGGTGAGCCATGCTCGTTTGCCTCCTCTTCGATAAAAAAAATTAAGTCGGACGTACAGTTTATATATTTTTATCGCAGTAATATGCAAGTTACTGTTAAATAAAAAACACGGCGATTGTTATTGAAATGTGATTTATTTTGAAAACAAATTCTAAGTTCTACGACAGTTAGTTATAGAACTAGAAGCACGATGTTGCTTATTGAAGTGGTACAAATCAATATTCATAGGCACGAGACCGTGCAACAATGATTTTTCTTGAAACTCAACTAAAGAGCTAAAATATTTAAGAATTATTTATATATCGATGTAAACGAGCAAAATTTCGCAGACATAGTGTCAGTTAAATATTTCGTCTGGAGAAATTTTTGATTTGTCTTTCAAATGTCTCGATTCATAATTCATTAAGGATGGCTATAAACATGTTATATATATATATATATATATCATCATCATCATCATCATCATCATTACAGCCTATCGAAGTCCACTGCTGAACATATGTGTATATATATATTGCTTTCTAAAGGGAGAGGGATATTTGGGGGCAATGTTTTATTATATTGATTTATTAACAGGAAAATCCCATCCCCTCTTTTAGTTTCCTTCTATCGCCTTTTTTTTGTAAAACGTTACCCCTAACACAAGAATTTTCCCCTGGATCGTGGAGGCAGTTTACATGCATAAATTGCACAGTGACAAAACATCCAGATCCCGCCCCGTATTCGAACCCGCAGCCCTCAGCGCAGCAACTCAATGCTAAGCCACTGTACCACCGAGCCTGTGCTTATTTATGAGGATTAGTTGCTAAAATATTTAAAAAAAATCAATTTAAGTATCAGCAAACTCTCCAGGCCAACGAAGAAAGTGATAGTTTTTAAAATCCTAAAAACGACAGCGGCTTTTTGCCATGCAAAAAGGTTGTTCTCTTCAATCTCTTACATTAAGCCTAGAAATGTACGGTCGAAATTCTTGTATTTATGTTAAAAGTATGAAAAGAAACGGAAACCTTTATGAATAGAACAGAAATAACTTTTGATATTTTGTTCGCACCCACTAGCAGCAAGTTTTATACGATATAGTATAATTATAATTTTTTTTAAATACATTTTGCTTGCTGTTTATTAATTGTTTGACATAGAGAAGCGAGTATAAAAAAGTGCAGTAGGAATTACTTTCAAGAATTTATCGGTATTATAAGTATATAATCGTTGACAATCGCTTACATAAATTGGGTATTAATTAATCGCTATTACTATTTCTTTCTATTGTCATATTAATAAGGGAGAAAGAAAGAGAGAGAGAGAGAGATTTCTGAAATAGAGTAAATTGACGTCGATTTTAATGCTTATTGCAAATTGACCAATCGCAAACACACTTATTATTTTTCTAATGGCATAAATACGGGCTGTTGTTATTCAAGAGTCCAAGCGAAAAGCTCAAATTTCTTGGTGCGCTAAAAGCTAGATTTCAATTCGCGTTAATAGGAAGGACAGTTGGCATCACAATTAATGATGATTCTCTACTTTTATCAGTCTCCAAACTTATTCGGTTAGTTAAATTAGATTATATATATATGCAATTAACTAGACTGACGGACTTCTCCTGTTTTATTACATTCTTGTAAAATGAAGACAAGCCTTTGGAGTAGTATTTAAGTACGATATTAACACGAAACCGAAGCATCTTAATCTGTAGATTTTATACACAATTAAATCGAGTGTCACTTTTTAAATAGACTTTGATATACAAACGTCTCAAGTAAAAGTTACTTAAAGATTGAAAGAAAATAAATAAAATTAGGCAAGATAAATAAAGGTAGGTAAATAATAAATAAAGTTCGCGTTGGAACCTGCTGCGCTACTTATGTGCATGTTCTTAAAATGAATCGCTACAGGATTCGTTATAGGCGAAAGTTATTTATAAGTGCCATTATTAGATTTGTTTCAATTTTTGTAACACAATTTGTATAGTTAATCGCGGGCAATTTGAAGCCAGATATTTTGAAAACTTGGTTTAATTATTGGATAATTTAAATCCTGTGTTGAACTTGTAGCACAAACACTCCTTATTTGGAGCGATTTACTGGAATATTAGTAATATTAAGTGCTCTGCTAGTATTTTAAAGGACGATAAAATTATCGTTTTTCCCACTTTAAATGCAAAGTCGCAGAAATATGAATTTCTTGTTTACATATAGAGGAAGTATACAAAATTGATACCACTATCGAAATAATATACTCGTAAAATTTTATCCGTTTCGGTTCGAAAAATTTAAAAGCTATGGTGCTACGACACACCGACAGATCGAAAATAAGAACTTACAAAGATTCCTTCGCTGGTATAGAATTAAACTTTGAAAAACGTTATTATCTAAACGAATAATCTAGTGAAATGCTACATTATTTGGTTCAACAAAAAGTTTATAAAATGTATACTTACTTTGTAACTGATATTAATTTTGTTTGGTTTCGCGTGCACGATGCTTGCTGTCTTTGGTTTGACTTAAGTTACGCGGGAAAGCGGGGATGCACAGTTCCGACAATATTCAATACTTATTTCAATATATTTAAGAAATGTTAAAAGTCTTGGTTAATTTTAGATTTATGTGAAACGTTTAGTTTTGCGCTATTAGGTTTTTTTATTTTTACATTTTCACTGTAGAACGAACATTTCCATGTTTATGTTATAAATAACCGCTATTATAAGTACATAATTCGATAAGGCATAAATAAAAATGTATAGAAAATGTAAATATACAATTATTTATTTTAATTAAATACAAAATAAATTATTATTAATAAAATGTCACACCTACAGCAGTACTATCTCGCGTATCATGAAGGCATTTTGCATAGATAAATTGCATATTCAACAACGTTCGAGCCCGCATGCCTGTCGTTAAGACATCCTTAGTAACTGCGCTACCGAGCCTCATTAGGCTTCATAAGCCGAGTATTCGGTGCTTGTGTCGGTGCTGTCCTATCTGGGAGACTGCTTGGGCTACCACACTTTTACATTCCTGCCGCCAAGGAGTAGTGCATCCAGAGCTGTGTTCCATTTGAAGGTTAGATCAGAATAATAACAGACTTTGTGGTATTTCACCTTAGTCGTCAGAAGTGATAACATAACTTTAAAATTATTTATAGACTTCTATACGTATTATAGTAGCCATTTACTAACAGATTGACTAAAAAGTCCTTTGTCTCCTAGTTAATAAGTCCAAAAATGCAATGCAAATAAATTGCATTGCATTTTTGTTACCGCTAACGCTTTTCACTCACGCCAACACAAACGATAATCGGCAAATAGTTGCCCTTTATGCAAATCTATAGGCTGTCACGACATCTTCCTTGTTTTGGCTTCAAGCGTGCGGCCTTAGCTTTATGTGCCCTAATGATATTAGCAAGTTACAAATTGTTTCAAATTCGAGCAAGATTCAAGCAATTCATTGCATTGTTTATTAATTCTTTGCATGAATTGAAAATTTAAGTTTTTTGGCTATTCATGTTTTTTTTTTGGATATCGCTGATACCTTCTAGATATATAGATAATTGCTGAAATTTGCGTTCTATATTTAATTAATTTGAAGTAAAATATAAAAAGATAATTGAAAGTTTATTTTCCATAAAATATATGTTCCGTGGTTAGTTTTGTCAATTTTTCGCCTGTGTATAATTCTAAATTTATACGAATCTAATGAAATAAAAAAAATGAGGACTTACGCTCAACAGATGTCGCTAGTTGGGACTAAGGTGAACTGATTTTTTACACAGATGGTCACACAGTGTCAACATCATTAAAATGATTTAATAATAAGTTTTTATTTTTTTATAAATCTTTTACTTTTAGGAATATCCGTAGTTTACTTTATCAATTTCTAATGTAATTCACGTAAAATATATATAACTAGTATTTCAGAAAGAAACATTAATCTCTACACTTATCTAAAAAATTAACTTCCCCCGCTATGAAATATGCCAAATATTTCACAGCATATTTTGTAGCAGAAAAAATAGTGAAAGTGCCCTAATTTAGTTTGGATCTTACGGCTTAGGTATTTCGGAATTAATATTGCTTCCAAATAGTTACTAGGTTGGTAGTGGATCTATTATATATATTTTTTGTCTCAGAGTCCGTCTGGGTAAGTGATCGTTTAAGATTCAAAATACAGACTATACATTCCACCTGAGGACTAAGATGGAATGCTTGTTACCTATATAAAGGGTCTCCGCTTTACGTTACTCAGTAATTGAAACATATGCCCTTTCCCAATCGGTTAAAATTACTACAAAAATTTAATTTTTACAACATTAAATTGCATTAAGCTGTTTTATTCTCGTAATATTTTTGCTTTAAAACATTTAAAATGGATAAAATATTTTGATACTAACCATAAGTTAACGCTACATTGAATGCTTGTGAACTGAGTGTGTTTTATTTGATCGTAAATATTTATCATACTAGTTGCGTCAATAATGTTTGCAAATTATATGCAGCTTTGTGCAAGTTATACACATGTTTGTTGATTTTGGCATGAAAAGCAAACTTTTGGATGTTCGGGGAACTATTGACATAATTAAAGTTGATCGGTCATGATTTCACTCCGATTAGTCGGCGGCTTGTCGTGTTCAGGAGTCGGAATTCAAATTGTGGGAAGTTTAAATCTGTTTGTAAATTTTAGATATGTGTGTATGAGGGCTAACGTACTATTTCTGATTTACTTATTGTATTTATAAAACTAAATATTCTATTAATTTGTTAAAGGTAGCTCAGACAATTTTAATTTTAACGATATACGTAATCCGCAAAAAGTGCATTAAATAAATAAATAACAAGAATATCGTCCGTCCACTTGCACAATAAACACTTATATCAATGGATCTCATTCGCCTCCTTTGAATAGAGGAATTTAATCATTTCTGTTCCCATAAAGCCATTGAAATTGTAGAACTAGAATGTTGAGAAGCTTGTAAGATTCGCTATAATATAGTACCCATCACCTTTTCTATTGTAATCCGAGTTGACATTTAGTTAGGACGCAAACCGCACGCACTTAGAAGAAACTTCAGATACCCGATGAATGTTTAAAAGGCTTTAAAGTACAATAATATACAACAATGGGTAACATCACAACGTGCAAAGTAGAATTAGTTTCAGTACAATGTGTCTAGTAAGATATTCGTTCGCGAGTGTTCGAATGAACACCTCGCGGAGTTCAGTTCAACAGAGACGCTGCGTTTCCTGTTAGTTGTTTTCTCTTGTTAAATTTCTATACTTGAATAATTTACACAAGATCTTTAAAGAATGAATGCACGAATGAAAGTGTTTTGTTTACACAGCTAAAGCTACGGATTATAATATACAACACTATGATAATAAAATTGTAAAGTAAATTAGTCTTATTTCTCTAGTGTATGATCAAAATCCTAAGCTGGAGTGTACAAACTAGCGTGTGTAATTCTGTGGTCCTCACACTAGGAACAAGAACAAGAACATCATAAGTTTTTTTCTCATAGAAATGATGTGACAAAAGAACTGATGGTGATGCAGCCACTTACAAGTGGGTTAGTAGTGTTTTTTTACGTAGTAGAGCCATGCTGCAGCTATATTAGTAGTATAGTTGTAGCACGAATTGGTCGGCTCGACCGGGGAAGGACCACGCTCTCACATAATACCAGCGTAAAATAGCAGCTTAACGCTGTTGTGTTTCGTATGGTGAGTGTATCTCACTCAACGGAGACCCTTTTTACTGGAAAAAAGGCATTCCATCTTAGTCCTCACGGGTGACAACGCATCTGCAATTTGATTCGTGATTGAGGATAGATGTAGATGTCTATGGGCCGCAGCAACCACTTACCATCATGTGGACTGTGTACTCGTTTGTTACCTTTATCCTACATAAAAAAATTGTTATAGAATATATAAGTAATGGCTACTGCAGTCCTTTGGAAACTGCAGTTAAATTTCAAACAAGGAAGGCCACAGAAATGCAATGTCTCTGAGGACTGAGATGGAATGTCGCACAGCCTGTATTTATTAATTTATAACTAAGTATAACTTAATCAATAGGAACAGTTGTTACTTAGCTTAAATCGATCACTTTAAAATGTTAAAAAATTATAAGATAAGATCCGCGTCACAAACGGTAAAATAAACTAACTAGAAACACTGCGGACTTCTTGCCTTTGGGCGGCTACTGAGAATTTATTTAAGGAAAACCCAAAAATTGATTGTGGCTCGATGCGGCTTTCTAACTCGGGACCACGTAACCAGTAGTCAATGTTTACACAAATAGTTATGATCATTGAGTTAAGACCGTGATGCCTGATCCAGACGGCGCATTGAAATTTAATAAAAGCAAGTGGTATAGATGGTAGGACTCCTTATCTGCCTAGGATAAAATTTTCTGTCTGGATAGATACCACTCTCTCACCTACTTCTGTCGTCAAATAGTAGTGCTTGTACTGCTTATATGTGCTATATATTTTTATAGAATAAGGCTATAATATGCTGGTTGTGCATTCCATCTTAGTTCTCAGGTGAGGTGACAACGCATCTGAAGTCTTAGTTGTTTTAAGTTGGCTGCAAGTGTCCATACACTGCAGTAACCACTTAACGTTTAGTGGATTGTAAGTTCGTTTGTCACTTCAGTTTTATAAAAAAACAGGAGTTGAGTATATGTATAGAAATAAACCACACTCAAATAATAAATACGAAGCAATTATTAAGTGCAAGCAACACGCCAATCACACTCAGAGAATAATATCGTTATTGTTCAGTTTGAATGAAGATTGATGGCACTTCAGTGCAAATGACCACCGATTGAGATTTAAGACGAGGAATTTAAATGAGTGCAGACATGTTGCTACGGTTTTAACTAGAACGTTAATTATTACAGGCGAATTTAGAGCAGTCTGTCCGAGAAAGCTGCATAGAGTAGAACTGTATCTTTTGTTTAAAAATTGTGTATTTTTTGGCAATGACGTATTTTTATAAGTGGTATAGAATAATATTTAACAGATGTTTACGTGGTAGACCCATGCTGCAGCTATATCTAAATAAATAAATATATATAATCAAATAAATAAAATTGAAGTGTCTGTTTGTAACGTTGAAATAATAGCTTTTTACTAAATACACATGAAAGTATATACGGTACTAATAACAAAAAATCTATTTTTAAAATTTTTGTCCATCTGTCTGTCTGTCTGTCTGTCTGTCTGTCTGTTTGTTTCGGCTAATCTCTAAAACGGCTTCACCAATATTGACGGGACTTTCACTGGCAGATAGCCGATGTTATAAAGAGTAACTTAGGCTATTTTTATTTTAGAAAAATAATCAGGGTTCCGCGCAAAAAAATTAAAACCCATGAAATCCAATCGTTATGAATTCCACGCGGGCGAAGTCGCGGGGAACAGCTAGTTAGTAGTATAGTTGTAGCACTAATGGGTCGGCTCGACCGGGAAAGGACCACGCTCTCACAGAATACCAGCGTAAAATAGCAGCTTAACACTGCTGTGTTTCGTATGGTGAGTGTAGAGAACCGGAGACCCTTTTTACTATAAAACGAGGCATTCCATCTTAGTCCTCACGGGTGATAACGCATCTGCATTTTGATTCGTAATCGAGGATTGATGTAGATATCTATGGGCCGCAGCAACCACTTACCATCAGATGGACTGTGTGCTCGTTTGTCACCCTTATCCTATATAAAAAAAAATTGAAAAATAAGTAAAACAGGATGTGAAGTATTCCATCTTAGTCCTCAGAGGTGACAATGCACCTGTAGCCACCGTTGTTTAAAGCTGGTGCCGTGTATCCATGGACTGTAGTAACAACTTACCAATAGGAGGTATGTAAGCTTACTTTAGTTTTATAATAATTAAAAATTAAAAATTTTGTACAACCGACTTCAATATTAATTATTAAGAATAACTCAAAAACTATTAGTCAGGCCTTGATCAAATTTATATGGGGCTTCATGAGAAGCACAAGCTTTCAAATAAAAAAAGAATTATCGAAATCGGTTCACCAAGAAAAAAATTGTGAGGTAACACACATAAAAAAATAACATACAGTCGAATTGAGAACCTCCTCCTTTTTGAAGTCGGTAGAAAAATATATAACAAGTGAAAAACATGATGTTACGCAAATGATGAGTTCAGTAGAGATACATACGTATGTATGTAATTACTCTAAGAGATATTAGTAATTACTAATAATAATATTCTCTATTGACATTTTTATAGCTTATATACTTTTTACAAATATATACAATACGTCACGAGGACCAATTAGAAATGAGTAGAATCCTGAGTCTCGTAGCTAGTTTACTTAGTAACCTGTATTTAGGAGATACACTCCTATACCCTGCTTTTGATTAGAAACATAATTTAAATTTAAATTAATTTAATTTTTGCAGGAAAGATGAGGAGATTTTAATTTTTGCAGGAAAGATGATAAAGAGAGGATTAGCAATTATATTATATTATTCCTCTAATGCGACTTCGTGTGTTATAAAGTAGTTAGTGTTTAGGGACACATTTGCATAAAATAGCAGCTTGAAAGGGCAGTATAGTGCTGTTGTATTTCACATGGTGAGCGAAGAGGACGGGTGATCCTTTTTTCTGGTAACCAGGCATTCTATCATAGTCCTCGGGGGTGGGAACGCATCTGAATTTTGATTCTTA
This sequence comes from Parnassius orleans, assembly GCA_029286625.1. NCBI lineage: Eukaryota > Metazoa > Arthropoda > Insecta > Lepidoptera > Papilionidae > Parnassius > Parnassius orleans. The sequence goes on from JAGSMP010000193.1 coordinate 325,510, forward strand.
ATTGAGGCTAGATGTAAGTTTCTATGGACCAGGGTTACCATGTGGGTGTGCTAGTTTGTCACCCTAACTTCTATAAAAATCAATTCTATTGAATGTTTAAAGCGAAATTACTGAAGGTCATGTCACCTCATTAACTTCGATTTATTGGTTTAAATGTAATTGGCCGTAATTACGGATAAGCGCCCAAGTTACAAAAACAACTACATTTAGGATGAGGATTCAATTTGTTTGTAATTCTGCGCCTTTTGCAGAAATTGTTTTATAAATAAACAAATATAACTGCGCAATGGCCAACCTTATTGCTAAAAGTGACACGGATCCAGACAACTTTTGGATGGACAGAAACTTGACATACGTATGTCTATACGTATAGACGGTACCAGCGTGAAATAGCAGCTTAACGCTGCTACGCCTCGTATGGTGAGTGCAGAGAACCGGAGACCCTTTTTACTGGAAACAAGGCATTTCATCTTAGTCCTCACGGGTGACAACGCATCTGCATTTCGATTCGTAATCGAGGATAGATGTAGATGTCTATGGGCCGGCCACAGCAACCATTTACCATCAGGTGGACTGTGTACTCGTTTGTCACCCTTATGGTATAAAAAAAATCTATACACGAGACAGCTATAAAATAATTAATATAATATATATCCAACATTAATTCGTTGCAGCTTATCAAAAGTCCACTGCTGAGCATAGGCTTCCCACATAGATTGGCTCATAGGGGGATATTTGCTACAGTTGCCAAGCTTGAACGTCGGGTTTGTTTAGCAGTATATTTATTATTTTGAGTTATTATAAGAAAGATGCTGCTGCCCATATCCTGTTTCATCTCACTCTGTCATCTCTTACGACACGGCATACACGGGACGTCAAGGAATTCTCTTAAGCCGTCACTACACGGCGAATTATTAAGATGACGTAGATAGCGACGACAGAGTGTTCAGTATGATGACAGATAATACTAAGGATTTGAAAATTGACAGAGATTTGGTATGGCGGCTAGGGTTAAGGAGATGATTTACAGTTTAATAGATTGCACCGTAGCAAAAAAATACTGTGGAATGAAAAGGAGTCCTTAACTGAAGGGTTTCACAGGAGAGCAAGGCTGGGAGTGTGAAGAAATTCAAAACGTTCCTTAAGGTGAATTTGGGTATAAGGCAAAAAGGGGTGTGTGCGTTTCAGAGAAGAAGAAAAGGTTACCACTTCAGCCTTTTGCTTCGTGTCATAAAAGCAGCTGCGGCATAGGTCTTTTGACTAACTTCTGCCATTTGAGGTCCAAATGATAACTGCCTATCCATAAATTTCACCATGTTCTTGATAACTTTACTAATTGTTTCTAATACATACAATTATAAATAACAAGGAAAATTTTGACATTTTTGACTTCACTGTGGGTTGGAGTCTTCTTACGCAACTACGTCCAATTTTATAGAGGCGTATCTATAAAACCAAATTGAACAAAATTACATTCTCAACCTTCGTTCACTGAATTCGGTAATCTTAACAATGTTGCTGCCATGATACATTTTTATTAAGCAAACAGTAATAAAAAGGGGCATCTGTCAAAAGACGTCAAATATTATAGACTTCAGCGTCTTACAGAAGCACAGAAATATTTTTTATATTTAATTAATATTGTAAACTGTTACGTAAAACTGCCAGTATAGCAAAGTTAAAGGTGACGAGTAGTCTGATACTGTGATCACTAATCTACCTACCAAGCGTGGCGATTACGTCAACTTGTTTAAATAAAATGGGAGATGCCCATTTCCACACCACTAGAGGTACACTATTTCAGGCTTATTAAGAAGAAAAGAAATAAATGATACAATTGAAATAAACAGGTTTTAATATTTCTATATTGAAGAACCAACAATATAAAGAATCATAAAGGTTTATATTATAACTTCATCTTTTTCAACTACTTTATGTCAGAGTTTTGACTACTATCCCACCTGATGGTATCTGGATCCTTTAGAACACCAAAAGGCTGGCTACATTCTTCGAGATGTAAATTTTGAACAAATTCATCTTTTTACAAATGAGATGTCAACTATATAGTTCTTGTTTATGGTACTTGTTTTTTTTAAGTGAAACATTTAAAGTAATATAGTAAAAATTTAAAAACTCACTGTTAAAATAAGAAAAATAATGAATCGCTACTCCAAAACTCAGATACTGAAATTATTAGTAGATAAAGTCATTTATGTGACCATTTACGTATAAATGACCTCCAAACCATAGAAGTTAAATGCATAAAAAAATGGACATATCTCAAAATCACTTATCTGTGTTCATAAAAACGAACCTACGCTTGTCCGCTCTTGTCGATTATTAGAACTATGGCTTACTATCCTACACCCACGGCGTACATGATCGGAAACGGTCTGGTTGCTTTATGGTGCTGATTTATTGTTACCTAGAAAAGTTGACCAGACCATTATCAAAGGCGTACCATTAATGTATTTTTAAAATGCTAAGCCTACAGAGCTGATTTATAAAAAGTTTTTAAATGTATTCAACAGTTGCAAAAATTTAGTATAAAGGTACTTCATTTTTATATTTTAATATCGACAACGTAGACTCAGTCACAGCCTAAGAAAGTAGTAGTTAAACTGTGACTCAATCTTGTGTAAACAGGCCTCTCCCATAACTGCCTCATAGATGGTCTTGCCATAGTTTGCCACGGTTGCCACGCTTGGTAGGCGAGTTGGCAACCGCAGCTCTTTATTACATTCAATTGCTGCTTATTCCATGTTTCACTTTCCCTCTGTCGCCTCTTACAACACCCTCGGGATGATATGGGGTAGTGGATATAAAACGTCTAAAGAACTAAATATGTTGACGATGTTGTTTACATCATTGTAGTTGGTAATGTGGATTGTCTATTATATTTGTACTTTTATATTTATAAATATATATATATATATATATATATATATATATATATATATATATATATATATATATATATATATATATTAATAAGTATGTATGTATTTATCTTATCTATGTACTTATATACCATTCTATATTATGCATCTTTATTACTATTTTATGGTTTATAATAAAAATAATGTTTTTTTGTCGCCGAACCACACACATGTTTTTATTGTTTTCTTGCAATCCTGTCCATCCAAAGGTTGACTGGAAGAGATCGCTCTAAGCGATAAGACCGCTCATTGTACCACATTTCTTCCTCTCCTTTTTTCTTTATATTTATGTTGTTTTTTTTGGCGTACAATAAAGTGTTATCTATCTTATCTATCTATCTATCTATTGTCTTAAAATTTTATTTGAAATAGTTATTTAATATTAGCAAAACCTGTTTATAACGCGTGTTATAAACAGGTTTGACATTACTATTTTTTACTATTTATTAAATAAGCGTTCATTACCTATATTTTATATTTTAATTAAGCGTAAATTATTTTATTAAAAAGCATTTATTATTATTAACTGAATTTTAAATAACAAGATCTATAAACATTTGGAAAATAATAACATTTTTCAACTGCACAGAACGGATGTCGGAAAGGGTCACGTGGTTGTAAGAACTTCTTCTCATTGACACAGCTATTTGCCGACAAGTCTTTCGTAATCGCAAAAATATGTCTGCCGCTTGGGTGGATTACAAAAGGCATATGACTCTGTTCCACATTCATGGCTAAAGAGAGTTTTGGAAATATATAAAATAGATGACAAAATTTGTAAGTTTCTAAGTAAATTAATGGGTCAGTGGAACACTGTCCTAAACCTACCAGGTGAGTGGCAAAGTAGTTCGATAGACTCTATAAATATTAAGGGGTATATTCCAGGGCGATAGTTTGAGCCCAACTTGGTTTTGTTTAACCCTAAATCCTTTAAGCACTGCTATTGAGGAATCCGGATTGGGGTTTCGGTTTCGGAAAGAAAACTCACCCATCTCACATCTACTTTACATGGATGATCTCAAGCTTTTCACATCAAAGAGAGTGATCTACTATTATTGTTGAAATTAACATAGTTTCAACAATGATATTAGAATGGAATTTGGAATAGATAAATGTGCTGTCATTAATGTAAATAGAGGCAAAATTAAAATTCCAATAATTTTGAAATTACAAATGATTTACATTTAGTTCTCTTTCTGAAACAGAAACCTATAAATACTTGGGCATGGCGGAAGCGCTAGGAATTAATGACAAAATGTTAAAGAAAATTCAAAAGCAAAATTTATGTCAAGATTTAAAAAGTTGTCAAAAGTCATTTATCCGGCGGAAACAAAATTAGAGCATATAACTCCTGGGTAATACCTAGCCTTCTTTATACTTTTGGTGTTACAAGATGGTCTCAAACGGAATTGGATGCCTTGGATAGACGAGTCCGTACATTAATGACTACGCACAGAATGCACCACCCGATCATCTATCATGAGGTTGTATCTTCCAAGAAAAGATGGTGGACGGGTTTATTAAACATTAAAACCTACACAACCGTGAAGTATACAACCTCAGAGACTATTTTATTTAAAAAGACACATCACGCATTCACAGTGACGTAGTGATTAATGACAAATCATTAACCCGCTTAATATGTCGGCAAAGGACTGGCAGAGGCCTCATACTATGACTATAGATGAACGCAAAAGGTTTGGAATGACAAGCAACTGCACGGTCGATTTTTAAAACATTGACTAATCCTATGTAGACATGGTTGCATCAGTACATTGGTTACAGTTTGGTGACCTTTTGCAGAAACTGAAGGTTTTATCTGTGCAATACAAGACGAAGTAATTAAAACGAACAACTACCGGAAGTACATTTTGAGGACGGCACGGTTGACGTATGTCGCGCATGTCATCGCCCTGAGAGTCCCTCAGACATGTTATTTCCGGTTGTTCACAACTATCGAATGGTGAGTATTTGCACAGACATAACCAAGTAGCTAGAATAATACACCAGCAGCTTGCCATTAAATTTGGTTTTACTCAACAGGACGTTCCATATTATAAGTATGAACCAAAGCCAGTCCTTGAAAATAGAAGTGTCACGTTGTACTGGGATCGGTCAATTATCAGACAGGTTTATAGTGGCAAATAAACCTGACATTGTGGTGGTAGACCGAACTACACGCAAGGCAATAATAATAGATATCAGTGTTCCTCATGACGAGAATCTCGTGAAAGCAGAGAATGATAAAAAAATAAAATATATCGACTTAGCTCATGAGATTGTCGCTATGTGGGACGTTGATTCCACTATTATTGTACCAATAGTTGTATCAGTCAATGGGCTTATCGGTAAAAATATGGACGATTATCTGTCCAAGTTAGGTTTGGGCAAGTGGCTGAAGGGATTGATTCAAAAATCGGCCTTATTAAATACAGCTCGAATAGTAAGAAGGTTCTATCTTTGGATGCTAACTTCACCGATGGCTTAGGATTCCTCGCCGCGGTGGATAATAGCCGAAATAATAATATTATTTATATAGATTGTATTTATATTTATAATATTATAATTTTGTGACAATATATGTGATAATGTAATAATAATAGTCATTTATTTCAGGCTTTTTTACACTCATTTCAAATATCACTAAATGTTAAAAACAAAATTAAAATATAATTATAAGGATACAATAAATAAAAGACAATTCAACTGAAATCATAAGTTAATACTAAAATTGCCCCCAAAAGGGGGTTCCTACTATTTATTTACAGTTATTGTCGCGATGCACGGCACGCCAATATTTTAGTGTGGGATTCTGTGGGCACTCGTAGCACATCCTGAGGATCTCGTTCTTGGAATCACGGATTACCTCGCACAATCATTATAATTAAATAAACTTTACAAAGGTAGCATCATTACAGTTTAATTGATTACGCTTAAATAAATTCCAAAATGTACTTAATTATACAATGAAGTAAGACCACAAAAATTTGATTGGCAATGCAATCAATCGGCACCTTTAGAGGCATAGTTTACGGTGTCAGTGAATCGATAAGGTTATTTACACAATGCGTTTCGACCCGCAGTTTATCAATCAGAGGGTACTTAGGGCCACTTACAACGATAACTATATGTGTCAAAGGGACGGAGATCTTGAACAGTGGCCAACATGACCTCGAAGTATTGTCGATGGAATTTTATTGAAAATGTTTACGGTTTTACGTAATCGCACGAAGTAGAATAAAATAGAATGTTTTCAAGATTATTGTATGGACATATTAGATGGCCATTCTGCCCTTTCCGGTAGGTGGTACGAAGCGTTTTACTCCGGACTTTGGACTACGGTAGAGCCACGCTGAAACTGTGAGTCGTCTCTACGGTCTGCACGTTGACAACTTGACACGTTTCTACCCCCATTCTCGAATTATCTTGAAACGTATGAAATCGGCAAAAGTCTTTTATAGTTTATGTGTATTATATAAAAATGAATTAGACAATACTTATAACGTATTTTTTTATACTCATCTCTAGCCTTGGCATGTGAGTGAATGTTTGATGATGACAAGATGATTTCTATTTTCAGAACTGCCAAAGATACAATGTCCGTCATATTTTAATCTAAAATATTCAGTAACACCTAATCCACATGTTTGAGATTTTACTGGCATCGTTTAAATTTTTTCCATGGCCATGGACTCTTTGGCCCCTTTGCTACGCCGCAGATCACAAGCACTTTAAATTGAATTACCTAGGAAAAATAAGTAATGTTGGTAGAAACCAAATTTCGAATTGCTACACGGCTCATTATTGTATGCCATATTATAACGCCTGAAATTTAAATCTATGTTAATAATTTTTGTATAGTGGCCTTGCAATCAATATAAAATATAAAAGGCTATATTATTTCTTAATCAAATTTTCAGTTATCAACGTCTTTTATAACAGGTGTTCAATGGTTCCCGATGAACGCACGTGTATAAGGCCCGCCACATACATTCGGAATTCCGTTTCGGGATTCCATTTCGGAATGCCAAACGGGTCGGCCACATACATTCGGAATCCCCTTTAGGCCGCAAAATTTCGAACGGAAAACTACTGTACGTGCGTGACGGGTCCTTGATTTTATATGGACTTGCTGCTTTCGGAATTCCGAATCGAAATTCCGAAACGGAATCCCGAAACGGAATTCCCAATGTATGTGGCGGGCCTAATTCAGCTAAGTACGTGTCACATTGCTTTCACGACGATCTTACATCAGAGCTTATTTAAATGTTAACCATAACAAAATAACAGTTAGTAACGCTCCATAGACATCGTTACGCTTAAAATAAACCCTTAATCCTTTTGTGCGCTTGGCATGGTAACACTCGTAACTCCCCAGCCATCGATGTACTACTGGATATAAAAACTAAACCTTCAGCAATAAATATCAGTTTAAAACGAAGATTTATTTTTCAAAATTAAATACCACATTTAAATACCATTTAGGTTTTATTTTAAATAAGCTTTGTTGTTTATTTGTTGGTGTGAATTTACAGTACCCGATATGTAAATAATCATTGAAATACAAACATAATTCTTAACATATTCTAAGTCTGAAAACGGTGCCGTACGTATATTAGTGTGAGTATGAGACTACTGCATCGCGGGTCCAGGTTACGATTATGAACTCCAGTCTGTGCTCCGTGTCGATGCTTGTTGGAACGAAGTTTATAACGGACGGTACGAATTTGGCGAATGGGGGCTAGGCGAGAAAAAGTGTAAGATTTTTCCGTCACGACCCCTTCTAACGTACTGTAGACGGCCTTGGCGGCTATAAGGAAGCGAGATGGAATAATATCCATCTCCCTCGCACTTTTTCTTATCTTGCCATTAAAGGAAATATTATTTTAATTTAAATGACGCTTCATTTTAATAGACGCTAGTAATTCATTTATTTGTATTTGTTAATCAACAATATAATACGTTTATCAATAATAATATACCACGAAAGGAACTTCGTTCCAACCGAGTGTTCAACGACACTCACGCATGTTTTTTTAAATTATTGATGTTAATAAAATATCAGTTATTTCTGAAAATGATAAAGTAGAGTGGCATATATTTTACTTGGGGATACCGCTTGTTTTCGGCCAAGGAGTTTTACCTTAGCACCAAGCATTACTGTGTTCTGTTGTGGAGGGCATTTTATTTTAGTCTTTAAGGCACGCATCTGGGCCCTTCTTCGTTTAAAGTTGTTTAAAAGTCTGCCAGTAAATTAATTAAAACTACTGTGTTATATAGATTTCTACAATGTAATTATACAAATGGTAGTACTGAATTCCACCTAAGTTTCTGTCGTAATAGTTTTTATATCTGGCAACTATTTAATTTGCTGGCGATATAATTATAAGAGACGTTAACAGACATAGTATTTGTATAAGATCAAGTATTGCTTTGGGCGTTCTCCCGTCTGTGTCAATGTCTTGTCATCAAAGAGATACGTTTTGTACAGTTTTGTTATTTAAACAAAAGAGGAACTTAAGCGAGTAACGTAAAAATTACGTGTTTATTTTGTTTCCACGATCGCTGCTACGTATTTCGACTCATGAATGAAGAAATAGATCGACCGTCTTATTCGTTATTTTTCTGTAATTATTTTTGTTTGTGTTTTTTCTTTAAATAAGACAGTTTATTCGAAATGAAATTTCGTTCTATTTTAGTCCTTATCAACTTGAAGTTGTAGGTAAGTGGAAGCATGGAAGAAATTTAATTAAAATTGGAAGTACACTTGACTTGTTGATCTAGAACTAGAATATGCAACGACAGAGGACTTGTTTGGCCGACACGGGTCCTGTGAAATTCAGACGAACACTTGGTCCACGGAATGTACACAATCCCCGAACGTTTAATAGAGTACCATGAAAATAATTAACCCCGATAACAAAACAGTGCTATTTTTACTGCAATAGATATCTTGGAATTCTATTTAGTTTGAATTTCCATTTTTTATATGACGAATATGTAATTTTTCTTTTTCTTTATGAGCCTCTAATGGTTCAGTGTAGGCCATGGGTATAATTTTTTTATATATAGAAGAGGGGGCAACCGAGCATACGGCTCACCTGACGGTGACTATCGCCGCGCATAAAAAAGCATCTCCCGTCGAAAAGAGGATTAATTTGTTGTATTAAGTTACATATTTCTTTAAACTTTTAATTGATTATTTGATGCTAAAAATAGCTTTAGCTTTAGCTTTAATGCTTCTATACATTATGTTTTAGTTAACATCGACTTCAGAATATGAAATTATTTTGTTTAACTTTTTATTAAAAGTGATTTTTTAACATTTTGAGTGAAAGGAATATTACAATCATAGTGTTGTTCAATAAATAATGACATTAAATACTTCATTCCCTATTTTGCCACCCTTAATTTGATGGATTGAAAATTTTGTCTTCAAATACATAATATGGAGTATAAACTATTAAATACATTTGATGTAGCTATCGCGTAACATACATATGTACAAAAAACATACAATCGAATTATAAACGTTAACCATCTATCGATTATTTCCTTTTTTGAAGAGGGTTAAAAAATTATTTGGATTCTGAATTTATTTCATTTTAGATAAAGTTGCAATATTATAAAAGCAAGTTTTATTAGTGCTTGACTAATAATTCCCCCTTGTTTGTAAACGGCGGTGTAGGCGAGGAAGGTAAAACGCAAAGTATCGTCCAGATAACGTTGTATTTAAATTAATTCAATGTGTGTATAATGATATTGTTATACATTTATGTAAATCAATGGGGCTACACCCCATAAGGATTCAACTTCTTCAAATAACTAACGATCCGGGCTTTAAAATGACGGTACGTACTTGATAGGGCCACGATGCAGCTATATTATACGACTAGCTGACCCGTGCCCACTTCGCTGGGCGTCAAACATTTTAAGTTGTGATGAAATTATCTTGTGTGGTTCTTAGTACTGAGTGTTTAGGATTTATTTTCGGAATTAATTGACAAATATTGTTATTTCACATTAAAAAATATTATTAATCATAATCAAATATAGCCTACGTCACTCAGGAATAATGTAGATTTCTACTGGTGAAAGAATTTTTTAAATCGGTTCAGTAGTTCCAGATATTACTTCCTACAAACAAACTCACAAACTTACAAACTTTACCTCTTTATAATATTAGTATATAGTATAGATATAGATAGTACAGTTATAGAAGTATAGATTTTAGTATGAAGGGATCAGCTCGACCGGGGAAGAACCACGATCTCACAGAATACCAGCGTAAAATAGTAGCTTAATGCTGCTGTGTATCGTATGGTGAGTATAGAGACTGGATACCCTTTTTACTAGAAACGAGGCATTCCTTCTTAGTTCTCAGCGGTGACAACGAATTTGTATTTTGATTCTTAATCGATGATGTATGTAGATGTCTATGGGCCATCTTTACCATCAGTTAGACTGCGTGCTCGTTTGTAATCTGAATTCTATAAGAAAAGTGGAAGAAGTGACGCATAGATACATATATTTATTCTCGATTAAGAGTCAAAATGCAAATTCGTTAAAAATTACTATCCCCGACTTTAACGTTACCGTTAATAGGCTTTAACAGTAACGTTAAAGCCTATTAAAGTCCACTGCTGAATATAAGCCTCCCTCATAGAGATCATCCCTGAGAACGAAAATAAATATTAAATAAGTTAACATGTTGTGATTACCTTTTAGTGATTGAACATTTATCATTATGAACTTATAACAATATTTTTGGAACGAAGTTTTATCGGACGGTACGGATTTGACGGATGGGGGCTAGGCGACAAAAAGTGTAAGATTTTCCTGTAACGACCCCTTCTGACGTAGTGTAGACGGCCATAGCGGCTATAAGGAAGCGAGATGGAATAATATCCATCTCCCTCGCACTTTTTCTTATCTTGCCATGAAAGAAATGGTATTTTATTTTAAATGACGCTTCATTTTAACAGACGCTAGTAATTCATTTATTTGTATTTGTTAATCATATAATACATTTATCAATAATAATATCTCGTTCCACGACACTCACGCGTGTTTTTTTTAAATTTATTTAATAATGTATCAATTGTTAAATCTTAATAAATTAAAAAAGTTTTAAATGCTTTGTTCTCGTCCCGCACCAATCACCATACGTGACACAGCATAATGCTGCCATTTCACGCTGGTATTGTGTGCGACTGTGTTCCTTCCCCGGTCGAGACAACTCATTAGTTGCAATACTAATGAGTTGTCTCGACCGGGAAGGAACACAGTCGCTATAAAATACTGCGGCGTGGCTCTATCACGTTAATTCTTATCCGTTATATTTTAAATGCCAAACATTGCCAATGTTTTGTTTTCAGTTTTCCTAGCAGTGTATTCAAAGGACTGATAAGGAAGCATTAATTTGTAATAAATATGTGAACTGAAAAGGTTATTTTTTTTAAAATAAAATAAGGTTGACAATTGAGCATAAAGACCACCTGATGGTAAGTGGATACAGTAGCCCATAGACATCTATCCTCGATTAAGAATCAAAATGCAGAATGCGTAGTCACTCCTGAGGATTAAGACGGGATATGTCGTTTCCAGTAAAAAGGGTGTCCGGTTCCTTACACTCACCATACGAAACAAAGCAGCGTTAAGCTGCTATTTCACGCTGATATTATGTGAGAGCATGGTCTCACCCAGGTCGAGCTGGCCTGTTCGTGCTACGACTATAATTTAGCTGCAGCGTGGCTGTACCACGTTTTAAAAAAACAATCCGTGATATCCACACTGTACAATCAATAATTTGAGTTTAACATAACTATTAGTCTCGAATTTTGACCGGCAGCTAAAACATACGGTCAAGCTTGAGCCCATCAAGATGTAATTCAATTGAAGCGGCCAAACAACACGATATACCAATGGGTAACACGATAGACGAAGCCAAGTGAACCAGTATTCGAACGAGTAACTTAAGTCGACAGGCGCACTCTCTTGTCTCGCCTACGTTGTTTGATTTGACCGATGATTGACGATGGGCGAACAACACTACAAATCTAATTGACAGTTCAAAGTTTTATATTGAACAAGCATCGTAAAATGTATTTATAAGATGGGCCCTTTTTAAAAAGATTGCGGCGGAGCCTCAAAGCAAAACGTATTGAATAACAACTCGTAGACAACTTTTAGGCATGCTTTATATTATATCTTATAAATTATATATACATATAATATATATTTTAAGTAGCCTAAATACAGCCCAACTATTACGTAAATAAATACTCTTCGAGATAACCTCTATGGCTCGCAGACTATCATAGCGATTAACTATCACGGTCTAGTTGACTCTATTTTTTAAATAGGTTACCAGATTTAAGGAAAACTTAAGGTACGTTAAAAGGCAATAGGGAAACGTTTTAGTTAGCGAGACGAATAGGGTTGATAACCCGAACGAAGTCATTGGGTCCGGTTACCGTTAGCGTCGGGAACAGCGTGTGCACGCGCATCTAGACTTTGCATTGAGATTAAACAAAGACGGAGTTTAGTTATTTATTTATGAGTTTAGTTATATAGCAGCTTAACACTACTGTGTTTCGTATGGTGAGTGTAGAGAACCGGACACCCTTTTTACTGGAAAAGAGGCATTCCATCTTATTCCTCACGGGTGACAACGCATCTGCATTTTGATTCTTAATTGAAGATAGATGTAGATGTCTATGGGTCACAGCAACCACTTACCATCAGGTGGGCTGTGTGCTCGTTTGTCACCCTATCCTATAAAATAAAAAATGCGAAAAGTGCTTTGAAATGTTATAATAATAATAATAATGAAATAATCTTTATTAAAACTTATAAACCAATTGATGCACTGACTATTAAACTAGGATTATTCCTGTATCTTGGGATATCAATACCTTCCCATACAATTTTACAATATTAAATTTGAACGCTCACTGCGTTAAAATTTAAAAGTAAAAGTTAAAGACTCGATGTCAGCTAATAACTGTTTTGAATACCGAAATGTAATGTGGAAGTTTTCATAGTGTCAGCGTCAGATAGAAGGGTGCAGTTAAGGTGGTCAAATATTTTGAAACATCCAAAGTGATCATAAACATTCAACCATCCAGTGTGGCCAAATTATTGAGAATATTAATGTTGCTCAAATATATCGGAACACGTATAACATCAAATATATGAGACCATTTAAACCGTTCAAAATTATAGTAACAAATAGAACACCAATGATATCCAAGCAGCCAAAGTATTAAAAAATTTGGAACACTAGGAAAAGAAATTTTATACCGATATTAAAGGGTTGATTGATTTCAAAATCCAATTCGTATGCTTAACATATCATTAACAAAATAACTTTAATTTTCTTTTATTGAAATGATAATGTTATTCTAATTTAATTAAAATGGTTAAAACCGCGTAGTGGCGGTGTAAGAATATCCACTACCCCATATCGTAAGCGGCGACAAAGAGAAATTGAAGATGGGCAGCAGCATTCGCCTGATCACAAGTCAAAATTATAAAAAACTGCAGTTGCGAACCCGCCTGCCAAGCGTAGCATCTAGTCAGAATCCCCCCTATGTGGCAATATATGAGAGGGCTATGATCAGCAGTGGACTTTTTAAAGTCTGTAATGCATAGATGAATGGTTAAAGAAGATTTCTTTTTTTTGTTCGTTTATTGATTTTTATTTCTTTCAAATAAAGTTGGTTTTTAAATTTAGTAGATGCATAAAATGGTGTGCCTTTGCCTCCTTTGCTATACTATTTGGTGTCGATAAAAATAAAAACAGTGACAGTTTGAAAAATGACATTTATATTTTATATAAATTTAATAAATATAATATAAAATATAATAATATTTCATGATTATTCTATTATAAAGCATTTCTAAGTATGTAGTTCGTGTGTTACAAATTTCATACTATTAAAACCTACACAGGAAGTGATCCTACCGCCTGTTATCGTTAAAAATATTAACCGCCATCCTGTTTGGTAGCAGAAAATTTCGTTTGCCAGAACCAGTTGTACAGATAATTGAGAAGTATAATAGAAATTACGAAAAGTATTGTTTAATTTAGTAAAACACCCTTTCTTGATATCATATTTGACATATTATTCAACAATATTTCATTATAGCAGAATCTAATGCTAGGTATCAAAAATCTAAGCCGGGATTCATTGAGTTTTTAGACAGAAAGGTTAAGTTATATTTTAAGTTAAGTTTAAGTTATATTTAATAAATGTATTACTACGAAAAGTATTTTATTAATAATATTCTCGAACATAATATTAAATACTAGGTATTATATAGTATTTGATATTAGTATATAAAGAATATTTTGACGCCAGATTACACATCTACCCGCATGTCGGCATTTTAGATGTCCAAATTTCGAGTATCACAGTCTTTTAATGCATAATTCCAAAATGCTGGCAAGTAACTAATTTTAACTGATCGATAGTCTCTAGAAGCACAAAAATCTTGCGAATAGTCACGAAATCCCTTATCTTAATACTCCGAAATATTTCTATTTCATTACACCCACTATTTTAACGATTAAACTCAGTTGTTGTTGGTAAATTGAACGTAAATATATTGGATTGTACATGCAGTACTTTACATACACACAACATACAAGTGTGTATTTATACGTTGTGTGTGTGTAATAGTAATTTAATTTACTATTAATATTTTAAGAATGGACGAGGAAAGAGTGACAAAGCAAATCTATGTTGCAGATGTGAACGGCATAGTCGGGAAGGGACGCCCTAGACCAGCTATACTCGACCTGCGGCCCGCCGGGCCTTTGTGATTGGCCCGTTTGAAGTTCCAAATCTAATCTAATGTAAATGTTCCAATCTAATGTAATGGGAGGACGATCTTGAACATGTTCACAGACTACAGTTCCGGGAAGTCCGGCAAGACTTTAAGATACTATAAGCTCATTCTGCGTAGATCGGACCAAAAATTAATATTCAAAAACTGAAGGTAGCCGGGCTAACTATGACATCGGGACGTCAAACACCTCAGTCAAGTGTGTACAGATGGTTGTCCTTCAATGACTGGATCCGAAAATGGATTTATTTCGTTATTTAAAGAAAAATATAATTTCACCAATTTAATAACATTTCATTGCATTATCCACCAAGAAAACTTGGCGGCGCGTGTTGTAAATCCAGATATAGAAGCTGTAATGACCGTTATCAATATTGTTAATTATATACGAGCAAGAGAATTGAACCACAGAAGATTTAAAAGCCTTCTGGAAGAACTGGGAAGTCAGTATAACGACGTCCAGTGTTCACAGTACAAATATCGCATTAAAACATATAAACATATTTGTCAAAACTTCTTTTTTCATTAATAAAGTAAATACATCGTTAACTTGGAATTACGTTTTAATTAAGACCTAAATAATTTTTGCTTGCGGCCCTCGACACCATGACTGAAACTTGTTTGTGGCCCCTATAAAAAAAGGTTTAGTATGGCTGCCCTAGACGAAAGTTTATCGACCAAATTGGCGATATATTAAAAATGGGCCAGATTAGGAGTACCATTAATCGACGAGCATATATGCATAGGTATATGGATGTAAAAAAGGCGAGAGACGTGTGTCAGGATGGTGCCAAATAGAAGTCCGTAGCCTCCGCCTACCCCTCTGGGTGATAGGCGTGAGTGTTTATGTATTATTATGTATTTTAACATTATTCGTGGTGTAAAAATATCCACTAGATACCCCATATCGTCCCGTGGATGTCTTAAGAGGTGACGGAGGGAAACAAACTAGAAGATGAAAGAAAGAAAAGGCAGCGACTTCTTCCTAACAAGTAAACATTTAAAAAATGCAGGTTCCAACACGCCTACCAAGCATGGCAACTATAGCAAATTTCGCCCTTATGAGCCAATCTAGGGGGAGGTCCATGTTCAGCGGTGGACTTTGATAAGCTGTATATTAATTAACTAGCTATTCCCGCGACTTCGCCCGCGTGGAATGGGTTTTTTTTTTACGCGGAACCCTAATTATTTTTCTGAAATAAAAGGAGCCTAAGTTACTCTTTATAACATCAGCTATCTGCCAGTGAAAGTCCCATCTAAACCGGTTCTCATGTTTTTGCGTGATGCGTGTTCAGACAGACGTCATGTTAGAGTTTTATTATAGTATATAGATAGATAATATACGAGCTCCATAAGGGGAGTAAAGTACAATTAAAGATAAATTTTGCGCATATGCCAAGTTAGAATACTTCCCGTATTCCCTAGTAGAGCCTATCAAGAATAGGAAGTGTGACATAGCAAACTAGAGGAGAGTGTATCGTCGCTTCAATGCAGATACAAAGTGTTAAAGAGTTCTCGAAAAAGTTGTTATTTTACAGATGTTATACGTATTCATTGCAGTATTTTCATAGTTATAATTACCATAAGGTGAGACAATCAATAAGAGACATGAAAACAAATTAGGTTCCGGAAAATTATGACATTAATCTCGGTACACAAAAGCAAAGACTCAGAACTAGATCTAGACATCTGTCTATCGCACACGTTGCGCCCTCCAAGGCAAGCTAACATACTGTCAATCAACGGATAGAGAGAGTGGAGAATTAGTCTATTATGTATAAATATTAGGTCCCATTGTTTTTTTTACTAAGAGCTAATGTTTCAATCGTCAAATTTTTTTATAGAAATAGGGTGACAAACGAGTTCAAACGAGAAACAGACGGCATTTTGATTCTTTTGATTCGTTGCCACACCTGAGAACTAAGATGGAATGCCTCGTTTCCAGTAAAAAGGGTCTCCGGTTCTCTACACTCACCATACGAAATACAGCAGCATTAAGTTGTTATTTACGCTGGTATTGGTAACAGATAAAAGTTATCCAATAAATCAATTATTGTCTGACTGAATATGAAAGTGAAACAATTGAATTATTTTATTCACACAACAGTAATTTTTAATTTGTTTATATTGTATTTTATCCAATGAGTGACTTTTATTAAATGAAAATTTTATAAAAGTTACCCGTATGATAAAATACAAAAAAGGGAATTGGTTTGTCTATTAAAGTTGCTTATATTGTCACTTTACTTGTTATAATAAGCCAGTGCTTACTAGTTTCACTTAATATTAAGTGCTGATGTAGCCGAAGATGGTAAAGCACTGACTTAGACTAATTAAGGGATAATAGATACACTCTAGTTTGATAGCCTTATGAGTGCACTGTCGTATATATATACCTATCTACACGAATGTGCCAAATGACGAGATATTGATCTACTCCAGCATGTATTATACGTATGTACCTAATTATTATCAGAAAGCATTTTTGTTTAATTATTAAATCTACTGCTATTAAATAAATATTAATCACTTCTGCCTATGAGTTGGTTTGGGTAGAGTCACCACTCACCACATTCATTCCTATTTCTACTGCAAAACAGCAGTGCATGCACCGATTGGAAGTTGGCTAAGTGTCCATGAGCTGCAGTTTACCATTAGGTAGACAGTTGTACGTTATTCATATGAATTTTATAAAAGAAAATTGAAAGGTTCCATTTTTAATGAAAATAATAATGATGGTTGAATTGCAAAGCGGTTAAGCGTTTGAATGCCGCACGTCTGGTAATGGGTTCGAATCCCACTTGGAACAATTATTTGTGTAGCCTACAAATAGTTTGTTATCTTCTAGATGTTTGTCCTTGTTTTAGTTATAAATGGAAAAACA
This sequence comes from Parnassius orleans, assembly GCA_029286625.1. NCBI lineage: Eukaryota > Metazoa > Arthropoda > Insecta > Lepidoptera > Papilionidae > Parnassius > Parnassius orleans. The sequence continues at coordinate 343,186 of JAGSMP010000193.1, forward strand.
CCAAACCAGAATAAAGGATATTGTTGTAGAGCACACTTAACGTTTTGCAAAATTTTAAAAAGGAAATAACTTCCAAATTAATTCGGTGTATGTTGCGGGCTCGCTCGTAATAATAGGAGTTCGAAAGTTGAAAACTAACAAGCGATAGTTACCTTTACCTTTACCGTTCTTTTATTGAGCAAGTGAAATCTATTTTAAACGCTATCGTAAGTGCGTTCTACCTCTATCTTTTATTTAACTTTTATACGGAAATCTAAGCTTAGTTTGTGACGTTCCCAACGTGTAATCAAGGCATTCCTCTAAAAAGGTATGCAATTTATCTAAACAATGAGCCAACGTATAACAGCTCTTAAAAGCTAAATGTATCGTGCGAGAATCGCTTGTAAAGTGTACTCTCAGAAAACACTGTCCATGAATGAAAAGAAGTTTATATGGCGGAATGTACGTACACAAGTCGCGTTAGTGTTTTGGCCAGAAACCAAAATGCACTGCCTAGATCTGAGCAAATGTCTGTACAGTATCAACAGGTTTACCGAGTTGAGCCTGAGATTTAGGAATATTTTAAAAGATTCAGTTTATTATTAGCATATGAGATTCAGATCACTTAATGAAAAAATATCTCCATGGCAGATTATTGAACAAATTTGAATTAGAAAGGTTAATCTAAAGGCTCTGTTAACATTGTTTCTGTTACAGTTTAATCATTTTCATATAATGTAATGCAAATCATATATTTTTGAATGAGGTATTCGCTATCAAGCTATTTCTAATTAGTTTTGTCTAGTTATTTGTGTAACATAATACATGATAGTAAACTGATCATTTTTTTTCAAAATATTTCCCGCTGGATTTCTTGCTGGTTCTTCCCAGGACAGAGGTATTTTCCGAAACAGTGGTAAACTAAACATAAGAATAAGAATGACTTTCATTATGTATTATTTATAATTTATATTGAATAAAAAAGTTTCTATTTCTATTTCAAATTAAATTTTCCCCTTTCAGTTACATAAAACATTTGAATAAGTAATGAGTATTAACATTTGGAAAAAGTATGAGTTTTGATTGGAAATGTGATGGATGTTTAGCAAAATACTTAATTATATTTTAAGACTTTTACAAGATTATGAATTGTGCGCGAAGTTTATAACCAATATTTTGTTTATAAGGGGAGTAAAAATGACCAGCTTTTCCATTTACGTATGTCCACATAGATCTAAGACATAGATGTATTTTAATATCAACTGCATTACTTTTTTCTGTATTTATGTGAATTATAAAACAATTTTAGATAATGTTAAAAGTAAATTGTTAAGTGATTTATGTCATGAAATAAATATCAAGGAAAAATCAAGAGAAGATTTTGTTCTAAGAAAAAAAATACGCTAAAAATTATTATATAGATCTGCAACAAAGTAGGTCATTCACAGTAATTAAATATTAAAACTTAGCATACTTCACTATGAAGTCATCATCAAATTTTACGGCAACAGATAATCTAGGCAGAGCATCAAGAAATTTTTGTCGCGTGACGTCGCTATCAATTTGATTTAACTTTTGTTTGCACTGATAACAAGATTACAAGAAGCCTTCAAAAATGCGGTCTATTTTTAAAATTCAACGCAAAAATATAGTTACAATAAACGACTTTAACAGTAAAGAAGTAAATCAAGATCATTAGGACTCGTTACTTTAAAATACACCCTCAATCACTAATCTTATGTCCAATTTAAAAGTTGTTAACTACTTATCTAACTCTACGCTATCGGAGGAAAAAGTTTCATCAGGTTTGCTGAAGTAGTTACCCTGCGGATGGGCCTTTTCTCAGTTGAAGAGCTGTGTGGAGGACTTCGAGGCAAGCACAAAACTTACGGATCGCGCCGCGCAAACAGTCGAGAGCGTGCGTCCTATCGCACGGGTGGTTGAAGACTAGCGGTCTGTCTGTCAGCCACTCAGCTAGCAACCACGAAAAGTCGGAGGCAACTGATGTGACGCATCGGCCCCTGTGCCTTCTAACTTTAGCTTCGTAATCGGGAGCGAGCCTTATTCAACGACTTGAACAGCGATCTCGATGATTTTTTTATGATTTTAGCCTTTTAACAACAATTATTGTTTTATAACTAATGTTAATTATCTAAATTTGTTGTATGACAATAAAAAATAAACAATAACTATTAAAGAAGAGAAGCATAGAAATTAATATAATATGTTGATTCCTACAATACATAATTTAAAACGCTAAAAATATTTTCAAAATTTATTAGTTTCCTTGACTCTTAAATGAAGAAAGGGTGAACTGTGATCATTTATTTACCCTTTCCATTGCCATTACATAATAAAGATCCAGTTTTGATAACTAATTCCTTATTTTGAAAGAGTTCTTTCCCTTACTAATTTTTCTTCAGTACGGTTTAGCCTGGTTAGGATTTATTAATGTGTTAAGATTTAAGATAATCAAAGACTATTTATTTTATCAACTTTCAATTTTTTAAAGCTTTAAGTGCTTCGGATAAAATATTGCCTAGATCATTCCTGACAATGCCCTCTATCAGTTCGTGAAGTTTCATTACAATGGGTTCAGCCGTTCCGAAGATTATTTATGTTTTAATGGCATGCAAATAGCCCCCATGGGTCGATAAAATGGAGTTATTTTGATATTACAGAGTACAGAATTACACTTTAAATTTATTTATAAACATAGATATAATGCTTTGTTTTTTTTGTTATCATACCGCTACGTAGATTTAAAAAAAAACGTAGATTACAGTATGACGACAATTTAGAAACACAGTACCTACCTATGAGTTCGCGCGTTAGTCTAAATAAAAATTGCACAACGAAATTGAAAAGTATTTTGAAAAATTTCAAAATATTTTGTTCACACTTTTAATTGGATCAACTTGTATGCCTATCACAGAACAAACTTATAACCTAGAGTAAATAGATATGAATTTAGAACAAAAAAAACCATAAGACATAGAATTGAAAATAAAATCGAATTTTTAGATGGCATTACGACATGCGGGAAGTCAAAGAATGCAAATGGCCTAGGACCGTTTTGCGGCATTACATGAGGGCGGCATATGTTCAGCAGTAGACTTGTGAAAGACTGTGACGATGATGATGATGATGATGAATAAGCTTTATTAAAGTTGTTAAATATTTTTAGCTTAGATCCGCGTAAAAATATCGCTAATTGTTCACCGCTATAATCCGCGCGCGTTTTTAACGTGAATCATACCTTATTAGTTTTTCTAACAGTTTATATTGATACAACATATGGTACAGGCGTAAGATAATCCTTTTATCTCATCGTTGTCTTAAAAAGCGACTAGGAATTGTCCTACCTATCTTATGGTATCCGATAAAATACAGGACAAACTATCTCTTATTCATACCAGATAAAAAATGGCCAAGTAACGACGGGCACCAACTTTAAAGACGTGTAACGTCTGATATTCTGATCTGCTTGACAAGCGCGTTGACTACGGGAAATCTTCTCTACCTATACATAATTATAACTTTTAACAAAAAGTAAAAACCGACTTCAAATTGCTAAAAAAGAAGTTATTTATTTGCTACCCTTAGGGGTGGAATTTTTTCTCCAACTTTATATGGGACCACCCTTGAAGTATAACCTATTTAATAAAAAAAGAATCATCAAAATTGGTTCACAATCTGCGAAGATATCGCGTAACATACATACAAAAAAACATACACTCGAATTGAGAACCTCCTCCTTTTTGAAGTCGGTTATAAAGGCAGTGAACTAATAATCTAGTAGTGAACTTTCATGCCCTGATGAAGAGAAGGAGATGAAAATTCATCTACACGTGGTAGTCATGCTGCAAATATCTTATGTTGTAGCACAGGTGGGTTGGCTCGACCGGGGAAGGACCGCGCTTGGACCGATGCAATTTTATGCTGTATTCTGTGAGAGCGTGGTCCTTCTCTGGTCGGGCCGACCCATTCGTGCTACAACTATACTACTTATATAGCATGGCTCTACCGCATATAGAACAACTAAGGTAAAATGAGGTCTATATCCAGCAATATACTTTTACGGTTCGATGATGACGAAGAAGATATTATAAAAAGCAAACCTTAAAATTGAAGTTTTAAAAAGTGGTATTTTGTATTGTTAACTTTAATCCTACAAGAGTGTTACAATCCTTATATCTGTACTAGAATGTGCTCTAGAGATTTAACGCTTAGAATTATCTTAAAGCATTTCAAAGGCATAATTTAATAGGTGGGTACCTGTTCTCAACTAACAGAATCCTACAGAGAACCTTAAAATCTAGTATTAAACCAGAACGCGTTTGATATTTATAATAGGAACAACTTAGAAACAAAATACGTTGGCGTAAATTTATCAGAAATGCAGATTTTTAATCTCGGTATTCAGATTTTACATATTACTATTTACTTAACTTTTAAGCGCCTTCAAAACAAGCCACCTCTTTTCAATTTTGCCTGTATTTTTATGTATGCTACGCAATATACTCCGCAATTGTTAACAGATTTTAATTATTCTTTTTCATTTAATACTTTAAGAACTTTAACTTTCTTTATTGAAGAAAAAATTCATTGATATTTTTAGTGTAACTGTTTAGATGATGACCGAGTTGATATCTACCTACATGGTTTTAATATTGCTTTAGTCCACTAAAAATTACTTCCAAAATTACAACGAATAAAATATTCCACATAGTTACAGAGCTTCTTAGTCGGTGCTAAGTACATAGTGTAACAAAAAATAAAAATTTCAGTTTTTTCAAGTTGATTACTTTCTTTTTTCAAGCTTGATTACGATGCCATCATTGAAATATAAAATGAACGTAAACGCTCTGAATTCTAAAATTAAATACATGTTTATTTAACACTTAGGTCCGATTTTTCAATCGTCAGGTAAAAGTTGTCCATCAAAATAATATTATAACCTGACTGAATTTATATTCAGTTCTACTTTTATAAGTGAAATAATTGAACTATATAATTCGTACAACTGTAATTTATAATTTGTTAATGTTGTATATTATATTAAGAATAATTTTTACTGAGAATTGAAAAATTAGCCTTTAGAGATATAATTTCATAGTACGCAAGCAACCCGGGTTAGAATTTGGGTTAAAATATTTCCAAGACATGCATACCGACAACACGCATTGGAACAGTGCGCTGAAATAACTGCTTCATAACTCTCTCACAAATGTGAAGAAGTCCATGCCAAGCCGTAGACGTATATAGGTTGCAATTTTACATTAGTTTTTTTATTAAATACTAGTGCTCCGCCCCGGCTTCGCATAGGTAATTTTTGGGTCTCAGCAACAGCTCCATCTACCGGGTTTAATTGTGAATTTAAAACATCCAGGGACCCACTTAAACACACACAAAAATTCCATCAAAAAACGGTCCAGCCGTTTAGAAGGAAGATTCAGTGACAAACATACGTATAGAAGAATTATACACAAATATAAATTTTTAATATTGATGTAATAAGTATGATGTATATATTATTTTTCTTTGTCGATTTGGCGGCATATACTTCCGCCAATCGTCCTGACCTTTTATAGACTTAACGCTTTATCTTGTCTTTGATAATATGCTGGAGCTCATTATGAATCAGCCTACCATGCTGGGCTGCGGAGAGGTAATAAATTAAAAAAAATGTATTTCAATAATTATTTGGGTGATAATAAACATATTGAAAGACAAATAAGTTAGTAGAACTTAAACTTAAACTTAAAATAGTAGAACCATGTGGTTCTACTCTTTTAAGAATATCCGGCTCTCATCACTCATTACACTTATAGTGCTTTTTTACGCTGATGTTCTGTGCGAATGATCCTTCCGCGGTCGAGTCAACCCATTCGCGTGCAATTATAATACACAGCAGCAAGGCTCTACCTCGAAAGTTTTATGTGAACGTGAGAATTTCTTTTATAAGACTGACGTGACACAAGACCTCGCAGTCCTTATGGTAAGTGGCTACTGCAGTCGATGGACTCCTGCAGTACTACAAACAACTTCATACAAATCTACATAATTTTATAGCAGATGCTCTATGATAGTTATTTATGATTATGACTAATGTAGGCTTGGAGCCACTGAAACCAATTTCCATAAAGTGGAAAGAATTGTCCAGCCATCAACAGCCTGGCAATCTACTGATGGACATAAGCCCTTCCAAAGGCAAGGCACTTAGCAAGATCAGCGGCTTCACGTATTCTTATCTATTCAGGGAAAGCCATATTATGTCTACTCCATCCATGCTGTACGTTGTAAAGCCACGCTGCAGCTATATTAATGTTGTAGCACGAATGGGTCGGCTCGAACGGGGAAGGACCACGCTCACGCAGAATACCAGCGTTAAATAGTAGATTAATGCTGCTATGTTTCCTGTTTTGTTCCTATATATTGCATCTTAGTCTTTGGGGTTGACAATGCACCTGCATTTTGATTCTTAATCGAAATGCAGGTGCGTTGTCATCACTAAGGAGTAAGATGCCTTACAATCTGTAATTATACTGGCTCTCACAGCAGTGCACAAACTACTAATTGGTAGCAGAAAAATGTAAGGTAAAGACCTACCCAGACAATCACCTAGGAAGAAAAGGGGTTTCACCAACGAGTAATCCATAAACTTAATTCGTACATTACATATTCTCATATTTTTTTCAATACCAAACTGAAGTTTCTTAACTAAACTAGAACCTAGAACTAAGCTAAGAAAAACTTAGCGAATTAGACAATGAGCGTAACTACCGCAAAAACTCTACAAAAGCCGGCTGTTTTTAAACTTGTTAAGGCATTAATGAAGAGGCAGCGCGACTCCAGTTTCATTACCGCCAGTTTGTAAGGAGGTGACCGTTCAAGTTAGGCGGCCGAGTGTAATTGAGACTTTGAAAATGCGTCCGCATTACGTCGCCGACCCGGACTGCGAAAACTTCGAACCACACGTGTGACGAGGCGATTTGAAACTTTTAAAAAATCTTACTTTGTCAGGATATTTAAGAGATCCTTAGCTTATAGATAATGAAAGATTATTTGAGATTTAAGGATAAGGAACTTCATTTTTAGATGATCGAGTGGTTTAGTATTAAAAAAAATACTGTATGTATTTGTTTCATTAATAATTTAATATGTATTAAAGTATTTGTCAATATAAGAAGAATAATATATATATTTTTTAAAGAAGTGGAGGCAAACGAGCATACTGGTAAGTGACTACCGCCGCCCACGCACAAACTGCAACACTATGGAAATCGCAGATGCGTTGCTGACCTTTTAAAAAAGAGTAGGCTAGTAATAAATTCAAGTGATGCTAATGACTTCGATTTCACCCTATATTCATTGAAAGGGACTGACATCTGAATTCAACATTAAGTCTTAATGTCATTCCTGCTTTTAACCGTAGTAGAAGATAACTTAGCTAAGCCTACAGGATACGCGATATATTGTCACTCTAACTGATATTAAAATAATTGTTTGTTTTGGGTATGGTTGTGTTTTATTTTATCGTCCTCAACTCCCTTACAATAAAGCTTTGTTCAGTAACATTAATTAAATATCGGGATCGAGTGGGGTTGAAAAATGATAAATATTTTCAAATTTATCTATTTGTCAGCCTGTAAGAGTCCGTTCCTGAACGTAGGCCTTTTCAGGAATGCTTTTCTAAAACACATACTCATCACACTGGACCCGCCTGGGTTGGATTATCTATAAATACCAACGGCTGCCTTGTGGTTGAAATTCGACCGTAAATCATTAAAGATTTAGGTTTGTATATTAAGCAGCTGTATTTCACTTTCAACTATCTAATATCCAAAATAAACGATTTTTTTAAAAAGGAACATTTGAAATCACATATAATTCACAGCTTATTCAGTCACTTTATCATTAATTACTTATTGACAATATTTTAAAATTCTTTGTCGACAATCTCTACTCTGTGCGACTGTTTGACCATAGACAATCAAGTATTTGACATTGGCCTTAAAGTAATAACATACGTAAATGCTTGTGCTTACTTTCTCAATATGAATGTCAACCAACGACATAATTTGTCCAAGTGATATCTTACACTCCTCCGTGCGCGCAATATGCATAAAAAGGGGTAAAAAGTTTTCCCCTAACGTATTAATATATAGATGCCTTACTTCGCATGGGTGATTTCTGGATCTCGACAACAACATTCCAATCAGGTCCAATTTCTTAGATATTATAGCTAAAAAATATCCAGGTGACTCCATAAGCACCCCATGAAAATTTTAAATTCAGGGGAGAAGAATTACTAACAAACACGAACACCGGAATTTTATTTATAAAGATAGTTAAAATATATTTCTAAGTAATTAGTTATGACGGCTAGGAGCAACAATATTAAAGTTTTTCTTATAGAGGTAAGGGTGACAAACAAACACACAGCCCACCTGATGTTGATGCTGTTGCCCATAGAGATTTACATACTTGATTAAGAATCGAAATGCAGATGCGTTGTCGCCCCTGAGGACTAAGATGGATTGCCTCGTTACCATTAAAAGTGGTCTCCGGTTTTCTACACTCGTCACACAAAACATAGCAGCATTATGCTACTGTTTCATGCTGATATTCTGAGCAAGCGTTGACTTCCCATGTTGATCCGACTAATTCGTAATGGAGCCACTTAGTCCATAAAATTGCACATAGTTAGCAAGTGTCCAAAAGTGAAAATTTTTGCATTATATAAATATATTTAAAAAAGAATCTGAAACCTAGAAGTAATAGGATATCCCATATACTTTTACTCCGTGTTCGCATTTTTATAAATAAATTTAAAAAAAAACATTAAAATGATGTCCAAAAGAGATCTACCTTGAACAGGATTACAGACTTCGATGGAATTCTCTTTGTTTTATTTAAAGGAATTCTTCTCACATCCTTCTTTTCGAAATATTAAAATTAATTTAATAGATACAAACATTAAAACTTAAAGCGAAGTCATTCTGTCCTTCAACATAAGAGTCTTTACTACGTTACTAATTTAAAAGTTCCGACTTGCACATTTCTTTGTAAAAGAATCAGCTATGAACTTAAGTATAAGCATGAACTCTCGGTGAGTTATGAAAGCGTAGACTATATTAATAACATTTTAGGAAGCGGTAGAAAAACAAAAAAAAATATATTTATATCTATATAATATATAAATCAATTGCTGTCCGTTAGTCTCGCTAAAACTCAAAAACGGCCCGACCGATTTTGATGAAATTTTTTGTGTGTTTGAATGGGTTCCTAGATGGTTTAGATTCTACATTTAGAATATATATTTGGACCCGGTAAGTGGCGCTGTGGTCGAGATCCAGAATTCACACAGAATGCATTATAAATTAGCATATTTAAGTTTCTGCTCTCGAGAAGTTCTAGCGAAAGGCTATTGTTGTAGCATCACTTTGTTCTAACTGTCCTTCAGTTTCCAGTTTCTGAACGTAGAATATGTGGAAGCTTGTTTAGACATTTTATTTTTATTTATTCCCATTATAAGTCGCTATATGACATTTTTATTTGTACTAAAAATCATATTTGCAATGAATATAACTTTTGTCTAGAAAACTAATTAGTACTTACACATAAACCTACCCCTCAAATTCTAAGAAAAACGATCCCTTTTACAAAATTACCAACATCACGAAAGTAGAGTACTTATATTAGAAAAATAATGTTTTTGAACCAATAAATTTGTTTTATTAGAAATGTAACGAAGTCGCGGAATTATTTTTCGGACACTATATTCTAATTTTCTCAGTATTCTATAGGATACGTGTGCGTAGGAATTACATGCCATAATTCCTTCCTTCCCTTTCCAACACCGCACAACACGATGATCAGCGGGCCTTCGCCCTCTGTTGTCGATATACCACGGACTGTTTTTTTTTTTACTATTCTAAGCCTGCGCATCCTTTTTTTATAGAATAAAGGTGACAAACGAGCCCACAGTCCACCTGATGGTAAGTGGATGCTGTGGCCCATAGATATCTACATTTATCCTCAATTAAGAATCAAAATGCAGATGCGTTGTCACCCCTGAGAACTGAGATGGAATACCCCGTTTCCAGTAAAAGAGTCTCCTCTACACTCACCATACGAAACACAGCAGCATTAAACTGCTATTTTACGCTGGTATTCTGTGAGAGCGTGGTCCTACCCCGGTCGGGCCGACACATTCGTGCTGCAACCATAATATAGCTGCAGCATGGCTCTGCCACGTAAAAAGTAACATACCTGATGGTAAGTGGTGATGCAGCCGAAGATGGTGAAGTGCTCTGACTTAAAAAAAGCCTATTCACTCTTTCCATGAAGACACCAACATAATAATCGGAAAATAATCGAATTAATTAATTTGAATCAAACAGTTTGCTTCGTCTTTCATAATGCATACAGCATACAGCAAAGGAGTGGAATAATTGACCGAAGTCTGCCTTTCCGTACGATTACAATATGAGTGTTTCCAGGGCAAGAGTGAAAAGGCATTTTTTACTACCAGGTGGGATTGTAGTCAAGGATAGGCTTATAATAATTAAAATAAAACTAATGTATTCCGCTACTATACAATTGTGATTTTGTTTTTGTTTTGAGATCTCTTCAAAAGTATTTCAATGAGGCATGAAGGCATCCACGACTTTATGCCCCCAGAGCGGCACCATTCAGGAGTGAGGTGAAATATTTGACAGATTTCATGGCGAGTAACTTAATTTGTTAGGAAAATGTAAGGCTTAATGTTCTTTCCTGTAATATTAGTTATATTTTATAATAAGATTAGAAATGAATAAATCAAACTACAGATATACTTAAAAGTAGAAAATTAAAAAAAAAGTAGAATATTAAGGAGCAAACCACTGAGGCATTGTGTTGCGTAGTTATATAATATTCTATAAACCGTTAAAATTTTATGTAAAACGCAACTTCTCAACTATATGACATTGTGTAACAAATAAACTTCACCTGAGTCCCAACTAGCGACATCTAGTGAACGGAAAATTATTGGCCCTCATTGACTAGATCAATGCGTGGCCATTAAGGCAGATCTTTCTGATAACTCTAATAACAGTATCGGTGATTGAGCTGTGGTTGCTACTCAAGAGAATTTCAACACAGTTCCATCATAAGTGCAGCTGCACTCGCATCTTTACACGATATAAGTGAAAAAAATTACTGTACATTGCGTAGCATGAGAATAAATTCGTCCTCACTCTTTCACTTGATGTATCCGCGTCTAAGTAACAAAAAGTGTAACCTATTTGAGAGAAGCATCCTCAAGGACCACTCTTTAAGTAACATTAATCGGGTTTCATCGCGTTCGTGCGTTCATTTCCTTGTTCTGTAAAGATTGTAACTTTTCCATTCTATCTATTATATTTTAAACTTTGTTACTGAATGAAATAAGGTTGAAATTTAAAAAGTTGATGACGACAACGATGCAGGGAAAGAATTAAGCCCTCACCAACTTGAACATCGTGTGTCACACTCTTAAACGCCTTTGTAAGGGGAAGATTAAATCGACAGTGAGAAGATGCAGTGTAATAGATAAATTATAGGTATATAATTGAGCTATGGAGAGGGCTATGATCGGGGTTTATCTGCGTGATAAACTTAGAAATTATTATATCCGTAGTAGAACCAGAGTAACCGACATAGCCCAACGGATTAGTAAGCTGAAGTGGCAACAGGACGATCATGTAGCTCGAAGAACCCACAACCGATGGTGAAGAAAGGTTATCGAGTGGCAGCCTCGTACCGGTAGACGAAGGTTAGGGCATCCCCCCACTAGATGGAGTGACGACCTGGTAAGACATGCATAAAGTCGATGGATGCAGGTGGGTCAAAACTGTGTTTCCTGGCATTTCTTAGGGGAGGCCTATGCTCATCAGTGGACTTGTTAATGGATTTAATGATGATGATTAATCAGCGCTTCAAAACATTTTATGGACCTCTCCGGTTGTATACAGCATTTGCCACAATCGCTACGCGTGATAGAGGGATAGGCTATAGCAGTACCAAACATCTCATACCTTTGGAGATGCACTAAGTCACTGGTCAGAGCAGCCAGAAGCCATAAGATTTATTGGCATTTCCTATAGTCGCCTCTTACGACACACATGAAAGAAAATAGTTATCTTTGATACTGCCGCCTCACTGTTAGATGCAGATATAAAATTAATAAATAAGAAGTATGGCCTACAAATAATTGTTCCGTGTCTGGATGTTTGTCCTTGTGAAATTTATGTATGTAAACTGCCCCCACGATGTAGGAGAAAACCTTATTGTGGAGGTAATGTTTTAAAAAAAAATGAGTATCACGATTGTTATAAAGGATTAATCAGACGTCTCAGTTGAACAAGATAATATGTCTATGTGTATTGACGGGATATATTTAAATTTGCTAGTGTATGTCTCTCCATCCAATTACAATGTAGGATACATTGTATTTGAATAGAAAGCAAGCGTGAATAGGATTTTATTAAGCCAAGCCTTAAGAAGATAAGTACCGAAACATTTTAACAATCTTTAGCACTTATCAGGTGGGATAACAGCCAAGCCCTGGCTTACTAGAAGTACAAAATGTGCAATGATCGGACAAAAGTTTTCATTAACAATGAACATAGTGCAATGGAATTGATAGCGCTAAAATTAATCTCCAAGCATAACAACAAACAAACATTTAATAATTAATAAAAAACAAGCTTTCACTTTTGACTTATTGAACGGATTTAAGTAAATTTTGTGTTAATATAGTTTAATAGGTATAATGAAATTATTGTATTGTCTCAGTCTGCAAATATTAAGATTATTCAGATATTTACTCTGTCAGGTCCAGCCAGAGGTGAAAACTAAATTATAAAATGCCATTGCATTATACCCTATATGTATATATGCTGTTGGACATAGGTTTCTCAAAATTTGGTACAGGTTATTAAATCACATTTGACAAAAAAGAATAGGATACTATTTTTTTTCTAATAAGCCAAAGCTAGTATTCTAAGCTAGTTTTTTTATATCTTTCTCATGTATGTTTGATATACAAAATCAAAAGTTAAAGAAATTTTTAACCTCTTTATCACGCTTTTATATATTTACTAGCAGTTCCCCGCAACTTTGCCCGCGTGGATTTTTTTGCGCGAAATCCTAAAATAAAAGTAGCCTTAGTTACTCCTTATAACATTAGCTATCTGCCAGTGAAAGTCCCATCCAAATCGGTTCACAGGTATTTGCGTGATGCGTGTTCACGCCAAAATAGCTCACAGATGACAGATTCTTTTCAGACTTACTTAACATTTATCGTTATATTTTGGCCCATTTACACAATATTTTTATGAATTATAGCTTATGTGTTATTCTGATATATGAGCTATATTATTGTAAAGTTTCACACATTTATAATATTAGTAGGAAGTAGGATAGGATAGTAGGAGATTAGCTTGACTTGTATGCATGCATGCATACAAGTTATGTATGTGTGTGTGTGTGTGTGTGTGTGTGTGTGTGTGTGTGTGTGTGTGTGTGTGTACATATGTATGTATGTATGTATGTATGTTAGAATTTTATAATTAATTTTTCATCTACTGGTTACATATAAAAATTAATAGGTGGTCACCTTTTCTGCCGCCAAACAACAGTGCTTGCACTGCTATGTTCCATTTTGGAGGGTATGGAGAGCCAGTATAATTACAGACAGTGAGGCGTGGTGACAAGGTGAGCAAAGGTGACAACGCATCCAACGTCCATGGACTGCAGTAGCTATTTACCATCAGATGGACTGTAGATTCGTTTGTCACTACATTTTTATAAATAAAAACATAGTAGTTAATGACATTAAAATTGATGATACGAATCGTTGCCTGTTCTTTTATCGACTTTTTTTACCGGTCTAGTGTGGTAGGGAAGTTTTAACGTTGCGTGGCAACACTTGTTCAGCCGATGACACACGTTCAATGTCACGTCTAATACCTCATACCATTAATACAAATATAAGTATATATAGTAATCTATGCATTAATAAATTACTACTGCATTGGTAAGACATGCATAATAAAATAGGTAAATTTGCGGCAACTGTTTGTACTTTCTATAAATAATAAATAAAAACAAACTAAATTACGTTCCACTAACCGTTAGTGGCGATGTATTCGTAGGAATATCCACTACTCCATATCGTCCCGTGGGTGTCGTAAGAGGCGAAATCTGTGGTTGCCAACCAATCTGCCAAGAGTGGCTACTATGCCAAATATGAAGAATATTTGGATATATGAACCCACGCCCAAAAATGTTACGTTCTCTGACATGCAGGCTTTTTGTATCAAGATTTTCACCGCCATTTCATTTCATTTCATTCCATTTCAGGATTAACACCGAACCGTGTAGACCTGCTACCGTGTAGAACATTATATATTCGCTGACATTTAGGATGGCTAACATCGTCACACACCTCGAAAAAAAGAAGAAGAGAAGAATTAATCGTCTTATTACCAGTAAAGATCATCCACAGTGTAGGTACTGCTTAATGTAAGGCAATTTTTTTTTGAATATTTTCCCCCAGAAAGTTTTCTCCTGGAGAAACCTAAGCGTGGGGAAAAATCGTGGAGGTAGTTTACATACATATATTGCACAAGGAGAAACATCCAGATTCGGAGCAATTACTTGCAGGTCATACAAATACTTATTCTGTGCGGGATTCGAACCAGCGGCTCTCACCGCCGTAGTTCATTGCTAAGCCACTGCGCCACGGAGCCGTCAAAAATTATAAGAACTATCATAAAACACTGTCCTCAAACACCGTCATCCATTATTTAAATATATAATTATCTAATTATACACAAGTTGACTGTTAATTCGACGAAGTATCAACGACACTAAATGACGGTTAAATTATTCGTCCGATTCGAAGTCAAGGTCTATAGACTTCAGTGTCTATTGAATTTGGCGATTGAAATTCATTTTTTTATGAAACATTTTTTTTATTTTCTTTTAAAGAATAAGGGTGACAAACAAGTACACAGTCCATCTGATGGCAGGTGGATGCTGTGGCCAATACATTTATCCTCGATTAAGAATCAAAATGCAGATGTGTTGCTACCCCTGAGGACTAAAATGGAATGCCTGTTTTCCAGTAAAAGGGATCAACGGTTCTCTACAAGAACCGGTGACCCCTTTTACCATATAAAACACAGCAGCATTAAGTTGCTATTTTGCGCTGGCATTCTGTGAGAGCGTGGTCCCTCCTCGGTAGAGCCGACCCATTCGTGCTACGACTATAATATATATATATATTTTATAGGAGAGGGGACAAACGAGCATACGGCTCACCTGATGATAAGTGACTACCGCCGCCCATGAACAACTGCAACACCAGGGGAATTGCACGTGCGTTGCCGGCCTTTTAGAAAGGAGTAAGCTCCTACTCCTTTCTAAAAAGAGTAGGAGCCTTACTAATATACAGTCCA
Organism: Parnassius orleans; assembly: GCA_029286625.1. Lineage (NCBI taxonomy): Eukaryota > Metazoa > Arthropoda > Insecta > Lepidoptera > Papilionidae > Parnassius > Parnassius orleans. The sequence continues at coordinate 358,659 of JAGSMP010000193.1, forward strand.
TGTAAGTGGTTACTGCAGTCTCTGAACACCTGCGGCCTACTTCAAACAAAAACGGCTACAGATGCATTGTCACGTTTGAGGACTGAGATGGAGTGTCTCATAGCCAGTAATTATACTGGCTGTCTATAGTCTTCAGACTGGAGCAGAACAGTTTGGCGGCAGAAATAATTAAGATAGATAGTGGTATCTATTCAGACGAATTTATACTTAGTCAGAAAAATGAATCCTACCATCTGTAGCTTTCGTTATTTAAAGGTGGTGGTCTATGGCAGGTGTTTATGGAATAACGCTGGTATTTCGTGAGAGCGTGGTCATTCCCTCATTCCCAGTCGAGTCGACCGATTCGTGCTGCAACCATAATATAACTGAAGCGCGGGTATACCACGTCAAAAGTATCCTCAAAAACATATAAATGGTTATCGATAATGGATAATAACATATTTCTAATTCATTCAGTCTACGGTTTAGGAAATAATTAGTAATAAATGTTTTAACATTTAACCATTAAATAAAAACAGCGTTTCATTGGTGAATTTATGTTCATTGTAGTGAGTAATTCCAATACATAAAAATTAATGTTTGATTGTTCGTATTTTATGCGCTGCCATACCGGTCATCTGATTGCGCTAAAACTTTGCCAACTTATTGGTTGCACTTGTGCGAAGGATATAGTACAATGCACAGTACAAAGGCATAGTACAATGAACTTACAATAGTTAGTAATTAATCTTTAACGCCTTATTCTATAAAAGAAAAAAGAAATTCATAAAAAAATGAATTTCATCCGCCAAATTCGTACCATCCAATAAGGAACTTCGTTCCAAAATATAAACGTTGTGCCAATCATAGAACAAACTCAGTCGATTCCAACAAACAAGCGATGTTCGAACTGCGTTCACTGTTTTGACGTTTGCTAACTACCGACTCTACATATTTTGTTCTTGTTATCTCTGCATGTTGTTGTGTAGGCAATTATTAAATATGAATTGGCAAATTGTTCATAATTTAATAATGATTATTAAATTATTATATAGTGTATCCGAATACAAAAATATAATATGTCCTAATTACGAAGCCAAAGAAGGAATAACAAAGAAGGAAGAATCTGTGGTCTTCTTTCTTCTTTCTGTTACGCTGTGTTGAGATTGTCGCGTTAATTCATCATTTCTAAGAGGGAACTTACAAAAATATTATCTTTGAAACATTAAGTGGGATTCATAGATGCAAGCGATTAGTTTTGTCAACGAAAAGCTTTAATACACTTACCGACGCTTGATTTGTGCCCATTCAAAGTTGTTTTGATTGAAGGCATGTGTGCGACGTAACTAAATACAAAATATCAAATATTTAAAGATCAAATAAAAAGTCACGTACGGCGTTGACATTTGACGTGAGGACGCGCAGTAAAACCATATTGTGGTAGAACCGAACCTATACACTGACCCTCTATATATACAAGTACGCAACCTAGAGGTTTTTAACAGAATAGAATAAACACTTTCAATTCTATATTGAAACTACTATATCTCTATGGATGAAGTTAATTAAATAAAAATAGCGGAAGAAATGCATTTTTTGTTTAATTTATATATAAATATAAAATACATATAAAATATTCAGTCAAATTGTGTCATATTTTGCAAACTTTAAAAAAATCAAATGATTACTCTAACAAGTACACGCGTAAACCATGAAACTGGGTACTATTTGCCTATTTCTGCTGCCAAGTACGAGGAGTACCTGTTGCTGTGTTCAGATTTGAAGGTTGAGTAAGGCTGTATGTTGTGGGGCATTTAATCTTATTTCACAGTTGACAACACCTATTATTGTCATTTGAAATTTATTGCGGGCGTACATAAATTAGCCACTTGTCATCAATTGAACTGTTAGCACGTTGGTCAAAATAATAATGTAATAAAAATGTAGGTACTAGAATTTAAGGGAAGCGCGAAATTTAAGACATGACTACATATTGGTGCCATTTGCTGTAGGAACTATCGGTCTAGAGGTCTACGTGCGAAGAAAATTTTAAAATGGCTGAACCCGCGGCTAATAGTCATTGCAGCTGGTGACAAGAGGACTTTTTTCACTCAAAGGTTAAGTTTAGCCTTCGGTGAGGAAACACAGCCAGTGGCACTATACCGCGTTACACCATAATTTTTTTTATTATCAAGTTTGTGAATTGGGTATTTGGCACTCTGAACTAAAATATGTTTTGTTAGTTGTTAAAACAAATATTTCTTTATAACTGTGAAAATATTGCGTAGTGTCGACACAGTTTTTAAAAAACAAAACACCAACTTTTTGTATTATTTAATTAATTTAAACAAATAATTATAATATTAGCAGTAGTATTATAAAATTATATAAATAGTAGATTCATGAAAATATAATTTAACACAAAATGAACAATCGACCAATTTTTAAGACTTTTTACTAAAAGTAGCAAAAAATTATATGAATTCTTTTCATTCATTCATCACAGCCTATCAAAATTCATTGCGGAACATAGACCTCCCTACAGATAGTTATATTTGCCTTAGTTGCCACGCTTGGCAGGCGGATTGGCAATTGCAGTTTTTAATTCTATAGTAGTTATCAGAAAGTCGCCTGGCGCCTTTTACAACAACCGTGGGACGATATGGAATGCTGGACATTCTTACACCGTCACTACAAGGTACAATTAAATATCATATAGTTATTTATTTTTGGTAGTATCAACTGCACAATTCTGGATAAAAAAATGGAGCATACAATATTTAGATTAACAATGGGTATGCGCTATTTCTCCTGCATTTCGCGTAACTTGATTGATCATTGTCCGGTTCTACAGGCTGTGATTTTGGCATATAGTTACAACGCGTTTATGTCGAGTTATTGGATTACGTACGCTCGTTTGTGCGTTTGTAAGCTATTTTGGAATAACAATTGATATACTGCGTGTATCGAAACGCTTAATTTGTGCACAAGTGTAACGCTTTGATTTCAAAATGAGATTTTGGCGTTTGATTATGTATATTGTATCGTTGTTTATCATAATTATACTAAATGTAATGTAAATATGGGATAACGTTTCTTCCACTGTTTCATCAGCCTGTAAAAGTCAACTCCTGGATATCAGTCTTTCCTGTTGTAGGACGGATCGAAAACCACAGCACCAGGCGTTTTTGAAGCTGCCACCCGTTGCTAGGATTGAGTTGCAGCGCTGAGGATTGCGGGTTTGAATTCCGCACGGAACAAGTATTTGTATGGCCTACAAATAAATGTTCCAGGTCTGAATGGTTGTTGTGCAATTTATATATGTAAACTGCCTTCATGATACAGGAAAAATTCGTGTGGAGTAAGGTTTTATTTAAATTAAAAAAAAAGATTCTATGTCATTATCTATAGAAAGCCTATGCTAAGTACCCTCTAACGGTACCCACGGGATTTAATGGGATGGTGGATTCTCTTACGCTGCTCATACACGGCATTATTGTATTAATAATTCCCATAAATACAATTGTCCCGCGCGGGAAACCGAAGCCTTGCAGTGCACAGCTAAGTGCTCGGCCATGCTTTACCGAGTCATCATGTCTAGATTATAAGAGGCACATGAAGCTGTTCGAATAATACAATCCATCAAGGCTTGACAAGTATGTGTGATAATTTATCACATAATTTGTAGGTTGTCCTACACTGCATTTGGTTGCTAACTCTTCGACCACGGATCACATAGGTCTCTAGCTACTTTAGCTAATTATTCCGTATGTTATCAAGTTCAATGGGGGCTAAGCGAGAAAAAATTTAAGATTTTTCCGTTACGACCCCTTCTGACGTAGTGTAGACGGCCTTGGCGGCTATAAGGAAGCGAGATGGAATAATATCCATCTCCCTTGCACTTTTTCTTATCTTGCCATGAAAAAAATATTATTTTATTTTAAATGGCGCTTCATTTTAATAGACGCTAGTAATTCATTTATCTGTATTTTTTAATCAATAATATAATACGTTTATCAAAAATAATATCCTACGAAAGGAACTTCGTTCCAACCGAGTGTTCCACGACACTCACGCATGTTTTTAAAAAATAGAAATTCGTTCATTGTCGAATAGAATTTTTTTTTCTGTGTCGAGAAAACTTTCTTTCCCATAGGTTATCACGAATGGCAAATTGTATTTTTTTTAATAGAAGAGGGGGCAAATGAGCATGCGTCTCACCTGATGGTAAGTGACTACCGCCGGGGAATTGCAGATGCGTTGCCGGCCTTTTGGAAATGAGTATATTATTTGCTGTAGTAAGTATTTTTTGATTATATAAACTAGCGACCCGGCTTAGCTCCGTCTGCGTTGGATCTATTGATGTGGCCATATTCGGATTTAAGATAATCAAAAACTATATATTTTATAAATTTTTCGGTTTTGCAAAAGAAAACTCTAAGTTTTACGGATAAAATATAACCTAACCTAGATCACTACTGGTATTACTCTCTATCTATTCGTACAGTTTTATTATAATTGGTTAAGCCACTCCGAAGATTAGCCCGGACAGACAGACAGACAAACATTTTAAAAATGGTAAATTATGTCTCAATAGCATTCAAATAACCCTTGAAGCCAGTTATTTTATATCACAGACAGATTTATTACGTGGTAGAGCCATGCTGCAGCTATATTAGTAGTATAGTTGTAGTACGAATGGGTCGGCTCGACCGAGGGAGGACCACGCTCTCACAGAATACCAGCGTAAAATAGCAGCTTAACACTGCTGTGTTTCGTATGGTGAGTGTAGAGAACCGAGACCCTTTTACTGGAAAAGAGGCATTCCATCTTAGTCCTCACGGGTGACAACGCATCTGCATTTTGATTCTTTATTGAAGATAGATGTAGATGTCTATGGGTCACAGCAACCACTTACCATCAGGTGGACTGTGTGCTCGTTTGTCACCCTATCCTATAAAAAAAAAAAAAAAAAGATACTTCAAATTTATTTATATGTATATACATAGATAACTTAAACAATATTCCCGACGTTATTTAAATAACCAAACTATAATAGACATAATGTAAGCATCCGATGCTAGAACGATAAATAAACTTCCGATACGGTAGCACGGTCGTGTACTCTCGTCCCGGTGATGTCGGCCGCAATTAACTCTCCGAAGGAGTTTCGATGTAAATGTTTGTTGTCGGAAATCAACACTGGTTTCATATGCACGCAGACTGAACTAAACTCCTATCGATCCTTATTTACGACTAGCTGCTCCCCGCGACTTCGCCCGCGTGCAATTTAGGGTTTTAATTATGTGGCGCGGAACCATAATTCTTTTTCTAAAATATAAGTAGCCTAAGTTACTCGTTATAATATCATCTATCTGTTAAAGAGAGTCCCGTCGAAATCGGTCCAGCCGTTTCGGAGATTAGCCGGAACAAACAGACAGACAGACAGACAGACAAAATTTTAAAAATTATGTTTTTGTTATAAGTACTGTATATACTTTCATACGCATTTGGTAAAAAGCTGTTATTTTGACATTACAAACAGATACTTCAATTTTATTTATTTGTATAGATACAACTATAGTAAGGTACGTGAGGGTAATATTGTCGCCTTAAGCTTTGCCGCCCTGTAAAACCAAAAACAGCAAGAGGACTGAGACAAAAACACAAAGTCGTATATTATAACTAATTTATAAAAAAATAGCAAACAAAATAATTAAGAACACTTCGAAAATACAACTTAAAAAAAAACAGCTAATGATCATATTATTTCCTATAATGTCCACTGTCAAAATGGCGTCGATAAAGAAGGGCCCTTTTGACCTTTTATTATTTTATTGACTGATAAAGAGCTATCGTATCACAGAGCCATCTATGCAAACAAGGCCATACAAGTGACCATTATATGACCATTATTAACCGGATGACCATAATACCCTCACGTACGCTACATATGAAATGGTTCAATGTATCTTGAATCTCAGCGTAGAACAGTTGATTTTTTTGGAGACCTTTGATCTTTAACTTGGTAGGTCATAGCAATTCACACAATTCATTTTGGAAAGTGTGTGCAGGAATGGCGCGACTTAATTTCTCCGAAAATCCTGCCTCTGTATTCTATCATCAGACCACCAGACGCTCGGCTGGTCTCCTTACCTTTGTGGTCGACATACAACACATTCGAACCAAACGGTTTGCTTTTTCGTTCGTAATGCGTATATGAAAACCGTGGAATAAATTGCCACCATCTGTCTTTCAAGAGAGAATAAGTTTTTGTTAAGTCAGTGCGCTTTACGATCTTTAGCTGCATCACCACTTACCATTAGGTGGGAAAGTAGTCAAGCGCTGGCCTATAATTGTAAAAAAAAACAATATTGACTGCTGCACATGGCGCCTTCAATAGGGGACAATTTGTCATATCGTCTTGCTTAAAGCGAGGGCGCGAAAGCTTAACTGCCCTTTCAATGGACGGCCAACCACGACTACGAGACAACAGTGACATGAAGTCACTAAGTAGAGACGGTAGATGACTACCAACATAAACTTATATGTAGTGGAGCCACGCTGCACCTATATTCATGTATAGCACGAATGAGTCGGCTCGACCGGGGAAGGACCACGCTCTCACAGTGCAACAACGTATAATAGCAGCTTAATAAGCTACTGTGTTTCATATGGTGAGTGTGTAGAACCGAACGAGGGAAACGAGGCATTTGTAATCTATAATCGAGGATAGATGTAGATTTCTATGTGCCACAGCATCCATTTACCACAGGTAGACTGCTCGTTAATCATTCTTGTTACATTAAAAAAAAACTAAAAACGTCGTCGCTGACAAAGTAAAGACTTACAAAAGATATAATAAGGGAAAAATTATTACGAATTCAATTTCTTCTGACGTTAGGCGCCATTTCAAAAGATAACTTGCGCGTATGCAGACACAAAGGAACGGTGCAGGAAGCCTATTTGTGCTAAGAACTGTAGCTTTCTGCATTAAATTTGATATCTTTTGTAGAATAAGAAACTTTCTTATTCTTAATGATTTCTTATATTTACGCGAACACTACACATTGAATAAAACTATGTTTACGGATCGCGTCTAATTTACTTATTTTAATTCCCGACGTTTCGGGTGCTTTACAGCAACCCATGGTCACGGGGGGGAGGGGGGGAGGGGTGTTTTGGTTTGATCTACGCAGAATGAGCTCACAGTATCTTGAAGTCTTGCAGTGTTAGTGTTAGTGTTTCGCTTGTTAATAGGAAGATGCTTTTTAGAATGGGGTACAAACGAGCACACAGTCCACCTGATGGTAAGTGGATGCTGTGGCCCATAGCCATCTACATTTATCCTCGATTAAGAATCAAAATGCAGATGCGTTGTCACCCCTTAGGACTACGATGGAATGTCTCGTTTCCAGTAAAAAGGGCTCCGGTTCTCTACACTCACCACACAAAAAACAGCACCATTCAGCTCCTATATTACGCTGGTATTCTGTCAGAGCGTGATCCTTCCCCGGTCGAGCCCACCCATTCGTGCTACAACCATATATATCCATCTCCTGTTTTAGTTTCCCTCTGTCGCTCTTACGATACCCAGGATATGATGTGAGGTAGCAGAATCTCTTACGGCACAAACCGACACTACACGGCGACCACAATACTTTCCACGAAGCGAAACTATCTGTTTGGTATACACATAATTTTTTATATAAGCAGTATAACTTTTAATGAATCTGCAATTAAAATATCAGACAATTTTTTTATTGCTTGATTAATTTACAAGCTTCTAGCTTATGTCATAGGTTGGTTATTTGTGTGTCTGCTGTCGCTTGTTACCTACTCATCAATGCTCTTGTAGTGCATGACGTCACGGAGATAATCACCCGCGTGCATTGCACATTCCTGAATTCTCGGTTAAGCAAACTTTCCTAAGTAACGTTACATTAGTAATTTATTACGGGATATACGTTTTTACGACCGGAATGTAATATGCAAAAAACAGTGACATCGTTCCGAAGGCATGCTGAAAAGTATCGGTCAAATGTCGACACTATCGCAATACGTGTTTTTATACAAGTAAGGAATACTGATATTATTTTGTTAAAATAATTATAAAAATATTTATTGACCTTTGACAATCTATTATTCTAATATGAGTAAACACGGTTTAAAAAAAACAGTTTCCGAGAAAACTAGAGAAATGTAGATTTAGACGTTCAATGGAGTTTGAAATAAGCCTAATTTAAAAAAAAGTTATTATCCACTCCGTTTAGGTTGTGCTTCTAATTAGTTAAAAGAAATATTATATTATTTTTTGGGTAATGCAATGTGACACTGCGTGTGGGCCCAATAAATAAATATGCTCAGAATGTTTACGCGTTGTCACCCCTGAGTAAGTTTAAACCGTCTCCAAATTTGTATACCCATCATACGTAATGCAACGGTATTATGCTACTATTTTACGCTGGTGTTCTGTGAGATCCTTGTTTACCCTGGTCGTATTATCTTGTACGTTGCCGCTCGAGAACCTTCTTTCCCAACGGCTGAAAATTTTGTAAGCTAATATAGCTGTATTGCTAACGCATTGGCTACCTAAGCGTTTTGCTACGGCGTTGTGTTCGATTTCACATACAGTAAAAGAAGATAAATTTCCCAGGTCTGTGTGTTTGTCCATTTACATACAATCTGTGTTTTAAGCTTTTCAGAAATTAAATAAAATCACTAACTAAATTAATTTAATTTAGTTTAGCTAAATTATTACAAAGACAAAGTAAATTTATTTAATAACTTAAACTATGTATATGTTTTCGTGACGTTACTGAAACGTGTTTTCAATACAGCCTACTTAAATTTAGTTGATATTTCTAATGCAGTGCGGTGTGCCCGCGAGGTTTTTACAGTGGGGACGGGATCACCATGCCCTGACAGACACGGTTTAAACAAAAAGTGATATAGTGCTACGGAACTGTGTCATAAAATGCGCAGAACGGTGGCAGCACACGCAAAGAACGACCGCGTCGCTGAAATGCTGAAATGAAGTCAGCACGATCTAAAATTACTAAGAACGTTCGCGTTGCTGTAACAATTTTATGGGTTATTGTGATTCAGGTCATGGTCAAAGTGAGATGAGTCAATAGTAGAAAGTGATCATTGTACAGGTTTTGGTAGAATACGATATATTGACAAATATTACATTGCATAACATAAACTCTCACGTATGTTACCCAGTGGGGTGGGCAGAGACTACGGACTTCCGTTTGACACGATCCCGACTCACCTCTCTAGATTCTTTCACATTACATGCTCGTCGGTCGGTCGACGGCATCTTGCAATTAAGAGTACTCTTAATTGCATAATGATATGTCATAATTCCTTTATTTATGAATATATTGTGTGGAAACAGATTATGCCAAGAATAGACCGAATAATTTTTACCATATTCAAATTGGGTTCATTTTAGATTAAAATATTTAATTACTTTGTATTATTGTTTAATGGGTTACCTAATAGTCAAATAATTTTAAAAAAACAACATAATTTTGTTTTAAAACAAACATTGAACTAACAATGGATTCGTTTGACCCTTCATATTGCTCGCTCGGTATCACAAAGCATTTCAATTCTCAACGCAATTGTTACCTCATTGTCGCCGATAATACAGAGTCACTGGTCCTATTAAAACTGATTTGTCGTATGCTTGAATGGGACTCGTATAATTCTCTTTGTGATTGCGTCATCGCTGTGAAATCAGACTCTATAAATACATATTATGACTTCTTGAAGGCCTGAAGAGATAAAATTAAAAATGGCTTCATCTTTATTAGCTAAATCTACTGTTGGATTTTATTTATACTTATATTTCAATTGCCGTGCGTTAGTCGCGCTTACTTTCATGAAATTATTTGTATGTGTTTAAATGGGTCCCCGGATGGCTTAGATTCACAATTCAATCCGGTAGGTGGCGCAGTTGTCGAGATACAGAAATCACAAATGCGAAGCCGGGGCGGATCGCTAGTTTATATTTATACAAATAAATAAAACTGAAGTGTCTGTTTTTAATGTCATAATAACAGCTTTTTACTATATGAAAGCATGTACGGTACTTATAACAAAAACACAATTGTTAAAATTTTTGTCTGTCTGTCTGCTTGTTCCTGCTAATCTCCGAAATGGCTGGACAGATTTGGATGACCGGACTTTCACTGGTATATAGATACTGTTGTAAGGAGTAACTTAAGCTACTTTTATTTTAGTAAAAGAATTAGGGTTCCGCGCAAAAAAATTAAAACCGATAAAATCCAATCGTAATAAATTACACGCGGGCGAAGTCGCGGTGAACGCTAGTATATAAATAAAATTAAAGTGTCTATCTATAAAAGCAAAACAACAGCCTTTTATTGAGCTAATATTATTAAATAATATTTATAATTTGAGCGGTGCGGTGCTGCAGTCCTTTCAGCGGTGCCAAGTTGACTGTCGGTATATCGAAGTGCTGAAGTGTTTGTACAGTAGGGCTACGATGGCTAACCTATCCAACTGCAGAGAGGTGTAAGACAGGGTGACGTTATATACCCAAAACTCTTCACCGCTGCTTTGGAAGACGTTTTCAAGCTACTGGACTGGAAAGGATACGGTATTAACATCAATGGCGAGTACATCACTCACCTTCGATTTGCCGACAATATAGTTCTTATGGCAGAATCGCTGGAGGACATTAGCACTATGCTCAATGACCTCAATAGTGCCTCCCAACGGATAGGTCTTAAGATGAACTTGGACAAAACATAGATCATGTGTAACGTCCATGTCACACCTATGCTGGTAGTTGTTGGGAGCACTAAGCTCGAGGTTGTTGACGAGTATGTTTACCTGGGAAAAATAGTCCGACTAGGTATGTCCAACTTCGACCAAGAGGTCAATCGACGGATTCAACTTGGCTGGGCAGCGTTCGGGAAATTACGGCACATCTTCTCGTCAAGTATACCTCAAAACTTGAAAACGAGATTGTACATACAACCAGTGCGTGTTGGCAGTGATGACTTATGGATCTGAGACATGCAGGAGTGACAACCTGGTAAGACATGCAGGAAGTCGATGGATGCAGGTGGTTCAAGACCGTTCTATGTGGCATTCCTTGGGGGACGCCTATGTTCAGCAGTGGACTTGTGAAGGGCTGTAATGTGATGATACACACACACACACACATATATATATATATATATATATATATATATATACAATGTGTAACAAAAACCCTGTGGTTCCCGTTAAGTACGTTATCAGAAGCAGTATTCCAACGCTATAAATAGTGAGATTGTTTGTATAGAAGGTAAATCTGTAAGCTACGCTACATTATGTAATCACGTAAGCTCGTCGCCGAGTTTTAAGTTCAGGTACAGTCGTCAACATAAATCAGGTGCGAGCGACAAGCGACTGATAGTGTCGCGATCGCTATGTCACGGGGTTTCGGTGCACGACGGAAGTGGCGTCGGAGTGCGTCCGACTGTAACCGTCAGTTTGACTACAAGTGCAAATGAAAACTATTATGCGAAACAGTACGCTTATTGCTTAGCTTACATTCTGCAATACAAAGTTTTTGATACACATTGCTATAGATTTAATAAAACTAGTTTTACGGATTTTATCGCGTAAATTAACTTATTTTATATTCCCGACGTTTAAAAAAAATTAATAATTTTTAATCTGGAGGTAACCGTGGTTAACTACGACATTGGGACGTCAAATACCTCAGTCTCCCCCCGTGACCATGGGTGCTGTAAAGTACTCGAAACGTCGGGAATATAAAATAAGTTAATATACGCGATAAAATCCATAAAACTAGTTTTATTTAAATGTGTAGTGTTCGCGTAAATATAAGAAATCATTGCTATAGAGTTGCTTTTTTTACAAAAAAATCCAATTTATAAATATAATAATATAAATATATCAGGGAAGTTTAATTGACTTTATAAATATACATTTTGCGTTGTACTTTATTTTATGCTTATTTAAGATTTATATGAGTATTTTTTATAGAATAAATGTGACAAACGAGCACACAGTCCACCTGATTGTAAGTGGACGCTGTGGCCCATAGACATCTACATTTATCCTCGACTAAGAATCAAAATGCAGATGCGTTGTTATCCCTGGTGACTTAGATGAAATGCTTCGTTTCCAGTAAAAAGCATTAAGCTGCTATTTTACGCTGGTGTTCTGTGAGAGCGTGGTCCTTCCCCGGTCGAGGTCAAGGTTCACGATTTCTTTAATAACTTTTGAATCTGAAATAATATCAAATCTCCTTCTGTTGTTTCAATAGTGTTTCAAATAATAAGTAAAGTTCAAGGCTTCTGATGTATTCGGTCACCGACAGCTTTGATAAGATTGCGACATTCATCGCGGAACTATGTACCTATAAGAGGCTTGTACAATCGCGTACTAACGGTACTAAAAGCATATTATACCAATCATTTACTATTTACTCTCAATGACATATATAAAAATGTGAATCTAAACAAAAGAAACATGCTACAAACACATGCCTCGTATCAACATTTAACGACAATACTCACTAAATAAAGGTTATCGGGGTTCGGCCAAACATTGACCGACGTTATCGGTATTAACCGGGACGACTCTGCCAATTTAATTCATAACCCATTAGGGTTTGAGAGAGACATCGGTTGCGGGTAACTCGTAAAATGAAGGCGGGCACGCGATCAAGCCGGTATTCAATTTCATAGAGAAACTTATTTTATGTTGGCGGGGGTTACTCGCTCACGAAAAGCATGGAATTGATCAGCGACGTCATAGATTAAGAAATGCGGCGCGGCAAACGATACTTCTGATTTGACACACTTAGGTTTTGTCTCTAAGAGAATATTTCATTGAAAATCGGTCTATTTAATTTGTACTTTTTATAAATTTTTTTTCAAAAATCTAATGTTAAAATAACTGCAGAGACGGTGTAACAATAAAGATTAATACTACATCAAACTCTGAGATCCATTATTGTTAATTAGTTTGTTAAAATATAACTCTTAATTATTTCATTAATACTCCAATTTGGTATTGCTAAAGACTTAACCTCCCACCCCCAAGAGGTGCAGTGATGACGTCATACATTACGCAGGTAGTCGAAGAATGCAGGTGGCTCAGGGCCGTACTTTGTGGCAGTATATATCCCCCATATAGGCTATATATATTTATATATTTATAAATTAATAATTAATTAATATAAAATCCTGACATTAAAGATCTTCGATTTTATTTTAAAAAACGTGTGTGTGTGTGTACTTATGTGCGCTCGTAGGAAGTTATACTTCTTTAGCGTAACAAAACAAAAATAACTAAATATAACTACCTTAAATATAGTTATCAGTTTCCACGAAAACTTGAGAGACAGTTACCCAATGAAGTTGTCGCTTTGAGGTGTCAGTGTGCGCGCGCATCGTAACAACTTCATGGTGTCGTTTTTAGCTGTCGGTGTGCGCGCACGTCGTAAAAATTCACTCTCATAATTTTTCCCAAACGCCCCAAAAGAAGTATAACTTCAAAAAATGTGGAGGAAGTCATGAGCCTTCCGTAAGAGCGGTACCTATCACTAGGGTTTTCTACACGAGTAGCCACAAGTGCCGTGATACTAATTACTACACTAGAGTATGAATTACTAAAATCGAATTACTGCTCTTAAACGTTAATAAAATTAAATTTTATTCTTTGCATCGGCCGCAACAACGACGATGTACAATGTACATGTAGTTTGTCGTGAGCAGACAGTTGCCTAGAGTTCTGATTTGCGTGAACGTTTATAATTTAACAAAAAATGAATGGCTTACTAAGTCGATGGGAGCCGCTTCATGGAATATAAGAAACTGTTTGAGTTCTAAAGTAATCTAATTTGTTACGAAAAGTTATACGTTCGCTGTGAATTACCGACATTTATCAAATAATTGAGCACAACAAAGCGACGTGGAATTCTTCGTTGGGAACTTAAACTAGAAAGAAACGCAATAATAATGTATATTTTTCTAGCATTTTAAAATAAAAACAACATCATAACTTACCACTAACGATCGCAAATAAATTGTTATATGACTATTTATGGATAGCTCTTGGTACATAAGTTATTTCAATGCATATGTATGATTAGTGATATAACTAATTAATATACACACGTGGCAAATACACCTCGGTCCCGTTTGTAAAAAGTCCATAAACATGGAGCCTATAAGTCATAGACTATCTTGGCAATATGTAAGAATATCTATTATCCCATAACGTCCCGTGGGTCTATAAGAGGCAACAGAGCGAAACAAACCAGAAGATGGGCAGCAGCGTCTTCCTAATAATAACTTCCTAAAAATGAAAAACTACTTTGCCTACAGGCGGGTAGGCGTGCAGGCGTGCAAGCGCGGTGAATATGCCCCTATAAAGCAATCTATGAGGAGGCCTATGTTCTGCAGAGGACCTTTGACAAGTAGTTAAGGTAACAATAACGATAAAGGAAGGTTACAAGAAAAATGTTATCGCCTGTGTACTGTTTCATTTTCCCCTGTCGACCCGTGAATTTTAGGGCACCACTACACGACAGTTATGTACTTTATATTAATCTCAAATGAAGAAAAATACTTTTGACGTCAAAGACACAATAAAAAAATCCTACTTAAGGATTTCATAGCATAGAAAAAATCATTTAATATTAATTGCGATGAAATAATAAGAGCTATTTACGAGAATCCAATTAAATAAAAAAAAACAATGCTTCTTAGGGCCAGTTTTTCAATTGTCAGATAAAAGTTATTAATCTAAATAAATTATGACATGCCAAAAGTCAAACAATTGAACTATTTTTATTGCAACTTTATAGCTTAAGAGCCAGTGAGCGGCAGACTTACGGTATTTCAATAAGCTTCAAGTTTTTTTCAGTTAATCCCTATACCTGAGGTACATGAAATGGGGACTCTTTAGTTTGACCGGCGGTCGATATAGAAACGCCACCTGAGCCATTTCACACCATTTCATGTACCTCAAGTATAGGGGATTAACTGAAAAAAACTTGAAGCTTATTGAAATACCGTAAGTCTGCCGCTCACTGGCTCTTAAACTATTACTGCAACTTAATTTGTTTATGTTGTATTTTATCCTATGCATAACTTTTATCTAAAGATTGAAAAATCTTAAAATGAAATAATATTTTAAAACTTATAACAAATAGTATCTCTTTTTAATGTTATACATCTTGTGATTTTTTTAAATATGTATATAAAACCGATATAAAGGTCGCAGCTTAATGAGAAGTTGCACTACTTTTTTACTTTTTTGAGTCTGCAAATCTACTGAAATTAAAATCTTTTAAATCTTTTTAGACGTGAAAAATGAATATACGGCAAGGGTTGGGTGAAGACAGAAACGTAAATCATAGAATAGAATAATTTTTATTCAATATAGATAGAAGATTATAATCATATCTTGGTAGAGCTATGTTATGGTTGTAGCACGAATGAGTCGGCTTGACCGGGGTTCACCATTCAAACAACAGAAGGAGATTTGGTATTATTTTAGATTCAAAAGTTATTAAAGGAATTTAAACCTTGACCTCGACCGGGGAAGGACCACGCTCTCACAGAATACCAGCGTAAAATAGCAGCTTAATGCTGATGTGTTTCGTATGGTGAGTGTAGAGAACCGGAAGCCTTTTTACTGGAAACTAGGCATTCCATCTTAGTCCTCGGGGTGACAACGCATCTGCATTTTGATTCTTAATTGAGGATAAATGTAGATGTCTATGGGACACAGCACTTACCATCAGGTGGCCTGTGTGCTCGTTTGTCACCCATATTATAATAAAAAAATACTTTGACCATAATAAGTGACTTGATAAAAGAAATATTGACACTAAATCGCTATTTAAACGTGTATTTTGCAGATTCCGCCATCATTACATACTCGTACAAATATCTCTAGAAGTGTTTGACGTTGACTCATGCTTTTATTTCATGTATTAAATATTAAGGAAATAATAAATTATTAATTAATCAACTCATACATTAAGTGAATGTTGTGTACGCCTATAACTATTGGTTTAGTATATGAGTTACTTTTTATAATAGTAATTACTGTTGGTTTACATTCATTATATAGATAAAATAACTAGTGGGAATTTAAAAAATGTTTTGAATGGACTGTAGGTTATATTAAGTTTAATTAGAAAAACGACAAGTCTGGAGTTATTTCAATTTCTGTTACATTATTATAAAGTCTTTTAAATATTTATTGACAAACCAGCTAAAATCCATCTGATACGTGGCGATCGCAACCCGTGGACACCTACGATCAATTTCAAATGAAGCACACCACAAATAAGTTGTCACCCCTGAGGGCGACTATGAAATGCCTCACACCCTCACAGCCTGCAAGTAGCAGAAATTGGGAAAAGTTGGTAAGTAATGAGCCCCAGTAATGTTCTGCAGACCGAATTTCGTACAATAGTGCATGAGTGCACCCATATCCAAAAGGGATCAGGCGCCAGACTAATGGCTTTACGTGCATCCCGAGGCTAACGGTTGGACCACCGCTACCTTTCTGACTCCGGGCCACTGCTGCAAATTTCTTGACAAAAATACCCAATAGTTGGTTTCGGCTCGGACCGACGGACGGACGGACGGAAGATTCGAAACCGGGACCAAATGATCATCAGCATTTTATTTCGTATATCGTTTAATCAATTAGGTCTCGTTTGAATTCGATTTTAATTTTGTTTTAACTTAAATATATACCATTGAATCTTAAGGACTATGTCTTATGGACTACTAAGGACGATGTCACCCATGTTTTACAATACAGCTCAATTTGATTAGTGATTCCTAAGCAATCAAAACGTACCCGTTGGCTACGAGTAAGTACCTTTTATAGTAACATAGATAAATAAGTCGTGGTCATATTTCTACGAACAGTTATCAGAGGCTATATAATGTTACCGTGTTATTTTATAGCTAGTTGCTAAGCATTTGAGATAAAATAATTTGTGTAGTATAATAATAACTGTTTTGAAATAACGATGCGATCTAGTAATCTATATAATAACACGTGAAGGAAAAACTTTGTACCCCTTTTTAATCATGTTTCGCGCACGGAGGAGTGTGAAATTTAGCATAGAAAAGTTCATATGTCTCCATAGAGTCCAGGAGTGCAGAAAGCTAAAATTTATTATGTTTTTCAAATACATACATCGTATGTTTACGTTCATACTGCCTATGTCGAACACAAAATGGCCTTTCGTTAAACTATAGACTAATACTATACATAAGAACAGATGCACAGAGTAGAGCAAAGTGTAGGGATATACCAGTTTAATTAGGAGATATCGGATAAGAAAGTGTGTTTATTTTTTAATGAAGTAACAAACGAGCATACAGTCTAACTGATGATAAGTGGATGATGTGGCCCATAGATACCTACGTCTGTCATCGTTTAGGAATCAAAATGCAGATGCGTTGTCACCCTACGACTAGGACTAACTTACCTACTAACGTAACTTGAGTAATTCTATTACGTTACCAGTAAAGTCTACATTTTTTGGTTCACGCCATAAACATAGCGCGGATGAAACTTCCTTAAGTTCTTTCAACTAAAGGAGAGGCCCATGTCCAGTAATGGATTATTTTCAAAAACTTGTTAACTGATTGGTAATTTGTATGTTTAGTATGTACATATAGTGGTGTATTACGTAATTAAAAATAGCTGTCGGAATTTAACGTTGCACATTTCGCACTTTAACAATAGCAATTTGGGTCTACTACTAATAAGCGTAAGTTAAAAACGCGACTATTAAATAAAAACAAATGAATATGATGTACAAAACGCTCTTAATATTACCTACTAAAAGCTACGTACTTTGAGTTATGTTTTGGCGGTAATTCGATTTCTTCTAGTCAGCGGTGCTTTGGTGTCAGAAGAGGCCCGCCCGTGCACCTCTCGACCCCATTCTATCACTATCCCGAAACTCAGTTGCGAAAAAGAGATCGTTTTGTGAGACGCATATATAAAAAACCGGATTAACTGTGTCAAGAGCGTCATAGGTGAAAATCTACTTGATTCAAATCTGCTCTTAAGAAACTATTATCACAATTTTAAAATAAAATAATTTATTATATAATTTAATAATATGTATATTTATTATTAAAAAAAATCAAGAAAACACGAAAATCACACACGAAAATCTACCAAGAAGTTCCAAGTTTTAACCGAATACAAAGACGGAAGAGAATGAGGGATTTTTAACGCTTTACAGTGATCATGTAACTGATTTTTCAGAAGAAATCACACCAGTTTATTGCTGAGTACAATAAAAAATAGATATTAAAAAAATACCATCCAGTATAAACGATGTAAGATTGCTGTTAAATTTTTATTATTATAGCTCCATAGTGACAAAATTCCTTTCAATTAATATCAATTGAAGGTTCATTTATAAAAGTATAGAATAATTGGCCACCGTGTCAGTTCTTTCATATTTTAATTAATAAACCTTGGGATTCTTTGTCCGTTTAAACGACTGCAAGGTTTACAATTGCAGAAGTATTCTTTAACTAACAGTTATAGAATACTTCTGCAATTGTATTAAAGTTTTTCGATCGTACTTTCTATAAGGTAGTACAATATTGTTGTAATTAACTTGATACATCAATTAACATTTTCTATGAGCTGTTAAAACGAAATATTTCTAATAAAATTGTATGAGAATATAATTGAATGACGTCATATTTTTTTAAATGATAAAAATATATTTTACATTTAATGGTGCCCAGTAAAAAAATAAATTTGGAATTAACTACCCAATTTAGTTAAGCCCGCTAGGTTTCTTACTTGATGGATATTTCTTCTTGTGAAATTGATGCATGTAAAATATGTCTTTAAAAAAAATTCTATGAGCCCCCACGATACAGAAGAAATTCCTAGTGTGGAGGTAAGTTAATGTATTTTTTAAATAAATAAATACTGGTTCTTCTCAGGTTAGAGGGTTTTTTCTGAACCAGGGGTCAAAGTAAAAATAACATTCAATAAGAATTATTTATAATCTATACTAATTTCTATTATACCCTATTCTATTTTATAACTGCAATCTAAAGACATATATCAGTAATATATATATAATAATAATAATGTAACTTCTTATTACTAAGAACGGAATATGTCGACCTAAATTGAAGTGAATCGGAACGCGGATCTTCTAAGGATTACGAAGGGGGCACGCTAAAGTCATCAACACAGTAATTCCTGCGAAAACGATTAATGATTTAATGTCTAATGCGAATGCATCTCGCACAATCTGAAACGAAATCAGACGGAACAACACTTCAATAACAAGCCGCGAGTAACTACCGTGTCAGTTCTTAGCGATTTAGTAGACATCATCATCCACAAGTCAACTGCTGATGCAGCTATGGAAAGGGCTATGCTCGGGGTTTCTTTGCGTGATAAACTTAGAAATTAGGATATCCGCAGCAGAACCAGAGTAACCGACATATTCCGGATTAGTAAGCTGAAGTGGCAATGGGACGGCCATATAGTTCGAAGAACCGACAACTGATGGGGAAAAAAGGTTCTCGAGAGATAGTAGAAGCAATCAAACAAGTTTTACCCGAATGCCCCAGAAGGAGGGTAATGTTTTTCTTTTTTACGCAGTAGGGTTTTTTTAAATTACTATTTTAACAGACTTAAAAAAGGAGGAGGTTCTCAATTCGAGTGTATGTTTTTTTTGTATCTATGTTACGCGATATCTTCGCAGATTGTGAACCAATTTTGATGATTCTCTTTTTGTTAAGTAGGTTAGACTTCAAGGGTGGTCCCATATATAAATTTGGAGAAAAATTCCACCCCTAAGGATAGCAAATAAATAACTTATTTTTTAGCAATTGGAAGTCGGTGTTTACTTTTTGTAAAAAGTTATAATTATAAGTAAACTTTTTTACGCAGTTGGGTTTTAAATCACTGTTTTCACCACTGGGCTTGTATGAGGTATGTTTTAACGAAACTCTCGAGCTGAATTGATTTTTATTCTATTTCTATTATAAGACAGTGATTTTATTAGAGAACATGCTTTGAATACGTATGGGTCTATTCGTTTTCAACTTTGATTAAGAATATCATCAAGTACTGTAATAAATCCAGCAGTGAATTTTTACGGACCGGTGAGAAGACGAAAAAAATTTTGTTTTGTGCTTGAATCGAACCCGCGGTGTAACAACCATGCTGCAAGCCACTACAATATTGAAGCGTCACTGTTTTATCGAGTTGATAATACGATGTCAAAACCTATGTGGACGACATAATTTAATAAAACTTTTAGTTTAGTTCAGTCTTTATTTATTTTATTTTTGATTTTATTTTTTACCGTTATCCCCACACTAGGATTTTCTCCTGTATAGTGGAGGCAGTTTACAAACATAAATTGCACAAGGACAAACATCCAGACCCGGAACAATTATTTGTAGGCCATACAAATACTTGTTCCCTGCGGGATTCGAACCCGCGGCCCCCAGCGCTGCAACTCATTGCTAAGCCACTGCGCCACGGAGTCTGTATAGTCTGTAAGGTATAGTCTAAAGTATAGTCTGTAAAGTCTGTCTAAAAAGGGTTATTACAATATAAATTAACACATTTTATACCTGGTAGAGCCACACTGCAGTTATATTATATTTGTAGTACTAATGGGTCGGCTCGATCTGGGAAGGACTGCGCTCAGAATACCAGCGGGAAGTAGAAACATAATACTGTTGTTTCATATGGTGAGTGTCGAGATTCGGATACCCCTTTAAATGATAACGAGGCATCTGACCTCAGTCTTCATGGGTGGCAACGCATTTGCATTTTGATTTTCAATCGTGGATAAATTTAAATGTCCATAATAAAAATAACTTCTATACCTATATCTTCTATAAATCGTAATGTGATTTTTTGATAATGATTTCAAATTACGCGAACACTACACAGTTAAATAAAACTATTTTTTACGGATTCTATCGCGTATATTAACTTATTTTATATTCCCGACGTTTTGTGCACTTTACGGGAGGAGGGGGGGGGAGTGAGGTGTTCGACGTCCTAATGACTCAGTTAACCACGGGACGTTATGACGTCGAACACCTCAGTCCCCCCGTGACCATAAGTTTATATACGCGATAGAATCCGTAAAAAATAGTTTTATTTTAATTTAATTTTTAATATGGAACCACTTCGGATATAGGATCAGTAAAACGGCGATCAGTAAAAGCTTGCTATAATAAGGTAACACTTGAAAGTCTGATTGCCACAGATCTACTTGACATTCCAATACTAAATGCAATATCCATGTATGAGATATCCGCAGTGACCATAATTTTCTCAAATTATAATATAATTTATTGCACGAAATGTAATGCGTGTAATTTAAGATGTAATGTTTTGTTAATAGAAAAGGAGGCAAACGAGCAATCGGCTCTTCTAATGAGTTATCAGTAATTTTGTATTGTTTATAAACTTGTTTATAGTAATGTACCTATATCCATTTTTAATTGCTATCACTATATATACTAATTACAACACATCACGAGTTCTCTGATAAACATAAGCCTTCCCCAAGGAATGCCAAAAAGCACGGCACCACTGGGTCACCTGCCTCCATCGACTTGTTTGATATTATCCCTATATAATTATAGCTATATAGATTAGAGTATTTTTTTTAAAATACTCGTAATACTATTAAACATTACTAATATTCCCTTTAACCACTTCTGGTAAGCTTAAAATGCTTGTGTTAGAAGTGGTTCACGACAGTAGTCGAATGGCAGATTCGAACCCACGACCTTTCGAGTTCGTGGTCCGCGCCCTGCCATTAGGCTACTGACACCTTTATTCTTTAATACATTGAATTAACTGCCCACTATCCCTAAATAAGTAACAAACGGACACGAGTGAAATAACCATTAACAAAATGTGTTATAAACAAAATATACATTAGCCCGGTTTATCAAAATGTGTGGCTACTCCAAACAGACTATGATCGCTGTTTAACTTTCCAGTTCTTGACTCCAAATCCGATCGGTGTCCACTCATCGCTAAAATTAATGGCCAATCAGTCCACAGAGACTGAACGATGGACAGAAATTTTAATTGCTTAGCCAGTACGCAACGAGTAACATCATTGCAATAGTAATTACGTACTATGTTTCTCAGTATTCGATGTTGGCGACAGACATCATATCAACTTACAAACAAGCATGATGATAAAGGCGGGCGATTTTATTCATTCTAAAGCCTTAGTGGTCTTAAGATAATATTAGTGATGATATATACATGTATGATACAGTGATAGTAATATGACGGAATGTTAATTTTTTTTTTAAATCTTTTGTTTTATAGGGGGACATCTTCATGGATGACTTTCGCTGCGGGGGCAACGAGAAGGTTATGCCGGACTTCTACTACCTAAAACCCCACGGATGTCCCATCACGTATATACATTGTATTTTCACATTACTCTTTTTGACATACGAAACTACATTCTAAAATTTGTTCTTATTATATAGAAATTCCAATCGGTTTTGGAACATAGTCGATGTTTAAAATTTTGTCGCCCCTTAAATTCTGATAGGCCAGACTTCGTTAGACCGAAATCTGCAACTGTTTGTGGATTCAGAAGTTGTCCTCATTCGTTGTACATTTTCCCTTTTTTTTTAAATATATCCTATCTAAGGCCTTAATTATTATTTCATTTGTTTAATCACAACGAGTGCAACGAATCTCGATTCGTATCCATGTCAAATAACCACGAGGTTAATCAAAATCCGCCGCGCTAAATCTGTCACTCAAAATGTCTAAACAAGATCTGTTTAAAGTAAACATTGTAAGATATTCAATGTTTTTTTTAAAATCTAAGCTTCTATTAATATTGCAAAGTAAAAACAGTATAATTATGTTGCTTCTTAGTGTTTTAATGCGACCTTTTATTTAATAATGATATTATTGACCATTGGTAACCCTGACATTTCATCTTGCACTGCGAAACAATTTTTATAGAATTAGGTGACAAACAAGCACACAGTCCATCGGATCGTAAGTGGATGCTGTGGCCCATAGATTCATATCTACATCTATCATCGATTAAAAATTAATTCGGATACGCTGTTAACCCAAAGACTAAGATTAAATACCTCGTTAGCAGTATATGGGTCTCCGGTTCTCTACACACACCATACGAAACACAGTAGTATTAAGCTGCTATTTTACGCTGGTATTCTGTGAGAGCGCAGTCTTTCTGCGGTCGATCTGACGCATTCGTGCTACAGCCTGGCCTCCAAAAAATCGACCCAACCGTTAATTTTGAGTAACAAAGTTGTTATCTTAAGTATGCGTTGACATATTTGTATGTTTTGCTTATGCGTTATAAACTAACATCTGAATACCCACTTGACATTATTTTAGAGGAATACAAGTGTCATTGTGGGTATTTGTAACATTTTAAGCGCACTGATAAAAATTGTCGACTTGTGCATAGAGTGCAAGGTTAATTTATTTCGGAATTCTTGGTTCTGTGCACCGTAGTAACTTAATCTTTTAATTCTTTGTAGGAGCAGATATATCGTTACTTTTAACCATAAAATATGGATACCACTGAAGCAGAAGCCGCTCAAGTGGTAGCTCTCGTTCGTGAAGGGCTAAGTCAGTGAAATGTGGCAAGGAGATTAAATTTGAGTCGATCAGCAGTGCGTAGAGTTTATAAACGATACTTAGAGACGGGAGAGTACCGCCGGAGACGAGGGTCTGGAAGAGGACGTCTCACAAACCCGACGGATGACCGTTTTATTGCTTTGACTTCTTTGCGAAATCGGCATCTTTCTGCAGTTGATGTGAACATCAATTAAACACACTAAACCCTGAAGAGTAGGCTGAGGGAAACTCGTGGAGTATCTGTAAGTGGGAATACGATGAGAAGAAGACTTCAGGACCAAAACCTGACACCATACAAGCCAGCGATGGGACCAAAACTCACTGCATCTCATCGGCAAGCAAGGTTAGAATTTGCTAGGCAACACGTGCAATGGAATCTTGGTCAATGGGAGACAGTTCTCTTCAGCGATGAAAGCCGAATGACCCTTGTAGGCTCTGATGGACGTAACGTTATGGGAAACACCAGGAGAACGTTATGCTCAGTGTTGCATAAGACAAACAGTCCAATTTGGTGGAGTATCTACAATGTTTTAGGGTGGTCGCAATCGTGCGGTTAATGCTGAAAGCTTTAATTAAAGGCTGAAAGTTACATTACGGGCATTTTGCAACCTCATATAATGCCCTACGCTGGGTATATTGGGGACAATTTTCAACTCATGCATGATTACGCAAGACCGCACGTCGCTAGAATTGTAACTGGATATCTTCAGGAGATCGGAATTCCAGTTATGCAGTGGCCAGCAAATAGTCCGGACTTAAATCCCATCAAGCATCTTTGGGACCAGATAAAAAGAAAGGTTAGAGCCTGAAATCCAGTTCCCGAGACGTTGGATCAACTGGAAGCCGCCTTAACAGAAGAATGGGAACAGACACCCCAAGAAGACATAAAAAAGCTGCTCCGTTCCCTTAATAGACGTATGCAGGCGGTGATAAAAGTAAGAGGAGGAAACACCCCATATTAGAGTAAGGTTTACATTTTTTTAAATGTCAAAAAATGTAAATATCGATCTTCACAGTAAAATCGTAAATTTTGTAAAATGTTATGGTTTTACATTTGTATGTAAAATATCCCGTTTCACGCGCCGTTTTAGTTTTTTACAACCCTATAATTGCATTATTACATTATCAAGATAAAAAATATCTATCGATTGTGGTAAAAACCCATAGGACACTTTGTTGCGTAAAAACGTAGGTGGGTCGATATTTTTGGAGGCCAGTTTAGCTGCAGCATGGCTCTACAGCGTACGTAGAGCCATGCTTCAGTAAATCACAATTAATAATTTATCAAGCGTTTGATTTTTAATTGTAATCCTCCTACTGGATGAGGCTTAAGTACAGCACTGGAATACTTAAAGGCCGATGATTAAGTATTATATACATTTGTATTTCAAAGACGGTCATTCGTCTTCCAGGATATATCTTAAAATGGCTACTAGCTGTTTCTCCGCTTTTGTGTTGCTCGTTCCTTTTACTGCAATAATTCGTATGACCTTTGTAATATGTTTATGTAATTCTTGAGTAATCTTCAAAATATATTGAGTAGTTTAGCGGCTGTGTAGGTTTGCGTATTTAAGAAAATATATTTTGAAGTGAAAACTTCTTTAGCGTCGTTGTGATTTGAAACTGGATTAAACGAAAAAGCGACACTAAAAAGAGACAAACGTATACATCTATAGGGTTAAGCATGCGAGGAATGATATAGAATACAGTGTAGTAAGCGACGGTAGCCTAATGGCATGGTGCGGAACGACGAACTCGAAAGGTTGTGGGTTCGAATCCGCAATTCGACTACTGTCGTGAATCACTCCTAACACAAGCATTTTTTACTTTTAAACTTACCAATAGTGAATAGAGGATTTTAGTAATGTTAATAGCATTGCTAGTATTTAAAAAAATAGTCTTTCCTATTATTTCGGTCTCCTCTTCGTGCGGTGCTTTGAAGATGGTTAAAATAAATTTTAACTGTTAAGATAAACAGTTAAAAAATTTAATATAATAAAATTTATTAAATAAACTAAAGTAACCCTAATTAATAAAATTATCTTAAAATACCAATCCATTTATACCAATCCACGATTTCATAAATTCATGCCATCTAGCGTCTATTGTACTTACCACCTTGAGAGTCAATCAAATTTTGTTCGATAAAAAGACTTTACCTATAGAATAAAGTAGATGACGCTATTACAAAGCAAATTTATTAGAAAGAAAATATTCTTTTGATTTATTGCACTAAAATTAAGTCTAAAAATTAAGGATTGTAACATTTAGTTATGCCGCATTTTGTGTTTGAAAATAATCATATTAAATAAATAATTTGCCGTGAAATATTTTTATTTTATATTTCATTTCATTTGAAGGTGGAAACTGCACACATGCTTTTTTTTTAATTTGTTCTAATTAATTTTGTACTAAGTTCTTCTTTAAATTTGGTGGTGGTGGTTAGTAGAATTGGGCCTTAAATTTTATCTCAGTGCTAAATGGCATATTTGAAAACCGCCTGTGATAGGCGGACATAGAAATATATCCATATGGGCTTCGTTTTGTTAATTTTGGCACGGATCGTTAAAAAATTTAATTTTGATATCTTATGTAAAACTCATATACGTATACTTAGGAACTTAGTACCTATTTCAAATTAATGTTTAAAGGATTAAACAGTACTAATATTTTAACTACTACCGCTATCTAGTGACTATATTTGAAACTAAAAACTCTCAATCTTTTATTATACGAAGATAATTATTGTAACCATGGTCTTGGTGTATTAGGGATATACTGTTATATACATATACATATAAGTGAAATAGTTATGAATATATATACAAAAACTACCACGAAGATACCACCTTTCCGTAATGTAGCATCTGTCTTGATGTCAAATCGTCACTTTATATATTACGCCGCATGTTGTTCTCTCTAAGCTTTTTGAAGAAAATAATTATCATTTTGAAAGAATAATAACACTCACCTGGTGGACATCCCGCTTCGTCGGTGCCATCGTCGCAGTCAGGCTGCCGGTCACAGCGACGGTCCAGTGGCAAACACCTCGTGTGGTCGCACCGGAACTCGTTCGTCATACAAACTGCATGACAAAAGGACAAGAGGATGTTTTAGTTTTAATCTCTCAATCTTATCACTATCATTGCAGCCCATCAAAAGTCCACCACTGAACATAGGCTTTTCCCATAGATTGCCACAAAGGACGATACTGACTCTCCTGCATCTATCGACTATCTGCGATTAATTGTGTAACACTCGCACTCATAAGCAGAGGTTAACTTTACAATGTTTTAATCGTTATTTAAAACAAAATCTAAACTTTAATAAAAACAAAACAAAAGTTTTAACTGCATACGAGGCATTGCATCTCGGTCCATAAGGGCGGCAACGCACCTGCAAGAATAGATTTCTGTGGGCCTGTTACTAAGAACAGAAATAAAGAGATTTTCTATAGAGTTGTGGCGTGTGATGAAAAGTGTTCTTTACTATAATCTCAAGCGAAAAACATATGAAACACGAAGATCATCCTTAGACAAGTAATGGTTACTGTTTGGTATTCATCTCATGGTTTTACTATAGGTAGCTTTTTAAGATCCGGTGTATCAATAACAGCAGATTTCTCTTGTGAAGATTTGAACAATGATGGCGAAGCTCTCAAAGAAAAACCCCGACTCGTTAATCAAACTTTGCCATTATTGCTCCATGATAACCCAAGACCTCACAATAATCGACAAACCATCTTAGCATTACAACACCTACAGTCACCAAATCATACGTCATCCTCCGCACTCGCCAGACAGACGTACAATGTCTTGCAAGGGAATATATGTTGTTCTCAGGAAGCCGTACAAAATGCCTTCAAAGACTGTAGAGCCCAGAGCCCTATGTTCTATTTTAAATTCTTAAATGATCTTCCCTCGAGATGGCAGTAATGTATAAATACTGATGTATTATTAGGATAAATATTTCGATTATATAAATAAAATATATTTTTTATTAACATTTTTCAACACAAACGGCAATTTCATACTTTGACCACTAACATTATGTAATATATGAGTACAATATACTGAAAAAAAATCGATTAAGAATCAAAATGCAGATGCATTGTTACTCCTGAGGACTAAGATGGAATGCCTAGTTTCCAGTAAAAAGGCTCTCCTGTTCTCCACACGCAATATACGAAACACAGCAGCATTAAGCCGTTATCTTACGCTAATATTCTGTAAGAGCGTGGTCATTTCCCGATAGAGCCGATCCATTTGTGCTATAACTATATAGTTGCAGCATAGCTCTACTCAGTATTTTTTATACTGAGTAGAGCCATGCTGCAACTATAACTAAACAGATTTGGATGAAATTTAGCACACAGACTATGATCTGGGTTAACAGATGGGGGATAAGCGATGACGAGAAACACGTTCATGTTCACTGTGCAGTTTAGAATTAGGAATCAACTTCTTTTTTTTTCATAGGAGAGGGGGCAAACGAGCATGCGGCTCACCTGATGGTAAGTGACTACTGCCGCCCATGAACAACTGCAACACCAGGGGAACCAGAGGAATTGCAGATGCGTTGCCGACCTTTTAAAAAGGAGTAGGCTCTTTTCTTGAAGGTCCCTAAGTCATATCGGTCCGGAAAAATCGCTGGTGGTAAACTATTCCACAAGGAAGTTGTGCGAGGAAGAAGACATCTTCTAAATCGCACAGTGGTGGACCGCCAATCATCCAGATGGTGTGGACGGGAGTTCTGCCACGATGTGCGTTCGTGAAATTTGGCGGCTGGGATTAATCCGAACAATTCCTCAGAGCACTCCCGGTGGTAAATGCGAAAGAAAATGCAAAGAGATGCAACATCTCTTCGCAGCGCCAATGAATCGAGCCGATCGGAAAGGACTCGGTCGTTGACGATTCGAGCCGCTCTGCACTGAACGCGGTCAAGTGGAAGGAGCTGGCACTGGGGAGCTTGTAAAGTTGCAGGCGTTGTGCCGGCATGAAATACTGTCCCACTCTGCTGAGTACGCCAAGCTTTTTAGAGGCCAATTTGGCCTTCTCTTCCCAGTGACCACGAAACTGCACGTCACGCGATATGTCGACGCCGAGGATTCCGATACTAGCTGAGGCAACAAGGGGAGTGCCTTGAAACTGAGGAGATACGACAAAGGGGTTCTTTTTAGCGGTAAACGCGCAAACTTGTGTCTTCTGAGGATTAAACTGGATTAGATTTAGTCGCCCCCCAATCCGAGACTTTGTTCAGCAAAGACTCGATTTCAGACACACAAGTTTGTTCCGGTACTCGGCGACGTTTTCCCGAGAAATATTGGCATGACCGGTGTATAGAGCATCACCAGTGCTGTCATCCGCATAGCAATGAATGCTACCGGTTTGCAACATATCATTGATAAGCAGAAGAAACAGCGTTGGTGATAGCACGCAGCCTTGTGAAACACCAGCGTTAATAGGCTTGTAATCGGAGCATGCACCGTCTATAACGACCTTGATGCTCCGATCTGCAAGAAAGCTGGTGATCCAATTGCACAATTTCTCGGGAAGCCCATAGGAAGGGAGCTTCGAAAGAAGCGCTTTGTGCCAAACCCGATCGAAGGCCTTCGCAATGTCCAAAGTAACGGCCAATGCCTCCCGCTTGGACACTACTGCCTCCGCCCATCTATGAGTTAGGTAGACCAGAAGGTCACCAGCTGATCGACCCGAAGAAAACCGTATTGCCTGTCACTAATCAGCTGGTGATCCTTAAGGTACCGCATGAGTTGGCAGTTTATAATGGATGTCATTATTTTGGAGAACAAGGAGGTGATGGCGATAGGCCTGTAGTTATAGGGGTCTGAGCAGTCGCCTTTTTTAGGGATCGGTTGGACAAAAGCTGTCTTCCATGATTTCGGGACTACGCCTAGGGAGTAGGAGTACCGGAAAAGACGCGCTAGAACCGGTGCCAACTCCAGAGCACACGTCCTCAGCACAATTGGGGGGATTCCGTCAGGCCCACTCGACTTGTGGATGTCCAGGGAGAGGAGTGCTTTGCGAACCGAGCGCTGTGAGAACTGCACATCCGGCATGGAGCACTCACACCGCGGGATGGTCGGCGGTGTGTTCCCCCCGTCATCAAGAGTCGAGTTGGACGCAAAAAGGGAGCCTAAAAGGTCGGCTTTCTGTGCAGAGATGGTAGTGATGGCTTACAGAAATTTCCTTGGACAGCCTTGGCTAGTTTCTCGCCAATTCTGCCTATGTGCTCTGACTTTGCCTTGGCAATAACTCTTTTGAAGGACCTGGAGGCGAAGTTATACTTCTTTTTAAGCATGCTGGTGTTTACATCCCAAGCCGCCGAAGCCTCAGCCCAGGCCTGATAGCACTCCTGCTTACTGCGTAATGCAGTCTTACAGGAGCAACCAAACCAAGGCTGAGATCTGCCTCCGATGGGTACCACAGATGTGGTGCACAGTTCCCTGTAGCACCACATCAGTGACAGAGTCAGCAACAGCGCTGGGATCATCCGGCGAGAAGCAAATCCGCCCCCATGGGTAGGATGCAAAGAAAGACCGCATTCCGTCCTAATCCGCCGACCTGTAATGCCAAACACGGCGGCAACCTGCAGAACGCAACCGCGAGGGGAGCGTGAGTGGCACCACACTCCGGATCAGACAATGGTCCGAAGAGCCGAGAGGGGCATCGACGGAAACCTGATATCCGTCCGGATGAGTGGTCAGCAGAAGGTCCAACAGGGAAGGTGTATAATACTTCACATCTGGAATCCGCGTAGGCGAAGTAACCAGTTGTGTCAGACCATATGCCAAGACAAAGTCATAAACAGATCTCCCCGCATGATCGGATAAACGTGAACCGAGCCATTCGGCGTGGTGGGCGTTAAAATCGCCAAGGATCACGATCTATGCGGATGGGACCTGTTGTAGCAAGGAATCTGTAGCCATTTGGACGTGGTCGATGAGTCAGTCTGTTTCGGCATTACCGCTATGGGACCTATAGAGGCACCCGTAGACGCGCAGATGGTCGTCGCTATCTACGCGTAGCCAAAGGATGGACAGGTCCGATCCTTCAAGACTGCCGAGGCGTCGAGAACAGATGTCTCTGGCTTATACGCAAACTCCAGCCCAAGGCACAAAGGAGTGTTCCAATTTGTACCCCGGGTAGGAGAGATACGAAGTATCAGCCGGAGAGGACACCTGCGTCTCGGTCAGAAAGAGCAAGACCGGCTTCGCCGTCTCGAGATGGTAGTGGACGGCATTTAGGTTCGAGTGAAGTCCCCTGATGTTGCAGAAATTCACGGATAGCGTGGCAGGGGTCGCCTTGGTCTTGTTGCTCAGTTTGCCCCGAGCAGTTATTGTTTTGAGCGGAATTTTGCCCCCCCCAGAATACGCGGGGCAGCATGAGCACCCACGCTCAGGAGTGGAGTAGCATGGTCGTGGATGCTCAGCGAGGGATTCTCCAGGGGTGCTGGTACCCTCCTGGGGTAGTCTATGATTTAATTCCGCTACCATGTTGATGGGGGGTGGGGGGTGGAGAATTGGGCTTCCGGTCACCTGCACTCACCAGACGAAACGCAAAAGCAGAGCTTCCACTTCACACCGGTATTCTATGAGGTCGTGGTACTAACCCGGCTCGAGCCGGCCCATACGTGCAACAGCAAAAGCCGCTGCGTGGCTCTACCACCGTTTCTTATATGTAAACTCTTCTTGTTGACATAATATAAGTTTAAACATGCGTCGCCTTATTACAAAGAGTAGTTTGTAGTTATTCTCAAGTTTAATCGAGTCTTTTTCAATAAAGAAGTCTCTTGAAATTATGTAAACTAAAATGTTATAATATATAGGACCGACAGCAAATATCAAAATTTACGAAGACTGTGGCGCCTCGGTTAAGGGACTTTTTAGTTAGGCAGACTTTTCTTGAACCATAAAACATTTAAACATAACTATTTAATCCAAAGACGGAGAGTATTTATAAGACCCTTTAAAACTTATTACAAGTACTTTTTCATTACATTGTTCCCACGTGTAAGTCTCGGATAGCCATCGTAGCCTTACTGTACAAACACTCCAGAACTTCGATAATACACCGACAGTCAAACTAGACTGTATAGCGTAGTTTTTAACGGCAAGTAAAGTGTGTGGCGGGCCATCGCTAATGCTGTGACTATCTGGTAAGATATGCAAGAAATCGATGGGTGCAGGTGGCTCAGGACCGTTCTTTGGAGCAATCCTTAAGGGAAGATATATGTTCAGTAGTGAACTTGTGATGGGTTTTAAATTTGTTTGCCAATAAACTTGGTTAACTACAACTTAGTAAACGTGGTAAAAGTTTACGCGGGAAAATTAATATAATGGCGTTCCTGTTTCCACAAGCCATACTCCATTTTGATGACTAACTGCTTTCAGACATTATTTTATTACAATTGTCATATTTCACGTATGGATAAATAGATATGACTCTTCTTGTAAACTATAATTTCCATACTATTATAGTTGATTTTTTAATATTTTTTTAATCTTAATACTGTATTTCTATTCATATTCTATGGAAAACTGTTAAACACCTGATGTAATGTGGCCCATCGTGACCTCCCGGACTATGGCCTCATAACTTTAAAATAGGCTGACAATTAGCTGATAATAACGTTCCAATCTTACCAAGTTTTGTCTATATAGTCCCACATTTTTCCATAATCTTCAAATTCTCTGTCTTATATTTTCAGTCGTTCTAAATAAGACAATTTTTCAAATTACAAGTAGCTAGTAGAATAGCAAGTAGCAATGGAATATTAACTAGCTGACATAAAAATTAACGGTACTTAAAAAAAAATAAGATAAATAAAAAAAAACAATTACGCATTGTTGGTGTGGTTGTTTCAGGTATCACCTCGTTGTCGATATCGGGTCTTCTGGTGTTTTCTCCAGGCACATCGCGATCCACGTCTATGTGGTGAAAAGTGAAAATTAAATTAAACTCAAATGTAAAAAAAGTAAAATGAGAAAAATAAGAATAATTTGTAATGATGTTCTCTTAAGTAAACACACATTCAGTCTAAAGTTCAGGATATATATATATATATATATATATATATATATATATATATATATATATATATATATATATATATATATATATATATATATATTTATCCCTGTAAAAATCGTGGAGATATCTATCAAAACCGCAAATTAATGAAAGTCAATTTAAATAAAATTTGATATTTATCGCCTCCTGATAGATAGGTACACGGACGTACGAGATATGGACAAACATTATTTTAGTCAATTCTCGCATGCGTTTTAATTACCAGATACAGGTTATAGTATTTATATGATTCAATAATTATTAACATACAAAATTAAATCTCTACTTTTATACAATATTATTTAACGTTTCCAATATTATCTGGTGTAAGAGGGCATTCATTAATTTTATTTAAAGTAATATAAAATGGAAAATATTAAAGATACCATGTAAACTGTTATAATTATGTGTTATATTGCACTAATCCACAGGCTACAGGCTATATAAATATAAATTTTGATCAGTTTTCTCTATTATTATTAGAAATATGATCGCTATATTTCTAGCAAATACATGTAATGTGTGTGGTTTTTCAAAAATTGTCGTTATCTTAATATTTTTTAACACAAAATTAACTCAACACATTAAAAAAGTTTTCTTTTTGAAAAAGAAATTAAAAAAAATTGTATTAAATTCTGATAACAAACTATCTTCATCAACTCATTCTTCCTCGTCATCACCATCGGGACAGTTACTAAAGCCATTGCATCTTTTATCAGGACAAAAATAGACTTCGGAAATTCTACAAGGCAGAAGATCTTTACAGGTATCTCGGTTACAAGTTTGTGTACCCTTCTCTTATGGTTTCCTCACCTGGCGGTAAGCTGCCATTTGGAGGTTCTGGTTCGTCATCATCGCCTCGTCTAATTGTCTCCTGTTCTTGGTTGGTACCCTCTTCTAATAAAAGTAAAGAAATAAAACAAAAACATAAAAATAATAATTATATTATTTAAGTTTTTGAAAGCAAATTTACGAATAATAATTGAAATTAAAATTAAAAACATCACATTACGATCTTTTTATTAAAATAATAACAAAAAGTTCATGAAAGTAGCATTTATTGCTTTTTTGATTTGGAGTAAAATTAAGCGCAATTTTAATTTTATATTATTGTAATTAAATAATGGAGTTAAATAAAGTAGTTAATTGGATTAAAATAATTGAATAAGATAAAATAAATAAAAGGAAAGCAAAGAATAAAATAAAAAAGAAACCTGGCAAAGGACAGGATGCCTCGTCAGTGCCATCAGCACATTCGCGTATACCGTTACACCAGGCTGTGTCAGGAACGCATCGACCATCGTCACACCTTAGCTCGTCCACGGCGCAGTCAAGGTTAGCATTTCCTATGTAAAATATGCGCACGGTCAATTTCCTTTCATATCAATCCGCTTTTCATACATCACGAGTCTTTATAATGTTATTAAAAATAGATTATCTTGTTTCGTATTTATTTTCGTATTTATTTTTAAAATAAGTGATAAAAGGTCTCGTGGTTCCCAATAGCCATCGTTATAACGTCAAAGTTTTAAGATGTCTGGTACCGTAATTACATACATAGTACATATGCTTGTACTTACTCTGAGGGTACTGCAATCGTCAATCCGTCTGCCAAGTGTGACAGATATAACAAATTCTCCTACAACTACAATTGGAGAAGTGTATGTCCAGCTATTGAGTTTGATGGGCTCATAAAAAGAAGAAGAAGGTCGTTAAGTTAGAAGTAAGAAGGAGTAAGTAAAAATGATCAAATTAATGGTTTAAGTTTGGTGTCTTTTTCTGCATTTCCTTTGTTATTTAAAGTGTTCCAACGTGCATTCTATCAATAATCCTAGTTGGGCAACTTCCACTTTAGATTTAGTATTAGCAAGGCGTATAACTTAGCCACTCCAACAAAAATTTTAAATGCTTGTGCTTGGTTAACTACAGTAGTCGAATTGCGGATTGACACTCCCAAGTTGTGAATTTCAATTCATTATTTTTAAGGGATATCCGGGTGGCGTTTAGTCCATACGTATTCATCTGTTTTCTCCCTGAATAATGATACTGAGCGTATATTTTTTACAATGCAATCTATATCTACCATGTTACTCCACTGCCATGTTTACATGTTTTTTTTTAAATCAATATTTTAAAAATTCAAATTCAAAATTCTTTATTCCGTCTCTTAAATTTAAATACCTTAAAGAGCGAGACTAGGCTAGGGTCTCGCTCTTCCATATTTTTTTAGATATAATGATTTCTATATTTAAGCGAATACTCATGGTATAAAATTAACAGATGGAATAAAACTAATTTTACGGATTTTATCGCATTTAACTTTAACGGTTTTTTTTAAAATCCCAACGTTTCTTTATATCAGATTTGATAGACCACAAATCCTCTTAAAAGAACACCAATTTCTACCAAGGATCGCCTTTTTTTATAGCATAGGGTGACAAACGAGTACACAGTCCACCGGTAAGTGCATACTGCGGCCCATAGATATCTACATTCATCCTCAATTTAAGAATCAAAAAGCAGATGCGTTGTCACTCTCTACAATCACCATTTGATACACAGCATTAAGCTGCTATTTTACGCTGGTATTCTGTGAGAGCGTTGTCCTTCCCCGGTCAAGCTGATCCATTCGTGCTACAACCATAATATAGCTGCATTTTGGCTCTACCACTGGTACAACGATCGTCAATTCACCTGTCAAGCGTGACAAATAAGACAAATCCCTTCAACGGGATAGGTTTATGGTCCAGCAGTGGAATTTTACGGAATGACGATGAAGAATTCTATTAAAAGTCTATTAAAGGAAGAACGCACCTGGATCTGTTACATCGGCTGAATTGAATTCGCTCTCGTCCACCGTGAAGTCGCCGAGCTGTCTACGTTGCCTGATGTGGTCCTGGAGGATCCTTGCGATCTCCATGGTGTTCTCGTATCCAGATGTCACGATTTCCATTGTCACTTTGCACGAGAACTCGTCGGATACTCTTGACCTGGTGAAATGTTAAAAATAATATCTTTATTTATTTCAGTAGATCAGAAGCTAAACATCTACGGGTCGCGGGTACGATTCCCGAACATAAAAATAAGAATTTTTATAAAATGTAAAAGGCGACTTCAAGAAACTAAAAAGAATATAATAATTTCCACGTAACAGCTTCAGAAGTCGATGCTAAGACTACGTTTATAGTAAAATTAAAGGCATAACGCAGTGGTTATGCCCTTGACTGCGGCGCTGCGGGACGCGGGTTTGAGTCCCCCATGGTATATCCCAAGTGGTCAGTATAGCTTGTTTCAAACTTGACTGCCTCGTTGGTCTAGTGGTCGTAAACGCGATTGCTGATCATGAGGTTCCCGGGTTCGAATCCTGGTTCAGGCCAAAAAATCACTAATTGGGTTTTTCTGTCAGAAAATACTCTGTAGCAGCCCGGGGTCAGGGAGTTGGTGGTATTTAGTTATTGGTTATTTTAGCCTCGAAACACGTAAAAGCGTTGGTCCTGCACCTGATCTCTCTCGGGTCGTGTCGGATTACCCTTCCATCGTACTTTGAGAGTGAGGGAATAGAGTGTACTTGTTCTTGCGTATACACTTGGGCACTATAACCCTGTCCTGCGCAGATGACTAGACTCTGAGAGACTGGCCGCCGTGACTGTCATTTCGGTCTAGAGGACATTATAGCTTACAAATAATTGTTTTGGTTCTGTTAATATGCAATTAGTGTATGTAAAACGCCTTCACAGTGCATAAGAAAAATAGTATTAAATAAGTTTAAAAAAAGATACGATGTTAGGTTATTATCTAAAACATTAAACTTACTGTATTCTGATAAGACTAGCTCTCTGTGTGCCAGGAAGCTCATCGAAAAGGGCATTGACAGCGTCAGCAAGTCCCCTGGAGATGTTTTGGAACTGTTCCGAATCTCTGTTGGAGTACTGATCCAGGTAGGGTTCCATAACCACGAAAGTCACGCGGAGAGTCTCTGTAAGATGAGATAATATATGCATGTTTTAATTACTCCTTCATTTCGACTTCTTCAACCATCTGTATTTTACCACTGCAACGTACTTCAATTAGCTTAATCTGTTTTCACATACCAACGAGCAGTGGACTACTTGGACTACGTTTAGCAATAACTATAGGTTAAGATGGAAAATTGTAAAAGAAGTGAAAGGTCAACATCCCATTAGTTACCTTTTACGATATGCTAGACAAGAAACACTGTTCACACAATTTTTTTTACAAGTCACACATAAACATGGGACCATTAAGTCCCAGACCGAATTGGGAAGTATAATTAGTTTTTTTTTTTATAGGAGAGGGGTGAAAAACGAGCACACAGTCCACCTGATGGTAAGTGGTTGCTGTGGCCCATAGACATCTACATCCTTCCTCGATTACGAATCAGAATGCAGATGCATTGTCACCCGTTAGGACTAAGATGGAATGTCTCGTTTCCCGTAGAAAGGATCTCCGGTTCTCTACACTCACCATACGAAACACAGCAGCGTTAAGCTGCTATTTTACGCTGTTATTCTGTGAAAGCGTGGTCCTTCCTCAGTCGAGCCGACCCATTCGTGCTACAACTATACTACTAATATAGCTGCAACATGGCTCTACCACGTAAGACATGAAGGTTATTACACAACGTATTCCATCAGCACCAAGCACTTAGTTTTTTAGAATTATAATAACCAAAATCTACTAGTTCGCGAACTATGTATTTTGAGGCGGGAATTCAAATTTACAGAAGCACAACACACAAACTTTTATAAATGAATCAAATGAATAGCCCGCCACAATGAATTTAGAATCAGGCGGCCCGCGCAAAGCCAGGCAGGAATTATTTAAAAAATAAACAAAAGGAAAACTTTAATATTATTAAAGGTATAACTAAAAAATATACTTGAACAATAACAAAATAAAATCCACTTTGAGAAGCTATTTTGATTTCTGAATTGTTTCGAAAATACTTATCTTACAAACAAAGATAATTGTCATTAATATGGCGGTATAAGTTCATTTACTTATCTACATATTACAAAATAAACGTTAACCTAGTCATTACTTGATTACGCGGTTGATAAGGACGAACGCTATCATTATCATCATCAATTCATCTCATCACAAGTCTGCTGTTGAACGATGGTCTCCCTCAAGGAATTCCACAAAACACGGTCCTGAGCCACCTGCATTCATCGACACTTCAGCTTACTGATCCATTGGGCGCTGCGACTAACGCTAGGTGTACACAAAGTAGAAGGTAAACTCACTTTCTTTGGTGTCCGGTTCTGGTCTAGCAGGTAGTCCCGAACCCTCGTTCCTATCTTCTTCGTCCAAATCGTTTCTGTAAATATAATATGACAGTCATTTATAACAATTTATTTTTTATACTAGTAAGGATGACAATACATTTGGTGAAATACCGGCTGGTATACTAGGTGATTGAACTTTTTCTGCTTAGGAGACTGCCTGTGTTGGTACAGGTTACAGACTCAGACCGAAACAGTGCAGTGCAAGTACTGTACCTAGTGCTTACACTGCTTGCTATGTTTAGGTCTGAAGAGTCTACAGAGAAGAATTATTACAGGCTATGAGCTAGCCTATCTTAGTCCTCAATAGTGACAACGCATCTGTAGCCATGGGCTGCATCTGCAGGTTGACTGTAAGTTCGTTTGTCACATTAATTTTACAAAAAGAAATAGATGCTGTGTGGAAGTAGTCATCTATCCTCGGATAGATTAGAACCGCAGATACGTTGGCACTCCTTTGGCTAGAGATGGAACGCCTCGTAACCAGTAAAAAGGTTCTGATTTCTATTCTGGTTCTGGTTTTCTGTCGGTCCTTACAAAATAGAGCTTAGCATACTCTAGTTTTATGCTAGTGTTCCATCTTCGTGACAAAGTCATTACTAAAATTCTAGCTCACAGGTTCATTATATTTTTCAAAAAATATAATATGTTAATTAGGTTATATTTTTTGTCGAATATAATCAAATTAAATATTATATTATATTAAATATTTATTTGATTATATTGCGATATTATATTAAATATTTATTTGATTATATCTCTTGAACGAATGAATCGATTTTGATTAAGTTTTTTTCGTTTGAAAGGTGTCTTAATCGAGAGTGTTCATAGCTATGTTTTAAGAAAATCTGTTCAGCCGTTTGAAGATCATCAGCTCGTTTTGTTTCGAGGGTTTTTATTTTTTTTTAATTTAAGTTATTAAGTACGTACAAACATTTGTTCATTGCGAAGTATGAACTTCCTTTGTTTTAGTGGATGAGTTTTATCACAATTATCTAATACGATTTGTACCTCCCCATATTTAATTAAATTAACAGTCCCTTCAAATGTATTTAACTTGAAATCAGGCTCACAACGCAAATATACTACTACTTTTAACATTAACATTAAAATATTAACTGTAAATTAATTAATCAAAACGGGTAGTAGGACTCCATCTCGATAGGTACAATCGTCTCTCCTATTTCTGTCGCCAGTAGTGCGTGTTCCGATCCGAGGGGTATTATAGTGATCTAGTATAATTACAAGCTAGTAAGCATTCCATTTAGATCTCGTATCAGATCGTTTATCACTATTGTTCATTTAAAAAATAACAGTTACTTGTACTACTTACTACGCAATTTATTTTCCATTATAAGACAATACAATATAAGGATACAAGGATACCTAGTGACAATGTAAAGTCTACTTACGCGCTTTCCTCATCATAGCGATCGTCGGTAGCCGTTTCGTATTCCGAGGGTGTTTCGGTTGTTGTTTCGGAGAACGCTGGAAAATAAAAACAAATATTTTTTTTAATTTATCGATATTGTGGAATTATTTATTAGGTAGAGATTGTTTAGTTGAATATTTCGCGCCTTTCTCTTGTATTTTTTAATGGGTTTGGCACTTTTATTATGCTAAATAAAAGTAGTGAGTATGTACTCTTTGCCAAAAATTAAATAGAGGCGCGTGCAGTTTTAAATAAGACGATCTCTAGAAGGTCCTCGTCTCATTTCTAAGAGAGTTATGGAGTAGTAAGCCCACTACGCTCCACCAATACGTGTTGGCGGTCTTTATATTATGTTTTTTTTTATAGAATAAGGGTGACAAACGAACAAACAGTCCACCTGATGTTAAGTGGATGCTATGGCCCATAGACATCTACATCTATCCTCAAATTGGAATCAAAATGCAGATGAGTTGTCACCCCTGAGGACTAAGACGGAATGCCTCGTTTCCAGTAAAAAAGGTCTCGTCGAAAGGGTTGGTCGATTCAGTACAAAAATATCCTCTGAATGTTTTATTCCTCAAACATTGCAGATTTCTTCATGATGTGCCAAACACGTGGTAAATAAGCACTTATCATTGCAATTTACTATTTCAAGCGTGAAATCGAATCCGGATTGCGTTCGCACTATATGTTTATTAAAGCCCCGCGGTTTAACAGTGATTTAATCGTTTTTTATTTGCATTAACGATTGTGAAAATCAACTTGGCTATCTCCGCCACGCCTTCCTCTTACATTTCTGCCTTCATATAGCAATGCTTTCACCGTTGTGTTCCGATCTGGATTGTGGAGTGAGCTAGTATAACTATAGGCTGTGAGACATTTCATCTTAGGCCTCAGAGGTGACAATGCCTCTACAGCCTTCTTTGTCTTGAGTTGGCTACATGTGACCTTGGACTACGGTAGTTACTTACCATCAGGTGGCTTGTAAGGTCGTTTCGCAGTTCAGTTTTATAAAAAATATATCTGTTTATGTGCTCTTGGGTGATTTCAAGCTCGGCGACAAAATCGATAAGGAGCTGTTTTATTTAAGTACCGTTGGTTTACAACACGGAATATTTTTTTATACTCTATGGCGCAAACACAGAGACAAGTACTCACTCTACTCGTGCCCAATGCAACAAAGCCTCAATTATAAGATGAAGGCACTTATATATATATATATATATATATATATATATATGTGTGTGTGTGTGTGTGTGTGTGTGTGTGTGTGTGTGTGTGTGTGTAACTATTAGTATAATTTTAATGTGTATGTGTATGTTCTCGAATTATTGCGTTATATATGCTTAATTTATAAATGCTTTGTTGCCGTGTGGTGCAGGTGTTAGAAAATTTATCACCTCATTTCGTCCCATAGGTAACGTGAGGTGACAATGTGATATGCGAGTAAGATCTCAAGGCTTTAGATAGTGTGCGGTGTTACCATTTTGTTTACGCCATACGTAAAATATACCCTGACCGGCCAAAGAGAGCAGGATCCAAAGTATTTTATAGATTTAGGGTGACAAAAGAGCGTACAGTCCACCTGATGGTAAGTGGATGCTGTAGCCCATAGAAACCAACATCTATCCTCGATTAAGAATCACGATTAAGAGTCTGTGGGCTACAGCAACCACTTACCATCAGGTGGACTGTGTGCTCGCTTGTCACCCTTATCCTATAAAAAAGAATTACGCTGGTATTGTACGAGTACTTGGTCCTACCTTATCGGGCCGACCCATTCGTGCTGCAATTAAATAACACAGCTGCAGCGTGGCATTGTCACGTTAAAAATTAGACGTCTGGATCTGTAATCGTACTGACGATGGGCCAAATGAAGAGTACTTAATCGTCAAGCATGTATGCTTAGTAGGTATATGGATGTAAAGGAGGCAAGAGAGGTGTATCGGGATCGTGCCAAATGGAAGTCTGTAGACGCCGTCTGCCCCTCTGGGTGACGTGTGAGAAATTATGTATACATAATATATGTAAATAACAGCTTTTGTCATATACTCGTAACTTATGTTATATAGGAAGCTCGGCATACAGACGCGCCGTTACTGGTGTATCATAATTATTATAAATTGAACATATATCAATATCCTACTAATATATCAATATCCTACTAATATATCAATATCCTACTAATATATCAATATCCTACTAATATAAATACTAATCTCTTATCCTACATAATTAATTGTAATTGCGTTCTCGAAAACGGCTCAATTGATTTCGATGAAATTTACAATACCTACACTTACGGCAAGTTTTGATCTAACTAGTTGTCATTTCTGGGAAAATTCATTTTCTCTGTGTAATTACAAATCACTTATATATATAAGAGATTTCCACCTATGTACTGACTCATCACGATATCTCTGGAACCATAAGGCCTAGAGATTTGAAATTTGGTGGGAATATTCCTTTTGCCGAGTAAAGGTCAGCTAATAACGGATTTTACGAAATTCCACCCGCAAAGGGGTTGCGGGGGCGTTAATTTAAAAAAAATCACATTTTCAAACTATATCACTTATAGATATTTTTATGTTTTTGAGTAGGGTCCCTGGATGGTTTATCGGACCCGGTAGGTGGCGCTTTTGTCAAGATCCAAAATTACCCGTGCGAAGCCGGGGCGGATTGCTAGGTATAAATATAATATGATTGGTAATTTCGACATAGCGATCATCTCAATAGCCAAATGGCTAGAGCGTAGGTCGACTACGCTGGAGTGCGCGAGTCAAATCCATCAATGTAGATAAGATATCTTTAGTTTTTATTATATTTTGTTCCTTAGTATTCTAGTTCACAAGGCACTGGGAAAAAATAAATATTTATAGACTGTTAAAATGTTTTGCTTGA
Organism: Parnassius orleans; assembly: GCA_029286625.1. Taxonomy (NCBI): domain Eukaryota; kingdom Metazoa; phylum Arthropoda; class Insecta; order Lepidoptera; family Papilionidae; genus Parnassius; species Parnassius orleans. Next base: position 401,075 of record JAGSMP010000193.1, read on the forward strand.
GTTTTTATTGCTGTATTCATGCTTTTAAACCGTGAAGTAAATGCTATGGTCGAAAATGTTTGATTTGTATTTTTAAAGATTAATCATTATTTATCGATGTACAATGAAACATATTTAATACTTTTTTGAATAATAAAAATAAAAAATTTATAAAATGTTCCTTTCTAAATAACTGATTTCTTTGAAAGAGTTCTAACGATTCGGATGCAATTTTGTATTTTTACTTCAAAAGTATTTCTAGTTAGGTGTAATACTTGAGAAAACTATTTTTTTATTCTAACAACGAGCATTTTAATTATTATTATATAAGCCTTCATACTTCAATTATAAGTTTATAAAGGTCACTATGAGATAAGAAGAAAAAAAATTTATCGTAGCCTCTATACAATACAGCACAAGTACAAATTATAAAAGTTATTTTTTACAATAATTATTGATTAAGTTTGGGCTTGCATCATAAAAGATAGCCAATATAGTATAGACTGTGAGACCGTGACGCATTCTATCTTAGTTCTCAGAGGTACACCTGTAGCCTTCATTCTTTGATAGTGGGCTGCATGTGTCCAAAGGATTCCGCCACTTATCATCATTGGACCGATGGGCTGATCTTCGTTTGTTACTTCGCTTCGGTAAAAAACTTTGAATTTGACTTGACTTACGCCAAAAGAATTGCCTCTTTAGTCGTCGCAGGTGTCCGACTAGCCCAGTGTCCGGTTCTTTGACCTCCAGGAACTCATTGGAAGCATCCTCCTCGCCTTCCCAATAGATGTCCTCAGCTGTGGACGTCTGAAACAATAAGATTGAATTGACTTTGACTTGAATTGAAAAATAACATTATTTTTTATAGTTAAATTTATTCGTGTAGTAGCGGCGTACGAGAATCCACTAATATCATCCCGTGGGTGACATAGGAATACAAAACAGGAGATGGGCAGCAGGATCTTCCAGATAACAAATCAAATTAATAAAATCTGCGTTTGCCAACCCGCCTGACAAGCGTGACAACTATGGTAAGCTCACCCGTGTAATATGTAAAATAATACTCGCGTATGTAATGAAGCCAAATCAGCGTATTATACACACACAAACATGCAGGTTTTTTTATAGGATAAGGGTGACAAACGAGCACACAGTCCACCTGATGGTAAGCGGTTGCTGTGGCCCATAGACATTTACATCTATCCTCGATCACGAATCAAAATGCAGATGCGTTGTCACCCGTGAGGACTAAGATGAAATGCCTCGTTTCCAGTAAAAAGGGTCTCCGGTTCTCTACACTCACCATACGAAACACAGCAGCGTTAAGCTGCTATTTTACGCTGGTATTCTGTGAGAACGTGGTCCTTCCCCGGTCGAGCCAACTAATTCGTGCTACAACTATACTACTAATATAGCTGCAGCGTAGCTCTACCACGTAAAAATTGTAAAAAATTAAAAATTCTTAAATTTTAAAATAGTAATAAAACAAAATTATTATTTTAAAATCCTGTCACGTAAAATATCGAGTTTTACGTACATTTGTTTGCAAATGAGTTTAGGTGCAAGAGTGAATGGGCTTTTGTTAAGTCAGTGCGCTTCACCATCTTAGGCTACATCACCACTTACCATCATGTGGGATTGTGGAGCGGAACGTTTAGAATAATAAAAAAGGTAATAAATTCCTATGGACGAATATTTTAAAGATTTGTTTAAAATGCGTTACGATACTTTATTGAAAAAGTAACTGTAGTGATAAATAAATATACACTCCACCTGTAAGTGGCTACTGCACTCAATGGACACCTGCAGTCAACTTCAAACATAAAAGGCTGCAGATGACTACATCTGAAGACTAAGATGGAATGCTTTACAGCCTGTCATTATATTGCCTCTCTATACCCTTCAGACCGGAACACTGCGTGCTAATGCAATAGAGCTAAAATACAGCTTTACTATTGCTTTATCACGAATTGATATACATGACAAATTGATACACTTGTACCTAAATGTAGTACGCTACTACTGTTTCGTGTGATGAATGAAGAAAACGGGAGACCCTTTTTATTGGAAACGAGTTATTCCATCTTAGTCCTCATTGGTGACAACGTAACTGTATTTTGTTTTTTAATCGAGGTGTCAATGAATCACAGCATCCAGTTACCATTAAGAAGACTGTATGCTCATTTTCACTCTCAATTGTAGATAATTTAGTTTATTTATTAGGTTCACCAACATTTGTTTAAATCATTATATTGCAGCACTTACTACCAAACACTATTACTTACTATTACAGAGAATAAACACTTAAAAGTGATAAACATTGTAACAATAACATGCAACGGAAAGGGAAAATAAAAAATAAATAAATACAAAATATGGAAAAGTAATGGTCACAATCAATACTTCATCTTACAATATTTCAGCACAGTTTTCCTTATATATATATATAAACACTTCATAGGTAATCAAATTATAACTTATATCAAAAATTTGGTATGCATTACTAGAGTTGTGAAATTTATTTCGGGCTTTTTTATTCCTAAAATTGTCGCAGTTAACTAAATCTGAGGATTATAAGGCTATAGCAATTTGAAAAGGTCAACGGCAGATTTCGCAGCACTGTCTCCAGGAATAGGTACTTATCGATGTTTGTGGATTGGTCGGTGCGGGTCCCGCCCCGCCTTAATAACGATCTCGCTTTGCCGGCCCCTTTGCCTTGACACTTAGAGATTTTCGCATTTCCACTGCTAATTCCTTTAAACGTGCATTTAATTAGTAATGTTTGCTTTTACGAAAAGATATTGTATTTTTTTAATTATATCAGGGATTTCAACAACCTAAGCGAAACCAAAGGTAGTTACTGTTGCTGCTTGCACCTAATTAAAGTAAAGGGAACAATAGGTTATACATACAGAAACGTCCCTAAATTGGGTTAGTGTGGGGAATTTTAGATTAAACTAAGAAAAAGTGGAAAACTTATTGAGGACTTGATTACCTATTAGTAATTCCTACCAACTTTAACAATTTCCAATCATGATCATATTTCGAAGTTCTACCAATTAAGGAAATAAAGGCATAAATCTATTAAAGATGACAAATAATACAAAAATACAATTAATGACATGTAACATCTCATTTTCAGTTAAAGTTAAATTATTAAACACTAGTGTGACAACATTAACATGTATTCTGTACAATTGAATGAATTTTGTGTTAAATAAAAGAGAATATGCAAGCGCGACAATAATACGATCAAGCGCGTATTAGGTTCCAATGCTAGCGTCACAGATCACGATTCATAAATAAATCGGCGGACAAGGCGCAATTAAAGTGTGGGGAGACGAGTGCTCGAAGGATTTCTTTGCAATTTCGTTTAGTCCGACATGATCCTCAGACGGGTGGGAGGGACGCGCCGCGCAAGCTAATAGCGCGAAAACTAAGCGTAGGGTTGCTAGAAACAAATTTAAGTTTTTACTAAAATAGGTAATTCTTATAAAATCTGCAAGCTGTCGTTTTATAAGTTTTGTACTAACTTGTATGATAGGCTGATTTTAGGGAGAATATTTTAAAGAAATTTTTATAATAAATAAAACAGAACCAACAATACTAGTAGTACAATCGTGTCATCTTAACAAACCGATATACTTAAACAAATATAATTTTTTCAGACTGTTTAATACACGTTTATTACTATCTTCTGAACATATTATGTCTTCCCCATGTATTGCCACACAGTACGGTCCTGGGCCAGCTGCACCCATTGACTACCTGCATGTTTTATCAAGTCCTCGGAGCTATATGGAAGTCCCAAAGCCACTTTACCTACCGCTGGTCTATGTTAGGTCTCTTGTTTTACTGCGGATATCCTTGTTACGGTTTTTATCACGCAGATAATTTCCGAGCCTTTTCCATCGCTCGTTTAATGACTTTGAGATTTCTCATACGGCCAGCAGTTAAGAATCACGTTTCGGTTCTGTAAATCATCACTGATTGTACACTTTTGTTTTAAATCTCTATAACAAGAAGATTTGTTGCAATTTCCCGAACGAGGCCTAGCCGAGTTCGATTCGGCGGTTGATCTCTTGGTCAAAGTAAGATCTACCTAATTTGATATTTTGTTCCAGCTACACATAATCTTCAATAACTTGGAGCAAAATATTCCCAACGACTACCAGTATAGATGTATCATGGACGTTAGACATAATTTTTGTTTTTTTCATAGTCGTCAGGGTTGACTGGTAGAGTTGAACGTGTTTGCCATAAAGAATAAATAAATAAATCATCACATATGTTTCGAAAGTATAATATATATAATTATTATAGTATAATAGTGACAAACGAGCACACAGTTCACCTGATGGTAAGTGGATACTGTGGCCCATAGACACTTACAATTATCCTCGTTTAAGAATCAATATGCAGATGCGTTGTCACGCCAGAGGACTAAAATGGAATGCGTCGCATCTAGTAAAAAGACTCTTCGGTTTTCTGCACTCACCATACAAAACACAGCAGCATTAAGCTACTATTTCACGCTGTGAGAGCGTGGTCCTTCCCCGGTTGAGACGACTCATTCGTGCTACAACCATAATATAGCTGCAACGTGGCTCTACCACCATTTATATAAATTTCTTTAGTATAATAAATTTCTTTCTTTAAATAAGATTAATCTAATAAAGAATTTCTTTATTAAATTGTATCCAACAGATGAGCATGAAAGGATGAGATTATAATTTTTTATCACTGTTCCTTTTAACTACATCTATTAAAAAAAATTGTCCCTTGTTTGTAAATGGATGGATAGGCAACGGCCTCCAAATTGACGACGTCCATAAATAACTGTCCTAAAGCGAAACATATCGCAATGCAACAGTCTTTAAGTGGTATAATTTATAGAATATTGAGTTACGCGACCCGACGCACGTTTGACCTACTCAACACAATTTAAGATCGGTGCTTCATTATTCCAAACACAAATTTCTTAGTAACAATGATCATAAACCTAGAAATGGTATGATTAGACATTTGGATATTACTTTTGGTAATACTCCTTTTCTATCTAGAAGTTTATGTGAGTGGGTACAACCCTCTTACATATTTCTGCTGCTTAAGTGCGTACTCTGCTGCGTTCCGGTCTGAAGGGTATAAAGAGCTAGTATGATTATAGGCTGTGAGGCATTCCATTACGGTTCTCAGAGGTGATATGTGATAACGTATAGCGTTCTTTCTTTGAAGTTGGTTGGAGATATCCAGGGCAGTGCAGTTACCATCAGGTGGACTGTGAAGTCGTTTGCCACTTCAATTATATAAAATAATTGCCATACTAAAAATTACAAACTGCATGCTTTGTGCAGTGTATTGATGTTTATGTATGTGTACGTCATAAACTATACTTTACGCAAATGTGTGTGAAAGTGTCAAATAAGGCAACACCGTTAAAATTGTTTGTAGGAAATGTCACTAAGCCAGATCGTACTGAATTTGAAATGCAAAACAATTTCTGCTAAAATTAGTGCTTATTACATACCGAGAATAGATTTTAGGAATTACAGGAAAAGCTGCTGACGCAAAACTTCCTTCCAATATGCTCATAAATAATAGGTCGGGGAAAAAGTTTCTTCGTATTTTGTTTGTATAAAACTGAAGAAAAATCTCTTTGGTTATACTGTTTGTATCTGGCTGGTTTTAATATCAATACATATAGGACATTAAGAAAACGAAAAATAAAAAGTAAAAACACTTTTCCGCTATTTTTAATTGTTTTTCTGTCCGCCAAAATGTGTGAATCTAACGAAGAAATTCGATACATTCTGACGTTTAATTACAAGTGGTAAATTTAAATTTTTACAAACGACTTCAATATGAATATAATTTACTGTTGTTTTTTAAAACGCTCGATTGATTTCGATAAATTTTAAATGGGAACCACCTGGGAAGTATACCCTTTGAAAAAAAAGAATTTTCCAAATCGGTTCAGAAGTCTTTGAGTAATCCGTGGACATACATAAAAAAAAGATTTCGACGAATCGACAAACTCCTCCGTTTTTGAAATCGTTTGAAAAAGGGAAAAATGCGACTCATGCCGTGAAAAAAAATTGTGGCGTTTATGGACCTAATGTAGTAAGAGTAGCACAAAGTTGGTTCAAGCGTTTTCGGTCCGGGAATTTTGATGTCAAAGATGCAGCTCGCTCTGGTCACCCTCATACGGATAAACTCGATGCCATTTTTGAAAAAGCGAAGCAAAATCAGCATATTAGTAGTTATGGCATAGCCAAGTAATTGAGAATTGACCACAAAATAGTTTTGACCCATTTGAAAAAGTCTGGCTATACAAAAAAGCTCGATATTTGGGTACCACACGAGCTCACTGAAAGAAATCTAATGAATAGTACTCATTTGCGATTCTCTATTGAAACGTAATGAAACCGAACCATTTTTGAAAAGATTGATCACTGGTGATAAAAATTGGATCACCTACAACAAGAACGTGCGAAAAAGATCATGGTCAAAGGGTAGTTAAGCTCCACAGACTGTGACGAAACCCGAATTAACACGCAATAAGGTGATGCTGTGTGTATGGTGGGATTGGAAGGGCATCGTTTATTATGAGCTTTTTTTGTCGGGCAAAACCATCAAGCAAGAAATTGAGATAAAACGGTCGAAATTGATCAACAGAAAAAGAGTGGTCTTTCATCATGATAACGCCAGATCACACACATCTTTGACCACTCAGCAAAAATTGAGAGAGCTTGGTTGGGAAGTGTTTTCAGATTTTCACCTGTTTCGGTCTCTTCAGAATTATTTGGGTAGTGTTAGATTAACATCAAGAGAGGACTGTCAAAACTACTTGTCGCATTTTTTTGATCAAAAATCCCAAGATTTCTACAGCAACGGGATTATGTCACTACCTACAAGATAGCAACAAGTTATCGAACAAAATGACACATATATAATATAATTAAATTTAATTAAACTTTGAAAGAAAGAAATAAACTTAATTAAACTTTGAAAAAAGAAAGAAATTGTGCAGCAACTATCTTGCTTTTAACATCTGGTTGTAGAACACACGACTTGACGTTATTGAGGATTAAAGAACCGTATTTTACTGATAATGGGCGATATGTCGATATGGCGAATGGGCGACTGATAACGGTTCCAGGCGGCATTCTGGTTGGAAGCTTCTTCCTAATGAGGATAGTAACTCATGACCAGTGAAATGGATAAGACTCCTAATTCAGGCAACTAAGGAAAGACGAACTGACAAAATAGATGGACATTTGTTCATTTCTATCAGAAGTACTCCAAAACCTGCGCCCAGAACAATGATAGGTGGATGGGTGCTCTGTATTAAAGGATGCTGGAATAGATGCTACTCCTGGTTCTTGCCGATCTGCAGTAGCATCCCTAGCCTGGCTTGAAAACAGACCAACTGAAGAAATTTTAGAGAGAGAGGCAATTGAATTCAGACGCTAATGAATCATTATTGTCGAGAGATTAATGTCCTGTGCATTAATCTCTCGACAATAATGATAACGCGATAAGGGAAATTATATTTTAGACAATTTTAAGCCTCTTTGAAACTATTACTACTTTTATATGGTTTCGTTTGATTGTGATTTATGAATAAGAATTCATAATTGCTTCTTGAGTCAAGTTAAAGAGGTACAACTTATGTTAAATAATTTAAATTTATTTAGTTCATGAAAATTTATTTTATCTGATGTTTTTACATATTATTGAAAAACAAGAGTAAAACTATTAATAATTTTAAATTTGTCTTAATTACTTTTTACCTAATACAAAAGCATAGTCTACAAGAATTATTTAAACAATAATTTCAACATTGCGTGTGTTATTGTTATTTTCTAGTCACCAGCAGATATCAAACACGTCTTCATAAGCGATGCTGTGTTTTCTGACAGACACATAATATAAACGTTTTACACAACAACTAAACGATTATTATGTGCCGAAATAAAACACAGCATCGCAGGAATGCTCTTCCTGGTGAAGACTGCAATGACACAAACAGGCACCGAACACTAATATAACAGGGCAATCGCCTCCTTGCGGTGACAATCCACAGACAACATTATCTATGGATTGATCTACAATAGACGGTAGTAAGCTAGTAAGTATCAATATTAAGGTGAGTGCACACTGCTTCTTCATAAGCGATGCTGTATTTTCTTTCGGCACATAATAATCATTTTATTGTTGTGTAAAACGTTTATATTTTACGTGTTCTGTGCAAGCTTAGTCCTTCCCTGGTAACGCCTACCCATACGTGCTGCATCCTTAATACGCTGGCGATAGAATAGAATAGAATCATTTTTATTCAATATAGATTCCAAGAGTAATTATTGAAAGCCATTTAAATTTTACCATTGGTTTGAAAAAAAAACTCAGTCCTGAAGAAGTAGAACCAGCAAGAAATCAGTACAGATAACAGTACCAGGCGCAATACTTTTGGCACTGTTTCTATTAGCTACCCACTCCAACAAACTGCGGTATAGTTAAGTTAAACATGAATACTCGTAAATGCAGTAAGTATACTTAATTGTTTAGTTAATTAAGTACCAGGCTGACATAGAAGCTATGTAGAACTTTTCTGTTTTCCTTTTTTTGGCGCAATTCATCACTTTATAGCGTCTTACTCTATTTTAATGATAATTTAAATAATTCTGAAGTTGAAATATATTAAAATTTTTGAGGTCACTAATTTGGATCGAATCAAATATTAGTTATGGCTCATATCTAGCTTAGCACAATTATCTTATGCAGGCGTAAACTTTCAATAAAAGTCTCAGGTCATCATTTCTTATTCCTTGCAACTTGATTTTCGTCTAGAAAACAGCGAATCACGAGTAAACGCCGACCTAAGTCTAATTAACTGTTTTTGTCCAAGAGTTAAACTCGCCTGAGAGCTTTAAGCCCTGCTGACTAGCGAATGAGGCTCCAGCTCCCACAAACTGGTGCCGGCTTTGGGACTAGTTATGGCCAGGATGATAGAGAAAGGACTACGTGCTAACAAAATAAAAGTGTAAACTGCTTAATGCTGCTGCATTTCGAAAGGTGAGTATAGAGAACCGGAAACCCATTTTACTGGTAATGAGGTATCCCATCTTAGTCCTCAGGGATGACAACACATCTATATTTTGATTCTTAATCGAGGATAGATGTAGGTGTCCATGGGCCACAACATCCACTTACCTTACTCCACAATATACTAATTTCAGTGAAGTATGTAAAACATTAAATATTATGATTAGCTCTCTAAATAATTGCATTTGTTTATATATAATATCATTAACATACCACTTATATACTTAATGAAATCAGGTCATGAATACTCTTGCTAATAACATAAACAAACGCTACGCGTGCTGTTTGCGCGGAGTCTAAAGCAGTCAAAACACTTAACTAAACTTAAAACAGTTTTTCTTATAGAAATATTTGTGATTTTGTTGAATTAATTCACATTTATCACCTCTGAGTACTGAGTTGGAATGCCTCGTTTCCAATATAAAGGGTCTCCGGTTCTCTACACCCACAATACAAAACACCATAATAAAATAACTGCAGCTAAAATAAGAAAGGATACCAACTTATGCACAAAAAATACAACATACTTTATGTAGATCAATGACTATAAATAAAAGGAGAAAGAGCGAGTCGGGGTTAGAGAGTTCCTAAACTTGTTTCTTGAACAAATGTGAGGATTGAGCATTTTTAATCGAATGCATCAAGGAGTACTAAAGATTTTCTTTGGACCTTAGGGAAAAATTATGACAGGAGCTGAGCAATTCAAAACGTTCTTTTAGATAGGGAGGACTTGATATATTAAATAAGATGCAGTGGAGGGCAGAAAAAATATGAGTATTCCGACGAAGACGGATTGATAGCCACTTGAGTTTAGTGCGTTATTCCGAGACATGGTCATATTTACGAAGTCCAAATATAAACCGTATACAGAGATTTTAGAGTCGCTCAAGTTTGTTAAGTCGCTCAAGTTTGTTAAGTCGCTCATCAGTGATATCAAGGTAACAAATGTCAGCATAGTCGAGGATAGGGAGTAGTGAAGATTGTTCAAGCATAATTTTAGTGGAAATGGGTAAAAAGTAGATATGTCTCCGGGTTGAAGCATATGCTGCAAACATTTTACCGCTCTCTGCATTAATTTGGGGAGTCCAAGAAAGACTGGGATCCAAAAGGATACCTAAATTTTAACTACATCATTATAAGGGATAGGGACTCAAGATAGGATTAAATATAACGGGTTATAATTGACATTTTAATATTTTGCAAATCTGAACTCCCAATAATTATAGCTTGGGATTTTAAAGGGTTCACAGTTAACCCATACGATGGACTCCAGTCGAAAATAAAAACCAGATTCTTACTTATACAATCAACTGCTTTCTGAAGATCTTCACTGGTTGTTTGTAAATATATTTGGAGATCATCTGCATACAAGTTGCAGAGAGAAGATATTTGGGACATAATCATATTAATAAAGATTGCGAATAAAAGATGAGATAAGACGCAGCCTAGCGGAACGCCCGTCACGGTATCAAGCCACGAAGAAAGTCTATCTTGGACACGAATTCGTTGCCCACGTCCATACAAATTGCAGTTGGAGATATGTTAAGAGAACGCAGTATCCCTAGCACTATATCATGATCAACAGTATGCATTGCTAAAATACAGCAACACCAATACTGTGAATTGATGATTATTCATACCGTAGCGAATGTCGTCCGTGATTTTTAATAACGCCGTAGTCAAACTATGACCAGATCTAAAGCCAGATTGGAGAGGATTAAGGATGCTATTTATTAAACAAAACGAATTAATGTGTTGTTGGACAAGGCGTTCTATGACTTTGGAAAGGAAGAGAGTAATCAAAGTAGGAATATACGGAAAAACTTGAAGAATTTGCTTTTTTGTGTGAAGGTATGATTTATGCGGCCTCCACTGGGAAGGGAAAGAAGATGAGGATATGGAAAATTTAAGATAAAGATAATAATAGGTGTTAAAAAGTCTAGCAAGGGCATGATCATTTTACGACTGACGTCATCACTTCCAACAGAGTCAGAATGGATAGAGAGTATATGTCTCCTAACATTACAATCTGCAAATTGCTTCAACACAAATGAAGAAAAGTCAGGTGTGGCAAACGATGAAAATTAAGTCATTGTTGTTGATTTTGCATTATTATCCAAGCAAGCAGAGAAGAAATGCTGATTAAGCAAATTTAAATCGACGTTCTTTGGTATAGAGCATGAACGTGTTTTCCCAACTCCTATGGACCTTAAGAATTTCTAAGCACGACGTGGATCTTGGTTTTGTACTGATTTTTCTGCCAGCGTCGTTAATCTCTACACATTTTGTTGCATTTATTCCGCAGGAGTCTGTACTTCTCCTGAATCCTGTCATTCTTTGAATTTGACCTGTATCTTGCCTTTGCGTCTATCAATCTTTTAAGATCTTCAGTCAACCATGAGGCTGGGAGATGACGTACTCTATTTGGACGAACAGGAGCATGTGAATCATAGAATTGAACAAGAAGTGAATTAAACATTGCTATCTGTTCGTCAACAGTACAAGCCTTTGTTTTATTTCTTCAGTCTATATTAGCAGCGTGTTTTCGTAGCCATTCCACAATTAAGCCCTGTTTTGAAAGTTATTAAATCACATTCTGTCAAAGAATGGTTGAACTTAGTAAATGAAGTACAAAGTCACTATTCTATATATCTTTTTATAGTTCTAGTAGTTTCTAATAATTTTATTATCTAAGTATTTTGTAACCTAAGTAAACCTAAAGATCACATAATGATAAACCTAATATCAAAAAGTGTCACATTGTCAAATCCTTCATGTGCAATAACGCATATACTGCATTGTTTTAGACGGTTCTAAACCAGTTATGTGCACTTTTTGGTTTAAAAAATTCTACCTGCATAAATAAGAAATATTTATGGAAAATTTTGTATTACTAATATGTCTCAAATAAATGTCTATTATATTGCATTAATAGTTTGGCAGTGTTTCTGTTTGTTTATTCAATAACACGTTTTTTGTTGTTTCCCAAAACCTTACAAATATCAAATATGGAACTTGTCAGTCGCAGCGACGATATGTGAAAACAGAAAATTTATTGTTGATGAAGTTATTCGCTTTTGTTTTGTTTAAAATTCGACTAAAATTAACACAAAAGATCTCTTACTGGAATTTCGTTGCACTGCAATCATTCAACTATTGTCATTGAAATTTACCAGCCAACGCTGTTACCGAAATTAAATTTTGATATTGAATATTTTTATAACTTGTTTAAATATGTATATATACCTACTTGCTAGCCAGGCAGACTTTGTTCTTTTTTTTTATAGTATAAGAGTGACAAACAAGCACACAGTCCACCTGATGGTAAGTGGCCCATAGACATCTACATCTATCCTCGATTACGAATCAAAATGCAGATGCGTTGTCACCCCTGAGGACTAAGATGGAATGCCTTGTTTCCAGTAAAAAAGGTCTCCGGTTCTCTACACTCACCATACGAAACACAGCAGCGTTTAACTGCTATTTTACGCTGGTATTCTGTCAGAGCGTGGTCCTTCCCCGGTCGAGCCGACCCATTCGTGGCACAACTATACCAGTAATATAGCTGCAGCATGGCTCTATCCCGTCTACCCTTTGTGCTTTAAAAATAATTATACTCGCAATAAAAAATATTGATGGTCACTTATCGGTATAGGGCTAGGCAAGAAAAAGTGTAAGATTTTCCGTCACGACCCCTACTGACGTAGTGAAGACGGCCTTGGCGGCTATAAGGAAGCGAGATGAAATAATATCCATCTCCCTCGCACTTTTTCTTATCTTGCCATGAAAGAAATATTATTTTATTTTAAATTACGCTTAATTTTAATAGACGCTAGCAATTCATTTATTTGTATTTGTTAATCAATAATATAATACGTTTATCAATAATAATATACTACGAAAGGAACTTCGTTCCAACCGAGCGTTCCACGACACTCACGCATGTTTTTTTATATATAAATTTATATATGTACATATATTAATGATAAATATATATATATTTATATAAATATATAGACCATCAGGGGTTGAATTTTCCAAAATCCTTTATTAATGGGTGTCTATGTCGAAACAGGAATACATTTGCCAAATTTCATTATATCAGACGTATAGTTTTGGAGATCTCGTGATGAGTGAGTGAGTCAGTAGTATTTCGCATATACATATATATAGGTAGATATTCTATTTCTTTGCTTAATATGCCCTTAAGTTTTGAATTTTAATATTTACTACACGACATGTAACTTATAATATCCTGGCATGTGTATTACGGCTTTCGGATTAAAACTTTCATGAACGTCCTTGTTTTACAACTCTATCCACTTAACCAAAAGGAAATAATGAGTCGTCAACACTTTAATTTGAGTAGGCTTGCTTTGTAGAATGTAATTTTATTGTCACACGAAGTGCCTAAAGTTAAAGATTTATGTCATGTTACATTAAAGGACGAGAGTCTTGTGATTAAATTACAGGTCTTTCCTAGTACTAACCCCAGGCTCTCACAAATTAAAATGGTTATACGTACCTTAAATAGTATTATACTTATATAAGGCAATGTAAACTTGTGAGAGCTAATACAGTAAACATTATTATCATATTAATAATGATTTACTTATCATTGGATATCTATGGTGGTCAAAGAGCATCCATCATCCCTTTTCTTCACTTTGTTGTTGGAAGAGGCAACTATGGGAAATGTCGGAAGGATCTTATTGCTTCCAATAGATGGCGGTATAATCACCTTGCTTACTCCAGGCGGAAAATATCCAGACAGTGGTGGGGAGCAGTGTCAAGTTTGCGATATTTTTGCGGGTGATGTAGCAGGGAAAGAAGATTGGATACTAATTGTAATGCCATAAGGTAGTTCTTACACGTGGTTGAGCTACGCTGTAGCTATATAGTTGTAACACGAATGGGTCGGTTCGACCGGGTAAAGACTACGCTCTCACAGAGTACCAATAAAATAGCAGCTTAGTGCTCCTGTGTTTCGTATTATAGAGAACCGGAGAATCTTTTACTGGAAACGAGGCATTCCATCTTAGTTCTCATGGATAACAACGCATTCCGTATTTTGAAGACAGATGTAGATGTCTATGGGACACAGCATCTACATACCATCAGGTGGACTGTGTGCTCATTTGTCACCCTGATACTACAAAAAAATAATAGTGAGTTATGTGCAAAACGTAATTGGCTATTAATTTATTGTTGTTATCCTTTCTGAATTCTGACTTTTCAAAAATTGTCAAGTTAATTGGAATCCATTATAAGTTATTTACCTCTTTAGCCGATTTAAATCCCGAGCTTCCAGGTTTTATCTTTCCAGTAATGTGTCAACAGGAACGCGTTTCTTAGAACAATTGTGCATATTCATCACAGGGCAGGCGAGTTGATGAGCGCAGGGCCATGACCAATGATCATCTGATTACAATGTGGGTGTCTTCAGACAAAAGTGAACAGGAATAATCAGTATCGTACATCAATAAGATGCAACACGTGCAAGTGCGATTGATATTTGAAGAAATGCCAATAATAAAAACCATACGAATAAGGTTACAAAAAATAACGAAAACGTCGAAACGAAAACGAAACGTCTGTGAGAATACTTCACTAAAAGGCGACTTAACACAAGCGTGTAGATATAGTGGGAAATGTAGGCAACTGAGCCTAAGCGGCCGGCTTGTTTTTCTCGGTTTAAAGACTCTTCAAACTTACTCCTTCGTTTTAGAGCTTAGTACAGTTTGCGACGAAAATAACAAATAAGGTAGGCAATGATTTAATTACCTATATTACATTCAAAGCCTAATGTATAGTTCTTTTTAAAAAACGTAACCACAACACTAGGATTTTCTCCTGTCTCATGAGGGCAGTTTACATACATAAATTTCACAAGGACAAACATCTAGACAGGTGAATTATTTGTAGGCCATGCAAATACTTTTCCGTGCGGCATTCGAACCCGCGGCCCTTAGCGCTTCAACTCATTGCTAAGCCACAAAGCTGTCAAATTATTAACTTGAATATTTTAGATCTCAAGGCAACGAATGTTCTAAATAACCAACTGATGATAAGGATACTGTAGAACATGTACAACCGAGTTACGAATGTCTTAAAATACGCAACTATTACGGTTCGACTTTAAATGATAAATTTCATCAACTTTACTAAACAGAACAACGTGAAAAGCAGGATGATAATACAGCTCATGGACATCTGCAACCAGCTTCTAAAAACAGTACTGTTTTTACTTTTCGAACCGGAAAACGATAGTAGTTATAACATTCGTAGACGGCATGAAGATTGTAAGGAGAGTTTCGTTGGTACCCAATTTATAATGCTCCTATGCAGAAAAAGAGCCCCAGCTAAAATTAAAACTCATATTTGTTTAGTATTTTTATAGAATAAGGGCGACAAACCAGCACACATTTCATCTGATAGTAAGTGAATGCTACGAACCATAGACATCTACATTTATCCTCGATTAAGAATGAAAATGCAGATGCGTTGACACCCCTGAGGACTAAGATGGAATGCCTCGTTTCCAGTAAAAAGGGTCTACGGTTATTTACACTCACCGTACAAAATATATTTTACGTTGGTATTCTGTGAAAGTGTGGTCCCATCCCGGTCGAGCCGACCCATTCATGCTACAACCGTAATATAGCTGTAGCGTGGCTCTATCACGTATAAAATAAAATAAAATAAGTTAAACTGCTTTATAATAATTATTACATTTATAGTGTTGGTATAATTATTATGTTATAGAAAACACGCATCCAAATTCCACGGTAGGGTACCCGTGACCCTAACATTTGTAAAAGTAACTCCGGTCTGGCTCCTAAGGATGGTGTTACCTCATTAATATTTACTGAAGTTTAGGCGCGCCCGCCCTACTAATTGTCTTCTCAATTAGTGAATTAATGTGTAAAACATCGCGAGCTTTAAATAAGTCGAAATAACCGAATACCTGCAGACATATAGTGATACATACATAGAGAGATATTGAACAAATATGCTATGTTATATACAAATATTTGAAACGTTTTCGATTACTGGGAATAATATTCGGACTTCAAAAATAAATACATTGGATAAATATGAAAGTTTTCATTAATAAAACGTCAGTTGCTTCCGATCTCGACTCTTAATTACAAAATATTATTTCAAAAATATTTTGTAATTTAAGAGCATATTTCAATATTATTTTTGAAATAATTACAAAATATTATTTCAAAAATAATATTTCAAAAATAATATTTTGTAATTTAAGAGTGGAACCGGAGATAGATTGATAGATAGATGGAATGACGACTTTCAGGAATTCAATGGATGCAGGTGGTTCAGGACCTTTGTTGCGGCACTACTTGGATAAGGGCTATAGTCAGCAGTAGACTTGTAAAGGGCTGTATTGATGATGATGATGATGATAATGATGATTTGAAATATTCCAATTTTAAAATTCGGGCAACAAAAATTGTACATAAATATGTATTTCATATCTATATTTTTATGAAAATTTGTAATATGATTTTTAAAAGGAAACACGAATCCTAAACAGTCTTTATTACGTGTTAATAGGAACTAGAATTGCATTGTAATGGTTTATAATCTGACATATTATGCCTATCTATAATTTACTCATAGATCAACGAATTGTCGCAGATGGTATTAAAATAATGGTGGACATGTCCAGGAACACTAAGTATCCACTAAGCATCCTTTGATGGCAGCTTAGGGCATGCACGGGAACAAAACTACTCCTCCACTATTATGTATATTATGCGTTATTCGGTACGAGTATAAATTCAATAATTTCTCATTGAAAAATATTTAAATGCCTCTACTGGAATTAGTCACAACGATTGGTTATATTGACGTTACGAAGAAAAAATACAGTTATCATAATGAAAGGCACCAAACAAGTTAGGGGGTAGTCGTATCGTGTTTGAGACTGAGGTTGTTGCTTTGTTTCAATAAGTATATTATAGATTTTAGTCTCTATAAAGGGTGGATAATGAATAAGGATTCTAGATCATACGACTCCTTTTCTGACTAGGAATCCGTCAAGAAGCAATATCTTGAAAATGATACAAAACTGAAGTTTAACACTAATAATTCATGACACACCACCAGTTTGAGATTATTTTTAATGTTATCTAGACTGTAGCGCATAGCATTACTGCTGAGTTCCGGTCTTGAAGGTACAGAGACTCTAATAGAGAGTTAAGTTTCCAGTTTTATTATAGGCTGCGATGCATTCTGTACAAAGCACGCTGTAGCCTTCTTCGTTAAAAGTTGTTTTTGTTTTATAGGATTAGAGTGACAAAAGAGCACACAGTCCACCTGATGGTAAGTGTTGCTGTGGCCCATGGACATCTACATCTATCCTCGATTACGAATCAAAATGCAGATGCGTTGTCACTCGTGAGGACTAAGATGGAATGCCTCCTTTCCAGTAAAAAGGGTCTCTCCACACTCACCATACGAAACACAGCAGCGTTCTGCTATTTTGCTGGTATTCTGTGAGAGTGTAGTCCTTCCCCGGTCGAGCCGACCAATTCGTGCTACAACTATACTAATATATAAGGCTAAGGCATATATCTGCTAAATGTGATAGTTGTACGTGTACTGAACATCGCGAATACCTAGATAGCTTTTATAACTCTTTTATTAGTTGTATAATTCGCGCGGCCACGTCGCGCGTCTCAGCATGTCATCCAGAGGCCGCCTGTTCCGGGGTGGAATGAGTGTGTACGCGAGGCACACACGAAGGCACGGCGAGCACGAGCTGGGTGGTTAACGGCTGGGGCGCCTTCTTCTGGTCCGCTCTTCGATCAAATGAAAGTAACGCGAACTATTTTTAAAAGTAGGTTAAGGTTTTGCCATAATTCCGCTGATCAAATAATCATAGATAAGATTTCGGCATCTTGCTTAAGTAGAAACTTTAGTCAATTTTGGAAAGATACGGGAAATTTGCTTAAGACCAGGTCGAAGATTACGGAGTGTGTGGATGGCCTGACGGATACACTGGCGATTGCGTACTTGTTTAGGGACAAATTTCTTGCGTTAAGTTCAGGACACTCTACTTCACATAATCAATATCATGTTGCAGATGGGAAGGACATTCATGTATCTGAAGAGATGATCTTTAATGCTCAGCGCCAGATGAAATTAGGAAATTGTGAATGTATTTGTGTAATTCGCAATTGGAGTGGGTAACGACGTTTAGATACTTGGGTCATATTGTTACTCAGGATCTGTGTGATGGTTCCGATATGGACCGCGAGCGACGTTCCTTGTCAGTGTGTGTCAACATGATAGCTCGACGCTTTCAAAGGTGTTCTTATGCCTCCAAACTGGCGTTGTTTTCAGCCTACTGTCAGCCACTTTACACTCCTCAGCTGTGGACGAATTACACTAAAGAGGAATATCGCAGGCTGAAGGTGCAGTATAGTGATTCGTTCTGCGTGTTGTTCCATTAGCCACGATACTGTAGCGCGTCTTTTGTGCATTTAGTGAAATTTTAGTAGGTGGTCAAATTTATTAATATCTAAATAATAATATTTAATAATTTCATTAATTAACCAATAATAAGAATTACAATTTAAGGTGTAATGTAAAAATTTTTTTTTGTAATGGATCAGTGTTGTCTGTATCAAATAAATTATTATTATTATTATTATATAGTTCAGGATGGCTCTACCACTTAAAGGTTGCAGGAGTCCACGAGTTTAAGTAGCCATATACCCATAGGCGTACCGTCAGTTCTCTTATCCCTTAATTATAAAAGACCAGTAACGTAACGTAACGTATTACCTATGTTATAAACGAAAGTAGATTCAAATTCCCATAGAATAGATAACGAATCTTATGATTACAAAACTGCTAAGCATCGATTACCCCTCGTGACTCGGATTGGCAACCGAATTATTGATAAGCATCACCCGCTATTATAACGATGAAAAACTAGCTACTTAGAGCTAAACTTTCATATAAGGTCAATTGGTACTAATGTTGAAAAGCATATTGCATATTTTATGAATTACTTTCATAATAGTTAATCAAAGCTATACTTTTGAATACTCCAAACATAACGTTACTAAGCAAAAATGATGGTAAATTGAACAATGATGAAAGCTTAATAATAATAATAAATATTTATTTCAAAACAATGGGTACATTATATTATATTAGTGACCGTAGCGCCCTTTTAAGCTAATGAGCCTGTATCAGGGAGCAACGCTCTTCCATTAATTTAGGTCGTTTTAGAAGAATGTACAGTTTAAAAATAATAAATTTTGGAGTTATATGATTTTTGAAGTAGCACGTTTAAAAAATAACAATGAAAATAATTATTCTAATATAGTTCCAATATAAAACTAATTCTAAAAGTAACACTACAGCTATCAGGTTAATTTTCCTTTTTTTTTAGCGTGCATAAGTGCGCGCACACGCGCGCGCACGTGCGTGTGTGTATGTGTGTGTGTGTGTGTGTGTTTGTGTATGTGCGCGTATGTATGTGAGTGTGTGTATGTGTTTTCGTTACTATTTAATTTTAACTAGTAATGCCTCTAGATCATCATCATCTAGATCAGTTTTGAATAATTCTTTATTTTTCATCAGCTTTGTTACGTGGTGGAGCCACGCCGCAGATTATGTTTGTAGCACGAATGGGTCGGCTCGACCAGGGTAGGATCACGCTGTCACAGAACAACGTAAAATAGCAGCTTATTGCTGCTGTGTTTCGTGTGGTGATTGTAGAGAACCAGATAACCTTTTTACTGAAAACGAGGCATTCCATCTTAGTCCTCACGGGTGACAACACATTTTCATTTTGATTCTTAATCGAGGTTAAGTGTAGATGTCTATAGGCTGCAGCATCCACTTATCATTAGGTGGACTGTGTGCTCGTTTGTCACCCTTATTCTATATAAAAAAAAACCTTTGGAAATTCACAGGTGTAGATAGGCCCCTTCTTTTGTAGGAATTATCTAGAATTGACACGCTTTGCAAGTGAATTGGTGGTCACGTCCCAATCACCGTTCTGAGTAATTCACGTCTGACATAAAGCAAATGGTAATATCATCGGCTGCACCGGTTGTAGATCGTTTAGATATTTTAAAAAATCTCTCTTATTACACATTATATACAATTATTTACCGTCATCAATTTTATTTACGACAAATGTATAAAAAAAATTCAGCGCTAGATACGAAATAAAATAAAATAAATATTATAGTGTAGTAGATGAATATATAACAAAGCTAAGCTGGAAATTACACATTGAGGCCTTATGCAAGCGTATCAACAGCTTTGTTTATGCTCTTTATAAAACAAGGAACGTAAGCTATATTAATAGTATAGTTGTAGCACGAATGGGTCGGCTCGACCGGGGAAGGACCACGCTCTCACAGAATACCAGCGTAAAATAGCAGCTTAATGCTGCTGTGTTTCGTATGGTGAGTGTAGAGAACCGGAGACCCTTTTTACTGGAAAAGAGGCATTCTATCTTAGTCCTCACGGCTAACAACGCATCTGCATTTTAATTCGCAAACGAAGATAGATGTAGATGTCTATGGGCCACAGCAACCACTTACCATCAGGTGGACTGTGTGCTCATTTGTTACCCTAATTCTATAAAAAAAAACTTGCAAACAGCTATTACCACTTACCATGCGTATATAGCCTCCATTCTACGTTATGGGGTGATGATAGGGCAATAGTCCTGAGAGACAAGGGCATTTGTAGCGCAAAAAATGCATCAGAGCCATATGTGGGATTCCACCGGGCGAGTCCTGTAGAGCATCTTTTGGGCCTGGGCTTACTTCCGTTGCCAGCACTGTACATTTTGAAATAAGTTGTTTTGTTAAAAGTCATACTGAGCTCTTCCAGAAAGCCAGAGATATAAACTCTCGATTGAAAAGAAATCCGGATAGATTAGTGTTAAGCGTCATTCCGAGATCTACTAAATTCAGAAAAAGTTGTTTAGCAATGTGTGTTAAGAAATATAATAAAATCCCCAATGACATCAAAAACCTCAAAATGAATTTATTTAAATCGAGACTATAAGTGGCTTATTGAACTAAAAGTGTATGACATTAAAGAACTTATTGACATTAGACTTTAATAATTATTAAGATTTTATGAATGTATTTGACCCTTTTTTAAATAAATGTTACGTGAAATGTATGTAACATAAACTTAAATTTGCATGCTAATTATAAGCAAAACATGTGAACTTATTTTACTGCACCACCTACAAATACCAAGTATTAAGCAAATAAAGAAATTATTATTATTATTAAAGCTAATTAAAATATACCAGTTTCTTAATCTAAAAATTTTAAAGCAAATTGGGCAAAAAATGATTAATAAAGTAAAAAGTAATTGTAAAAATTACTAGTAGTAATTTTAATTTTAATTAGAAAGTTATAAAAAATATTTTTCTAATGGAAAAACAATACAGGTAAGGTATAAGAAATTTCATATATTAGAGCTTTAGCGGGAACTTGACGGCCACCGGATTGCTCCAGACTGAGTTCCAGTAATGGTGGTTAGTCTCAATGGAAACTAGCTATCTGCGAATGACAAGATTATAGTGCACGATTGTATGCGCAAGCTTAGGTGCACTCTCTTTTTCCTTACTCTCATAGTCCGATGGGACGGCAAACCGAAACAACCGGAGAGAGATCAGGTGCAGGGCCAACGCGTTCTTATCGATCCACAGGGATGAAACACCGCCAATTTATTGACTCCGAGCTGCTGCTGAAAATTTATTGGCAGACAAAACCAATAACTGGTTTTGACCTGACCCGGGACTCGAACTAAGGACCTCATGATCAGCAGTCACGCTAGCAACTAGGCAGTCAACAACAATATCTTTGGTATGAACGCAGCGCGTAATATCTAAGAGTGGGTAGGATTTCGTAGTGCGACTATTGCATTAGTCAGATGCAATACGCCTGACACAAACCACTGGGGAACTGTAATTTACTCCCAATTAGATTAGTTACGTTTGCTATATAGGGTTGCATATTCAAATATTAGGTCCTTACATATGAAATTAGCGTTTTGTCGTACTGACCAGTTTGATCTGAAATATCTCCTCTTTGGTTAAGAATTCCAAAATCAAATTTATAAATTCATTTAGCTGGTACATTTGAGTTTTGAAAACAGTCATTCATTTCTTTTTTCCTCATTATTTTATTCTTTGGCGTCGCTTATTACCGCACAATGGAAAATATGAAATATCGTTATATTTACGAGTACGAGTTCTACCGTGGCACCAGTGCTGCAGAAACAGCTCCAAGGATTAATGATGTATACGGCGCTGGTGTCGCAAAAGAAAGCACGGACGTACCTTCGTTATGAAGGTTGAAATTTCCAGAACGAAAACGTTGAAACCAAAAACGTACCGGGGACCCCTGGACTGCCGGAGACCAAAGTGGAAAATGAAGAATTAAAGGCTATTGTGGAAGCGGATCCATCACAAAGCATTTCAGAGATAGCTGCAGGCTTCGGGGTAAGTGATAAAACTGTATTAATCCACTTGAAGCAAATCGGAAAGTAAAAAAACTTGAACGATGGGTACCTCATGAATTGAATGAATCGAACTTGCAAACACGCGTCGACTGCTGTGTTACTTTGCTCTACCGGCACAATAATGAAGGGATTTTACATCGAATCATTACTTGTGATGAAAAGTGGATACTGTACGATAATCGGAAGCGCTCGTCGCAATGGCTGAACCCTGGCGACCCAGCTAAATCCTGGCCTAAACGAAAATTGACTCAGAAAAAGTTACTTGTGAGTGTTTGGTGGACTAGCGCCGGTGTCGTTCACTACAGTTTTTAAAATCTGTCCAAACGATTACGGCAGATATCTTTTGTCAGAAACTGCAAACCATGAAGGAAGAACTAGCTGCTAAACAAACGAGATTGGTCAATCGCTCTAGGCCACTGCTGCTTCACGACAACGCAAGACCACACACTGTACAACAAACAACCACCAAGTTAGATGAGCTACAATTGGAATGTCGGCGACATCCACCGTACTCCCCGGACCTGGCTCCAACATATTACAATTTTTTCCGGAATTCGGACAACTTCTTACAAGGAAAAAAATGCAACTTCGATGCGGCAGTCCAAACCGCCTTCAAAGAGTTTATTGATTCTCGCCCTCATGGTTTTTAGTAAAGGGATCAATGAACTACCTATGAGATGGCAAAGGTGCATAGATAACAACGGTGCATACTTTGATTAATTAAATATATTATACAAAAATAAAATGACTTTATATTCCTCCCGTACAACGCCAATTTCATATGTAAGGACCTAATAGTATTGTTTTGTACACAATAAAAATATATATATATATAAAATACACAATAATATATATATATTCTTGTAATATAGTCGTCTATGTTAATAGAAAAGATCATATTATTCACAAAATATCACAAAAACGTTTACAGGAAAGTAGCAAACTATGTCACTGGTTATAATTTTTTAATATATTTTAAAATACTTTCTACTTTTATTAAAAACTACTTTTTAAACATGTCTACCAATTTTCTTAAAGAAAATTTTGTATAAAATGAATTCGCGTAAAAATGAATTTACGTAAGAACATTTTTACGTCATAAGCCATTATAACAAAATGTTTTCAAAGTTAAGCGATAAGAGCAAAGGTGTAAAGAACATGATAATAATATTTTATTTCTAGACATAAACCTTGGTTAGTGTGACTCTCTGGCATTCTTAAGATACAGGATCGAAGGTACACACAGCAGACAAACACGTGTCGACAGGAAATGATAATCGCATTGTGTAAACAAGTTGTGCAAATAAAACCAGCTGTTTCCTGTCTCTATCCCAGACCTTGGTGATAGTTTGTCCAAATCTGTTAAATCATCGCTATTTGCATTGACTAGATAACGGTGACACAAAATGTACTTGATATACCTAGTGGATCAAACTGTTACACATACAATGTTTCTTTATAATTGAAGATATGACGTAATTATTTGAATATTTTGATCCAATTCATCAAAATGAATTATTCAATTGATTAGTTAATCAGGCTTCTTTATTATCTCGTTAAAGTTCGCAACTGGACGTGAACAATTTTGTAGTAAAATATCTTACTACTTAAACTAATTCCATAAATATTAACCCTAGAACCACAACATGGGGTCATGGGTGACCCCACGCACAAGTATTTTTATTTT
Organism: Parnassius orleans; assembly: GCA_029286625.1. Taxonomy (NCBI): domain Eukaryota; kingdom Metazoa; phylum Arthropoda; class Insecta; order Lepidoptera; family Papilionidae; genus Parnassius; species Parnassius orleans. The sequence continues at coordinate 425,388 of JAGSMP010000193.1, forward strand.
TATTTAGCGAGTTTTGCACCTACAACACTGTGCGTCTAGGTCTAGGTACCTTCCGTAATTGGTAATCAGTGGCCCGTGACTCATGGCGGGGTGCCCACGCTCATTAGGTTCGGAGATATTACAGTTTGGGGTCGCCCACGACCCGTGTTGTGGTTATCGAAACTTTTTTTTGTGATTAACTGTTGTGTGACGTTTATTTCACGAATAGTCTTTCAATATGGTCTCAACGTCACGAGCCCTTGGAAGTAATGACATAGAGAAACTTTTGGAGGAATATGAAGGTGAAACCTCCAGTTCTTCGGGCGAAGATGGATCATCTGAAACTGCAGAAATTGAACATATATCTGAACACTCCGATGAAGATGATTTGTTTGATGTTGAATCTGGATCCGATGATGGTGATGTTCTTCTGTCTGATTTCTGTATGGGCAAAAATGGTTATACTTGGCGAAGAACTCCGTTCATTGTTCCTAATACACGCACTGCAAATAGAAACATCGTGATAAATCAACCTGGTCTTAAAGGTATCGCACGTGACGCAAAAACCGAATTAGAAGCGTGGAAGCTATTTTTTCTAGGCGAAATATTGGATATTGTTGTAATGCATACAAATGCACAAATTGACAGAATTTCTGAGATATAAAAAACCAGCGTTACGCTTCTAAAACTGATAAAGTGGAGTTAATGGCTTTATTTGGATTAATGTATCGTAGTGGTTTATACAAAACAGCTAAAACAAACTTGTCCGAGTTATGGTCGATTGTGGATGGTCCACCTATTTTCAGGGCCACAATGTCAAAGAACAGGTTCGAATTCTTGGTAAATTACTTGAGGTTTGATGATCATAAAACACCTGAAGCAAGGAAAGTCAATGATAATTTTGCAGCGCTGCGTGAAGTATGGGACAAATTTCAAGTACTATGCCGTGAGTACCATACTCCGTCGGAATATGTAACAGTGGACGAACAAATACTTGGTTTCCGTGGTCGCTGTAAATTTATTGTATATATGCCACAAAACCTGATAAATATGACATGAAAGTTGTAATGATGTGTGATGCTAAGACTGCTTACAAGATATCTGCAATTCCATATGTAGCTAGAATAACAGAAAGTCCTACAGGACAGTCTATCCCATCCTATTATGGTTTTGAAGCTATCGGAACCTATTCATCATACAAACCGGAACATCGCTATGGATAACTGGTTACCCTCAATTCAACTTGCAAATGAGTTACGCAATATTGGACTAACAATGATAGGCACGCTGCGAAAGAACAAACCCGAAATACCTCCAAAGTTATTAGCAAAGAAAAAAGATTTCCGTACTTCGGTATTTGCGTTTGATAAAAACATCACATTAGTATCTCATGTCCCGAAGAAAAACAAATGTGTTGTCCTGATTTCTACAATGCACAACAGCGGTGAAATTGACCCTAATACACAAAAACCCACAATAATACTGGATTATAACGCCACGAAAGGCGTTGACACATTTGACCAATTAAGTCATTCTAAGACAACAGCAAGAAAAACACGTAGGTGGCCGCTAAGATTTTTCTAAGGCATGCTTGATGCTGGAGGTATAAATTCATATGTAATACTCAAGGCAAACATTCGCAGCAGTAAACTGAAAAGAAATAACTTTCTAAGAAACCTAAGCCTTCAATTAATACAGCCCTATGTGAAACGCCACCTTGATGAGATCAAAAATTTGCCCCAATCTCTTAAATCTTAAAGTGATAATGCTTCATGTTTTAGGAGTAGATAAAGAAAACAGTGCTCAAGTAGCCCAAGCTCGATCAACTTCAAGTTCCCGCTGCTATTTATGCACTTGAGCCAAAGATAGGAAGGGCAGAGCGAAATGTGTTAAGTGCTCCAAAAATATATGTGCACAAAATAGGTTACCTATTTGTTACCAATGTATTTTAAGATTTTTACTACATTTTTTTTCCTTAAGCAATCCAGTAATATCCAAAAAAACTTGTAATAATTATTTAAGTTAATGTAAATTAATTGTTTATTAAAGTTAGATATTTTGTAAGTTATCATTTTTTTATTTGGGCTCACCCATGACCCATGTTGTGGTCCATTTAACTAAATTTGGATGTTGTAGTTGTAGGGTTGAATATATATTATTGTATATTAATTTTTTTGTGTCCGACTTATAAATATACATTTATTTACATAAAAGCATCTAGTTACAATCAATTTGAGTGAGTGCTCGCTTGTAGCTCTTGTTTTTTTTTAAATTAAGAACTCAAGTCACTATCGAGAACATGTAGTAACGCTCCTTGATGTTTGATCAGTGAATAGATTAGGATACAACACCGCTAAGTGTTCCACGAACTCTACATCGATGACGCTATACGTCTGCACATCTCTATATTATCAACCTTTGTTTATTTTTCAACGTATAATATATATTAGCAGTATTTATTACTTCTATTTTAAGTTAAATGCGTTCTGAGAAACAAAAGGGTTCACAATTTCGTATAATGTTTCTTTTATTTTTTTCAATAACTCTTTTTTAAACATAAACCTCCCCTATAGATTTCCTCATAGGATTGTATTTGCCATAATTGCCACGGTTGGCATTGGCAACCGCAGTTTAAAAAAACATCCATAACGCTGCAGGTATATAATGGTTGTAGCACGAATGGGTCAGCTTGACCGGGGAAGGACCACGCTCACATAGAATAACAGTTTCGTCTGGTGAGTGTAGAGAACCGGAGACAGTTTTTACTGCAAACAAGGTTCTGAGAGGTGACAACGCATCTGCATTTTGATTCTTAATCACGGATAGATGTAGATGTCTACGGACTACAGCATCCATTTAATCAGGTGAACTGGCTTGTATGTCACCCTTATTAAAAAAAAGGCAGAGACGAACGCATCTGCAGCACAAAATGTTTTGTACATATAATGTACACAATTGTACTGGAATCATGCTAACCGGTTTCCTGAATTGCATTGAAATATCAAAAACAACGAATTGCATGTTACACAATTCTAAAAGAAGTTAACAAACCGCGTTTGCTTTCGAAACGGTACGTCTAACATTTTTTTTATAGCATAGAGTGACAAACGAGCACAGTCCACCTGATGGTAAGTGGTTGCTGTAACCCATAGACATCTCCATATATCCTCAATAAAGAATCAAAATGCAGATGCGTTGTCACCCGTGAGGACTAAGAAAAGGGTCTCCGGTTCTCTACACTCACCATACGAAACACAGTAGTGTTAAGCTGCTATTTTACGCTGGTATTCTTTGAGAGCGTGGTCCTTCCCCGGTCGAGCCGACCCTTTCGTGCTACAACTATACTACTAATATACGTATAAAATTTAAAATTAATTTACACACGGAACAAAGTTAATATGAGAAAAGTTACCACTTTTCATCATTTTAGTGAATTAGTTGTTAAAATAAGCAAATGTAGAGTCGAAAATAAGTTTTATTTGTTTTTATCAGGTAATTTAAAAGTTGAGAGCATTAATTGTTACATAGATTTGTCTTTGTGTTAAACGTATAGTAGTTTGAAAAGTATATACGTTTGGGTAGAGATGCTACTCATAAACGTGTTTTTATTTAAATTTGTTTTAGTAAATAAAGTTTGATAAGGCAAAGGTCTGATCAAATTTGATACAGAAGTGACAATAAATAGAGTAGAATAGGCGTGTTATTTGCTATGAAGTTCCAAATTCGAAGTGAATAAGAAGTTATAAGCGTGCAATGAATTACGGCGCTGAGGAATGGGGTTCGAATCCCGCAATGAAAAAGTAATTGTATGACCTACATTGCATCGGAAAAGAACTCAATAAACGGGTGTCGTAAGAGGTGATGGAGGGCAACTAAAACAGGAGACGGACAGCATCGTCTTCCTGATCACAGCTTTAAACTATCAAAAACTGTGGGAGTCAACCCTCCTGCCAAGCCTGACACTATGGCTAATATCTAATATGAGACAATCTATGAGGGAGGCTTACGATCAGCAGTGGCATTTTGATAGGCAGTAATGATGATGATGATGATGATGAGAATGATAAGATTAGACATATTATCATGAAGCGGAGACCGTGTTTAAGCCAAGTCAATGAAATGTGGTCTGTGTGTAACCCGACTCGCTCAAGATAGAATAGGATTGTAAAAATGACATTTCGCTCCGCATTCCGCACTAACTTTAAATGTGTTGTCTATGATGTGCATAAAAAATAAAAATACATTTCTTTACCAGTCTGTAAAAGTCTACTGCTGAACCGTGGGCATGTACCTTTCCCGTTGTATTGAGCAAAAATATCGTTTTTCGTTAATTGCATTTAAAAATAACAAAACGTGGTTTTCTGTCAGTATCTGATTTAAACTAAGCTTTAAGAAAAGTCCTAAGTAAAGAATTATTTTAGCGTTAGCGTCACAGTCGTCGCGAAATTAGTCATTAGCTGTCAAATTCCATGTTCAAATATTAGTTTAAATATTTCCGCACGAGTTCTTTCGTGATAAAGATTTAAAGATTACAGTTTAAACCGAGACTCGTATTATAAAAACTTGCTCTAAATTAGTCACCGGTTTAAACTACAGTCTTTTTTAATAAAGAATACCCGCGAAAAATATGCAAACTAAAATGTGCACTATAGAAATTGACAGCAAACGTAAAATATCTTTCGTGATAAAAACTTTTCTTTAAGCCCGAGACTATCAATAAAACCTGTTCCTTAAGAAACTTTTTCTGAGAACATGTTGGAATCAACCCATGTAGTTAAATTTAATTTACTTTTCCCAATATCAAGTTGCCTAGTTTGTCTGCTCCGGAATATAATAGTTGTATGATTAGCGCCCGGGCGCGACTTTAACGTAAATAAGGTTAGTTTCTATAATATGCCATACTGGCACTCTGCTCCACCGCCGAGTGACGTGGAGAAAATGAGCTTATGAAAATTCAAAACACATTCTTATATGCACGTATATTTTCTTATTGCTTATTGGAAATCAACGGTCACATATGACAGCAGCGGTTTCGAATCCCGCACGGAACAAGTATTTGTATGGCTTACAAGTAATTGCTCCGGGTATGGATGTTTGTCCTTGTGCAATATATATATGTAAACTGCCTCCACGATACAGCAGAAAATCCTAGTGCGGGGGTCACGTTTTTTTTAATATGTGTGTATTGGTACTCCGTAGGCATATGTATGAAAAGCAAACACGAAGGCTTCAAGGTTAACAATTAAAATAAAATATTTTTCTTGCTCGTCGTTCTATGTCAAAACAAAAAAAAATATCACATTTGGAACCGAATCTGGGGCTATTTTAACACAATAGATTTTGAAACAAAATGCGATTCTCCAAATGCGATGCAAAACTTGCATAATATTTTGTACTTGACCTCTAAATATCGTATTTATAAGTAAATTAATACATTTAAATTATTAATCCGTCGAATAGTGCATTAAATATGTCTAAATTGTTATACAGTTAAATTCAATTAAGTAACTATTAAAACTATTTTGAAAAAATTAATAAATAAATTGACCTATTACACAAGCCCGCCATATTTGCTCCCGTCAATCACTTCATGTTAATACGTACACCTAAACCATAATTCAATTTGAACATTCCAGAATGTAAACTAAAATTTAAACACAATGCTAATAATTCTGGTGTAAATTAATTAATGGACACAGAATTTACAATTTAATGCTGAATTTAATCTAAATGAAAAATATAAATGTATCTGGTATTTGCAATTAATTCATTTACTTTTTTACATTAATATTTCAGAAAAAAATGTGAATAAAATACAAAAAGAAAATATTTTATTCTAATTTTATTTAAGGCATATTTTGTAAAACTAGTGTTAAAGAGAACCTTAGTATGGCAGTAATTTTAATAATTTGCTGTACCGTGATTATTTATGTAATATATTGAACTTAGGTATAGCTGACGTGAAGCACCGACGCTCTGGGAAGTCTGCGGTCTATGACCACAAATCCTCGCAAAACAACACCGATTCCTACCAAGGATGATTCGCGAGGCTATTGAAATTAAAAAGAAATCATCCTTATTTCAAAAGAAAAGATGGATGGGTGCTACCATCTGCTTGGGATCCTATAATTAACATATAACATAAACACTCACGCCTGTCACCCAGAGGGGTAGGCAGAGACTATGGACTTCCATTTGGCACGATCCTGACACACCTCTCGCCTCCTCCACATCCATATAACTACGCATACACGCTCGTCGGTTAAGGGTACTCTTAATTTGGCCCATTTTCAATATATCGCCAATTTGGTCGATATATTTTCGTCCTATGATTAATAAAATTAAATCCAAACACAAGCATACCACTGCAAGGTTTCAAGATACTGTAAGCTCGTTCTAGGTAGATCGTACCAAAAATTAATATTCAAGCATCGAACGTAGCCGGGCAAACTATGACATCGGGACGTCTAAGACCTCAGTCCCCCCGTGATCATAGGTGCTGTAACGCAACCGAAACGTCGGGAATTAAAAAGTTTAAATTAAACGTTATAACATCCGTAAAATTAGTTTCATTAAATATTATCGTATTTTGCTGATAAATATTTATAAGCCATATTTATGTTCGGTTATCTGTTAACTATAACTAATTAAATTAAATCAAAATCAAATTTAGTTTATTATTATATTGAAATTTATTATAAGTGACGCAAAAACCAAGAAAAAAACTATGCTCGACTTATTGTAAGGGAACACGCCCTTGACCATGTAGTGGCGGTTTAAGAATATCCACAACCCCATATTGTCCAGTGGGTGTCGTGAAAAGCGACAGAGGGAAACAAACCAGGAGATGGGCAGCATCAGCAAAGTCTCCCTAATAACAATTAAGAATAAAACGCTGTGGTTGCCAACCCGCCTGCCAGTTATGAGTTAATCTATGAGGGAAGCCTATGTTCAGCAGTGGACTTTTGATTTTTTTTTGATTCTCTTTATCTTCAAAATACGCCGTAATATATTATAAAAAATGACATGGATGTTATATCAGAAACATGTAAACAACAGCGTATTGTATTCAATATCTATTAGGTTTATTTAATTATTTGTATTATGTTTATATATGTATATAATATGTATATTTAAATAGTATAATATATGTGTAAGCTTGTGACCACCTCCACTACATTGAAATGCATATAATTTTCATATTCTAAATAAATTAAATAACAAAACACCTGATAAATTAAAACGTAATCGTCTTGTGTCTTCGAAATTTAAACGCATGGAAGTGTTGCGCAAAATCCACGCGCACGCACATGATATAAGCTGTCGATTTATAAACGACCTACATAATTGAAGACGAGCAGCCTTTAACACTAATATCTGGTTTATATTAGTTATCTAAGGGCTGTAAACAAAGCCGTATCAAAAAATAAAAAATACATTATTTTGTTTAATATACACAAATAATGCAGTTAAAAAGAACTTATCGTAGTGGGGTTGCCATTCAATAAATTCAAAAATAAAAAGTCCATGAAATTAAGAAAGTTTTGCTTTTGAATAAAAGTTTTGCCTCCTTACTAAAAAAGGGATTGAGGGTTGCACTGTTTCTATATATTAGGTCATCATAAATGTGTATGTAGGCACCATTCCTTTTACCTATATCGGTCGCCAATTATGCTTGCTACTGTGTTCCGGTCTATAAGATAGAGAGCCAATATAGTTAGTTACAAGTGAAGTCCTCAGAGGACAGTCCATGTTTATTGTTGGTTGAACGTGTCCTTGGACTGCAGTAGCTACTTAACTTACCATCGGGTGGACTGTAAGTTAATTTGTCACTTAAGTTTTATAAAAAAAAAAGTTTGTATCGCGATGTGCGTAAATGGCGGATTTAAGCCCGCGGCGTTCTCAGTTTGGAAGTTCATATATATCCTAAATATTATGTGGCGTTTATCCTTCCTTAGTGTGGAACTTAATCACGGAACGAAACTTAATTTTCTCCAAAGTTAGTGTTCACTTCTAGATTGACTTCCTAATCCTGTGTTAGGTTAATGAACCTGGATGATCTGGCTGAAACTTAACATTTATATTTGTATTGGGTCACCAAGTAATGACAGTTAAAAAAATCACCTTTTAACCCATACATATAGGCTGGGTCAAAAAGTGGAATGGAGGGGCCATTCCACTTTTTGACCCACCCTCGTGATATATATATATATTTGCTACAATATTTTTTGCTCGAACACTAAAATATATTTATTAATTATTAATTTCTGTCTTATAAATATCTAAAAATATAGGCCGAGATCAGCAAAACGGGATATTTTTGTTTGCGTTTAGTTTCGCTAGTAATATTGCCAGTTTAAACGATCGCTGCAATAATTTTCTACACATTCGTCCGTTTCTAACAATAAGTTTATATTACAAATAGTATTTTCAACGTTTGCTAATGCAGGCGTAAATAACACGTTTATTACTCTTGGTTATTTTAAATTTCTCAAAATTGCACGAATAATTAATCACGCACTAAAATTTTAAAAGTACTTTGAAGTACAGTTTTATAAATTTACGTATTTTTAATAGTTTTGTTTTATGATAAAGTGAAATATACGAATATTGTACTTACTGTATTTACCGTTCTTACCCCATTGGTTCGTGAATTAAATTTTTATTAAAAGTATTCTATAACCTATAACACGATTTAATCTACTTATAACCCATATTTTATTAGAATATCTTGCGTTCAAGCGAAATATAAACACAAACAAACATAATTTCACATTTATACTTGTAATGTCAGCAAGATTCATTACTTCCTTATGCTTTATTGCGATGCATAAAATAAATAATACTTCTACAACGATTTCCTATTTTTACATGAAAACTTTACATTGAATATATCCAATTTCTTATTTTAATAGTTAAACGTGTAGTGGCGGTGTAAGAATAGCCACTATCCCATGTCGCCCCGTAGGTGTCGTAAGAGGTGACAAAGGGAAACTGAAACAAGAGATGGGCAACAGCATCTTCCAGATAACAGCTGAATAAAAAAAACATGCGTGAGTGTGGCGGAACACTCGGTTTGAACGAAGTTCCTTTCGTAGTAAATTATTATTCATAAACGTTTTATATTATTGATTAACAAATACAAATAAATGAATTACTAGCATCTATTAAAATGAAGTGTCATTTAAAATAATATTTCTTTCATGGCAAGATAAGAAAAAGTGCGAGGAGATGGATATAATTCCGTCTCGCTCACACTATAGAAAGGGGGTCGTGACGGAAAAATCTTACACTTTTTCTCGCCTAGCCCCCATCCGTCAAATTCGTACCGTGCGATAAGGAACTTCGTTCCAAAACCTGCCAAGCGCAAACTATGTCAAAATCTGTGGGGGAGGTCTATGTTCAGCAGTGGGCTTTTATTGGCTGTAATGGAATAATCAAATTGAACGTCATGCTGTTAGACATTCGTGGGTATCTTTTAGTTGCAGGCAATCATAGGCCACTTGCCGTCCAATGAACTGCTAGCTAGTTTGTCACTTTAATATGATAAACAAGTTGGCTTTAGCTGTGGCTCGAATTTGGACCACGCTGTTGATTATATGTGTACACATAAGTACTTTCAGCGCAAATAAATCAATAAGGTACGTTTCAGACTAATAATATTTGTTGCAATCATCATATAACGTTCCTAAGCGAAGTTGCAATTGTTTACATAGGCCTCCCCCATAGACTGCCTCATAAGGGGGATATTTGCCATAGTTGCGACGCTTGACAAGTGGGTTGGCAGCTACAGTTTTTTATTTATAGCCGTTATTAGGAAGACGCTGCTGCCCATCTTCTGATTTGTTTCCCTCTGTCGCCTCTTACGACACAATAAACAATAATGTTTACTACTACAAATGTTTACAAAACACTATCATTTAGTTCTAAAACGCGCAGTACCACAGATATATCCACTTAAGCGGTTATAATTAAATCGCAACTTGATATGTTTCCCATTAATTTTGGCCCCTCTGCAAACACCGCTCTTTGCGGCTCTGATGAGTGCATGCAAAGTTTCGCGGTGCTTTTAATGGTTTTATAATTTATACATAACATAAGCCTGTTTAACCTTTGAACAATGCAAAAGTGAATAGTAGAAGGCTTTAGCTTGGATACGTTATCATCAGGTGGAATAGTAGTCATTTTTGAAATGTATTCTATAAGGAACCTATACTAAGTTACAGCCTATATACGTCCCACTGCTGGACACAGGCCTCCTCTCATTTCTGAGAGGGTTTTAGGGCAAGGAATTGTCCGCCGCGCTGCCCCAATGCGTGTTGGCGTACTTCACATGTCTTCGAAATACTTTATTTATTTATTTCTCAGACATGCAGGTTTCCTCACGATGTTTTCCTTCACCGCCGAGCACGTGGTAAATCAACACTTAAAATTGCAATTAACAATTTCATTAGTGCCAGCGGGGATCGCACCCGGGTTGCTCGCGTACTGTGAAATTTACAGCGAGCGTTAACCATCTGAGCTACCACGGTTCTCAAGGAACCTATACTACTTTATTATAAATATATATATATAACTACAATAATTTATTTTTAATTGTTTAAACAGTATAAAAATGGCTTATAACAGTAAAAAAATCTATTTTGTCCTACAGAGGTTATCCGCAGTAGAACCAGAGTGACCGACATAGCCCAACGGATTAGTAAGCTGAAGTGGTAATGGGCCGACCATATAGCTCGAAGAACCGACAACCGATGGGGAAGCAAGGTTCTTGAGTGGCAACCTCGTACCGGTAGGCGAAGTGTGGGGCGGCCCTCCACTAGATGGAGTGAACACCTGGTAAGACATGCAGGAAGTCGATGGATACAGGTGGCTCAGGACCGTGCTTTGTGGCATTCGTTGGGGAAGGCCTATGTCCAGTAGTGGACTTGTGAAGGGCTGTAATGATGACGATGATGATGAAGTGAGTTCGCGGTTTGACCGCTATAAAAATTTTAAAAATAATTTATCTCTGTAGAAAATTATCCTTTAAGTAATTAAAATAAGTTAACGGATCGGACAGAAATGATCCACATCGTTCTTTAAATCTCAGCACTGGACAAAAGCAGTAACATTTTTGACAATTTGGTAAGCGGCTAAAAGGTTGACTGGTAGAGAATGCCTCAGGCATTAAGTCCGCCTATACATCATAATATTGTATGACGTTTAAATAAAAAAAAAAAATCGTATAGCTATCAATTTTTCTGTATCGTTGGTCCAGTGGTCGTAAGCGCGAATGTTGATCATGCGGCCCTGGGTTCGAATCCTGGGGTCGAGTCAAAATTAGAGATTGTGGTTTTTTGTCAAGAAATTCTCAGTAACACCCCGCAGTCAAGAAGTTGACGGTATTTCACCCTCATGGCTCGGGAAGCACGTAAAGGCGTTCGTTCGCTAGATCTACCAGAACCAGATTCATGTCACTAACCAGAGTCCAAAGCTGCATATAATCATAATATCTCAAATTATAATAGCCTGAGTGTCATAATATGTTTAAACTGTATAGCAAACGTGCGTTAGGGTAAGCGTAAAGTCTAGGCATATATTTTGACTATTGTTTTGGGTGTTTTTTTAGAATTGTGTTTTAGAAGGGCGTTTGGAGTACATTGGAACCAAAAGCTCGTCTTAAACTACTCGTATTTCATTGTTCTCTGATAAAAAAATATGAGAGTATCAATGGACCACTAAAATTATAGACAGCAGTTAAAGAAAACAGCTTGTGTCATCCTGTTTCGTATTGTCCTCTTATAAATGAAAGGAGACTATTGCCCAGCAGTGGGGCGTGCTAGCTTTATTTACTTTTTTACTTGTGAATATTCAAATTTTGTTGAGTTAGTCCAGCTGGTATAACAAACTAGAAACTAATTCATTTAGAAGTAGGTTAGAAGAAAGATTATTTTATAGGAGGTTATTTCGAATTTACTCTTAAATAATTAAAAGAATTAACAAACTGTTTACTATTAAATCGATATAGATATAGATTAGGAGGAAAAACAGTTACTTAAACTACAATTAATGCCGTAAGAAGCGCAAATGTGTCATTTTGTAATTAATTGAAAGTTAATGGAATTGAAAAAAGTGTAAACACGAGAGAGAACATTTAACTTTATGGTTATTGGGCCCATTATTTATCATTTGTAGTCCGTCTCGGAGATCAATTGAAGCTTCGAAGTGACAGAAGTCAAGGGAGAATCAATCAATTGTCCACGTCGGACATGAAATTGAGTAAATGAAGCCTGTTAACACATACAGTCTAATTTGTATGTGGCGCTTAAGAAACCTTAAGGTTAAAGATGAGAAAGTTAATTCTCACATATCTCGAAAATCATGTTCACTATCTTCTATATTTTGTACGTGGTAGAGCCATGCTGCAGCTATATTATGGTTGCAACACAACTTCCCGGGTCTGCTAGGCCGGGGAAGGATCGACCTCTCATAGATTATCAGCGTAAATTATCAGCTAAATGCTGCTGCATTTGATATGGTGAGTGTAGAAAACCGGAGACCCTTTTACTAGGAATTAGGTATTTCATATTAGTCCTCAAGCGAGATAACCCATCTGCATTTTGATTCTTAATCGAGGATAGATGTAGATGTCTACAGGCCAAAGCATCCACTTACAATCAGGTGGACAGTGGGCTCGTTTGTCACCCGTATTCTATAAAAAAATTCACCGACATAGCTAAGCCCAATTCCATTTTGACTTATACACCAAAAATAACACATCACAATAATTATTATATGTTAGGAAAGCCTCAATGTTAAACGAATGCACTAAAGCAATGGAAACAGCAAAAATAATGCAAGACTAGCGCATTTTTAAATGTGGATCTTGTTCTGAAAGTCAGACGGCCGCGTCGTCGCCTGAGTGTCCTTTGTCACGAGGCCCTCCCTCCTCCCACACAATTGCTAAAGATTTCCTCCGCCGCATGTGTTGACATAAGCAATGCACGGTTCTAATGAAAGACTCTTTATGGTGCAGTTTGTAAAACAAAGTGATCTCATAGACTTTTCTTCGATTTTAAAATTATTCTTATATAAATTTCTATAATTAAAATAACACCTTTGATGTATAAAAATAACGTTTTTATGACGTAATTTAAAATATTATACTGACGTTATTGATATACACCTAACGCTTAAGGGTCGATTTTTCAATCCTCATACAAAATTTATGCATAAAATAAAATACAACTTAATTAACAATAAATTTTATTTGACGACTAGCTGTTCCCCGCGTTTTCACCCGCGTGTAATTTAGGGTTTTAATTATGTTGCGCGGAACCCTAATTATTTTTCTAAAATATAAGTCGCCTAAGTTACTCCTTATAGCATCAGCTATCTGCCACTGAAAGTTCCGTTGAAATCGGTCCAGCCGTTTCGAAGATTAGCCGGAACAAACAGACAGACAGACAAAAATTTAAAAAATTGTGTTTTTGTTTTATGTACCGTATATACTTTCATATGCATTTAGTAAAAAGCTGTTATTTTGACATTTCAAACAGACACTTCAGTTTTATTTATTTGTATAGATTTTAAACTCAGCCTTTAAAATTTTAAAACATACATATGTACTTTTGCGAGTTAAAGGTTAATTCAAAAAGTAACTTACAATATTTATTATTGTAAATAAATATTAAGTTACTGTGCGTGGTGTGCCTTCATGGTTTTTAGCGCTGACTAATTTTATTTATAATTATCACATTGACACTATAACTAAAACCCATCACAAGTCCACAGTCTAACATAGGCCTCCTCTGTAGATTGCAATATTTATGTTTATCAAAACATGAAATATGTTTTTCCTATACATCACTACAATTTAAATTAATTTAAACAAAAATTTCACAAACTGGTTGCATGAAATAGTATTATGTGCAAGGCAATACTCCATCGTGACATGTACGGACCTTAGAGTAATAACATACGTATGTAGTACGGATAAATATTTCAATTTAATACATGCCGTTTGGCGCACACTTAAAACAGAGTCCCACAGATGATTAGCAACAGAGTGGATTCTAACCTGCTTGCAAGGTTTATTGAACTACATGTTTTATGTTCCATAAGCCGACAAGCCAGAAGTTTAGACTCTGTATTAAGTTTTGCATAGATTTCGTTCAGTTCTTACTAACCTAGGATGTAAGAAAAATTGTACCAATACTAACATATATGGACCTGAGTCTGAAAATATATGATTAATTAATAAAAATAATTAAAATGGCTTAAATACAGAAGTAGATTCAAAAAAGTGGATAATGATGAAGAGTGACGAATTTTGTTATACTCACTTTATTTTCTTACTCATCAGAAAAATGCTCATCAATTCAGAAAAGGAGAACAAATAGTGTGTCACAAATTTCTGTGCCCTTTGTATTATTTTGTAATAGGAATGCAATAAAGAATGAATAAATGATATTGTTTTCGGCTTTGAATCCAAAACTCAGTGACGGGAACTAATCGCTACGTTTTCCGAATGTCAAACGTTATAACTCTTATAACGCTTTACCTCAAAGTTGTAAAGCGTGCAGCTGATTGTTAATTGGTGACCTACACATACGGTTCTAGGTTAAGCTGCTGCACTCGACTGATTATTTATCAAAAAATAAATTCTCCTAATAAATAAATATGTATTTTTTTATTGCTAAAGATATTGTATAAGTTATATGTCCTCTATGTCGTATGTCGTAATGATATAAATATGGAATATGTTACAGGTTAATACTCGATTAAACTATACCACATAATTACCTTCACCACAACCCGTCACAAGTCCATTGCTGAACATAGCCTACTCCCATAAAAAAGTAAAAAAAAAGTAAAGTTACAGCCTATATACGTCCCACTGCTGGGCACAGGCCTCCTCTCATTTCTGAGAGGGTTTTAGGGCAAGGAAGTGTCCGCCGCGCTGCCCCAATGCGTGTTGGCGAACTTCACATGTCTTCGAAATATTTTTTTTTGATTTCTCAGACATGCAGGTTTCCTCACGATGTTTTCCTTCACCGCTGAGCACGTGGTAAATCAGCACTTAAAATTGCAATTAACAATTTCATTGGTGCCGGCGGGGATCGAACCCGGGTTGCTCGCGTACTGTGAAACTTACAGCGAGCGCTAACCATCTGAGCTACTCCCATAGATTGCCACAAATTACGGTCCTGAGCCAGTTGCATCCATCAACAAACTACATGTATAAATCAGGTCGTCACTCTAATAGGAGATTGCCCAACACTGCTCTCGCCACTCGAGAATCTTTCTTCCCCATCGGTTTTTGATCTTTCGAGCCCCATGATCGGCCCATTGTCAATTCAGCCGATCCGTTGAACATATGTCAATTAAACTCTGAAGCAAGTTAATTATTATGTTACACTTTATTTTATCTTTTTATTTTATGTTTTTCTGGTAATTTTATTAAATACAATTATTAAGGATTTGTATTATAAACTAAACATAATATAGCACCAATTCTTTCCAACAAGAAATTCTGTAAATCACAAATAGTCAGCACGAACGTCAACTTCGCGAGATAATTTTAGGGCTACATATGTAGTTCGTACTTTCGTTGCTAGTCACGCTCTATTGGATGACTACTCTATGCGAATATCTGACACGGGGTACACTTTTATGATGACAAACCAAATCTCGCGTCGCTGAAATTTCGATGAATCGTCATTGCACTCTCAGTAACCGTAAAGTGTCTATTTCAGTGATTAATGATTGAGAAATTGCTTCTAGATTTTTCTAATTTATGAATGGAACGTTACACGATCTAATTTATCAAGGAAATGAATAAAGTTATTAATAAAAGATCAAGTACTGCTGTGGTGTAGTGAAATAGCAATTTGAAGACGACTAGTACCTAGAGAATAAAGAAAAATAAACTTTTAATAAAAAGTAAAACCTACTTCAAAAACAATAAATATTAAAATAATTTCAACACCATAGCTTCTGAAGTCGGTGTTAAGTATATTTAATAACATATTATAATTAATATTTAAACATGTTAAATTTTTCCCAACATTAGTTCAATTTTTTATTAAAAAATATATCGCTGCAATATCACTCTATAATGCAATATAACTTAAAGCATAAGAATATATACAATATACTGGTAGTAGTTTATTATTAATTAGTACTTATAAAAAATTGCACTATACAGGGTTATTTTGCAATAACCGGCCAAATTTGCAGAGAAGGTTCAGAATAAGTAATATAGGCAAATGGTGAAGAAAAATTAATTGAAAAGAATCTCAAACATTCTGTCCTTTTTATCTTTTAAAATCAAAATGCGTGGTAATGCATTATTTTAAATGATTTTACTGCGCACGCACACATTTGTAAGGGTCGATCGGTAGGCAAAAACGTTGTTGCCCATAAATCACATTCAATTTGGGATAATTACAAATAAAAGTAGAAACCTTATTTATTCGTATTTTCAAAACTACAATAACGGTGTATCATTATTTATATATTTGAACTTATGGTTAATCTTTGAATAATAACCCTGTAGTGAGGCAGTATTAATTTTACTATTAATTTTACAACTATTAAATACATTGATAAAGTGTAGCTACGTAAGTCATAATACTTCGATTAAAAACTTATCGATGTTTTAATAGAGATGTGGCATAGAATTTACATAAGAT
Organism: Parnassius orleans; assembly: GCA_029286625.1. Taxonomy (NCBI): domain Eukaryota; kingdom Metazoa; phylum Arthropoda; class Insecta; order Lepidoptera; family Papilionidae; genus Parnassius; species Parnassius orleans. The sequence continues at coordinate 442,046 of JAGSMP010000193.1, forward strand.
AGATTTTACAAAAGCAAAAAATTAAACTGCGACACGGTCTTGCTTCTAAAAATGTGGCTGCAGATAGACGCTGCTAAAAAAATGCACATTCGTGAGACTGTGGAGACAATGGTAGTATATTTTAAAGTCCGTTTCTAAAAATGCCTTTTATCCAGACTTATAAATTCGCTTAATGCTGCTGTGTTTCGTATGGTGAGTGTAGAGAACCGGAAAGCCTTTTTACTGGTAACGAGGCATTCTATCTTGGTCCTCAGGGGTGACAACGAATTTTTTAACATTTTTTTATTCTATTTTTATAGAATAAGGGTGTCAATCGAGCACACAGTCCATCTGATGTTAAGTAGATGCTGTGGCCCATTGACACCTATATATATCCTCGATTAAGAATAAAAATGCAGATGCGTTGTCACCTATGAGGACAAATATGGAATGCTTCGTTTTCAGAAAACAAGTCTACGGATCTCTAAACTTATCATACGAAACACAGCAGCATTAAACTGCTATATTCTTTGAGAGTGTGGTCTTTTCCATTAAACTGCTGCAGCGTGGTTCTACCACGTAAGAAAATTGATTCTCAATCGTGGATAGATTATGACGTCTATGCGCTACAACATCAGCTCGTACTTGTCATCCAGTGGACTGTGAGCCCGGTCCTCACTCTTACTCAACAAAAAATTGGTTGCCTGTAAAGTCGGTATACGGGCGAAAGTTTTACGTGACAACGCTTTTTATGTCTGTCTCTCTCGCTCTTAGGCGGGCTAACCATGCCCGAGTGGAAGGGACGCGTGCCTCTCACTCGCTCTCATTGTGAGCGCATAACGTGAGCGGAGCGTAACGCAGTTTCTTGAAGTGTCACCCGGCAAACCAATTTATAAGACGTTGTCACGTCAAAAATATGGTAACACGAAAGTTTTGACTTCATAGAATAATTAATCTTAGAATAGAATAGAATAATAGCTTCCAAATAACCCCCTGAACTTAATAGAAGCCAGTTATTGCATTATTACAGACAGACATTTCATACTTCATATTTAATGTTGAACATTATGTCGGACATTAGCCTACGATCAAAATTAAACCAAGTTTTGCAAGCTAATCTCAAGTTTATCTTTTAAGCTAAGATTAGCCTAAACATTTATAACAAATTAAAAGAAATACAAAAAAAGTTTGTTAACCAAGCCTATTTTTTATATTTTTCACGAATCAAACGTAAGTTGCTAAGCACTCATAATTGCGAATAGCGGGAAGCGCCGTGCCGCTTTATATCGCTACAAATCCTTTGTAAGTGTATCCCTAATACTTCTACGGTGCTTCAACGGCTTACCATTCGTCTCTAACGCACCCCGCTACGAGGACCAAACAATAGTCGGCGCAAAGATTGCAGATTAATGTCTCTAATTACTGAGCGTGAACTTCAGCGCGACTTCCTTAGGGGCGAACTAAGTAGGTACATACATTAGGTAGTCGGTTGTTATAGTTATTTGTAGTATATAATATCATAAGGCTCTAATATTTCAGTACATTTTTTTAAAGTAAGTATATTTTTAATAAACTAAAATATTAAAAAAGTAACTTATTACATTCCTTAAGTATTAATAAGCCTTAAATATGGTTGTTTAGTGTCAGATTTAATTAACAACTGAACATGCTATAATTTTAAGGGATATACTTAGATATTTTTATCTCAATAATATTTAAAAAAAAACTATTGGTAAATCCAAATGTGCGTGCCCTAAGCGCATTAAAAAAATTACGTATAACATGATTATACGTAGTTTAAATACACACAAGTTTTTACTAATAACCTTATTATTATACTTCCAATTTTCCGATAATTTTATGTCAAACTTCAATTTAAAAAAACGTTTGGAAAATCCAAAAGTGCACGACTCATAATGCTCATATGATCATCATATCATCATTCAGGTCACTCCCATAAAGTCCAAGACGTATTTAAGTATAAATATACTTAAATATATACATCCTACTTACTTTTAGTACGTACTATTATTTATTCTGTGCTTTTAAAATATTGTAATAAAAATCTTTGATTATTATAATAATCAAGTATGTATAAAATTTGGTTTTTCGAATATTTTGTATTTGTACAGCGATCTTTTTGAGCCGCTGCAAACAACCGACACAGTATCCACTCACGACGGCGGTTGATGCCGAAGTAAAAAAGTACTCTGTGCGCCGAAGTGATGAAGGGAGTGAGTGAGGCAGTCTATTTAGTAAAATAAATTATTACAAGGCTGCTAAAACATCGAAAATTTCCGGATTTCTACGCCGAGAAAAATTATTTATAACTAAAAAAAAGAAAATTAAACTGCCATTTACATTCCATGGCTTCCCACATGATAGATGAAGAGATTAAAAAATAGATTGAGTTAAACAATTGATATTTTCAAAAATTATAGTGTTTACCACTCCATGCGGACTTGATAAATCTACATCATAAGCCACTAAATCCACTTTTTTTAATGTAAAAATAGCAATTATTCGATTTAAAAAAAATATTAATAAGTTCAACAATCATTTATCTTTCTGACAATGTGCTTTTTATATCATTTATATGTTCAATATGATTGTTAGATACGATTTTATGCGAGAAAACGTTGGAATCTTGATTTTTAGGCGCTAGTAGAACATACCTACGCGCTTTGCGCTTAAGGCATGCAATACGCGCTTTGCGTTTAAGGCATGCAATAACAGTTATCATGACGCAGCAGCGGTAGTCGACTAATTTCACAACTTCACAGTTGTATCCCGGTGGCGTTTCTGGCCATCACTAGAGCGTAACTTTGTGACAAACTATCATATTAGTGTGCTAGTGGTATTTTTAACGATTATTGCAAGCAAAAGTATGAAAGTCTGTTGTATGCCAAATCATGAAACGATAAATTTCGTAGAATTTTAGAATAATGGAGTAAAAACTGAAAATAATAAGTACTGAATATTTTTGAAGGAATTTACTAACTTATCTTCAAGTTATAAGGCGTTAAACAATAGTGCAGTCATAGGAAAAAACGTCTCCTAAAAAGTACCTTTACACTTTAAGAAGCTAATGATTGAATTAAAATAATTTATTTAATATAAAATAATTATAAAATTCTTTTATAAAAATATTAGTGATATCACCATCAGTCCGTACATATTTTTAATTACATTAGATTGTGTCTATTCAAAGATAGGAAGAATTATAATTAATGTGCTAAATCCTAAATATTTTATACAAAATTCATGAATCAAGAATAACGAAATAATAGAATATGTTCTATTTATAAATCCTCAGTTTTTTAGAAAACGATTAAAATCACAGCTCTATGTAAATCCTCGTCATCATTCAGAGGGGTTGAGTGTAATAGCTCATGAAATGTATGTAAGCAAGTCTGCTGCCACTCCACCGAAACCGGCGAAAGTAAATACATACCTACAGACTTAGCCTCATTGTTAACGCTATGCGTAATTCCTTTTTGACTTTACGAAATATAAAAGAAATTCTTGCCAAATGAAGATTTCTTTGCTGTCCTTTTGTTTAAGGATTTATAGAAAAAGATTTACTTGAATTAGGTTGGCTGGAGGATAAATTATTGTTGTGTGTAAAACTGAACAAATTTAGAATAATGGAATGGACTGCAATAATGCTACGTAAAGTTCCGCAGGATCAGACACGGTTCATTTTCATAATATTACTGTAACTTGTAAACACCCATTATAGTTTATATTTAAATGACTACATTATTTAAAGTGTATATTAACATAATTATAAAATTAATTTCACGATGAAATTATTTTTTATTGTTTTCTATTTTTATGTTAGGGCTAAAAGCCGAAGTGTATTTAGATCTAGGTTTAGCTGACTACAACTAGCTGTTGGTTAAACTTTATTTAATGTTGAATTTGTAAAAAGACGAAATTACCATTACATTACGAAAGCACGTAATAAGTAAATATCAGCGACATTCGAATTAGTAAATTTTTTCTATAAATCTGTAGTGACTAATAAACTAACAGTCAACCTGATGGTAAGTGGTTACCGCAGTCCGTGGACACCTGCAGCCAAATTCAAAGAAAGAAGGCTACAGATGCCACCTCTGAGGACTAAGATGGAACTAATCACAGACTCACAGTCTGTAACTGTACTGGCTCCCTATACCCTTATAGGATATCATTGGTCAATTTTTTTAATTATATAGGATCAGCCTAAGTTAAAGCAATCGCAATTGCACTCAGTTGTAGTCGGCTAGACCTAGATATAGGTATCCACACTTCGGCTTTTAGCCGTACCAATATGAAAATACAATATTTATAACAATTTAAAAAAGAACTAAAATTCAGATTAGCAAACGATCCTTCTACTCGCGGTATAATATCAAGAACGTTGCTTTTCTTCACTGAATGGCTATGCTTAGCCTTTGTTCGTGAAAAGAACTAGTCACTTATATCTATCGGCGACGACCAGTTGCAAAATCGCTTCCAAGAAAAAACCAATTCCATTATAAAATTGACGGCAAGTTGATCCCAGGGACTGATAGTCTCTACAGATATTTTATTATGCTAATATAATCTAAACATCTATAAGTATCTAAAAAAACTATTAAATTATTAGATAATTAAGGAATTTTATGAGCTTAATTCTTAAATCTAATACTGTAACTTCTTAAGTCTTTCAATGAAGTCGCTATAGAAAAATACGTATGACATCTATACAAACAAAATAAAAGGCCGTTAAAGGTTGACCTGTGCCCTTAGCAGGTATATTCAATATTTTATGGGCAATGGCGACATGGCTTCTATTTCTAACACAAATAAAACTATAATTTAAACACTATTATCGTTGAATATTGAAGAATTAGTTTGATTTTAAATTAAATAACATAATAATAAGAGAGTATAACAAAAAAAAATATTTTATGCCGTAGCGATGTGATCTCTTGCTTCTTTAGATTTAAGTAGTTACTCGTGTGTTCTACTCATCTTTCGTCTACTGTCTATTAGCAGACTGTCTGTTCGACTCATAGACTTAAGATATGTTCGAATAGCAGAAGCAATGCATATCAAAATAAAAATATTAGCAGTGATAAGGTCACCGCTAATATTTTCTCCAAAAAATATTGGAAGACTTTCTAAAAATATATGTATACGCAATTGAATATGTATATAGTCATACATTTTTATTTATTGTACAGAGTAAACTAGCATATAGTCTAGCGGGTGCTGTGGCGCATAGACATTTATATCTATCCTTTGTTAAGAATCAAAATAAAATAAAATTCTTGAAGCCACAAAACTCTTATTACAAACTCACTAACTATAAATTTTTAAAAAGCCCCGAAACAAAAAGAGCTGGTGATCTTCAAACGGCTGAATAGATTTTCTTGAAATGTAGCTAAAAACACTCTCGATTAAGACACCTTTCAAACGAAAAAAACTTAATCAAAATCGGTTCATCCGTTCAGGAGCTATGACGCCACAGTCAGGCACACAGATATATAGATACATAGATACACAGATACACACTACAAACATATAACACCCCTCTGTTTTCGTCGGGGTTTAATAAAGCTCTTATAAACATTTTTCATAGGTTATATCAGACAAAGAACTTATAACTACTAAATAATCAGGACACGGGATAAAAAATGATTACTGTTACATCCTGTCAAAAGTCCACAGCTCAGAATAAGCCTCAAATAGATTACTTTATAGCGTAAATTGGCCATAGTTGTCGTGCTTAGCAAGCGTAGTTTTTTATTTTTAAGTTCTTATTAGGGAGATGCTGGTGGCCATCACTTGGTTTGTTTCCATCTGTCGCCTCTCACGACACTCACGAGACGATATGGGATACTGGATATACTTACACCGTCACTACAATGTGTTTTAATGGTTAGCTACCTATACATAATATGATTATAGTTCTATGGAAATATTCGTGATTCTCACAACACGCTTCATGGGATATTAGTCCCATGTAAGTAAAAGCTGAGTAACCTCCGACTGTCTAAATTTACTTAAGATTAAGTACTTAGTTTATATGTAATTTTGTTTTTCGAATATTCATTCATTTAATTAAGAGATTCGAATATCAAAATCCGTCTTCAGCGAATACCACACAATAATATATTCATAAAAGGAACCAGCACAAACAGGTGCATGTATGAAAAACAATATATGAATTAATTTCCGTTTTAAATCGCATCCTCTTTTTATTCTATTCACTAAAAAATGGAGGTATTATGGAAAATATGTGTTCACGTTAAAGAGCGTGTAATCCGCTCAATGGATCGTCTGAGCCTTTATAGAGTTACAGGGAACCCGGCGGGAGTTAATGACGGAGTCATTTATCTCATTGAGACGCCAGGACTTAGTACGTTGTGTACCATAACTAGTATAAATAGTTGGTTATTTCAGACAAATCAGATTCAGGCACCGCTATTTTGACATGGTAATAGAGACTAGTAAGCACATCTGATACTTAAAAAACTTGCTTTACAATTTATATTATCAAGCTTATATATACGTCCCATTAATCCATTTTCGATCAATTGTATAATATCTTCTAAGATTTGAATGTTTTAGAGGATATGTATTTAATTAATTATTCTAGAAGGCTATCGGGGTCTACAAACTCTAATCGACATTATTGCGTTAGTATTAACCTAAAATATTTAAGTATTGTGAATAGAATTGCTATCGTGTTTTTGTGATAATTTTTTTTTTAATAAATATACCCCCACATTAGGATTTTTTCATGTATTGTGGAGGGAGTTTGCATACATTAATCGCTATACAAATGCTTATCCCTTGCGGTATTCGAACCCGCGGCTCGCGGAATTCAATGCTAACCTACTGCTTCACGGATACCTACATCGTTTCATCCAATGCGTAAGAGGTGTCTAAGGGAAAGGACAGAAAAAGTGTTTGTGGCTCCCAATAGTCTTTTGACCACATCGCAGATATAAAACTAGCGACATGGGACAGTGGCAAAGTTGATGGGTCGTCGATGGGTGGTCTATTGATGTGGTGTCGCGGGAACGCGGGTTCAAATCCCGCACGGAACAAGTGTTTGTATGCCCTACAAATTTCTAGGGATTGGATATTATTCCATGTGGAATTTATGTAAAACGTCTCCATGATACAGGAGATAAGTGTATGGGTAACATTTTTAGAAATTAATATTAATAAAAGAAACAAATGTATATTAATATCTTGATCTCGTACTGTGAATTCCATCCGCCTGCTAGGAGTGATAACTACGGCAAATTCTATTAATGGGAAATTCCCATATCTACCAGTGAACAGAACGGGTCCGTTTTAGAAAAAGAAGAGGAGAAGATAATCATCATTTAGCAATTGAATTAAAATCAAGACGTGGTACCTTTTATTATAAGAGAGACGAGTTAACTATGGCTACTGAAACGGCCTATTCGTTAAATATATTATTTGTGAGTCAGTAATGTATTTAAGTGTTCCTCTAATATTCTATATCAGGATTAATTACCTGTTTATCGACGTTCCGCTTAGTATCCGTAAACATATTTTGCGTTGTTTAACCGTTAACGTAGAATGGTTTAAATTTTTGAACGCTATATATTTCATTGTATGTTGCTCTACATATTCTGTACTAGGACTTTATCTGTAATTAAAAATTCACTAATTATTGTACTAATGTTAAGTTGAAATATTTTGCGTTGTTTTCGCTGCATTTCAATATAGGATCTTGATTGCTTTATATTTTATCGAACTTCTTAAGAAAATTTAGGATGTTTCCATTTTAGAATTATAATAGTTATTGTGTTGTAGCTCATTTCATTTCATAGTGAGACATTCTCAGTAATCATTCCCTGCGATCGGAAAATAAGGGAGTAATATTGTAGTTGCTGAAATATCGTTGCGAAAATGGAATTTGAAAATATAAACTTCAAGGAGACTTATATTACTACGTATATTATTAATGGTTAAAACTTTAATTCGCAAAACATCTTATCTTTGGAATGTCTGAACCAATTTTAAAGAAACTGTTCGAAAATATGAAAAGCAATACCTAGAGGGATCTCGGCTATATTTTATCCGATAAACTTGAAGATTTTTCTCGAAAAACGAAAAATTAATATCTTAAGTCTTCGATTACCTTAAGTCTAAATAACATCACAATAATAGATCCCATCCAGGCGAAGCCGGACCGGGTCGTTTGTGTTAATATAAGTCCATCCATTACAGCCTATAAAAGTCATGTCACAAGGTCGATTTTGCCATAGTTGCCTAGCTTTGCAAGCGGGTTGGCCACCGTGGTATTTTTTTATTATGAGCTGTTATCAGGAAGCTGCTGCTGCCCATCTCCTGTTATGTGTTCATCTGTCGCCCACGACGATATGTGGTGGTGGATACTCTTACACCGCCACTGCACCGTTAGTACCAACTAGTACCACAGTACAATTCTCAAATGAAAGTTCTAAAAAACACCTTTTACACTTTCATGAATCTAATTTAAAAATTAACGAACTGAAAAGCTATTTCGAAGAACTGCCCGTTAATAGTAACCATGACAGAAGATATGGACATGGCGCATAAAAAAAATGCTTAACATAATGGCATTGTCATGTTGCCGTGGATCGGCGCGGGGATTTGACCTATTATTATTCGGTCGGGATATACAAGGATCCATGGTCAACGTATTTCTCTACGACGGCATCTTTTGCAAGTCAGATTGCTATCTTACTAGTTGCCCTCACAATCGTGGTATTTTTGTCGAATATCAAGTTATAGAGATCAGCGGACTAAAATTGTTAAGATTAAGAGAAAAATTACATAATTATAATAAATATATATAGAATAAATATGATAGATATAGTATAAATTATAATAAATTATGTAATTTTTTATAGAACAAACGAGCACACACCTCATGGTAAGTGGATGCTGTGCATAAACACCTACATCTAGCCTACATCCTACCCTTCATTGAAAATTCAAAATGTTAATGCTTTATCAACCCTGAGGACGGAGATAAAATGCCTCGCTACCAGTAAAAAGGGTCTCCAGTTCTCTACACTCACCATATGAAACACAGCCGCATTAAGCTGCTATTTCACACTGGCATTCTGTAAGAGCGTATGGTCCTTCCCCGGTCGAGCCGACCCATTCGTGGTTCAATATATATTCATAATATAGCTGCAACATGGCTCTATCATATACAGGCTGTATGTACACGGTTATGTACACACGGTTTGAAGGTATATAAGATGGTATTGTGTCATATATATATTGTGAACATGGTAAATATGCACTTAAAATCGCAATCAAAAGCTTTATTGGTGCCGGCGGGGATCGAACCCGGGCTACTCGCAAACTGTGAAATCTATAAGAAGCCCTTAGTCACTGAGCTACCACGGCTTTCGGATTTAGAAATAAAATGGAAATCGAAATTGAAATCTTAAATTTCACAATATCTCAAACAGCGTTTAAAAATAACTTAGGTGTATGTCAATAAAACTGTGAAAACATCGCTAAAAGTCCCACCGGCGACAGACATGCATGGATCAATCAATGTTTCCCGTCCAACGCAGCGGTCAAGGCGCTAAGAGGGGTTCCTTGTCTGGAGCAAGGCTTTCCGTTCCGCCGTCATCCAGTTGATATTGAGATTGATGTTACAGACGAGACGAAGCCAGCCCCTTGCGGAATACTAAAAGGAGCGTGCCCATTCCTTGCCCAATTAGCCCCCGTTCCCGGGTTTTGTCCCGCTCCGATGTGCCATGAGACACTACGTCGCATACAAAATTACCGCCATATTTTTGACATAAGCCCCGCGATCAAAGTATCGTGGAGCGGCCAAGTTGGACCGTCAGCGGTCTTTTCAGGCTATTATACGTCCTAAGTGGATTCTGTATTTTTCCCCGCTTGTTTGCACGCGCTTTTAGGTTAAAGTTTAGTTTTATGTCTTAAAAAGATAGAGGGTTATTTAAATGCATTGTATGCTATTTTATAACAACTGAATTTCATACAAACGAACGAAATAAACGGTGTTCATTTGGAAAGTCATGTCAATAGTGAACTTTAGACTGTTGAACATCCGAATATGAAAAAAAAGATTCTGAAGAAATTAAACTTAAAAAAAAGAAATTCGATTTCGAAAAACATCCGTCCACCGTGCTGTTGCAGTCCGCGAACAAGCAACATCACGGCGGACTAATTATTTCATAACCCCTTTCGGAAATGAGAGTGGGCCAATGCCCAACTGTGGGATGAATGTAGGCTGCAACTTCAATTATGAATGGAACCATCACTTTATCAGTCTACCGACCGCTAACATTTACAAAAAGTGGAGTCAAGTGTAAAAGCAAGTAATATAATAATAATTATCGTTTCCAACCTGAGTCGTTTCACTGAGCCTGCTAATTAACATAGCTTTAAAGGGTGTAGACGGAACTCGTGTGTAGCGCATGCGAACAATAAAAACACACTTTCGCTAATTAGCCATAACTAAATATTGCCAGATAATTTGTCACAAAATTACGAGGTAGTACGTAGTAGAGCCATGCCATAATATAACTGCATATTATTATGGTTGCAGCACGAATGGGTTGGCTCGACCAGGGAAGGACCACGCTCTCACAGAATACCAGCGTAAAATAGCAGCTTAATGCTGCTGTGTTTCGTGAGGTGTTTGTAGAGGACCGGATACCTATTTTACTGGAAACGAGTCATCCAATATTAGTCCTCATCGGTGACAACGCATTCGTATTTTTGATTCGAGGATAGATGTAGATGTCTCTGGGCAATAACATCTACTTAACATGAGGTGGACTCTGCTAGTTTGCAACGCTTATTCTATAAAAGAAACATTCATGATTATCGGACCGTCTATCATTCAAATTTTTTTTTTACATTGAGAAATCAAAAATACGAATTAAATTCCTTGAAGTTACAAATTGCAGTCTTGCTGTATTAATAATAAAGTCAGATTTAAAGATGCACAATAGACATTATATATCTGCAGACCCTAGTTATCCGGTAATAACGTGCGGATATTACGTGAACAAGATATTTTATCCGCCCGTTTACCAATCGAGCGAACTCGATAAATGCCTCTCGTGGAGGCGCTAATTCAATTAAATATGCTTACTAAAGGATAAGATCTGTTTATCGATAATATTAAAACTAGCGGGAACGTATTCTTCCTTCCTTTTTGTATTATAAATTTATAGATTTCGAATATTTTTTTTACGATTTTTTCGTCGTCATTTCGCAAAAGTCCACTGCTGGGCATGAGTCTCTTCTGTTGGGAGGATTTACCTTAACTGCCACGTTGGCAAGCGGATTGAAGATCAATATAGCAACCAAGCAAATAATCGTTTATAGTGAAATCTAACGCTATCACACACACACACCTTACTTGACTCTATACAGTGCTTGTCAAGCACTGGCTTATAATATTGATTGGTTAAAAGAAACATCCAACGGAAAGAGTTCCAAAAAATTAATCCTATCTTTAACTATATCTATTTATATTGATGAACCTAAACGCGTCTTTTGAATGCTGGGTATATTTACAATTTAAGGATACAAAACCGTTGTTACCCAAACCCAAAATTATGTATACTATAAAGGTATTAGCAGGCTCCGTGCCACTCTCTCGCATCAAGACCGAAAAATCGAGGGCTTCTCCTTTATTACAAGGGAAAATGTACACAATTTTTTCCAAACATTTAAATACATTCAAACCAAGCTAGGTCAAAGCACGCTGAACCTGTAAATCTGTGTTTATATAATGTCCGGTTTACATTAAGTATTTAGGTAAGTGATTTAGGAGAGAATTTGTAAAACTTTAGTAGAAAATTGTAAACGGTAGCTTTGTGTAACGTGTAAAAGGTTCTACTAATAAACTCCCCTAATGCACTATGCATCTTAGTGTCTTAGTACATTTACACAGAATGTAAACAGCTCATAACTGAAGCCCGAATTCGTTACAAGGTCAGCGATGAAAGAGCATGTCGTTAGTAGATCTGAAAGCCAAGTTTTCGGTCGTGTGCATATTGTGTTATGTTAGAATGCATGGTGGCAACGAAGTGGGCGTTTAGAACGTGTGCGACTAAAGACAATAGTGTGTTTACACTTTAAACTACGTCTGTTATATCACTGTCTAACTACCGTTATATTATGCGGTAAGTATTACGGCGGGAAATTCATATTTTACTTTTAATTATATCAGAATACGTGCGAAAGCTTTTTATGCCTCAGCATAGTTTTTTTTATTAAATTCATTTTATCCATCGTCATTTTGTCAAAGTACATTGTAATGTAGTGAATTATAAAAAATATTTACCATTTAAATATTTCAGGAAATATTAGATATATATTCAGAAGTTTACGAGTGTGAAGGTGTTGGAGAGAATATGCTGTCAACTTATTCAAATAAAAATCGCTACTGCATACGATGTACCCGCCTTATTGATAAACGGGCAAGGCTCTGGCGATAGACAAATGACAGAAAATAATACTCAAGAGCTCGTATCCTAAATTACATAGCACGGTCCTAAGCCACCTAGCTGCATTTATCGACTTCCTGCATGTCTTACCAGGTCGTCGCTCCATCTAGTGGGGTGAAGCGATACACTTCTTCTACCGATATAAGGCTGCCATTCAAGAAAATTTCTTCCCATCGGTTGTTGGTTCTTCGAGTAATATGGCCGGCCTATTGCCACTTCAGCTTACTAACCCGTGGGCTATATCGGTTACTCTGTTTCTGCCGATATCGTCATTTTTAAGTCTATCACGTGGCATTCCTTTATGGAATTCCTTGGGGGAGGCTTATGTTTAGCATTGTAATGATGATGATGACATTGCGTACTCAGTAGCATAGTTTCACCTCGCATAGCGCTAACTGGTAGTGATTACAGTACTAGGTGTTTTGCACCTTCGATGCTACTTCCTGTCGCCGGTCTGATATTTTACACCTGGCTGCCTCGTTCGTCTAGTGGTTATACATGCGACTGCTGGTCATGTAGTCTCGGGTTCAAATTCTGTGTCTCGCCAGAAATTTAGTGGTGTCTCACCCCGTGCCTCGGAAAGCAGGTGTAGTTGTTGGCCCTGAGTCTGATCTCTCTCCGGTCGTGTCGGATTACCGTCCTATCGGACTGCGACAGTGAGGGAATAGAGAGTGCACCAGTACTTGCACATACATTCGTGCACTATAATCCTGTTCTTCTGAGATGGCTAGTCTCCATTGAGACAGGGAGCAGTAACCGAAATTCGGTTTGAACATAATAATTATTATTTACGCCGAGCGTATACGAGATGATTATCCTTCCATCTGTTAGTGGCGTACACTTTTGGGATTTCTCCTAGCCGTCTTACGAAATGGAGTGATAGAATCTTTAATACGGGAAGCCGTTTATTTAATATAACTCTAATGCGATAAGATCAGAGGTAATCTTGGATAAATTTGCATAGACAAGGAGACGAGCTTAACTTTTCAATAGAAGTTAAGGTGACAAGAAAGTACAACAGTCCATTTGATGGTAAGTTAATGCTTTGCTCCATAGACACCTATATCTATTCTAAATTAACAATCAAAATGCAGATGCGTTGTTATTCCCAAAGAATAAAGGGGAATACCCCATTACCAGTAAAAAGAGTCTTCGGTACTTGTATTTTACGCTGATATTCTGTAAGAGCGTGGTCCTTCCCCGATCGAAGTGACCCATTCGTGCTCCAGCCATAATATAGTTGCATCTTGACTCTACCATTTGCACTACACTTCCCGTAGCGTTGTCAGCAACATATCATAGAATGTTTTAGAGGCCATACACAAAGTACTTTAATCTTGACGTAAAACATTTCGAATCCATGTTTATTATGTTGGCATTGCTGGAAACTGTTTGATGCCCCACTCAGTGTCGGCTAAATTAAAAACTATATTTACTTGCTTTGAAGCTTAAACTGCAAACATAAAGTAACATTTCATTTTTAAATACTAGTGGAACAGGGAATATACCAATTTGTTTTTGAAATACATTTTAATTAACGGCGTTACTTTGCGGAAATCCATGATATTAAAGTTGGAAAAATTTACTTTGTGAATATCCGCTCAATAAATAAATTTTGTTTCCGAGATATGTTGATTTAAACGATAGTTTCATTCTCCGCTGAGCACAGATGAAAAAACAACAAAGCTAATGTAGTTTGACACTATTAACATAAGTCAAGGTTTTTTTTTATCTTGGCAGTATTATGTTAACATGTTTTTATGATTTTCATACCTACTATATCAATATATTTAAACACCACAAATGCTACTAGTTTTGAAGATTGCGATTATCAATTCACATATATGAATTTAAAACTACGAATTATATTTTTAAATCTTACTCTATCACTTTATCTACACACACATAAAACAATACATAATTCCTGCATTTGAAATTCTATTACGTGATTTAACTTTAAAAAAAGGATAAAATAATTTTTTGGTACATCCGACTCTACATGATGCTGTGGCGGTATTACTACAGCCACAGGACTGTTATTTTGTCGGTGCCTCATATTTTCCGAGCACTTTTTTCAGAAGCATTTCTGTTACAATTAAGATATAAGTTATTTTTATGAACCTCTATAATATATTAAAATGGATAGTAACGAAGATCGTAATGTTTCTTGAATCCATCGGTTATTAATGATCACATCTTAATATATAAATGAAAAGCTAAGCACACACAATAACGTATAGAAAAATATTGTTTTTTTTTTATTAATAAAAAACGTTACATTAGGAAATTTTCCATTATGATGCAGGTTTTTTAGCCGCAGATTACATAATGTAGAAAAACAGCCAGACCAGAAAGAAAATATTTATATACAAATATTCGTAGGCCTCAAACATACGGCTTTTGTTTGTCAATGGAGTTTTAATGGACTGTTATAATATTTTTTTATTAATTATTTATTAGGTTAAACAATCACTAATAAATTTAGATTAGATAGCTATATATAAGTAATATTTGCATACATTTGACACCAACACCGTTTATCACACAATATGAATACACATTAGCTATTATGTATGATTTTAAGCACACTACCTCTCTACGATATAGAGAGTTAGCGTCATCGTAATCTAATCTAATGAATAGGATCTAATCAAATTTTTCTAATATCATTATTATTATTATAATAATTATCTTTTTGAAACAGTAAAGCCAGAATTGATCGAATCATATTTTTTTTAATAATTTTTGCTATCTCACATAGAAATATAAATATACAGAGTACGTTTTTTTTATAGGATAAGGGTGACAAACGAGCACACAGTCATATTGGTAAGTGGTTGCTGCGGTCCATAGACATCTACATCTATCCTCGATTACGAATCAAATGTAGATGCATTGTCAACCGTGAGGACTAAGATTGAATGCCTCGTTTCCAGTAAAAAGGGTCTCCGGTTCTCTACACTCACCACACGAAACACAGCAGCGTTAAGCTGCTATTTTACGTTGGTATTCTGTGAGAGCGTGGTCCTTCCCCGGTCGAGCCGACCCATTCGTGTTACAACTATACTACTAATATAGCTGCAGCATGGCTATAACATATTCACTCCTGTCCTATATCGGTCGGAGACCCGACGCCGCTTGCAGATATTCGCAGTCCCGTCTATGAGTATTAAGAAAAGGAGGTGAAGAGCTTTTTGTGTTGAGATGTCAACAAATGATCGGGCTTTGTACCGCACAGAAGTGTTTGTATGATTAAAAAATGGCACAGGAAAACAATAAAAAGTGATGCGTGGGTAATAATTTTTATTAAATTTTAATAATAAAAGAAATATTTTTTTAAGCAAAGTTACCGAATATGAATTGAACGATTCAGTCTTCTCTCTCTTTTTAAGGTACACATTTTATATAGTTGATAATGGTTCAAAATACAGCAAGTAAACCTAAAATTGATTAATGCTTAGTTTGACTAAGTTTTTTAGTGGTAGCGTAAGTGAATCTACCACTCCATATTTTCCTGTGGGTGTCGTAAGAGATGACAAAGGGAAACGAAACAGGAGATGGGCAGCAGTGTCTTTCTTATAACAACCCAAAATAATAAAAAGCTGCACTTGCCCACTCGCCTGCCAAGCGAGGCAACTATGGCAAATTCCCCAGAGGCAGTATGGGGTAGGCAAATGTTCAGCAGTGGACATGTTAAAGGCTGTTATGATAAACGGATGACTAAGGTTTACTAAATATATTATTCATAAACGCTTTAAAATCTTCAGGAAAATGTCTCAATCATACTATAACTAATTATATTTAGAAAGAAATATATTAAAAGCCAAAACACAATTGCTCAAACGAACACATTATTAATTTTAGTGCCCTCACAATTTAGGACAGGGCTGACTTAATTCGTTCAAATGATTTGTTGTGTG
Source organism: Parnassius orleans (assembly GCA_029286625.1). Classification (NCBI taxonomy): domain Eukaryota; kingdom Metazoa; phylum Arthropoda; class Insecta; order Lepidoptera; family Papilionidae; genus Parnassius; species Parnassius orleans. Next base: position 458,454 of record JAGSMP010000193.1, read on the forward strand.
AACGTCTGATTGGAGAATAAATTAGCTCAATGAGTAAGTGGCGGATAAAATGGACGAAACTGACGACGTACAATATAGCAGTTGGTCCAAATATACAAATCAAGTGCAGACGTTACAATTCAATTAAAACAATTAACACGAGTTTAACTAATTTACATGGTGGAGACACGCTGGAATGTTACGGCTGCAACACGAATGGGTCAGCTCGACCAGGTATAGAACCACGCCCGTTCAGAATACCAGCGTCAAATAGCAGTATATCTACTGTTTCATATAGCGAGTGCCAAGAACCAAGGACCCTTTTTACTGGTGACAAGAAATTCCATCTTGGTTCACAGAGGTACCTTAGGTTACAGCACTAATTATCAGGTGGACTGTGTGCTTGTTTGTAATTTTTTTTATAATAGTAAGCAGATTTTTTTTCTATCATTATATCACTTTCTTTTGTTAACATAAGTTTAAAAACATACATTATTTATTGCGAAATTTATTTACTACCAGACTTTAGTAATATTTTTTGTGATTACTTATATTATTATTGACGTAAGTAACAGATAATCAATTTATGTACGCCTTATAATTTCATCTTACACCTTACGGCAAATGAACGCAGAATATATATGAGGTGGTCGCTTCCAAGCTGTTTCTAAAATAAATTTTGTAAATAGTTTGTAATCATTTATATTGTAAAATTTATTTTTAAAAAAAGTCCCGCTGGGTTTCTTGCTGGTTCTTCCCAGGACAGAGGATGTTTTACGAACCAGTGGTAAAGTAAAAAAATGACTTTCAATAAGAATTACTTGTAATCAATATTGAATAAAAATTATTCTATTCTATTCTATGTTATTATAGAAGTATTCTTACAATCATTTTTATGTCTGATAAAATGATATCTCAGTTTATAAAGAGAAATTTATCTGCGGACTATAAACTTCATCTTTATATAGTAATGATAACGAGCTTCCAAGGTTTCAGACGTCTCGTCGAACCTTTATACTAGGATATATTTGTAGAACGAAGATTAGAGATCGTAATATGATCGCTGTCACCTACAACTTGTGCCAGGCGTTAGTCACTCGTCGTGTGAAGAGCCATGCAATCGCGGCGCTGCCCCGCAGACGGATCGTTTTGACATGCCCAGTTAAAACGAATGATGTGGTAAAGTACAATCGTCGGCATAAGTTTATCTGAAGACATTTGCAGTACGTACTTGTTCATCATTTTTTTACTATTATAAGTCAGTGCTTTACTACCATCCAACCTGGTGGTAAATGGTGATGCAGCTGCAGCAGGCGACAGCGTACTAACTTAGATTAACAAAAGCCTAAGCCCTCACTTTTCCCTTGAAAACACCCACATTATAATGGCATGGAAAGACAGATGCCAGCAAGTAATTACAATCCTTTGCTGTTACGTATTATGGACCACGAAGCAAAGAGTTTGGTTCGAATATGAGGTATGCGCCTACAAAGGGGTGGAGACCAGCCGAGCATCTAGTGATCCGATAAAAGAATGGAAAGGAGGAATTAAGCCACGCAATTCCTGCGCAAACTCACCGAAATGTATCATGTAAAAACTGCTAATTGAAGTTGGACGTACATAGAACACAAATAATTTTTTTATTCTGTTTTATGTATATAATATAAAATAATAAAAATACAAAGCTACTTTAATAACATTGTGACTGTGTAGATACTGTATTTCACTGCTGGCCATATGAGGAAGCTTGGATCGCTCAGCGAGCTATGGAGAGGGCTAACACTGAAATGGAAATGGACCGGCTTATATCGATTAACTGATAACCAATGGGGAAGAAGAGTTCTAGAGTGGCAGTCTAGTACTGGCAAGCGAACTGTAGAGTGGCGCCCCACTAGAAGGAGTGACAACCTGGTAAGACAAGTCGATGTATGCAGCTGACTCGTGATGGTGATGACCAATGATGATGATGTGTAAATATGGTTTGTAGTTCGTAAATGGATTGAAACAGCAGTTGTTTAAATACTGCTTTGTGTTATTGTTATTTTTTGTGTTTTAAATCTATGGAATCAAAAATCAAAAAACAATACTTTAACTTTGCTTACAGAATAACCTCATCAGCCGAACATTGGCCAGACTAATTGGTTACAATTTATTTAAAATAACATAAACAAAAAAACTAAATGCAAAGTAATGTGTTTATTCCAACGACTGTACTTCGTCGAATCAATTGAGACTAAACAAAGGATAATGTGCGGTCTGTGGTGACTTCATTTCACTGTTCTTAGATAATTCGACTCGCAAAATCCCATATAAACAAATGTGTCGGCTTGACAGATGTTTGTGCCTGAAGAGTACATTAATCACTACGTTTTAGCTTCTACGAAATAAGAGGACGATCAATACATGTAAACAATTACTTTACGTCTAAAAATAGTGATATGTACAAGTTAAGATATTTACCAAAATAAAGATAACTGTAATTTTATAATACTGAAAATCCTGTAGACGTATCACTGCTGGACACAGGTCTGCTTTTGTATCTGATTGTATTTTAGAGCCAGAAACAAAAGAGTTCACCACGCTGTCCCAGTGCGTATTACCAGACTTAATTTTTTTTATAAAGGATAAGGGTGACAAACGAGCACACAGTCCACCTGATGGTAAGTGGTTGCTGTGGCTCATAGACATCTACATCTATCCTCGATTACGAATCAAAATGCAGATGCTTTGTCACCCGTGAGGACTAAGATCGAATGCCTCGTTTCCAGTAAAAAGGGTCTCCGGTTCTCTACACAGCAGCGTTAAGCTGCTATGTTAAGCTGGTATTCTGTGAGAGCGTGGTCCTTACCCGGTCGAGCCGACCCATTCGTGCTACAACTATACCAGTAATATAGCTGCAGCATGGCTCTACAGTGTACATCTTCGAAACATTGATAATATCTCAAGCATGCACGAATTTTACCACGTTTTTATTGTTTGTCTGTCGTTCCGGGTGAAATTTAGTAATTGATTTTAAACTAACTTCATAATTTAAAAAAAAAGTTTTAATTTTTTTTACTTGTATACTTTACCGACGAGTGTGGTACATGTCTGTAATTAAAATTAAAAATGTCAGTGATACCAGCGATCGAATCGATCGATAGTTTTTTTTAAAGCGTTACACCCTCACAAGGATTTTCTTCTATTTCAAACCGACAAACATCCACCGGAACAATTATTTGTAGCGTAATACATTGCTAAGCAATTGCGCCACGGAGCCGCCAAATTTATTACAACTTTCTTAAATTTTACTAAACAACTAAATTATACACAAAGTTAGCTTTAACTTCGAGGATCGTTTACAACGTCTATTGTGTATCACATGAGTATTGTAGCAGATACAACAAAAATAAAGAGTAGACGCCGGCGCCGTAGACGGTGACGAAATCGCCCCTCAACCTAACGACCCGATCGTCTCAAATCATTGAGCTGTAGGGAGCCGTGCGCATACACATGAGCTACGTATTTCCCTTTCCCATTTTATAAATATAAATACTTCATACCCACATACACACTTTCTAAGCAACAAACGTGATGTTTTTTTTATAGAATAGTTAACAAACGATTACACAGTCCACCTGAAAGTAAGTGGATGCTGTGGCCTATAGACATATTCCGTAAAACAATTGAGATTAGGCATTTCATCTTACTCCTCAGGGGTGACAACGGATCTGCGTTTTGATTCTTAATGAAGTATATACATAGATGTCTATAGGCCACAGCATCCACTTACCATCAGGTGGACTGGGTGCTTGTATAAAAAAAACGACACAAACACATACATAGAACGTCAAGTACAGAACCCTTTCTTTAAATAGTCGTAATCGGTTAAAAATATAGGTTGAAAGTGACAACCCTTGGTTGTAGCAAAACATGGCAAAGTAACCGTCACATCGTGGCATTACTAGTATGGTAACTTTGCCAAGTTAGTTTTATAGATAAATGTTAACACCAACATGTTAAAAACGATAATATATTACATTTGATAACCATTAATATTATGTTACTACAAAGATATATATGGTACCTACATTCAGTATTTCAAACAAAATCCACAAAAGTTCTGGAGTACTGAACAAAGAGGTTATTTCGCCGGCACAATTCCGCGTTAAAATGCCAAAATTAACTCTCATGTTGCCATATCGAAAGCAATGCTTCGTTGCAATGTCAATTAGTTATTGTATTTTCATCCAAAAATGGCATATCTCGAAAAACGTTACGTTTTCCGTGTTAATCGTAATTTTGTACCAGTACACCCCTGACGGCAAAGTTAAAGTTGCCAGACTTGACTGTACGTAAAGTAATTGTCTTAAATTGTCATAATTGCAAATAACAAGTTTCACTGATCGTCGCCAAGGGGCGTTTCATGTCTACTCCAACTGTTGTCATTGCATCTGTGGAAATAAATAGTACATCCAACCATGGACTACCACAGGCTGATAATCATGATAATTACATATAGAACCTTTTTTCTCATCGATGTTTGAGCTTTACGGTCGGCCCATTGCCACTTCAGCTTACTGATCCGTTGGACTACATCGATTACTCTGGTTCCACTGCGGATATGCTTATTAAAATAACAAACAGATAATGCATTGATAAGTAAATATTTAAGCAGAAAATAATCCAAATAACCCTTTAATACAAAGAAACGAAATCCAATTCAGCTATAAGCTGTTGTCGTTGCATCTCAAACTGGATTATTTCGCGGTCATTGCAACTGTGACTCAGATACATCGCATAACTGCTCCGTATCACCATACGAAGATCTTGTATCCCCACGAACTTAATGAAGTCCTAAATGCATAACCAAATGTATTAAAGGTCGGACGTGGGCCATTCGGACGTCCAAACGTTCTTAAAGCTTATAATACAAGTTGACAATATATACAACAATTCCGAGAAGGCGATGGGGAATCATGTTAGTGGCAAAATGCGCAAAAATATAGTATGACGCTTTATCTTAAACGTTTAACCCGATTTTGACTTGAACGGCCTTATGTTTAAGTATGTTTTCCCGTACACTATTTGGGTTGATACGTTTGTTGTCTTGGCTAATTACACTCGACTCTTACATCGCGGACGGTAACAAATGTAGGTATTGGAAATTAATAAATGTGAATTATTTTATCATGGTAAAGACATTAAAATCAAATTGCTTAAAGAAAAAGTTGATTAAACTTTAATGAGATATAGATTCTGTCAAAATGAAAAATATGTTTATTTTGTCACAAGGAAAATTTTGTTGTCAAATTTATTCCTTATTTTTATAATCTACTACCCCGTTGTAGATTTATAGAAGGTTCCAGAGAAGAAACGGCAAAAAATGTTTTCTAGCTATTTTCCACTTTCATAATTGGTTTTCAGCCTTTAAACGATATAATATTTTAGGTGGGGGTTTTTATTTTAATTTAAAATTTAAATATTATTCAGGATATAAAAATTCAAAATTAAAATTAAAATATTAGCTTGTAAGATTATTGTAGACCCGAGCAGAGCAACCCACACAAGTGAGCCTTCTGTGAATTAACATTTTATTTTTAGAGTTGCTTTATATTTTTGCTATCAAATCTCTATATTATAAAAATCAGTTGCTGTCCGTTAGTCTCGCTAAATTCGAAAATGGCTCAACTGGTTTTGATAATTTTTTGTGTGTATTTGGGTGGTGAGACCGAGATCCAGAAATCACTCATGCGAAGTCGGGGTGGATCGCTAGTTGTTTAATTAAAAAGGGTGATAAGACGGCTGGTTCTTCTCTCGCTCAAAGGCTAAGTATATTCATTCTGCTAGGAATTGCATCCAACATTCTTGGCGCTATACCGCGGAGAGTAGGACTGTATGATAATTTAAATTTTTAGTTTTAGTGTACTATGGTAATAAATATTGTATATATTTGAATGTTAACTAAATTAATGATCCTTAAAAAAATGTAAAATAATAGACTATGCGTCGCATATAGCTGGGCCAGGCCTTCGCTTTTCACAACGATGTTTTTTTTTCACAGACGATCGTCGTAAATCACATCTAAATAACGATTATCAATTTCAGTGGCGGCAGTGGGGATTAAACGCGGGTTGCTCGCATACTCGCATACTAACTGTGTTACGGCTGTTTATAACTTGTTACTTATAAATTTAAATGATAGGTAATTATGTTTTACACGTCGATTGTTACACTGTCACAGGTAGTATAGTCTCATACAGAATTCATTAAGTCTTAAGGCCGGTTAACATTATCTTACTTTAGAGAAGCCATTAGTAGAAACGTGTGTTGTGGCTTTAAGTGATTAGTACTACTCGTTTTAGTAGGTATCTACGTACGACTGTAATTGTAATTAAACAAAAAATTTATAGAATCGTTTTTTATGTTTTGAGTGACATAGAAGCACTCGCATTCGAGTGCTATTAATGTACTATTAATGTACTATTATTGTACTGATAATGTAAGACGGCCATAACGTCAAGCAGATAGTTGCAAAATTTTACGATCAATGTAATCATTAATGTACTTACTAATATTAAGACAGCTGATGTTTGCGTTTTGAAGTTGGCCAAGGAGGACGAGTCAACTCGATTTATAGATTATTGTTATAGCGTTAGTGTTTATTTAATGTCAGTTTAGCGTTTACAAATTTGGCTGTGGCTGAGTGTACCATTAGATTTATATTTATTTTTGGGATTTAACATCAATTTAATGAAAACCAAGAATACTAAGGTTGTCACCACTCCCTGAATTAAACCGTTTTATCTAGAATTCGGGACAAATTTGAATGTAATCTATAATATAATGTATATAATATAATGTGTATGTAATCTATAATATTTATATATATAATAATTATTTTTGAGTAATTTTTAAAAAATAAAATGAAATATCTTCACTGATTGCTTTCAAATTTACATAAGATACAACGTTGCCTTTACATAAGCATGTCTTCTTATATTTTTTCTGAACAAGAGCAAAATCTGTTTTTTTTTCTAAAAACTTTCCTCCTTTTTCATTTAATCAGACTGAGCCACAGGAACGCGTGTTCGGTTACAGCTAGTTAATAAAATGAAAATTAATAATTTAGTAACATTTTAACATTAACTATAAATGAGTAATTTCAATATTACTTTTCATTTAATATTTAGATTTCTATTTATTATGTATTATCATATTTTTTTAAGAATACATTTATAAAATATATTTTGTATGTGTTTAAAAGCTTAAAATATACAAGTTATATATGGCAAATATTGATCAGTGATCTTTAAAAATGCTGACGATTGAAATTGTTGTGATTATTATCTATGATATCACTTTTAGAGTCATGTATCTGTACTATAATTCTAGTCATAATACGCTTTAAATAGTCTAGTAGGGGCAATAGGCGCAATTTGACGATATCATATCTCAAAGCCAGTATGAGTAAACAATGACAGATAAGAGAGAAATGGAGTGATGAACCTTTAAACTAATCTTTATCACTAACTCTCACGTTGTATCTTTATTTCATAATGTTACAGTTTAACAGTTGCTAATGTTTGCGGTGTTAATTGCAACAAATAAAGAAAGCTGTATGATGATGTATGAAAATTGTTTCAGTTGTTATGTTGGCGTAAACTATGTGGAGGTGGTACCATCTTTTTACATATTTCTGTCGCCAAACAGCAGTGTGTGCGCTGTTATGTTCCTGTCTGAAGGATAGAAATACTAGAGATGCCGCGAATAGGTGTTACAGCGAATAGTCGAATACCGATTAATCGCCATTCCCTATAGCGAACTATCGAATAACTCGCCATTATTATTTGACGTAAAAAAGGAATATAAAAAATAATTTACTTGTTATCAAACAATAATATCACGCTTGTAGTAGTCTTGAATTTACCAATCATTTATTTGTTACTCTAATTTAAAAATTTTGTAAGGTGATGAGAAAATAAAACAATGAAGTTAAAGAAATCAATCTCATATTATACTGATTTTACATTTTTATTTTGGCTGGCAACCCTTTTCTTTTACCTATTTAATTAAAGTTTATTTCCAAGCCTATAATTTTTTTGTTTATTAAAAGTTTATTTTAGACAACTATTCGCTGAATGTAGAATAATACTAGCTATTATTCGGTATTTATTCGGTATTCGACGAATAACAAAAAAATGTCAAGTAATGCCGAATACCGAATAATAGCGAGTATTCGCGGCATCTCCAATAAATACCAATCATCGTTCTTATAGGCGAAAACACGTTAATTAAATTGTATACAGGTGTCCATGGGCTGCAGTAGCCACTTACCATCAGGTAGACTGTAAGTTCATTTGTCACTTTAATTTTATAAACAGAAATAAAAACAAATATGAAAATAAAGAATAAGGATATTTCTGACCCCGAGATCTCATAATACTATAACGAAGATAATGTTGATTTTAATATTATAAATTTCACTTTTATTACACGAAATAACTTATGTTAGGATTTGTTTAAAGTGAAGGAATGAAACTTTAGATATTATACTTATAATGTCATAATGATTATCAGTTTTTTAAGCAATTAAAATATTGAAATGTCACAGTTTCATCTACCTACTAGCTATGTATAGGATCCATTGTAATGTGGGCGCAACCCTGCAACTCATCAAAGTTTCATCGTAATCGTATGAATGGAATAGGACGCATACGGGACAAACAAAGAGACATTCATTTTTATGTATATAGATTCAATATTAATCTAACATAATATTTGAATAGATTTCACTACCACTATGACTACCGCCCACCACAAGTCCACTGCTGAACTTAGGCCTCCCGCTTAGGTTGCCACAAGGTACGGTCTCGAGCCACCTGCATTCATCGACTGCCTGTGTAGGTCGTCACTCAATCTAGTGGGGGTTGTTGTCATTTGCTTGTTGCTTGGAAATATGAGGCTGCAACTACATAACCTTTCTACCCCACTTTTTGTCGATTTTTGGACTTGTATAGCTGGCCTTGCCACTGATCCGCTAAGCTATGTCAATTATCTATTCTTCTGTGGATATCCACGTTACGGATTTTATCCCGCAGAGAAATACTTTTCCATCGCACGCCGAGTTACTTTGAGCTCCCTCATTTCGGTTCCGTAAGCCTTCACTGGCAACACGCACTGGTTTTATTCTTTCGTCTTAAGTTGGTGAGAAATATGGAACAAAATTTAATAGATTTAATAGTTTACTTTTGTTTCACTTTTCATATTTTTTAAATTCGATAACGGAACGAATTATGTTTTTTTTTTGACCTAATTAACTACTTATATCTATTGATAATATTTCAACTAGTTGCAAAGACATAGATCGTTAACCTTACATTATCTAATTTGATATAACTCTTGCGTGGTGAGGTTTTTAGCGTGGCGTAAACGTCATATCAAACTCTGTACTATTTACTCAGGGAGCAAGGCCTTCGTGACTTCACCGGATTTAATCGCGCCGCTAAAAACTACTTACGTAAGTGTCAAATTGCCGTAAAAATGATATATTGACGATTTGTGTAAATTTTTTTATAAACGTGTTGTAGCCGAGCGGTGGCGTCAGCGTTCTCGAGTAGGTTTCGAATTTACGAGTAGCATTTCAAGCAGATTTTAGCGCGGGTAAATTTTGAGGCCGATTTTATAACCGTTAATTATATATACAGGTAAAGATAAATTACAAATGAAAGGGGGCTCCCCTCCTAGAAACGTGTTTTTTACCCACATAGTATTAAATCTTGTACGATGGCACGGAACCCTTCATGCGCGAGTCCGACTCGCACTTGGCCGGTTTTATCAATACATTTACTACACGACCGCATTCGATTGTGAGGTAGATCGTCACCAAACGTTGAAGAGTTTGAATCTTTTAAATAATGTAACCAGAAGGTATGCTTCTTGAAAGGGTCACGGCGAACTTGTCGAGTTGCCCAACGTGATCTAACCTACGAGATTCAACTAAACACAGATTAATAAATGTAACAAAAATAAACTTAAGTTAACTAGATGGTAGGGCTCTTTTTTTGCTTAAGTGTCCGTCTGGGTCCTATTTTACCGCTAAATACTTACACTACTGTGTTCCAGTCTGAAGCGTATAGAGAGTCAGTACAGTTACAGGCTGTGAGTCATTCCATCTTAGTCCTCAGAGATGGTAACGCATCTGTAGCCTTGTTTTGAAGTTAGCTGCAGGTAACCATGAACTGCAGTAGCCACTTACCATCAAATGGACTGTAAGGTCGTTTGTAACATCATTTTTATTACAAAAAAAAACGGACAAGCCTTTGACCTAAGCGGAAAAATATAAATATTCCAATAATGACGAACCTAAACCCTTCTTCATACTGGTGAAAGGCACAGTATTATCAATGCAAAATCATTCATCGATCCGTCTGCCAAGCGTGGTGAGACATCGCTTTTTTTTCTCGAGAATTTCAATAGGTAGATATAGGTAAGAGAGTATTACGTAATAACCTACCCAGTCTAACTCCTAGGCAATTTGTGCAGATAAAGTTAACAATTAAACAAAAATAGCCTTTACATCCTAACAAGTGAGGCAGACTGACCATTATATTGTCATATGAAAATGTATTTTACAGAAGAGGTGCACACAGGTATGTGGCTCAACTGATGGTATGTATTAAAATACAAAATTCCTCAACGTGTTCTAACAAATAGCGCTTCCAAAAATACCGAATCAAATAAATCAAAAGCAAAAACCTCAAAATATGAATGCGACGGTATTTGGTCGGAATGCCGTTTGATGTATGATTAATAATCGATTAAATAGATTGAAAAGGCATATAAAGTAGAGTAGGAATTAAAAATATGCATTGTTACATTTTCCAGTTCGTTTATAATTGATGATAAATGTAGATGTCTATGGGCCACAGCATCTACTTACCACCAGGTAGACTGTGTGCTCGTTTGTCACCTTTATTCTATAAAAAAAAACAATTTGCTTCGTTTTTTCATTCGGACAGCAAAGGAGTGGAATTATTTGGCAGCATCTGTCTTTACAGCGGATTACAATGTATTTGTCTTAAAGCCTTTAAGACAAACACATTGTAATCGGTTAGAGTGAATAGGCTTTTGTAATGCTTAATGAGTGCGCTATAATATCTTCGGCTACGGCTGTTTGTATGATTAAAAAATTATCTTAACTTTTATGACACACTAGCTGTTCCCCGCGACTTCGCCCGCGTGGAATTTGTTACGATTATATTTTATGGGTTTTAATTTTTTTGCGCTGAACCCTAATTCTTTTACTAAAATAAAAATTGCCTAAGTTACTCCTTATAACATCAGCTATCTGACAGTGAAAATCCCGTCAAAATTGGATCGGTGATCGATGTCTTTAACACTAAAACTAGACTAAGTCTGTGGCGAGGTTAGACCTTTAAAAACTAAAAACCTGTAAAAAACTGAAAGCAAGCGATCAAAGCTTAATCGTAAATCGAAATGAACAAAAAATGGTATGAAGTGGACGCGTGTTGTGTAAACGTGCAAGCAACAAGTGTCATGTGGAAGTTAACTGGCCTTTCATTACCTAGACTGCATCATTCTGATTAGGTAACACTGATAGCGGGATATGGGGCAGACCTTATCGCAGCTTTATCGCAGACGTCGCATAGTATACGTGGTTTTACTTTCGCTAGATGTCAAAGAGGTTAGGCTAGAATTGCATGCGCATATGCACACGCACACATGCATTTGTGCGCGCATACACATGTAGGCGCTCGTATGTATACCGTTACAGCCTATTAAAATCCACTGCTGAACATAAGCCTCCCCCATATATTGTCTAATAGGGGGATATTTGCCATAGTTGCCTCGCTTGGCAAGAGGGTTGGCAACCACAGTTTTTTATTTTTAGTTGTTATTAGGAAGAAGCTGCTGCCCATCTCCTGGTTTGTTTCCTCTCACCTCTTACGACACCCACGGATCGATATGGGGTAGTGAATATTCTTACACTGTCACTACACGGTTAACAACACCACTACACGGTATTTATGTGATAAAATAAAAAAATTGGAAGGAAATGTCTAAGATTAGAAGTTATGACCAAAATTACTAAGAACAAAACAACTTATTACGTACAATCATATATCAAAAATAAAACATAATTTAATTTAAAAACACATTATACGACAAACAAATATAAAATTGTTATTTTAATTGCCTATTTCTTTCTAGATTTCTAGATTAACAAAAGATAAAACTCATAACGGGGGTGTAGTGGCGGCGTATAAGAATCTTCTTCCTCTACTTCTAAATCCACTTCTTACCGAATATGTATCGTAGTAAGATGTGACAGAAGGAAATAAAACAGGGGATGGGCAAGACCATCTTACCTGTAACAACTCAAAATGATAGATTTTTAGCGTCGGTTGCCAAATGCGCATTCCACTATGGTAAATACCTCCTGAACGAGGCAATTTTCCCGGACCGATACGACTTAGGGACCTTCAAGAAAAGAGCCTACTCTTTTTTAAAAGGCCGGCAACGCATCTGCAATTCCCGTGGTGTTACAGTTGTTCATGGGCGGCTGTAGTCACTTAACAACAGGTGAAACGCATACTAGTTTGCCCCCTCTCATATAAAAAAAATCTACGAAGTCTATTTCATGCCATTTCAAAGCTTACTAATGAACATACGAGTATGTTCATTAGTAAGCTTTAAAATGGCATGAAAATGAAATTAAGTATGTACCTATATAGTAAAATAATAATTTATATCTATTGTCAATCCATTTTTTGGAAATATTATTATTATAGTGAACTTTTAGTAGGTATACCTTTTTGTGTGGCCATTCGGACCAGCAATCCCGCAATGCTGCAGCCAAATGCTGAGCCACAGATAAGAAAATAATTGCATAATAAATTTATTCACCTCGATATCATAAACCCATATCTATTCTAAGACCAAGCAATTAATGAAAGCATTATGGAGGAATTAAAAAATTAAATTCTCGTTTATGCCGTAACTATCCTTTATTTTTAAAAAACAAATATGTCGGCACTGAAAGCGCGGGAGTTACTAGGCAGTTCCAACAAGCGGCTTTGTTCTTGTCACTTGCCGCACACACATATTAAATGCAACGCGGGTAGTATATGAACATTAAACAAAATCCTATCCTTTGTAATTTATTTTTTAAATATTGGTGTTAACATACACTTCGATATATATTGTACTAACTTACACGTTACCCTATAATTCTTACCTCCTGTTGATCTCTAACATACATAACATACAACGTGGTAGAGCCATGCTTCAGCTATATTATGGTTGCACCACGAATGGGTCGGCTCGACCGGGGTAGGACCACGCTCTCACAGAATACCAGCCTAAGCCTGTCTAAGCCTGCTGTGTTTCGCATGGTGCGTGTTTAGAACCGGAGACCCTTTTTACTGGAAACGACGCATTCCATCTCAGTTCTCAGGGGTGGCAACGCATCGGCATTTTGATTCTTAATCGAGGATAGATTTATGGGCCACAGCATCCACTTACCATCAGGTGGACTGTGTGCTCGTTTGTCACCCTTATTCTATAAAAAAAAATACAACACCTGTAGAAGTCCACTGCTGGACATAGGTCTCTTCCATTGAAATGAAGATCAGCCTTAATGGTCACGTTTGTAGGCGTGAGGCAGGGTACTAGATATTGCATAGCTTAGCCGCTGTTGCCTGTCGATATTCTACGTTGGTATTTTACATTTGGCGTAAATGTCAAGAGAGCAGAAAGTAGAAATACCGGCATCTGTCGAAAGCCCTAAGATTTTTCTGGCATTCCTCATAGTTGCCTCTTACGACACCCACGCGACGAAACGGGGTGATGAATCTTTACCATAGTACAAAACTAAAAGAAAAATATATTTCGCAGGCTATTTAGCTGAAAAAATTTCATTGATCTAATTTTATCAGCAACTTGCAAGTTGATTTCATATATCAACTCCTTATAAAGGTTTCTCCAGACTCATTCAATTTATAACACATTTTATGTACATTCTATGAATTGATATAATAAGCAGAAAATAAATTTGTTCCATTTCATTATTTCATGAAACGTCGAGGTCGACATACACTAACATAATATAGGTTATTTATTGTGGTTACTAAATAAATTAATATTATTTTGTATATTCTTGTAAAATATAACGGGCAGTGGCGGTGTAAAAATATCCACCACCACGTGATATGTATTTTGCCATAGTTGCCACGCATATCATGCGTGGCAACTATGGCAAAATCCTCCTAGGTGGCACTCTATGGGGTCCACCAATGGACTTTTATACGCTGTAATGGATGGAGGATATTCTTGTAGTATTCTCGTCTGGCTTGGTATAATTTAAATATATATATTTAATGATTGTAAATTAAAAAAATATTATCATAAAAAAATAGATGCAAGACGTAAAGATTTGACGCTTTTGATCATGTATGACAAAACGTCTGCCGAGGCAGAATGAAATGGGGTAATTTTTAAACCTAGGAAAATTACAAGAGGCAGTGCAGTGTCTAAGGATTTTTGCGGCAGTAGGTTTGAATCCCGCAAGCAACGACTATTTGTGTTTGGTCAAATGCAATTTATGTATGTTAAAGGCCTCCATAATACAATATCAAATCCTAGTTAATTTCTCATTTCATTTTAATTAACTACAATCCATCACAAGTCTACTACTGAACAAAGGCTTCCACCATAGATTGCCACGTGCATCTATCGACTACCTGGGGCAACTTATTCAAATTAATATTATTTAACACAAACAATTAATAATTTTCTCAAAAAATCCTATACTGCAACTACGCAGAGATTAATGAAATGAAATGAAATATATTTATTTCATACTTTACGTAAGAAAATATATTTCTTACAGCGTTCATCATCATTATTATCATCATTACAGCCCTTCACAAGCCCACTGCTGAACATAGGTCTCCCCAAGGAATGCCACAAATCACGGTCCTGAGACCCCTTCATCCATTGACTTCCTGCATCTAGTACTGTTTCGAAATGAGGTTCCTCTGAGCCAAGAAGAAACAGCGAAAGAAACTCCACTTATATTCTCTTTTTATGTTTTTACATAGCATAGTATATACAGAACGGAAAACGACAAAAGACGCATCGGTGACTGAAGTATGTTCTATGATGACTCAAAAAAAGACGTTTAAAATTTTGGAGCTTATTATTGCATAGCAAGCCCCGAGTAGACCAGCCCCCAAAAGCAGCACCTGTGCACAATTATGACGCATGTAGTAGCCATGTATTTCTCATAGAATAGGAGTGACAAACGAGCACACACTCCACCTGATGGTAAGTGGATACTGTGGCCCATAGACATCTAAATTTATCCTAGATTAAAAATCAAAATGCAGATGCGTTGCCACCCCTGAAGATTAAAATAGAATTCCTCGTTTCCAGTTAAAAGATCCGCTTCTCTATACTCACCGTACGAAACACAGCAGCATTAAGTTGCTATTTTACGCTAATATTCTGTGATAATATACTTCCCCGGTCGAGCCGAACAACTCGTGCTGCAACCATAATATAGCTGCAGCATGGCTCGACGTATCAAACCTATATAATCCAATCGCAACCATTAACCCGCAAAATGTGTGTATTTTTTCTAATTAAAGCATTCACACTCATATCGGGTGTCAAAAGCGAAACGTCTTATCGGCCGTTATTGTGCAAACCGTCCAAGGGTTAGGCCACATCGATAACCATACAGATAAATTGGCTACAAAATTTCAAAAGAAAAATACACATTCGTTTAATTATCTCGACGATTGTAACTAATAATATAAGATTGACACAAAACGTTAGTGTTCCGATAACACTGAGGATAACCTCGCCGCAATCACACGGGACGCCTTAAAAATAGTATGCTTAACGCCAAATTTATCGTAATTTTTATATAATTTAACTACCACTGATATGAATCCCACTTTAATCCCCAAAAATATATTTTCCTGTTAAAGTATTAATGATATAGTTAATATTATAGTTTAGCACGATTGGATCGGCTCGTTGTGGAAGGACCTCGCTCTCACTTCTGTGAGAGCGAGGTCCTTCCACACCAGCGTAAAATAGCAGCTGCTACTGTGGTTTGTGCGCCGAGTGCAGAGAACCGGAGACCCTTTTGGCTGGAAACGAGGCATTCCATCTTAGTCCTCTGGGCTGACAGCGCATCTCCATTTTAATTCTTAATCGATAATAGATGTAGATATCCATGGGACTGTTTCCCTTATCATCAGGTGAACTGTGTGCTCGTTTGTCACCTTTATTCTATGAAATAAAACTTTAGATATGTATTTTGTATATATATGTGCGTTTAACCCTTTATGCGAATAGAAATTACGTTTTCATGATTTTACTAAAACAATATAATGAATGGCTAGAGAATATCTCTAGCCTCCGCATATTAAAGCCCAATTTACATTGCGGCGAAACGGAAGCGTTTAATTTCATATCGTCGCGCGGGAATGCGCGCGAATTCTCGAGAATGCTCCAGCATTCCCGCGACTAAGCCTTGAGGCTATAGAGGACGTACAGTTATTAAGTCTAGATCTTTTATTTGACATGAATGGTTGATTGGATATTATTTTCAAATTGTTTATTTGTGAGGCAGAAGAAGAAAATGATGAGAAAAGGAAAAATATCAGAAAAAGTAAAGGAAATATGCAGGTTCATGTTTTATTGAAGAAACGAAAACGTCACCCTTCGCGTCACTTCCCGCGGATTCCACAGGCTGCGCCGACAGTACCTACGGGAATTCTCGAGAATGCTCCAGCATTCCGCGACTAAGCCTTGAGGCTATAGAGGACGTACAGTTATTAAGTCTAGATCTTTTATTTGACATGAATGGTTGATTGGATATTATTTTCAAATTGTTTATTTGTGAGGCAGAAGAAGAAAATGATGAGAAAAGGAAAAATATCAGAAAAAGTAAAGGAAATATGCAGGTTCATGTTTTATTGAAGAAACGAAAACGTCACCCTTCGCGTCACTTCCCGCGGATTCCACAGGCTGCGCCGACAGTACCTACGGGAATTCTCGAGAATTCCCCGGAAGACGATGCGACTTCTTTTTTGGCTCATAACTAGTTTACACGTTACACAAATAACATAAAACTCATTTTACTACGTACAATTTCGTTACACAAGCTCGTTTCCATTCCGTTCCGCGGCAATGTAAATTAAGCCTAAACCTACTCGAAATAAAACATATCAGCATTAAGGCCAGAGTACACCAAATGCGTTTATTTGACGCCTGTATTGTAATATATAAAACTCTATGGAAGACATCACACAAACATTCCTTATGTAGTATGTGTAAACGCAGTTTGTTTCATGTCTTCTACCGCAATGCAATCAGTGAAACAAAATCTTCCACTCACCAGATGTCGCTATTTGGGACTGAGGTGAATTTTATTGTTACCTATTGTCGTTTAATTGAGAACTTAGTTTTAAATAAATGTTTATCAATTTCTAGAGTGTTATATTAATTCACAAAACTTTGTCTCAGTGGTTTGCTCCTTAATTTTTTTGGGAATTTTTAACTCTGTTTTTAATATTTCTAATTTTCGAAATATCCGTAGTTTGATTTATCCATTTCTAATCTAATTACTATAGAGTATGACTAATATTACAGAAAGAAATATTAACCTTTACATTTTTCTAACAAATTTACTTCCCTGCTATGCAATCTGTCAAATTATTACCTCATTCGAAAGTTGCGCCGCCCTGGTGGAAGAAAAAGTCGTGGACGCTCTCATTGGTATCGCATCGTTCACGTTCCGCTTATAACGTTCTGGGCACCGGCCCTTAATGTCTGGACTTCATGCGTTTAACATAACTATAGTAAATCGAATGCACAACAAAAGATATCACTACGCATTACAATAGTAGGTTAATGAAGAAATAATATTTTTATCGCCTGTGACCTTTGCTGATAGAGGAAAAGTGTTTTTAGCATCGGGAAGTGACATACTGAGGAGCGCAGTTACATCGTAAGTAAACACATTGTTTTACATGATTCCATTACGAGTATTTATACGAAATCGATCATTTTCATACTGATACCTGAATCGAAGAATTGCTGACGTATTCCGTTGCCCTGGATTTAATTTTTGCATTAATCAGCAAATAGAGGAATATAATAAACACCACTGTTGATATGTAACCTGATCATAGGAATAGCAGCTATACGGAAAAATATAGTTGGAGACAACGACAAAATGCGAAACATATTTGTGGGCCCTCAGATATACAGGTAACCATATCAGTTGGGCCCACATCTAGGGTGAAACAATTGTAATTTTATTGTTTTTTATATTTTCATTTGAAATTTTATTAAGTTTCAGAGTTTTATAAGGGCTTAAGCAATATATTGGCATAAATTATATACTATACAACATGTAACAAAAACCCTGTGGTTCCCGTTGAGTGCATTATCAGAATCAGTATTCAAACGTATAGAAATAGAAATGTTTACTTCAGAAAACTCGACTATAAAAAAAATTAATTAGATTTAAATAAATTTTTATTTGAAAACTGTATGTAGTTGTATTACCTCTAACTACACGCACATCGGTAAAGCGGGGTCTTTGACAATACTCACCGGCCAATGCAGAAAAATTGTGATTGAAAGTTCATCACAATCGTTTGACAGAAACAAACGATTGTTATGAAACTTTACGATCAGATATTTCGTAAAGTTTTAGCGTTGTCACTAAGGCGTCGGCATACCATTATTACAAGCTATTAAGCAATAGTTTCGCCATGTTGTACCGTAAGACGTGATAGAGGAAAACTAAAGCAGGAGATGAGCAGCACCATCTTCCTGATAGCAACACAAAACAAAACAAGACTGAGGGTGTCAACCCGCCCGCCAAGCGTGGCAACTATGGCAAATAGCCCTAGGTTCAGCAGTAGATTTTGACAGACTGTAATGATGATGAATGATGAAACAATATTTACATCTTTAAAATGTGAGTAAGTGATCTTAGCTATATTTTATCCGGAAAACTTGTAGAGTTTTTCTTCATTTTGATTACTTTAAAATTCTAAATGATGCCACATTAATAAATCCAACCCAAAGCAAACCGGGGCGGTTCGCTAGTTAAAAATATTACAAAAACAGCTATGCCTCTTTCAGTTCATAAATTTTATACGGCGATTTTCAATATATGAACGTTCTTCCCAGACAAGGTCAACAAACTTCGACGGAACCGTCCGACTACAGTTCCCAGGTATATATACATGTAAATTGGATTGCATCCGTTAACCGAAATCCGCAAAGAATCACCGTATGTTCGTTTTGGAATTTTATAACATTCGCAGAACTTAAGAAGTTATACTTCTTAAGCGTAACAAAACAAAAATAACTAATAAAATAAATAAAACACGTGTTGTAGATTCATATATATTTGAATAACTACCTTAAATATAGTTCTAGCGTAGTAGCGTCCTCCTAGTAACGACTAAAAATAAAAATAAACAGGTTTGTTTCCTCTGCCGCCTCTTACGACACCCACAGCACATACAAGCTCTCTCTATTACCAAGTTTAAATATTTTATTTAACAAAAACTGTGTAAAAAGGGTTATTATAATATAAATGAATACATGGTTGATAATAACCCCTGGGAATGAGGTGGTCACTTCCAAGCCGTTTCTAAAATAAATTTTGTAAATAGTTGTACAACCACTCATGAAAAATTTACTTTAAAAAAAAGTCCCGCTGGGTTTCTTGCTGGTTCTTCCCAGGACAGAGGTTTTCTTTTCGAAACAGTAGTAAAGTGAAAAATGCCGTTCAATAATAATTACACATGTCATCTATGTTGAATAAAAAATATTTTATTCTATTCTATTCTATTCTATACACGATGATATGGGGTAGTGATATTACACCGCCACTACACAGTTTACGTATTTTTTATAAAATTAGGAAAATAAAGAATCTACTAGAATGAGGACTAAGATGTAATTCCTCGTTTCCAGTAAAAAGAGTCTCCGGTTCTCTACACTCACCATACGAAACACAGCAGCATTAAGCTGCTATTTTACGCTGGTATTCTGCGAGAGCGTGGTCCTTCCCCGGTCGAGCCGACCCATTCGTGCTACAACTATACTACTAATATAGCTGCAGCATGGCTCTACCACGTATAAATTATATTTACTAATAGTTAATAATATTATGTATTAGTCAATATAAATTGTAGATTATTCTTTAAAACATTGTTACCTGCTTCTAATTTTGGTCTACCAGCTGGTGAGAGAGGTTGTTGCCAAGTGACCGGTGATGTATATCAAAAATAGAATCAAGGCAGTTCGCTTGACTGAGTTTAGTTGAAGTTTGCAACAAACTTACTTAGTTCCGCGGCCGCTATTAATCTATAACTGACCGCAACTCCAAACCATGAGCAGTTCCTCGGACGGGACGGCAACAGTCGGCTTTATTGGTAACATTTGCTTTAGTTTCCTTCACCTTTATTGGAATTCTAATATTGATTATAAATGAGAGCACGTTCGTGTATTCGTTTGGTACCGCTAATGCTTATTATTTAAACGTCGGACCGTGCACTATTTGACAAAAATAAACTATCAGTAATAAAAGAATGAGAGAATGGGAGAGGATTTTATGCATAAAAGTATAATAAATAAATAAAAACCGACGGGTAAAATTAACAAGTGGTAAAATTAAAGATTTTGTACAACCGACTTCAATATAAATAAAATGAGAACATCATCAATGTAGTGAGTAGTCGAAGTCAATTAAATACGCATTAGTAAGGATCAAAAACTACTGGTCACATCTTGATCAAATTTATATAGGACCACATAAAGAGCACCAGCTCTCAAATAAAAGAAGAATCATCAAAATCAGTTCACCTAGAAAAAAGTTCTGAGGAAACACTGAACTGAAACCTACTGCATCTTGATTGTTAACTGAGGATAAATGTATGTAGATGTCTATAGGCTACAGTATCCACTTACCATCAGGTGAGCTGAGTGCTCGTTTGTCAAAGTAAGTCTATTAAAAAATTGGATTAAGAAATTTTTGGACTACAAATAGCAAGCTTAAATTAATACTTAGTTTTATAATACAATATTGTAAGAAACTATTCAACTTCTGATGTTAGAAATTATTCTCAAAAGTATTTAAATGAAAGAACACTAGTCGGTAACAAACCCTGCTTACCATCAGGACCCCAATTACATGATAACACCAAAGTATGCAAACCAACAGCATCACTACCCATCTCAATGTAACACAGGGCAGCCTCTCAGCAACACAACCTTCCTTGCTTATACTAGAAGAATACCCCAAGGGGCAGAGTAACGACAATGAGACTCGTAGAATTACCAATTAATGCTTCTTAGTCGCCTGTGCGATACTTTATACTGCTAAAACAAGTGGGAGATTACCATTCTACCTTCATTTGTTCGCATTTCCTTTAATTTTTTTACCCTCATTCCCAACTATAAGATTATTTATATATATATATATATATATATATATATATATATATATATATATATATATATAAATAAATAATCTTATAGTTTATATAATATTATAAATTATAAGATTATATACATATTGTATTATTTAATATTTAATACATTTTCATTTATTATTTATATACACAGACGGACAAGATAACAGCTCGACCTTAAATTGAGTTTATCAAAAACGAACTTACTGGAAAGGTGTGGTGTGATTTTATTACCAACTGCGGGCCTAAAAGGAGGATAATGTTTTCCCTTGTCTTTGTAGATTCTTATCACCGTTACGATTCAAATCCAGTTATAACATTATAGGTGTTCTAGAAAACTGACTTCTTATTGAAGTCCGTGACTTTAGAGAATTTGCCTTTGTCTACAAAATTTCTTTTTAAAGTTCTATTACTAGATTTCTTGCTATTTTAACTCAATCATGAGTTATAAAATTGGTTGTGAACTTTACAACAGTTAGCTAGACCGTGGCAAAAAAATTTAAGAGTTCATATATATTTTATTTTACATATTATTTATACAAATAAATTTTCACATGATTATTTTCAAATAAGCAATTTCAGATATTTTTCCTCCGACCCAATAGAAAGCCTTACCAAATAAACTGAAAAAAATAGCGCAACGAATTTAAGTCTAAGTTCAAGAACCTATCACACACAAGTAAAAATATTATTGTCGATTTCAGTTATTAGGGGTCGATATTTCCTCGAACCTTTTTTCGAGAAGTTTGGGCACATCGTTGGATCCATAGACAAAGCAGCGCAAGGATGTAAGGGCTCCTTAAGACTTTTTAAACAAATCGCAAGTTCGGTCATGCGTTAAAATAGTCACATATGGTGCTGTAAAATACACTTTTGGACTATTTGGCTAAATATTTAGCTAAAATCAATCTTGTCAGTTTTGAATACAGGCGCAGGGTATTCTACAATACCCACTACCTCGTGTCGTACCGGGGGTATTTTAAGAGGGAAAAAAAATATTAGAAACTGGGCAGCAGCCTCTTCCTGATAACAACTCAATTAAATGGCAAACATTTCCTTTAGTTTCTTATGGTGATCGTTGGACTTTTAATGGGTTGTAAATTATGAATGAGACGACATCAGTGTTCCCAAAACAAGAAAAATCCTCTTACAACCAGGAACCATCTTTCCTTTAAAAGTATTTCACTATAATATTGTAACTTTAGCAGCCAGTCCATGACTACGAGTGTCCGAAACACTGAGTTTGGAACAGTTTGAAACGATGTTAATAATTTAGTCGTCTACGTATCTAGTTGCCGGGAAGCCAAGATAAGGACGATAAATATGCGTTGCGGATTTGACCGGGTCATCGTTTCGGTCGCGACATGGTGACATCTCTTGTAAGCGATTTATAATTTACACAATAAAAATCATTTTTTACAATACATTATGTATTATTAAAAATATTTCAATCATTGTCAAAACGTTTTCTACTTATATCGGAAATTTCGAGTCGATTTCAAATTGTCGGTGAACAATTGAAAACGGGAATGCAAATATTTTCGTTGTATTCATAACAAAAAACGGCCAAATTCGAGTTGGTCCTCGCTATAAGGATTCATATGACCAATTGGCTTTTTTAAACTATATAAAATATGCAAATGTTTGATCAATTAAATATATCATCTTTTACACGTGGTAGAGCCATGCTGCAGCTATATTAGTAGTATAGTTGTAGTACGATTGGGTCGGCTCTACCGGGGAAGGACCACGCTCTCACAGAATACCAGCGTAAAATAGCAGCTTAACACTGCTGTGTTTCGTATGGTCAGTGCAGAGAACCGGAGACCCTTTTTACTGGAAAAGAGGCATTCCATCTTAGTCCTCACGGGTGACAACGCATGTGCATTTTGGTTCTTTATTGAAGATAGATGTAGATGTCTATGGGTCATAGCAACCGCTTACCATCAGGTGGACTGTGTGCTCGTTTGTCACCCTATCCTATAAAAAAAAATTAATTTCCGACCTAGACATCGCAACAACTCGTGAAATAAAAAATCACAAAAAAATATACCTTTATTTTGGTCACTGCTTACAAACTATATTATAAACCGATATTTTCAGTATTTGTTGTTCAAATATAGATGTTACGTAATACAAAGAAATTTCAAATGCCTACCTAGTTTAGTTTATGAGATATAACCCCTTACAAAAACCATCACACCTTTTACGGGCCCGTTTTCAGCCCATAAAAGTCCACTGCTGAAAATAGGCCTCCCCCATAGATTGCCTCATAGAGGGGATATTGCCATAGTTGCCACGCTTGCCAGGCGGGTTGGTAACCGCAGTTTTTTATTATTTTGATTTGTTATCAGGAAGATGCTGCTGCCCATCACCTGTTTCCGTTTCCATGTTAGGTTAAGAAAAAGAAATCGGCTCCTTTTTATGTACAGGTACAAAAATAATCTAATTGAATGTCTATTGATTATTTTTCAGTGTTGCTCGTACCGAGATGTGCTCGAAAAGTGTTTTTTGGATATAACGAGTTTCAGGTCACATATTAGCCTCTTAGTTAATTTTTTAGTTAATTATTCACAAAATACGCCTTCACATTGAGTCCAGGTGCAAAGTGGCATATTGCAGAACCAGCCCTAAAATGATTTTGTTATTAATTTACGAACGTTTTTTTTTAAATTCATTCATTAAAATTCTACTGAAGCCTATTAAAATTCTACTGATGAACATAGGCCTGGTCCGTAGATTGTCTCATCGGGGGGATACTTGCTTGCCACAATGGCCACATTTGGCAAGCAGGTTGTCAATCGTTAGTTTTACTTGTTATTAAAAAGACGCCGCTGCCCATCTCCTTGTTCATTTCTCTCTGTCGCTTTTGACTTAATTGATGACGTAATAGTGGTTTCTTTTCCACCGCCATCTCACGGCGATTTCTAAATATGAATTACTTATTTAAAAAAAAAATCGTCCAGTAAACTTTCATTTGAATACAGTTTCTTTTTTCAAATCCATTTTCAAATGTCTTCCCCCGGTTAAAGAATCCGACCAACGGCGCAGCTTAATGAGTGGAAAACCAAAATAGAATCATTGTGTACTACTCTCATAAACTTCACCGTAACTAAACAGAAACAATTAAGATGTAAATATATTCAAATTTCAATTAATTTACAAGCTTTGCAGAATCAATTGAAATTTTTAAACTTAT
Source organism: Parnassius orleans (assembly GCA_029286625.1). Taxonomy (NCBI): domain Eukaryota; kingdom Metazoa; phylum Arthropoda; class Insecta; order Lepidoptera; family Papilionidae; genus Parnassius; species Parnassius orleans. Next base: position 483,150 of record JAGSMP010000193.1, read on the forward strand.
GATTTCTTTACATTTTTAGGGATCTCCTCATCCAGTCACAGGATTTGTATGGGATAGTCTATGGCTTCCCTTGTTACACTAAAATACGAATTCATATTAAAAGTTATCTTCGGCATGCTGTATCACAATTTTGATATGAAACCTATCAAGATAATTCTTTATATTTTTTCAATGGCCACATAAATGACCTTTTTTTATTTAAATAATCTAAAGAATACAGATAAAATTATCTATTTCGTTTCAATAATTGGGTAACTGGCATCATATTAAAACTTTAAATAAATTTTTAAAACGTTTAATTACAAAATGTTACACTTAGAATTTCTCATGTTTCGTGGAGGTGTTTCAACATAAATTGTCAAAGGACAAATATCCAGACCCGGGACAATTACTTGTGGGCTAAACAAACAAACCGTATAATGACGGTGTAAGAATATCCACTGCTCCATATCGTCCCGAGGGCGCTGTAAGAGGCGACAGAGGGTAACAAATCAAGAGACGGGCAGCAGCGTCTTATTAATAACAATAAAAAATAAAAAACTGCGATTGCTAACACGCCTGCCAAGCGTGGCAACTATCTCAAAAACCCTCCTATGCAATTTTGGGGGAGGGCTATGTTCAGCAGTGGACTTTTGAAAGGCTGCTACGCTAATGGTAAACAAACACTTTTCCAGTGCGAGATTAAATTACTACTGTATTATATTATATACATAGATTAAATTATAAAATTTTAAGTTGCTACTTCCAGAAGTCTCAAAACATTTTATGGTCTGTATTCTTCTTAGCAGACTTTAATAAAGGAAAAGGTTTGAAAATTTAAATAACTGTATAGAACGTGCGTGTGCCTGCTGTACTACCCTATGTCAGAGGAGTCACAGACAAAGTTGGCTACATCTTGAAGTTAGCTTCCATTAAAACATACTTCAAGCCGCCGAAGAAGATTAGTCAATTTTACCATCCGTCAAGTGTCATATCCCCCTACAAGATGCAGGAGTGTACAAGCTGGATTGTGAATATGGTCTCTCTTACATAGGACAAACAAAAAGATCTATAAAAACCCGCGTAAAAGAACATATAGCTGACTTGAAGCACCGTCGTTCCGGGAAGTCTGCAGTCTATGAACATGTTCAAGATCGTCCCCGCCATTACATTAGATTTGATAGACCACAAATCCTTGCAAAAGAACACCGATTCCTACCAAGAATGATTCGCGTATTTGATTGAAATTAAAAAACATCCTAATTTCAATAGAGAGGGAGGCCAGGTACTACCGCCTGAAGATGGATGGGTGCTGCCATCTGCTTGGGATCCTATAATTAATAAAATTAAATCCAAACCCAAGTATACCACTGTAAGACTTCAAGACGAGCTTGTAGTGATGAGCTTACAGTAGCTCATTCTGCGTAGATCGGACCAAAAGTTAATATTCAAAAACTGAAAGTAGCCGGGCTAACTATGACATCGGGACGTCAAACACCTCAGTCCCCCCCGTGACCATGGGTGCTGTAAAGCACCCGAAACGTCGGGAATTAAAAAGTTAATTTAAACGCGATAGAATCCGTGAAAATTAGTTTCATTTAATAACTGTATAATCAAGAAAATACCCTTATCGGAAGAATGGTCCTGTCTAATAGAAGTTTATGTCAGCTTAACTGAAAGAATATATGAAGATTTTTGGAAATCCGTAGTCTATGCCTACCCCTCTGGTTAACAGGCATGAGAGTTTATGTTTTTATGAATTATTTGAAAAGCATGTATATCATGAAGTTGAGCAAGAAGCAAATTAAACAGTGCTACCTGTTTGTCAACAGTGCAAGCCTTTGATTAGCATCTACCCGCAGTCTGTTTAAATTTATTACGTAGAAGTTGGAACTTACGTTGACAAATTATCCTTAATTTAACTTTTTGTGACTTTATTTTTTAAGATGGAATATTTATCTTTATATTATTTATATATATGATAAAAAACAAAAGATCATAATAGGTAAAGGCACTGCATTGACCAAACTGAAAATGGAGGTACAAAAATAGTGTAATCGTCCACAATTTATAAAAACTGAAACGGGCACATATTGTAACGTCATTATAAGTCAGTGATAAAAAAAACTAAAGCTTCCATTTCACTGATCAGATTTAAGCGGAATCTAGTGTCATCCTTACCATTATAGCTTATATAAGTCCACTGCTTAGGCCTCCTTACATAGGCCTCCCCCAATAATTGCCTCATAGAGGTGATTTTGCCATAGTTGCCACGCTTTGCTGGCGAGTTCGCAACTGCAGGTTTTTTTTTTATAGGATAGGGTGACAAACGAGCACACAGTCCACCTGATGGTAAGTGGTTGCTGTGACCCATAGACATCTACATCTATCTTCAATAAAGAATCAAAATTCAGATGCGTTGTCACCCGTGAGGACTAAGATGGAATGCCTCTTTTCCAGTAAAAAGGGTCTCCGGTTCTCTATACTCACCATACGAAACACAGCAGTGTTAAGCTGCTATTTTACGCTGGTATTCTGTGAGAGCGTGGTCCTTCCCCGGTGGAGCCGACCCATTCGTGCTACAACTATACTACTAATATAGCTGCAGCATGGCTCTACCACGTAAAAATATAGTGTAAGTAAGTTTTTATAATTTTGAGTAATTATTAGGGAGATGCTGCTGCCATTTCCTGTTTCAGTTCCTCTCTGTCTTACGACACCCACGGGACGATAGGGGGTAAGGTTTGGCATAGACTCCACGCATGATGGACGGATTGGTAAACGCAGTACCAGATGCGATTTTATCGGTCCTCTTAGATGGTGGTGCGGATTTACACTTGACAATACGTGATGGATATTACGGGAACGTCATTTATCAGCCACGAAAAATTCCTGGCATTTAAAACACACACGGGATAGACTTTCATTCCTGCGAGAGCTTAAAATAATTAAAAAAAAACACTGATGTTATGAATATAGTATTATTAGGCATGTTTGAAAATATCGCGATTAATCGAAAATTGATCTTTTAATGCTCGATTTAATCAAGAATCGATTCTAGTATGTTCGATTTGAATCGAATCGGAGATCGATTTTTTTAAGTGAATCGACATGCCTAGTGTTGACATCACCTTAATCACTTTTGTGATTTATTTATATTATAGTAACAATAGTAAGAAACGAGACCAACAAGTTGTGCAGTGCAACCTAGGTGCCACTTAAAACTTTTGATTGCGAAAAAAGTCCTATGTACCCAGGGGTAGTGAATATTCTTACAACGCCACTACATGGTCTTTCGGACGTAACGGTCAGTACGGAATCTGGAGTACTACCTGTGCTTTATTAAAACGTACCAATGTTAGAATATACCGTAAATATATAACAGTATTTAAGGAAAATAAAGAGTATTTTTTGAAGTCTGTGAAGGCTAACGAATATTATAAAAACGATAATAAATTATTAAATTGTGCGAGAAGCTCCATAAATATTTAAAAAAATATTTAAAAAAAAATGTTTTTAAATATTTTTAATTTAATATTGTTAATATGTTTTTAAATATTTTTGGAGCTTCTCGCACAATTTAATAATTTATTATCGTTTATTATAATATTCGTTAGCCTCAACAATTGAAGTCGAATTTAAAATAAGTGATTAACTCATTTTTTTTTAATTAAATTAATAGAAGCTCTATTTTAAGTTTCATGGCTCCGGATAACAGTGATTATAAAAACTATAAATTTTTAATAGAACAGTACTATAGAGCAAAATCTCTTAAGAGGCGATTGTGAAAATGCCAAGAAGATTCCGTAGCTGTCAACAGATGGCGGTAAAACTACTTTTAAATAAAAAAAAATACGCCAAACGTAAAATGCCTAGACCGGATTAGGAACAGCTTAAAAAGTGCGTGACGATTAGTTTTTTAATCACTAATCTGTGTGTCAAGTGGCGATCTAGTTAAATCCTCCCTAAATCTGCAGAGGGCCATGGCCAAGAAGAAGACGAAGCAAAGGTTAGTCTGTCTGTTGACATGACAATGTTAACAAGCGGTAGAGCTGTGTATATTGCATGCTTGACTACTGACTATTTTTTTTTATAGAAATAGGGTGACAAACGAGCATACAGTTCACCTGATGGTAAGTGGTTGCTGTAGCCCATAGACATCTACATCTATCCTCGTTTGGGAATCAAAATGCAGATGCGTTATCAGCCTTGAGGACTAAGATGGAATGCCTCTTTTCCAGTAAAAAAAGGTCTCCGGTTCTCTACACTCACCATACGAAACACAGCAGCATTAAGCTGCTATTTTACGCTGGTATTCTGTGAGAGCGTGGTCCTTCCCCGGTCGAGCCGACCCATTCGTGCTACAACTATATTATAAATATAGCTGCAGCATGGCTCTACCACGTATAAAAACGTGATTAGATGCGACTATCAAATAAAGTCATCGAATAAAATAGTGTCAATGGACTGTAACAAACGTCGAGATAAGAATTACCATAGCAAATACCATCAGTTAAATAAAAGTCGGTCAATTAGAAAAAATCAAGAAAGTTTTATAATATTTTAAATATTAAATTAAAATAATAAAAAAACGCGTTTTCTAACCCGCCTGCCAAGCGTGACAACTATGGCATAAATTCTCCTTACGAGGCAATCTATATTCAGCAGTGAACTTAGATAGGCTGTTAAGAACTAATGATAATCTTTTGGATTAGTTTTTACAGATTTAACTTAAAAACTACTAAGTTTATTTATTGGTAAAATTAACGCATGTTTTATTTAACAACCACAAAATGATATTGGACTTTATTTGAATGAAATCATAGTTTCAAAAACATATGTAATATGCAATACTGAATAATTAAACATGTGAAACCACATCGTCCATTTTCAAAGGGTTCATACATTCGTAATTATTATATGAGACTTATTTAATACAAATTTTTAATTACATTTGTAATCCCCCATATAGGGTAACACATAAATTGGAAATACTAGATTTAATTTAAATGTAATTTAGGCGTACGTTAAAGGGTATTAATGGATGGTACAAAGTGTATCAATATTCTGTTGGAAACGTTTTTTCGGATGGGTAAACACTAATGCAACGATATTTAAGACCGTAAGTCTGATGAAACTATCCAAGCCAACTGGCTAATAGCGCTAATATCACAGAAAATTGACGATTTTGATGGCTTAAACAAATGAAATGCAACACATACATAAAATATTATAAGTAGACCTACGCTGTACTGTATTATGGATGCAGTCTGAAAGGGTCGGCAGAACCGGGGCATGAAAACAGCCTCACAGAATACTAACGTAAAACAGGATAATGCAGATGTGTTTCGTATGATGTATTACGAGAACCGGATACCCTTTCTACTGGTAGGAGACATTTCTTCCCAATCCTCAGGGATGACAACGCTTCTTCATTTTCATTCTTGATCGAATGTTGATGTAGGTGTCTGTAGGCCACAGCATACGTTTACATTTACTTACCATCAGATGGGATGAGTTCTCGTCCGTCTTTTTCACTACTTGTTAAAAAAGCGGCAGAAATTTCTTTAATTTAAAAAAAATGTTGAGAGTTTTTGATGGAACTTTTTTTAATAAATTGAGATGTGTCAAATTTACATGCAGAACAATAACGACATGAAATTAATATAAGAAACAGAAAAATATTTAAAGCTATCAAAAAATAATATTCTTAAATATTATTCGAATTTTTATTTTTATTATTGTCATGACTTAATTACAAACACAAGTATATATAGGTATTACATACCTACATAATTTGACATGAATTAATACATATAATTTGTTATTTTCTATTTTTTTTATTTAATAATTAGTATTTTAATACATCTAATATTGCATGTTGCACTTATCCGTCAAAATATTAAATTACAATTTTCTTTCACGTTCGGTTTGTCAGATGGAAATCGTATAAAGCCTACCTATATGACCACCGTTTGTAATTTTGTATTTCATAAGTTTTCCGTTATTGTAACAACTTTAGATTTAAATTCAACAAAGAGTTATCTATCTAATAAATAAATAAATAAATCTATTATTATAATAATATACAGAAGAAGATTCAACTGTCATTTAAAAAGAAAATTATAATATATATTAAAACAATTTAACATTTTGTTATACACTTAATTAAAATGGAATCGTAAATTCCCATGAAATCCTTCAATGCGATTTTGAATTCCTAGTAACTTATACTTTCATAATCAAAACATCGATAGCAATCGAATTTAACAAGGTGGTGTGCAAAAAAGTTTATTGTTCATACCAATAACGAATGGAGGAGCCCACTTAGCTTTCAATTACTATTAATTAGCTTACACGGGTGAATCTCATTCAGGCATTGTAAATGCAATATGGCGTTAGCGAATGCTAAACAATCATCGGTTATGCGAGTATAATAACATTGTGGAACCTTACTCAAAATTATATTTGTTGCTAATATTTTAATTAAACAAAAGCCTCTTTCATCTATACAAATAAATAAAATTCGAGTGTCTGTTTGTAATGTCAAAAGAAGAGTACTTATATCAAAAATACAATTTTTAAAATTTTTGTCTGTCTCTCTGTCTGTCTGTTTGTTCCGGCTAATCTCCGGAATGGCTGGACCGATTTTGACGGAACTTTCACAGACAGATAGCTGATGTTATAAGGAGTAACTTAAGAAATTTATTTACTATTATTGTATTACCATTACTTATTTTAGAAAAAAAATTAGGATTCCCCGCAAAAAAATTAAACCCCATGAAATCCAATCGTAATAAATTACTCGCGGGCAATGTCGCGGGGAAAAGCTAGTGTAAAATAAAGTAAAGCATGTAATTGTACAACACAACATGTCAAATTTTCGAAGACTGTGGCGCGCCTAAGGATTTCTTCTGTGAAAAAGACTCATCTTAACCATAGTTTAAACGTAAAACTATCAATAAATCGCGTTTTTATTAAGAAAAGTTTTGAAATAAAATGCGATCGAAACAGACTATGGTTGGCATTTGGCATATTATTCCTAAAAAAACATCAAAATGGAGGAATAATTTTGTGTTGAAATTATTTTACACTCTGTATTTCTCTTACTTGATTATAATTTCATATAATCTATTGTTGGGAATGAGGGTAAAAAAAATAAAAGGAAATACGAACAAATGAAGGTAGAATGGTAATCTCCCACTTGTTTTAGCAGTATAAAGTATTACGCAACTGACTAAGAGGGAGCAGTCGGTAATTCTATGAGTCTCATGTAGTATTTATCCCCGTTGGGCTAAAACATTACCTCTACACTGAGATCCTGCCTAAATAAGACAAGTGATGTGGTTCTGTTCGTGAACTAGTTCTTCTAGTGTAAGCAAGGAAGATCGAGTAGCTGAGAGGCTGCCCTGTATTACATTGAGATGAGTAGTGTTGCTGTTGCTTTGCATACTTTGGTGTTATCATGTAATTATGTCCTTCACGTTACACCAATATGTGATTGTGACTGGTACATATTACGGTTGGTCAAACTGTATTTGCTCTATACTGAATGTGTAATGCTGTACGCTGTCTTATTCCTGATAATGATTAATTGCGTAAGCAAGAGAGCAAGTTGAACATCCGCTCTAACGCTTTTATTATTTTTAACAATTAACCTTCAGAGTAATTTTTAATACGAGTAACATTCTTTTGTTTAAATAGTTTTGACAATAATTGCTAACATCAGAAGTGGAATAGTTTGTTACATCAGAAGTGGGATAAAGTCCCTGTTATCGTCCACATAACCTTCGAATAGTGTGAGGGTAATTACGTTGGTGAAAGACTGCGACGCGCCTCGCGTTTGGTTTTTATGTTAAATGTCTTAATGAAGTTTGTTGTCCTATTTACGACATTAACGAATCATTAAAGTGTAGAGTGAAAGTTTAAAAGTGAAATGTTTTAAGCCAAAAGTTAAATCCTTTTGTTTAATTTTATTATACATTCGTTAAAGACTATAATGCGCCTCGCGTTGATGCCTTTGTATTTATGTTAAATGACGTAATAAAATTTGCTGTCCTATTTTCGACATTGACGTACTATAAAAGTGTAAAGTAAAAGTTTAAAGTGAAATGTTTTAAGCAAAAAGTTAAATCGTTTTATTCGATTTGTATTAAAGGTACCCGCACTTTTGTTATTTCTTAACTTACCCAAATATGTTAACAAATATTGAAAGAAATGTTTGAAATATTCTAGATGAGTTATAGTTTGCATTCAGTGGAAATTTAATTTGTTCGAGTTTTGTTATAATTGATAGTTTATGCGAAATATGATTTACATAGGCTACATGTTACAGTTCGAAATGTTGAAGCGATGTACCAAAATAAAGGATTAACTTTAACGTGGTATGAATTGAAATAAATAAGTAGCCTTTTTGTATTCTAATGTGTTGATAAGTGTTACAGTTTACTCCGAATATTATGTGGTCGACAAAATTGGAGTTTGATGTCGAGAGGTGCGGCCAAGCCCTGGAGACAGCAAGCGTCTGCTTTACTAGACGCTAACCAGCATCGACAAGATGCTTATCGCAACGAGGGCCGTCGGCAGCCACGAACTTTCACCATCTGTGATTTTTTGTTCGATTCATCGCAATCTACAGGAAAGCTGGACTCCAGTATACGGGGGCCCTATAAGGTCTCGTGCGTGCTGCCACGTCATCGCTACAGCCTGCGACTTTTCGGTGGATCTAATGGCAGATGGCTCAAGCGGCCGCCGAACACATGGTCCTTTGGCGCGGCAAATAGACGTCTGACGCTTACTCAGCTTTCGTTGCGAGTGGTGAGCCATGTCACGCGGATATCTATCTGACCGAGACAACTTAATGACGATTGCAATTTGTGTGATGTCATTTGCAGTGTGTTATATTTTACACAGTTGCCTTTTTTATTTTTGCAATGTGTGATATTTTCATACAGTTGCTTTTTATATTTGCAATGTGTGTAGATGCCAACGCTTCAGCATGCAGTTGCCTTTTGCAATGCGCAGATCTTGCGCAGTTGCCTCCTTCCGTTTAGAATATGTGGTGCCAGTAATGTTACTTTAGCCCCATGCTTACTTTGAGGGTTACACATGTCAGAAAGAGCTAACGTAGTGCTTCCTTTCTGAAAGAGTAATATTGAGATAGGCTAACGTTATGCCTCTTTATCAGAAGTACAAGGCGGACAAGCTAACGTCGTGCCTCTGTCGCGTCTAACTTAAGTTATGCTAACGTCGTGCCTATGACTTAAGTAGATGTTAAGTTATGCTAACGAAGTGCCTATGACTTAATCGGTTATTATTTCGTTAAGTTCTGCGAACGTAGTGCCTATGACTTAATCCGTTATTTTTTACCCGACTTCAAAAAAGGAGGAGGTTCTCAATTCAACTGTGTTTTTTTAATGTTACCTCAGAACTTTTTTCTAGGTTAACTGTTATTGGCCAATAATTAATCTCCATTACAGCTTATAAAAATCGACAGTTGAACATAGGCCTCCCCCATAGATTACCTCTTAGGGAGGTGTTTTGCCATAGTTGCCACACTTGGCAGGCAGGCTGGTTGCCACAGTTTATAATTTTGAATTCTTAACTGGAAGATGGAAGATGTCGCCTCTTACAACACCCACGGGACGTTATGGGGTAGTTAGTATCATCATTAAACGGTTTAAGAACGGCAATGGCAAAAACTATGTAAATAACTCTAAAAAAGAAAAATTGAAGAGGTAGTCAGTGTAGTTAGTTTTTTAATTTGTATAGTTAAAAATCTTTGTTGTAACATTGTATATTAACAGTGCCTAGTGAAATATAATTTGTATATAGGAAAAAGGAAATCTATAATGAATTAATAGGATTATTATAATTACTTTTTAATCAATTTTAACCATAATACTGTTAAAGCTGGTTGCTGGTCTTTATTGTCAATCTACCACGCATTAGAACCAAACGGCTTGCTTCGTCGTTTATATGCGTACATCAAAGGAGTGGACAAATTTGCCAGCATCTAAAAATACGATTGATCCTACAGGCCATCCCTGCAACTTCCCGCTAATTACAAATGCAAAGCCCTCCAAAGTCCACCCTCAAAAATGTCATTCAATCATTTTCATTGATTTTTCTTCAACGAATGAACCGATTTTGATGCAGCTTGCGGTAATTGATGTTGTTTTTTGAGGTTAAGAGCTGATTAGATTTTGGAATCGATCGAAACATTAGTTTAAAGTTGTCTCAAAAAAACATTTTTTGAAAATTTTATTTTTGAGATTTCTCAAAATCTACCGAGCCGATTTGATTCAAATTCACATGAAATGTAACAAGAGTGGATAGGCCTTTGTTAAGCTTCGTGCGCTTTACCATCTTCGGCTGCATCACCTCTTACCATCAGGTGGGATAGTAGTTGCATTGGCATATATTAGTTAAAAAGCGGTTTAACTAAAAATCATTTATTTTATAGCGCGTGTTAAAATGTATAGATTCTTGTTAACTTATTAAGCCATCAGCAAAGAAGACCCATTGTTACCAACCGAAACGCCGCTGTTAATATCAAAGGCGTTTAATGCATAAAGAGTACAGGGAAAGCTTTTAAGAAGTGTCCTATTTTCAAGACGGCAAATTGAGTTCACGGCGCGACGCGCTTAATATTTGTGATACATTATGTTGGTGGCCCGGTTGCACTCACTTTAAGGATATACGTCCGTTACAGTTTGATATGGACATTTTGCATCGCCCAATGATAATGATTTATTTAAGTTTGTAACAATTTTTTTTTTGTGATTATATGTCATTGTTTTAATTTTTTCATATCAGATATTATAGTTAATGATTGTTTTCCTTAGAAAAAAGTATTCTCAATATTTTAAATTATGTACATAAATCATAGCGGTGTTTGCAAAAGTAAATAGGTGACAATGATCCACGATAGTAAGTGTCGTTGAAGCAAATAGACACCAATGAACCTCGAACATAAAAACGCAGATGCTTTGTCACTCTTTGCCAGGCTCTTTTGCTATTTTACTGGCTCTTTTACTCTTAGAAACGAAACAAAGATTTGGTTGCATTGCTGCTCGGTGATATATCGGTGAAATATGTTAGAGGATACCAACCTAGAAAATATACTGTTATACCTTTTTTTTTCGAAAGATGCTAAGGTATGCACAAACTATAATGTTATGGTCATTATTTTGGTTTATATTTTAAATGTTGGTAAATGTTATTTTATATATTCATTTTAAAATATGATTCCACAGATACATATCGCGCGTATTTACCCTTTGGATATGTAGCCCCGTAGGTATACCAGTATTAAAAGTAAAATTGAAAATACAGTCCAAAATTAAAGTACATACCGTAAACTGCCTCAACATTGCATTCCATGCTTAACTTTGCCTAAAACGAAAATATCCCCATAACTTTGTTATTTTTTAAATCTGCAAAACGAAAACATAGGAATTTGAAAGATTATAAAACTATCAACCCAAAACTAAAGCCGCCATGTTTTAAAACCTCATACAGCTCACGTCATGAGCGATCGAAGAACATACGTAGTCCGGTTTTTTTTGGCGCTGCAAACTTTTGATATAAGTTGAACATTAATACTTATATCTGATTATTTTTAATGATTACTTACAGAAACAACATTTCTTTATAAAATTTTATATTTATCGAATGCCTTAATTGCATAGAATTTGATAAAATTACATTTAGGCAAAGTTGCGAAACGTAATTCATATTATTATGTATTAATAATTAATTATTAGAACGTAATAATTATTTGTCCTATGTTTGCCTGGTGTAGGGTTGTCACTTGTCATGTGGTTTTATGTAAATAATAAGTACCTACTATTTTTTAAATATATATTCATAACAAAATTATAAACATGATATTTTATAATTTGTTTTGGATGATTGTGCGGTTTCCGTCTTAATTTATATCAAATATTAATAAGAAATATATAAATAATGATATACCGTTACTGTTGATTTGAAAATACGAGTAAATAGGGCTTCTACTTTTATTTGAAACTATCCCAAATTGAATGTAATTTATGGGCAAAAACGTTTTTGCCTACCGATCGACCCTTACGAATGTGTGCATGATCAGTAAAATCAGTTAAAATAATGCACTACCACGAATTTTGAATTTAAAAGATAAAAAGGACAATGTTTGAGATTTTTTAATTAATTTTTCTTCAAAATTTGCCTATTCTGAACTTTCTCTGCAAATTTGCCGGTTATTACAAAATAACTCTGTATATATTAGTATGCTATAAGTATATATATTTAAAAGTTAATAAAACTTTGCAGCACCCATGGTTCGACCTACGCTCTATAAAAAAATTTTGATCTGGAAGTAGCCGTGGTTAACTATGACATTGGGACGCCGTACACCTCAGTCTCCCCAATGACCAACGGTGCTGTAAAGTGCTCGAAACGTCGGGAATACAAAATAAGTTAATATACGCAACAAAATCCATAAAAACTAGTTTTATTTAAATGTGTTGTGTTTTGAGTATCATTTGAGTATTTGAGCAATAAGTCAGTGCGATTTTTTTCATAAAATAAGGGTAACAAACGAACGAACAGTCCACCTGATAGTGAGTGGACGCCGTGGCCCGTAGACATCTACATTTATTCTCGATGCAGGTAGATGCGTTGTCATCCCTAAGGACTAAGATAGAATGTCTCGTTTCCAGTAAAAAGGGCCTCCCACTCTCTACACTCACCATACAAACGCAGCAGCATTAAGCTGGTATTTTACTTTGGTATTCTGAGAAAGCGCGGACAATCCCCGGTCGAGCCGACCCAATTTTGCTACAACCATAATATAGCTGCAGCATGGATCTACCAATTAAAAACCGTCCAGTGTTATTATTACCACTTACAACTGGATATTGTAGACAACCACTGGGTTATATAAAAAAAATCAACTAAAAATTACTGTGCCCAAATTGTTTGTTTTGACCAGAAGTAGCCACGCACATTGTCACAGTTGTGATGACTTCGTTAACTGAACCCAGAATATAAATCTAGTCGGACAGCTCTCCGTTATGCCTCGTACGTATCAGGATCACACACTGCAGATGTATAAGATGATCTCAATCAATAACTCTAGACGTTGAAGCTATTTACAGCATCGTTTCTATAATACCCCAATGTTGGATTAAAATACTGTTGCCTGTTTCTACGAAACGCAAGACAACTGTTGTAATAATTTTAGTTTCAGAAATTTCCTGAAACGTGCTATTTCGCCCTAAAACCCTCTTGGAAATGAAAGGCATTCGACCAGCAAATTACATACGTCCCATATAGGCTCTATCTAATTGCCGAATCTGGAATACATACAAAAGGCTGCACTGAGGTTGAAAGGAATCCATAACTCGATTTCATACGATTCCAGGATTACTATTTATAATCTGTGTAAATGGATATGGAATGCGACGGGTTCCGAGAATATTAGCCAAAATTTTCAATGGCTTCAAATGGATCCGAAAAGCATTGTTAATAGTAGTAAGCTCCGCCCTGATTAAATGTTTCGAAAACTGAGTAACCTTTTTTTTCCTCGTAATAAGTGAAAAAAAGGTTTATTAAGAATTATAATAATACTATATTTTAGAAAAAGTAAAAACCGACTTAAAAAAACTAAAAAGAATAAAAAAACATGCGTGAGTGTCGGGACACTCGGTTGCAACGAAGTTCCTTTCGTAGTATTTTTTTTAAATACTAGTAATGCTATTAAACATTACTAATATTCCCTTAAACCACTTCTGGTAAGCTTAAATTACTTGTGTTAGAAGTGGTACACGACAGTAGTCGAATGGCGGATTCGAACCTACGACCTTTCGAGTTCGCGGTCCGCGCCCTGCCATTAGGGCTACTGACGCTTCTAATATATTAATATTGATAAACGTATTATATTATTGATTAACAAATACAAATAAATAAATTACTAGCGTCTATTAAAATGAAGCGTCATTTAAAATAAAATAATATTTCTTTCATGGTAAGATAACAAAAAGTGCGAGGGAGATGAATATTATTCCATCTCGCTTCCTTATAGCCGCCAAGGCCGTCTACACTACGTCAGAAGGGGTCGTGACGGAAAAACTTACACTTTTTCTCGCCTAGCCCCCATCCGCCAAATTCGTACCGTCCGATAAAGAACTTCGTTCCAAAAGTTCGTTCCAATAAATAATGTAATCGCTCTAGTGCGTAATTGCGGTCTTCACATGTCCTACGCATGTTTCCTCGCGATATTTTCATTCAGAGCTCGTTACCATATACTTAAAACTGCAAATTACAATTTTATTGGTGCCGGCGGGGTTCGAACCTTCTTTACTACCACTACATAAAGTAAGAGCTTAGACCAAGAATAGTAACTTAATAGTTTGGTGATAGTTAGTTTAAATAAGTGGCTTCTGCAGCTAATGGACGCTTGAAACTGACTTCTAGCTTAGAAGACCACACATGATCCTTAAGAACTAAATTTCCGCATCCTAGGTGCAGTAGACATATTAGAGATATGATTGTCTACGGAAATGCTTAACAGGGTATCAACCCAAACGAGCCATGAGGCGGCAAAAGAGCTACCGCCTGGTATATTTTTAATTCTATGCATGCTAAAAACGTTATAGCTTCAAGTAAACTATAAATGTTTATCTTAATACTGGTTCATAAAAGTACAAATGGCGGATTCAAATTCAGGACTTTTAAGATCGCGGTCCGTATCCTTAACCAGTAGCTTCATAACGTCGCAAAATAGTTATTGTCTTACTGTAATTGTTTTATCTAAAACTACTCTAGATTTCGTTTTAACCGTGTAGTGGCGGTGTAAGAATATCCACTACCCCATAGCATCCCGTGGGTATCGTAAAAGGCGACAGAGTAAAACTGAAACAGGAGATGGGTAGTAGAATCTTCCTGATAACAAAAAAAACTGCGGTTGCGAACCCAAGCCAAGCGTGGGAACTATGGCAAATGTCCCCTCTATGAGGCAGTCTATGGGGGAGGTCTATGTTCGGGGACTTTGATTAACTGTACCGGTAACTCTAGATTTCGTTTATCAGAATTTGCTAGCAAAGTATTATGATTTGAGGCTATTAGAGCTGAGGAATACGATCATATTACGACGGTTGCTAGCAAGATGTACATAACTTATTTTTATATGTTACATAAGTTGAGACGAATGCGGTCGGATGTTGACATCTAACTCCACACAACTCATCAGCATTTAGTATGGGAAATTAATAACAATATGCACGTACAAGAGTTCCTAAAATACTAACTAAAGACTCGAATACATATTAATCTATGTTTACCACAAAATATATAAATGATAGGATATATGAATGATAGGAGCCGTGGTAGCTCAGATGGTTAGAGGAGCCGTGGCAGCTCAGATGGTAAGCGCTCGCTGTAAATTTCACAGTACGCGAGCAACCCGTGTTCGAACCCGCCGGCACCAATGAAATTGTTAATTGCAATTTTAAGTGCTAATTTACCACGTGCTCGGCGGTGAAGGAAAACATCGCGAGGGAACCTGATATCTGAGAAATAAGAAAAAAAAATTCGAAGACATGTGAAATTCGCCAACACGCATTGGGGCAGCGCTGCGGACATTTCCTTGCCCTAAAACCCCCTCAGAAATGAGGGGAGGCCTGTGCCCAGCAGTGGTACGTATATAGGCTGTAACTTTAACTTTTATATAAATTATCGATACGTAAGATATGTAGATGTCTATATTTTACTAGGTGGTAGTTTTCCTAGGTCCTTTTATGGCTAGGAGTCCGTCTAGGTGGATACGATCCTCTTAACTATTTTTTCATCTTAGTCTTCAGAGGTGACAACGCATCTGTAGCCTTATTGCTTGAAATTGGTTGCTTATGTCCATGGACTGCAATAGTGGCTTACCATCAGGTGGATTGTAAGTTCGCTTGTCACTTCATTTTATAAAAATAAAAAAAATATATAATAAGGACTTGCATCAAAAGGAAATACAAGTTGAATAATAAAAGCTTTGAAATCGCAAGGCACATATCATTCAGATGATAATCAAAAATACGCTAGCACTCTCTATTTTTGCTTAAAGTAAAACAACTTATGAATCAGTTTATCAAAAATACTTCATACATCATTTTCGTGTTGTACGTTATAATAATATCTAGAATAATAATTTGTTTTATTTGATTTAAAACGCGGTGTGGTTTCTTTCGTAATGTGATTATATGACTGAAAATTAATACCTTAAGCTAGCGGAAATAAGTACCGAGAAAATCGTTAAAGAAGATCCATGACTACTTTTAAAAACATGCTACTTAACATGTCTACTTTTCATATAGTTTTAAGTTATTCCGTGCTCTTATAAACGATAAAATTATCACTGGTCGATATAATGGCAGGACTACCGTTATACAGAAGACAAAATAAAATGATTTTCAGCAATTAAATCCAAAATTTTATCGTTCGTTTAATCTGTATTGAAACTTTTCACAATACATTATTCGCTTTTTTTTTTAGTAAAACAAAAATTGTTATAAGTTAAGCTTAAGTTAAGCGCGCCTACGGAAATATTTTAAAAGTTTTCTATGACATTTAACACTAACTTGTAATTATTGATACATTAATAAATTATTAGAATTAAAAATATTGTTGGTAAAAAAACATATTTTTTAGAGTTTTATATTATATATCGCAACTTGTAAAGTTAATTTTACTTGAACTTTTAAAAGAAACTTTTATAAAGTTGGTAACTTAAGAGCCAAACAGTGGCGTGAAAATCGTGGTCAAGTAAGTGATAAACTTAAACCGAAAACATTGTCCTAAAAATAATAATGAGTCAAAAATTTCATATGCGCGCTGTAAAATATGCACCGTAAAGTTATAAATTGTGTGCAACAAGCGCAAACCGGCTCTGTCGGTTCCAGGTTTATTATTTTTAGCTAGGTCAGCTCAAATGGTTAGTGACCAAGTGGATGCGAACTTCGGGAACAGCCGAAAGAAATTCGCGGACGCCGAAAAAGTTCTTAAAAGTTTCCAAAGTGTTTGTAAAGTTGACTTACCTGGATAAGCAGAGTGACTGCTAGAAGGAGGGCTGTGGAACAGGCCCTCATGGTTGTGTGTTAGTTCTGGACTGGATGGTTGAAGTTTGCACTGGATGCGCCGAGTGCGTAGGCACCGTGCGTGCCTCGCAAGCGTCGGACCGCGAATGGTGCTCGCGCTCGCGGCGTTCCGAACTACCACGGTTGTACTCAGCGACTTCGTCAGCAGATGCTTACAGCGGACTTGCGCTTTAATATACTTTGATGCTAAACTTTTTGTGTCAATTTTCATAACAATTCTCAACCTTTGCAAATTGACAGTGCAATTGACAAGCACACATTCAAACACAAAATGTAGAGATGCTGCCTTTTTAAATTAATGTCCTGTGATTAAAATATTGAAGAAAATAGTCATAGTAATTTCATAATCATTACAGACTACGCGAGGTTTTAGGTCATAAGTTAAGATAAGAGGTGGTATAAGAAAACTGAATTCGAGATAACGTTGAATTGTGTGAAGCACATCTAATTAACTTATTACTAAAATAGAATAGAATATAATTAATTGCTACTTATAAATAGATAAAATAAGTATTTTAAGGACTCGTGTCCTCATGACTCTACCACTTATTACACGTATAAGTTTAAGTGGTACAGCCACGTTGTAACTTTATTATAGTTATAGCACGAATGGGTCGGCTCGACCGGGGAAGAACAACACTCTCACAAAATACCGGCGTAAAATAGCTTAATTCTGTTTCGTATGGTATTTTTACTGGAAACGATGCATGCCATCATAGTCCTCAGATTTACCTCTGAGAAATAAGATTCTGAGCACGCATTCTGCATTTTCATTGTTAATCGAGTATAGATGTACATTGTACATATCTATGGGCCACAACATCATACCATCAGGTGGACTGTATTTTTTTATATGATAAGGGTAAAAAACGAGCACACAGTCCATATGATCGTAAGTCGATGCTGTAGTCCACATACATTTATCCTTACTTGAGAATCAAAACAACTCCGTGGCGCAGTGGCTTAGCTATGAGTTGCTGCGCTGGGGGCCGCGGGTTTGAATCCCGCACGGTACCAGTATTTGTATGGCCTACAAGTAATTGTTCCGGGTCTGGATGTTTGTCCTCGTGCAATTTATGTTTGTAAACTGCCTCCAAGATACAGGAGAAAATCCTAGTATGGGGGTAACGTTTTTTAAAAACTATGAATAAATATGAAATGACAAAATGCATATACGTTGTCACCCCTAAGGACTAAGATGGAATGTCCCGCTTCCAGTAAAAAGGGTCTCCGATTCTCTACGCATCATTTTACGCTGGTATTCTGTGAGAGCGTGGTCCTCGTGGACCCCGGTCGAGCCGACTGATTCGTGCTAAAACTATAATATCGCTGCAGCGTGGCTCTACCACGCCAGTGTGTTTGCCCGTTTGTCACTCTTATTCTATAAAAAAAAACATATATTAGGAACGAGTTAAAATTTTTAGTATATTTCTTGAAGAGGCGTCCTCTACGGCTCTTCAAGATATATACTGAAAATTTTACAGGCACAGGGTTATATGTTCGCCGTAAATTGAAAACTGCCGGCAAACCGGGTTACAACGAAATTGTTAAATGCAATTTTTAAGCGATAATAGGAGTGCGGACTGCATATTCAGAAAGTTATAGGTTTGGATCCAACATTCGGCTACTGTTGTAAACCATTCTTAGCACGAGTATTTTAAGTAGTTTTCTTTTTTTTTTATTAGTTTGAATAACGAGGCATTCCACTTAGTCCTCGGGGGTTTAATGCATCTGCATTTTGATTCTTAATAAAGAATTTTATTTATTTACACTGTTAAAACAGAATATAAAATTAAATCTAACTAAAACGTTACACACAATATAAAAAAAACTATAATAAGGAAAAACTAAAACAAAAACTTAAATTATCTTAAAGTCCTACTCTCGGTATCGTGCCAAAAGCGCTTACTGTGTTTCCTCGCTACAGCTAAACTTAGCCTTTGAGCGAGAAAAGAACCAGCCCTCTTAACACCAGCAGCGACGACCAGTCGCGGATACAGTTCCTTTAGGAACTTTACCGCACGTGGACCCCACGAACCGATAGTCTCTATAGCAAATGGCACAAATATATAGTCATTTCTCAAAGACTCATATTTGCGCCATTTACTTAATTCAGGTGCCTCTGATGCTGCCCCGGCTCTAAACAAGTTACCCCTGAGATGAGAGGCCGCCAAAATATCT
Organism: Parnassius orleans; assembly: GCA_029286625.1. Classification (NCBI taxonomy): domain Eukaryota; kingdom Metazoa; phylum Arthropoda; class Insecta; order Lepidoptera; family Papilionidae; genus Parnassius; species Parnassius orleans. The sequence continues at coordinate 502,436 of JAGSMP010000193.1, forward strand.
ATTTTATTAAAATGAAAATGGGAATACGCGGAAGTAAATAATTTTTGCCAACTCTTTTCACAGTTAGTAAAACAATTATGAATAGTGCATGACAATGTTTTAGCAAGTTGCATCCTTGCACCTCTGGGGATACTTTTAACCACTGGTACATTACTATGATAATTGTATAATTGTTCCGAAAAAAAGTGAAAATTTTGCGTCATTTGGGATATAGAGTTATGAATTTCTCCAGTAGGCTGTGAAGCCGAAATACTTTTACTATGGCATCGTTTAATATGTACATTTAATCCCCTTTTACCTTTAAACAGCCTACCGTCGGTACAATTCTGACACTGTGGAAAATCCGGCTGTGAATGTACCGGAGCACCGATATTAATTAAAAAATGTAAAAAAAAAGTAAAAAATGAAACTGATCTCTACAGCACTCAAAAGTCTCTATATTATATAACTTCATATTGACGTGTTATACTCTGCATCTTTCCTGTTCAGAAATAACTTATCTGTTTTTAAATATATTCTAGAGCTTTAATGTATATTCAATAGTAGTGTCATTATTTTCTTCAGAAAGTTGACTAAGCAGTGAGTCCACAGTTCATACAGTATCATCAGTATCTGACTCAACTTGAGGAACATATGACATACGTACTTCAAGTAATCCTTCTATGCCTTCAGTTGAGCCTCTGATACCACCACCCACTTCAGCTAAAATGTTAAGAGTTTCAGCATCTTTCTGTTCAGCATCCGTCGCTAATTCTTCTTAATTGAGGTTATATGTAGATGTCTATGGGCCACAGCATCCACTTACCATCATGTGGACTGTGTGCTCGTTTGTCACCCTTGTTCTATAAAAAATATTACATGTTTGTCGGCGAAAAAATCATCGTGACAAAGTCTGCATGTCTGCGAATAAAAATATATCGAAGCCATGTCCAGAAATGAGTGGAGAACTGTGCCCAGCAGTGGGACGTATTAGTGTAACTTTGGTAACTTAATTTTTCTTGACTTTTAAGACGACAATTCAAAGAAAGCTTATATTATATTTTATCTCCCATATATACATACATAAACACTCACGCCTGTCACCCAGAGGGGTAGGCAGAGACTACGGACTTGCACTTGGCACGATCCTGGCACACCTCTCTCGCCTCCTTTACATCCATATATCTACGCATACATGCTCGTCGGTTAAGGGTACTCCTAATCTGGCCCATTTTCAATATATCGCCAATTTGGTCGATAAACCTTCGTCTAGGGCGTCCCTTTCCGACTCTGACGTTCACTTCTGCAGCATAAATTTGCTTTGTCACTCTTTCTTCGTTCATTCTTTCTACATGACCAAACCACCGAAGCATTCCTTTCTTAATCCTGGTCACAACGTCATCTTGCAAACCACATATACTATATATTATATTATCTTTTATACCCCATATCGTCCCGAGGATGTCATAAGAGGCGACATAGGGAAAATGAAACAGAAGATGGGTAGCAGCATCTTCCCGATAACAACTGAAAATAATAAAAAACTGCGGTTGCCAATCCGCTTGCCAAGCGTGGCAACTATGGCAAGGTCTCTCCATGAGGCAACCTATGAGGGAGACCTATATTCAGCAGTGGACTTTTATAGGCTGTAATGTATGGATAATCTTTTATCTTTATTTTATGTTCTTTATTGGCAATTTATGTAAGAGATATGACTCTACCAAAAGGGAGGGTTTAAAAAATCTTATTAATTAAAAACATGCGTGAGTGTCGTGGAACACTCGGTTGGAACGAAATTCCTTTCGTAGTATATTATTATTGATAAACGTATTATATTATTGATTAACAAATACAAATAAATGAATTACTAGCGGTTATTAAAATGAATCGTTATTTAAAACAAGACATTATAGAAAGGGTCGTGACGGAAAAATCTTACACTTTTTGTCGCCTAGCCCCCATCTGCCAAAACCGTACCGTCCGATAAGGAACTTCGTTCCAAAAAGGCACAAAATTACGCCTTAAAAAATTCTGCAATCGAAAGTAAAATCTCACCTGTATGTAAAGGAGGCTGTTTGAAATGCGTGCAAGAAAATACTCCCTCTCTTTCACACAGTCACAGTTTAAAAGGAACAGTAGGTGCTTATGAAAAAAGTAACAAGAAGTCCTTCCTCTGGAACCTTTTAGTAATCCTGACCGAGACCGATCAGCGCACCTCGTTGGACTGGGTTCCAGGCCAAGTTACTACCTAGACATTACAAAAGAATTTCGATTTACGGATTATTCTAATTTTCCCGTCCTTAATTACCATCTACATGTTATAGGATAAGGAATGTAGAGACGACTATACACTTACACTTGCATAGTTCTTGCAATTCACGAATTCCAGCGGGCTTTACTCGTGGTTGAACATGTAATCGCACAATACGATAGTATGTATGTGTCTGACGAAGCGATCAGTTGCGAACGTGCCGTCGCTACCTATTCCCCATAGATTACTGTATATTATACGAGTATATTAGGTATACCCGTTTTTGGTCTCACGCACACTTTGACATGTATACAGATACGTGTTTATCACAAGTAAAGCCCGCTAGACTTCGTGCATATGCATCTAAATTAATTTGCAACCTACAACATGATTTTAGGTACATTTATTCGAAGAAAAGAAAGATGTGTGTGTGTGAGTGCGTGTCAAGAAATTGAACATAGTTTCGGCATTACTTTAAATGTACTCAGTGCACTGTCTATTTTTCTATGTCGATCTGAGTACGCAAGTTATATAGGATAAATTATATAACAGAGATTAATTCTAGTTTCCAGCTAAATATAAGACACAGGAAGATTGCTAACACAATTACACAACAAACTGCTTTCACTACAGTCTCCTTTTAACTTTTGCCTGAATTTATTGAATTTAAGGAATTAGAATTTGGTTCCTATATTCTGTTTTATATATGTATATACTGTTTTGTGCAAAACGTAAATTAGTGATTTTCGGGTGCGTTACCGTCAATATTACGGTTAATATTTTGATAAAAAGTCCACTGCTCAACATAGACTCCCCCACAGATTGTCTCGTAGGGGGATACTTTCGGTATTTGCCACGCCTAGCAGATGGAATGGCAACCGCCGTATTTTATTTTTTTATTGTTATTAGGAAGACGCATCTCCCACCTTTTATACTTTTGAAAATTACGCCAAACGCTGTATATACAATATCCTTAACACTTTAATAGATCGTTATACTCGTTTTGCCTAGAAGTCCGTCTAGGTAAGTACCTTCCTCTTATCTATTGATGCCACCAAGCACGGCTTGCATTGCTGTCTTCATTTGTTTGGTATAATTACAGTTTGTGAAACGGACTGCAGAGGACATTTATCATCAAGTAGACTGTGAGCTCGTTTATCACTTCAGTTTTATAAAAATAACACATACCTAAAACAGTTACATGCTTATAACATTCTAGAGCGAATCAAAATTGTCCAGACACGTATAGAGTGATTTCCGCAATGGGGTGAAATCAATTCTGACAATATCCTGTACGCAAGAACACACAGAATTCCCCGACATTTCCGTCGCCCATAATTATAATAAGTAAAAAAATATTATTCTAAATTAAGGGTTGACATGAACAAATTAAAAATTACCGTTTTATAATTAAAACAGTTCAATTGTTCGTCTTTTATATCCAGTCAGGTTATAATTTAATTGAAGGATAACTTTTACCTGACGATCAAAAATCAGAACTAAAAAGACTAACTAATGCGAATAATATAATTTATTTATATTACTAAGTTATTTAAGTATTGCATAATGATTTTGCAAGTGTTTTAATTTTCAGCGTATCCATATACTTAATCAAACGTATCGCACATTCAACACTTAAAATACTACAAAAATATCATTGATACTCTGTTAGACTAATGGTTGTTTTCGTATCCTGCACTCTGTAATGGAACCTTTTATTAGAAGACGGCAAGAAAAAAGGAGACAAAAAATCGCAGGAAATTATTGAGTTGCATTACTAAGCCCAGAGCAACTGTGGCAATTCGGACTCGGGCCGCATCTGAGCCTGAGACTGCTTTGCAAAGTTCTATGACCCCTCTCCTGCGCTTATCATGTTGCCGCACTTAAAACTGGAGAGACTTAACTTCGCTAATAATATTTTCCAAATAAGTCCATATGTGTGTGTAATAAGAACTATTCGCGCTGAAAGTGGTGAATCAGTAGCTGATAAAAAGGTATTTATCCACACATCGTTCCCAATTCCTTTGCAGGGTCCACAATAATAAAGGCATAAATGTATTACTTACTGTTTTTTCTTGAAAATAAAGATGACACGGGTAAACATGAGCTATTTGAAATCGCAAAGGGGTGACACAAAAAGTCTATAAATAAATCCATTGTTACGTACTGCTTACAATAACAATGTTATGGTTTCAAAATTGTAGGTAAAATATATTAAAATTATTAGTGCGTCAGTCATTGAGTTATATGTACTACGTACTAGAGAAGCTATGCCAAACAAAAAATGTGCGATACTCTGTGTCTTCGCGCATGCGCGGTAGATAGTAAAATATTACGATATTATTACCTATTTATTCACTTGAACAACAAAAAATTTTACTTACTTGACTACTGAATTGTTATTTACGTAAGGTTTAAACTTTAATTTTAAATCTCGTATTATAATCGCCGCTCCACACTGCGTGAATATTGAAGCCACAGTAAATGACACTAAAGTAAGGTGTACGGATTGCAGTACAGTTCATTTGAACATAGTGAATGTTCGGAATGCCAAATCTAGTACGTAGTACATATATATCGATGGCGTCAGTCATCTTTTCGATAACTTTTGAACTAACTTGTGCGCAAAGTGACAGAAAGATCTTCCCAAAGCTGAGTTGTTTTCTTTCTTTTTTGTCCAAATATAAATAAGTATTTTTATTCTAAAATGTTGTGTTCGGTTTTAAAAGATATAAACATCAATATAATTACAGACTTGAACTCTTCAGCCCTCAGTGGTAAGTGGTAACAACGCATCTATGGCCTTTTTTGTTTGAAGTTAGTTACAGCTGTTTAGCAGCAGATAGGCTGAAGTAGCTACTTGCTAGAGTTTATCTTGTCATTTTAAATATTTAAAAAAATATCCTTATGACCGACGTATTAAGAATATTCAAAAGTGATAAAGAGTCATTATCTTATGACCGACATATTATAATAAGAATATTTAAAAGTCATAAAGTCTCCCAATTTGCAGAGAAGCAGCCCGGAAAGCTTCCGTGCTCCATAACTTCCTCAGAAATGACAGAACACTTGTATCTAATAATAAAAAAGAACAAAAAGATCATCATTATGGTCATTACAACCCTTTAAGTGCACTGCTGAACCTTACCCAAGGAATGCCACAAAACACGGTCTCGAGCCATTTCACTTCCTGCATGCCAGGCCGTCGTTCCATGTAGTAGAGAGAACTCTGCCCTTCGCTTACCGGTACGAGGTTGCCACTCGAGAACTTTTCTTTCTTAAGGTTAAGCTTGCTCAGCGATTGTTATATAGAGAGGGCTACGCTTGGAGTTGTCTACGTTAGAGACAAAAATTTATTTTATTCTTTGTATAATCTCTGTATTTAATTCTCAATTCCCTGGAAAGACATTCAGAAAGTCGATGGGTGCTCAGGACCCTGCTTTGTGGCATTTTTTGGGGGCCTATATTCAACAGTCGACTTGTGAAGGACTGTAACGATTATGATGATGAAAATAATGAGAATAATCGGTAATAGTTGTACATTTCTTTTAGGATTTATTATTAATGGAGGGGAATCAAATTTATACGATTTAAAAGGAACTGTTTTCGTTAACCATGTAGTGGCGGTGTAAGAATATCCACTACCCCCAACGGATTCCCGCCTTGTCGTGGCAGGAGGCTTAGTAGCCGTGGCTTGGTCACCCACGGTGAACTAAGAGGAACCCACATGGCTGGCCCGAGGTGTAGGGCTGGCCCGAGGAAGCCACTCCGAGTGGGCTTGGAGAGCCCACTTCGGATGTTGGTGGGCTGCGGCGGGAGGGGTGCCCACTCCCCCTACCGTTGCAGCCGAGGTGGAGTCGCGGAGGAAGAGGAGTGTTGGTATGACGATGCGCCACTCTCCCTACCCTCCACAGCCGAATCTTGGTTGGCGGCGGAGCCATAGGCCAGTTCCGCCGCTGGGGTCAGGAAGGCTAGTTATTTTTATTTTTCTTTTATTTATTTAACAAGTACACTTACAATATACATATATGACATTGTCACAAAAATATACACACTTTTATATTTTCTGATATGCATGTCAATAACAAGTGTACATAACATTCACAGATTGAGTCGTGCAACTTAATTAAGGATTAATTTGGAGTATGAAAAACATCCAATCAATGCAATAAAATAAGAAATAATTTAAATAGGAAAAAAAATCGTACAACCTCATCAGTAGATATTGTACGCTCTTTAGATAAAATAGATTCTATTTAAAATATAATTTTTAACAGGAACTAGACGATAAATGATTAGTAAGTTTAATTTTGAACTTAAGAGTCGTGAAATATGTCGATGCTAGGTATGGTTTTAGATATTTCGTTATATTTGCCACATATACGCACAATAGGAGCATGATTCCCGAGATGAGTTTTCGCGAAAGGAACATAAAATGTTTTAAGATGCGACAACGGGGATATTTACGCGGAGCAGCTAACAATATGCGATCAAGAAGGTCACTGCACCATATTTTATTGTGTACTATTTTATATAGAAAACACAGATCTACAATGTCTCGTCTATTTCGGAAAGACATCATCTTAAACTTAGCCAGTCGCTGATAGTAAGGCTGTCTATGTGAGATACCACTGGCATGAAAGGCAAGATGTTGAGTGAAGGCACGCTGTACACTTTCAACGCGATGGAGTGCACACTAAAAGATGGAAACCATATGACATTATTTTAAACAGTGGACTTTTGATAGACTGTAACGCTAAAGGTGTGTTTCCGTTAAGATACTTGAAATAAGTGATTTGACACATATTTTTTTTATAAAAGGCTTTAACCAATTAAATGGATGAATGCAAATGCGATACGAGTTAAAACAGAATACACATCTATTTTAATTAGTATTCTATTTTAACTATCATCTCACAGAATAGCAGCGTAAAATAGCAGTTTAATGCTGCTGCTGCTGTGCGTGTTTGTGTGTATGTTTGTGTGTGTGTGGTAAGTGTATAGTACCGGAGACGCTTTTTACCGGAAGCGGGGCATTCCATCTAGTCCTCAAAGTTGACAACGCATCTACATTTTGATGCTTAACCGAGGATAGATGTAGATGTAGATCCACCACCATCAGGTGAACTATTTGCTCGTTTGTCACTCTTATTCTAAAAAAATGTAAACATATACGTAATTTTTAACTAGAGAGTAACTAAGCACATTTCGCTTTACGAGCGAGTAGTGTCAGCATCACTTACGTCTGGGAACCGGCCTGGGATACGATGCGCCTGGTTATTTAAGACCTCTTCATTACTGAGTTATATTTGAACCTTTAACAAACCACTATGTTATAATTCTTCTATCTATAGAACCGTGGTAGCTGTCAATTTCAAACAACGCGAGGTACCCGAGTTTGGAGCCCCGCCTGCACCCATGAAATTGCCTTGAGGGAGTTACTTGATGAGGACCGGAAAAATGGAAACCGAAAAAGACTCGTAAACATCTAAGCTTGTGCAGATAAAAACTTGCAGGAGCTAGAGTCACCCCCACTACATAGAGCGAAAACCTGATAAGACCTGCAATAAGTCAATGGATGCAGATGATTCAGGACCGTGATTTAACAGTGTTTGGAGAAGGTCTCTATTCAGCAGTGGACTTGTGATGAGCTGTAATTATGATGGTGATGAAGACTACTATTCAACTGCCTCGTAGATTTTCTAGTAGTGTACTCGTTCAAAATGGGTTAGAGTGGCAATGGGCCATACAGCTCGAAAAGCCGATGGTAAAGTAAGCTGCTTTAACCGGCAAACGCAGTGGTGGACGAGCCCTTACTAGAAATAGACGGACGACATGATAAAACATGTAACTAATGGGTGGATCCAAGCGGCACAGGACCTTGCGTTGTTACAATCTATGGTGGAGAACTATTATTTAGCAGCGGACTTAGATGGGCTCTAATGATTAAGATTATGGTTAAGTACGCGTATAAGCAGAGGTAAGTAAGTAATTTATGTAGACGAGGGCTATCGGGCAGGCTATCTCGGGATAAGATTCAAAACCAAACCAAATCCAAATACCGAATCTTCAATCTTCATACCGCGTCACAATAGTCCGAATCTCTGAACACAATGTTACGCAGTATTCCAAAAACTCAGGCATTTAGGTCATATGCTTATCACATTTCCGGTAAAACATTGCCGTGGTTGAATGCAGTTAGGATGACATCATGTGTGATATAAGATATATATTGCATATCAATGACTTTAAAGTAGTTACCACGGGTCAGCTCGACAGGGGAAAAACCACGGTCCCGTAGAATACCAGCATCAAATAACAGAACAGTGCTGCTGCTTTTCGAATAGTGAGTGTAGAGATTTCGGAATTTTTTTACTCGTAAAGAGTCCGTGCAAGTCCTTAAGGCAACTTTTTGATTCTTTATCCACCAATTCCGATAATTAAGTGTCTATGCGCATTCACTTTTCTAAATTATTGAAAAATGTATTTAAAAATTTGCTATCCAATTATTCCACTCCATTGCTGTACGCATTACGAACGATGAAGCAAAACGTTTAGAATGCGTGTAAATCAACAATAAAGAGTTGGAGGAAGGGAGATTAATGTCATACACTTTTACTAGGCGGTAGTCCTTTTCTGTATAGTCAATATGGGTAAATACAGCTCCTTACATATTTCCGTTGCCTGCACTGTAAAGAAAACCAGTATAATTACTGACTTTCCATCTTTGTCCTCAGAGGTGACAACACATATCTGTAACCTTCCTTGTTTGCAGTTGGCAGCAGGTGTCCATCAATTGCAGTAACCTTTTACCATCAGGTGGACTGTAAGTTTGTTTATTACTTTCGTTTTATAAAAATATTGCAATTTTTGGGCAGTCTCTCCAAAATATAGTATACAACACACAAAGGCTGGCTATATTACAACTTTGCACGGCAGTCCCGTGCAAAGTAGTAAAATAGCCAGTAAGATTAGATTTAATCAGATTGTAATTACCAATCAACCAATTGAATGCATAAGGAGACGAATTACCAACCCTACGAGAAGAAGTATTGGGTGACAGGTGAAATGAATAATTTTTCTCGCAGAAATGTCTGGCACTATATTGAGGAAAGTTCGTCCAAACCTCCAATTTACTTAAACTTACTAATTAACTTTTGTGTCATTTTCGCGAACAGGGAAACTGTTAAAGTCGTTTTATAGTACGGTGTGTGGGTATGAAAACGTTACCTCGCAATAGTTGAGCGAACCAATTCTAAAGTGGGGAGAATTAAAGAAAAATAGTTTACGTCCAACCTCAAAGATATTTCGGCGGGAACTGGCCGCCGGGGCCGCTACGATAATGATGGGACTCGAGTCGTGTTTCACTAGAGTCACTCGAGTAGCTTTATTTTACTCGCACTCGAGTAATATTTATGACTACTCGGATTACGAGTGACTCGAGTCAACTCGAATGACTTGGACCACTCGAGTGGCCTGTAGCGACTCGAGTGAGAAATTCAAGTTAAGACAGGTTTAGCCGATGTCCCCCCCGAACGGGGTCCCGCCTTGTCGTAGCGAGGGGGCTTAGTAGCCGTGGCTTGGTCACTCACGGTGAACAAAGAGGAACCCCTTGGCTGGCCAGTGGTGTAGGGCCGGCCCGAGGTGGCCACTCCGAGTGGGCTTGGTGAGCCCACTTCGGATGTGTGTCGGTGGGCTGCGGCGAGAGGGGTGTCCTCTCCCCCTATCGCTGCAGCCGAGGTGGAGTCGCAGGGGAAGAGGAGTGTTGGTATGGCGATGCGCCACTCGCCCTATCCTACGCGACTCAGACGGGCCGCACCGTTGATGCGGTGGGGTGGGGCCGCGGGGGGAGAGGAGTGTCGGTATTGCGAGGCGCCGCTCTCCCTACCCTCCGCGGCCGAAACTTGGTTGGCGGCGGAGCCACAGACCAGATCCGCCGCTGGGGTCGGGAAAGCCGGTGCTACCGAGCGCTCGATTTTCCTGACCCCATGGCCTCCGCGTATCGGACTCGGGGGGGCCTGTTACGCAGGTGGAGTTGGAGGCCGTGGAGGAGGGCGTGTCTTGTGTTCCTGGTGCGCCTTGCCTGAGGAGGAGAGTGGGGAGGAGAGGTCCTCCCCGAGGTGGGGCTGCCATGGGGCGGCCGGCGCTGGTGGGGCCGCGGATGTGTGCGAAAGCGTTCCCGTGGCTCTGCCAATATGCGGCGAAGGTGGAACACCATGGGGTTTTAGTCGGTGCGAGTCCGACATAACCCGTCCTTGCCCCCGCGAGGCGGGTATGCGTAGCCATTTCCCCATGTAAAAAAAAGGGTTTAGCCGATGTATCTTCCATTTGAAATTAAGTACAAATTTGGTTGAGTGAGTTGTTTGTTTTTAGTAATATGTTTATTTAAGACTGTTTGCTATTATTACGTGTTCGAAATGAGTGATAGATAACTTTTTTGGAACTTTTTACGACAGAAATGTTTAACCTAAACAGTTATTTGCAAGTTGTGCAAGAATGTTACAAAGACTTTGGGAATACTACCAACTTGATTTCTCATAATATGAAGAATAAACATCAGATTCAGTATAAGGATATTATTGGTGAGTCAAGTTCATCTCATGCATGTTCTTAAACTACTGAAAGTGAGAGTTCTGCTTCCACGTCTGCTAATTCCAATTCCACATCAATGAAACGGCGTTTTCAGCAACTACAGCTTGCAAGACCTAATGCACCGCTTACTAAGTAGTAACAAAAAAAACTTAAGCTCTAACCAAAATGATTAGTCAAGACTTATAACCTTTACAAATCGTGGAAAACAATAGTGTTTATTAGTTTTTGACAGGCAAGTAACTCGAGTGAAAAAAAGTCACTCGAGTTTTATCTTCGTTCGAGTGGCACTCGAGTGACTAGCCTATCACTGGCGAGTGACTCGAGTGAAAAAATTTCACTCGAGTCCCATCGCTACGCTACGAGCGCTTGTACTGTTAAATTTTTTTAAACATAAAATTATGAATTTGTAAAATGTGTTGTCAACGTGAGATAAAAAATAATAAGCCAAATGAAAAATTTGATATAAAGTTTCACACGGTTTCATTATGAAATCTCTGCAAGGTAAACGTTTAAATAACGATTTAGTGCCGTCTTTATTATTTTTATCGAGCCAATTTTTATGATTCGCGTTTTCATACAACCCTAGTTCGTATGTTTAATTTTTATAAAATTATTTAGTCTTTAAAGTAAACTAGTTTAGTCTTTAAAGTAACTTATTATGTACATATAAGTAGATTTAAAGAGGTTAGAAAAGTTTAAAATGTACTACAACGTCGCCTTAGGGAAAAGCAAGGAAAATTTAGTTTACGTATTCGAGTAATGAAATATCTGCCTATATCTGCCCTGCCATCTATTAAAATGTCTGCCTACGAAACAGTCTAGACAGGTTATTACAACTACTGCTATCTATCTACAGTGTCAGAAATTACTACTTCAACTACCGCCATCTGTTAATAAGTTAATGAATTGTTATTACTATGCAGTGGATAGTTTGACGGCTCCGTGGCGCAGTGGCTTAGCAATGAGTTGCTGCGCTAAGAGCCGCGGGTTCGAATCCCGCACGGAACAAGTATTTGTATGGCCTAAAAATAATTGTTCCGGGTCTGGATGTTTGTCCTTGTGAAATTTATATTCAATATTATTTTATATAAATTAGCTAAATTTAGAAATACAATGTAGTCGAAGTATTCTTTCGTTATCATTATTTATCGTCAAAAATAACAACGAAATGGGGATGGAACCCATCCAGGAAGACTCCTGGGCACAACGATGGTATTATATCCGCCATATGGTTTAATTTGAGGTTTGGATCAACTTTTTCACAGCATGCCGCCGGACCCTCCAAGCGTGAATATCTTTACATTTCACCTTTCACCCAATACTTAATAATTATTCTTCTCCTATATCTTGAAATCCACTAAGATATCTGACCTTTTCTAGAATGCTTCAGATAACGCATGATTCAAACATCATCGATACTACTCACTCTGGGCAAACAGATTGGTGACCGAAACCCTGGCAATGGTATTACTGCTCACCTGCAGCATGGGTTTGGGGACGCGTGAGTGTTTCTAGTTAGTTTGTGGTTTGGGGTTAATGCTATTAAAATGGTTTCTAAAGTCAATCCATCCATCCATCCAATCACAGCCTATAAAAGCCCGCTGCTAGACATAGGCCTCCCTCATAGATTGCCCCATAGGGGGGATTTCGCCATAGTTGCCACGCTTGGCAGTTTCAATTTGTTCAATTTCCCTCTGTCGACATACGACACCCACAAGACGATATGGGTTAATAGATAGTTTTACACCGTCACTACACGGGATTCTAAAGTACAGTAAAGGTTTTATAAGTGGTAGAGCCACGCTGCAGCTATATTAATTGTATAGTTGTAGCACGAATGGGTCGGCTCGACCGGGGAAGGACCACGCTCTCACAGAATACCAGCTAAAATAGCAGCTTAATACTGCTGTGTTACGTATGGAGAGTGTAGAGAACCGGAGACCCTTTTTACTGGAAAAGAGGCATTCTATCTTAGTCCTCACGGCTGACAACGCATCTGTATTTTGATTCGCAAACGAGGATAGATGTAGATGTCTATAGGCCACAGCAACCACTTACCATCAGATCGACTGTATGCTCGCTTGCCACCCTTATCCTATAAAAAAGGTAATTCTTTTAATAATAAAAACCAACCAAAATGCGCTCTCACAAAATACGTAACATAAACAACATAATACTACTGTTTTTGTTGACTGCCTCGTAGCTCTAGTGGCCGGTAATGCGACCGCTGACCATGTAGTGTCCCAGGTTCGGACACCAGGTCGGACCAAAAATCGGTTATTGCGTTTTTCTGCCAAGAAAATCCTCAGTAACAACCCGGAGTCAGATAGTTGGCAGTGTTTCAATCAAGTAAGAAGCAACCAACAGCAGTGATAAGAGTAAAATTTGGTCGGTTGGTCTTCTTAAGTCACGATACATAACAGAGCAGCATCACGCTGGTATACTGTGAGAGTGTGGTTCTTGGCCGATCGAGCAGACCCATTCATGCTTTTAAACCATAATATAGTAGCAGAATAGCTCTACTACTTTAGCCATCACCTAGTTAAACATAAACCTCCCCTGAAGACTCCAGCAGAGCACCTGCAACAACTGCGCCAAGGCTAATCTTTTGTCTCAGTAATATGTGGGATATCTTAGTTGAGAGGATTGAATTGGATTGGATCGCAGTGTCAGTCAAACGATTCGCACCCCATCTTAAAGCGAAATTGGCATCGCCATTCTGTATGTCGCTTTGAGTTATCATTTGCACGTGCTTTTTATGCTTCTTCCGTCATTTACCCGTATTATATATAAATAATTTAATAAATAATAAAAAAAGACGGCTCCGTGGCGCAGTGGCTTAGCAATGTGTTCCAGCGCTGGGGGCGGCGGATTCGAATCCCGCACGGAAAAGTGTTTGTCGTTGTGCAATTTATGTTTGTAAACTGCCTCCACGATACAGGAGAAAATCCTAATGTAGGGGTAACGTTTTTAAAATAAATAAAAAAGTTTACGCTTGGCGTAAACGAGATGACCTGTCAGAGAAGATAAACCTGTCAGAAGCCACAAGATCTTTTTGGCATATCTCATAGTCTCCTCTTACGATCCTACGAGACGAAATTTGGTAATGGGTTCACTTTTGCCCCCACCTCACAGCTACACTAGTATATATACTATGTATTTAATTTACTATACAGTATTATTTTGCAATAACCGGCCAAATTTGCAGACAAGGTTCAGAATAAGTAATATAGGCAAATGGCGAAGAAACATTAATTTATAAAAATCTCAAACATTCTGTCTTTTTGTCTTTTAAATTCAAAATGCGTGGTAATGCATTATTTTAACTGATTGTCATTAATAAATATCTAACTCGTACTATTTTACTATGCACGCACACATTAGTAAGGGTCGATCGGTCGGCAAAAACGTTGTGAATTGAATCGCACACAGAAGAGCGCGTGTACGCGTAGTTGTTGCCCATAATTCACATTCAATTTGGGATAATTTCAAATAAAAGTAGAAGCCTTATTTACTCGTATTTTCCAAAACTGCAATAACGGTATATCATTTTATATTATATATTTGAACTTAAGTTAAAATTTTGGCTACATTTTGAAAAATGTACCTGTAACTATGCTGGCTCTCTGTACCCTTTAGACCAGAGCACTACAGTTCAAGAACTGCTATTTGACGGCAGAAATAGGTTAGAAGATAGTACCTATCCAGACGTACATCTAGGCAGAAAAGTAGTCCTACTACTTGAGCTCCTGAGTTCCTAGTAGGGCTCTTGGAAATTTCAGTAACATTACTGTAGATGATCATTAAATAAACTGTACAATGCAATTTACTCAGTGACGCGTAAAAGTTTTTGGCGACAGTTGCCTTATTGTTACCAAGGCGCGTCTGGCGCTGGTGAAGCCGCGGATGCGTGGATGAGCGATCCCATGGTAGCCATATGCGGCGAAGGTATGGGGTTAGTTATATAAAAGACTATGTGAACGCACCAATAGGTGACGTAATGAGTGGTGTCTCTCTTTAAGCTGTCATCTGTCACCGCATGGTAATAATTTGTAATGTTGATTTACATAAAGCAACACGGACCGCCGACGTACCGGACGGGAGTGGCCATCCGCAGGCGTTCCGTCCTATAAAACTAGTTTCAACTGCTCACTAGACTAAATTTAGATGCGCGACTGAATCGACGTACTACAAAAATGCCGAATTGTTCAGTTTTTGCTGCAATAAGAGATCTGCCACGTCAAATTTACAAAACGATGGCGTTACCTTTCATATGTAAGTAATTCTTAATTACATTAGTACTATTTATTATTATTTAATCGTATTATTGTAATTTTTATTACAATAATAACGGTCCACAGTTGTCATAGTAATAGTCGGTTTTGTTTATCAACACAGGCCGCTCGCCCTCATACAACATGCGGATCGGTCGAGAGACTGATCCGAGTCTGTATCCGAATTGTTGCTGTCACGGAGTGATAGTTTTGATATACCAGTTTGTAAGTAGTTATCGATAAAAATGGCAAATGGCAAATATGGTCTATACAGCCATGTCTCTTGTGCATAATCATTTTTGAGATTATGTTTTCTGATTTATTTAATATATAATATACATAGTTTAATATTATTGCGCGCCACTATTAATGTCTTGTACATGACAACACTAGTTACCACTAGCGCCATCTAGTATCGAGTAGCAGAACTAGGAGAGTCAAGATCCTTCTAGAAATTTCGGGACCGATATGTACTCGAACATTCTAGATGTTTCTACAGTAGAAGGTTCTGGAAAGTATCTGAGGCGCTATATAAGGCCGGTATAAACCACGATCGAGTCAGTATTGAATTGGCGATACAAGCGAAGACTTCGAAGCGATACAACTGTGATCTAAAGCGATCTGTAGTAAAATTGTGTTTTGTTATTAGTGTGGTTTAAAGTTGTAATTAGTGTTGTGTAATTAAAGTGTCAATTTTGGTAATTTACTCGGCAGTTTTTAATTGTCTCGAACCCCAAGCTCGTAACAATTGGTGTCAGAAGTGGGATTAAATCATGCCGATTTTACCAAAGAACAACACGGACCCGAAGTCAACGCCAGCAGGAGACGGACCAAAGACGATTTGGTGGTGCAACGCCGCAGACGTCGGAGGGCCAGCTGCTGACCACGGAGGCCAGCTGCTGACCACGGAGGCCAGCCCGTCAGCAGCTCCTGCATCTGCAGCACCTGACTTAGGTGCTCTGATGATGATGCTGCAGGAACAGGCCTGCCGACAGGAGGAACAAGCCCGTCGGTTTGAAGAGCAGCTGCAGCGGGGACAGGAGGAACAGGCCCGTCGGTTGAAAGAGCAGCTGCAGCGGGGACAGGAGGAACAGGCCCGTCGTTTGGAAGAGCAGCTCAAACGCGATAAGGAGGAGCAGATGCTTCTCATGAAGGACCTTCACGCTACCTTCGGGAAAGAGATAAGGGAGGGGAAGGATAGGGTTGCTCAACATGACAACCGCCTGTCGGAAGCTGAAACCCGAATCAACCAAGTGAACAATCGGGTTGACAACGTGATGGCTGACGTAAAGAAAACCCTGGACGACCTAAAAATTGGGGATGGAATTACAGCTCCCGTGGTAGCTACAACACCTTCGCTACGTGGATTCAAAGTGCCGCCGTTCGACGGGACTTCTTCCTGGTCGGCCTACAAAATCCAGTTCGAGGCTGTCATGAAGGCGAACGGCTGGAATAAAAGTCAGGCCATGACTGCTCTCACCCTAGGCCTGCGCGACCATGCCTTAACGGATCTGGAAGCTCTCGGTAAGGAAGTGACTTACGAGCAGCTTCTTGAGGCATTGGGAGGCGAGATATGGTGACGCTCACCTGGAACACGTCTTTCGTGCGCAGCTCAAAGACCGCGTGCAACGCAGCAACGAAAACCTGCAGCAGTGGGCCCTTGAGGTGGAAAAGCTGGTTCGAAAAGCATACCAGTCTGTACCTGCGCTCATTGTAGGGAACCTGGTGCAGACATTCATCGACGGCATCCGCGACCTTGAAGTCAGAGCTGCTGGGAGGCTTTGGCACCACGAGATGCCTAAGGACGCGTTCCACTGGAGGTGGAAGCCGTGCGGTAGGATCATCGTTCCCATCGCGTCAGGGAGGTTGCAGCAGCTACAGTTCGCGACTGCAATAAAGGATACATCCCTAGGTGCTACGGCTGTGGGGAAAGGGGCCATCTTCGATCCAGCTGCCCTAAGCGAACTGTAGAAAGGGGAGGTGATCGATCTCGAGAGGGTAGTGCGGCTAACAGCGCCGCCCAGCAGCAGCAGGGAAACGAGTAAAAGCCAGGACTGCGGGGCGGGTGCTGGGTGATGTTAAAAGAGCCCCAAGGATTTCGATCTCACAAACCCATGATGGGAACAGCCTAATCATCAAAGGCGAGGTCAACGGAACGCCGTGTAAACGGACCATAGACACTGGAGCCTCTCGCACGGTTGTCAGTTCCCAACTTATAAGTCAGTTCCTTGGGGACTCCGCATACTACCGAGAACGCATTAATTTGGTAACAGCCACCGGTCAGCGCATACCCGTCCGTGGAGAGAAGGAGATGGAGTTAAAGCTAGGCAACATGATCTACCTGCATAATGTCATCGTGGCTGATATAAAATGAAGCATGACTCTAACCCTTTTTAACATTTTATTTAAGTATTTTTTTCATTAGTGGGGCTTCGAACCAGTTATTTGGTTTATTTAACCTAATTTTTTTTAAATAACTTAGTACTGAACTGATCTGAATAGGTACATAACTGAATACATCAGAATAATAAACATACCTACACAATGGATAAAAAAGCATGACTCTAACCTTGTTAACATTTTATTTAAGTATTTTTTTCATTAGCGGGGAATCGAACCAGTTATTTGGTTTATTTTACCTGTGAATTCGAATTAAAGTGGCTACGTGGAGACAAGCACAGTGGCAAAATAGTAGGTTAAGTAGATAAGTTAGGTATTTAGACAAGTGTTGTAAATTATTAGGTATTGTGGTACCATCGCTAGTTGCGGGCCGCGCGAATTCTGCGTTCGCGCGTACATTGTCACTCCCCTAGTCAGCTGATTGTAATTCAGTAATTCCACTGCTGGTTTTATGTTTAAGTATTTTCATGATTTTTATTAATGAAATTAACGTTTTGTTTAACTATACTAACACGATAGAGCGTGAATAAAGTTAATAAAACGTTGTGAAAAGATGATTTTTTTTTCATCAGGATCGATTTTATGTTTCACCCATCATCAAAGATATAGTTAGTACTGTCGTCTGTCTTCGTTTTCGGGAGCGTTTTAAAAATACCCTGTATATATACAAAACTAATCCTTTTTTAAAACCAGTGATAGATAAAACTATCACTAGTATTTAAAATTAAGTTTAAATATATTAATATTAAATATATACATATAATAATTACCTATCATTTAACAAATAAACTTAATATTTATATTATTTTATAAACATTTAGTTTATTTGTTAAATTATAGGTAATTTTAGTGGTAATAAATAAAATCCTATCTTTATTATAATATCCACCTTTTCATCGATAATGCGTATCGACAGTTGTTACAGCCATGGCTGTATGCAACTTGTCAGTGTAGTTGCGTCACTTCATTACACTGTTATGACACAGAATATAATATCCATGTGTGTGTGTGAAATTGTTAATGTGTTATTTTAATTGTTATGTGTGAGTTTCGTAGTGACAGATGATTATTTTTGTGTAAGAGTCTGAGATAGTGTGTGTGGCGCAGATTTCCTCCCGCAAAAAATGACAGACAGTTTGATATCGGAAAATAACACTATGACTACTCCCTTGCTTTATGTTTCAAAACGTTTAATAAAGTAATTAAGTACTACCCGTGCGGTTAAAGAATGGGATTGAAAATGGCGTCGCCTCTATTCACTTCTCGCTCGCACACCACCCGCCAGTAAACCTGCAAAAAAATACGTTGCGACATGCGTTTTTCGTACGTTCTATAACTTCAGTCCAACTTGTCATTTGAATCAATTATTACAAAATGCCATAAACTGCAAAAAAAACTTCGGTCCGTTTTTGCTACAAAGCTACGACGCGTTCTGAGAGTTTTCTTCATAACTATTGTTGATTTTTTTTGTTAATATTTTTGTATAAAATATTTACATGCCATTGAGACATGAGTAACCATTTTTCAAATTTTCGTTTGTCTGTCTGTGATGAACAAATAGAGAGTAATACCAAGTGATCTTGACAAAATTTTATCCCAAAAGTATAGTTTTTTTTTTAAATACAAATATTGATAAGATGAAATTAATGGTCTTTAATGATTATCTTAAGTCTAAATAACGCCACATTAATAGATCCCACCCAGGCAAAGCCAGAGCGGGTCACTAGTTATAAATGTTATTATTAATGTATATTATTATTATTAATGTGTATAAATTAATGTACTTACTTGCGTATACAATTCTTTAAAAAATCCCATTAATAGTAAATTTCCAATTAACCGAATAATATTACGTTATAACGACATATCGTTATTTATTATTACAGGTTTTCGCTATTGGTACTGTGCATGTTGACGGTATGGGCTCGATGAGCCGCCATTTTTTATCCCATTCTTTATCAGTACGGACTGTACATAACTAATTTCGCGAGTTCTTATTTAAACATCAAAGACTTTAGTTGGTGCGAGCCCAACGTAACTTACGAGCGAGAAAAGAACTAGCCCATTATGACTTTTATAAAGTTAGGTATCATTAAAATTATTTTTATAGCCTTATTTCGTTTTCAGTCACATCATTGCAGAAATGAAAATCTGTTTTGTAAACGAAATAATTTTTTATGCGATTCTCTTCAAATTGTCCCACTGATGATATATTATATATGCATCTTGCCATGGGGCAACTCGGTGACATATTGTTTAAACCGATTTTTTTTCAATTGCAAGGAATTGTTATTTTCAAACGGGACATTTTTTTATATTATTTGATGAAATAAAAATAAAAATGGTTCTATAACATTTTACGATAAAGTTAATTTTTCAGAGTTATAAAATCTTTTTATATTTTATTCTTTTTCTTTATGTATTTTTAATTGGTCAAAAGTATTCGAATTTGGGATATTTCAAACCATTCAAAATTCATAACTCCGAAAATATTAACTTTATCCTAAAAATGTCATAGGATCTTTTTTATTCGTTTTCTGGACTATTTGAGCTTCCAATTATTTACAAATGAAAAATTGGTAGTGAGGACAGATCGAAAAGAATCTACACCCTTTTGCTTAAAAAAACTACTACTAGCGACCCGATCCGGCTTTGCCTGCCTTTTTATAAAACTCCAAGGTTTTACATAAAATATAGCCTAGATCACTCCTGTCATTGCTCTCTAGCTGTTCGTGAAGTTTAATTACAATCGGGTCAGCCATTCCGAAAATTAGCCCGGACAGAGAGACAGACAGACAGAAAAAAATATAAATGATTATTTCGATAGTACAGACAGACCCTACCTATTTTATTTATTTATTACTAGCGACCCGCCCCGGCTACGCTTGGGTCTATTAATGTAGCATTATTTAGATATAAGGTCACCAAAGTATATTTTTTTAGGTTTTTCAAAAAAAACAAGTTTTTGGATAAAATATAGCCTAGATCACTCCTGGCATATTGATCTACATCTGTTCGTGAAGTTTCATAACAATCAGTTCAGCCAAGATTGACAAGATTTAATTTTGAATTACCAAGATTAGCCCGGACTGACAGATGGATATACATGCATAAATTTACACAGTTATTCATGTCTTAATGACATGCAAATATAAGCCTCAGCTCAATATAAGTCAGTTATTTCGTTATTAGAGACAGCTGCTTCAAAGCTAAATAGTGATCTAAATGTTGCAGCGGAATATGCTAAATCTTTATACAGTATTTTTTTACGACTATTTGTGACATTTTGATAAAAGTAAACACCACTATTTTTTATTGAATATGTCTGCCTACTTATAGTATTTTTGGAAATCTTAATATATGTTGATAATAGAACAAAAATGTACCTAAACATGAGCCGGTATCGTTAATTTTGTAGAAAATGGCTAGGGAAGATCATTTTTACTATATAAAAAACTATTATTTACAATAATGATTTCTTATATTTACGCGAACACTACACATTGAATTATATCGCGTTTAATTAACTTATTTTTAACTTATTTTTATTAATTGCCGACGTTCCGGGTGCTTTACAGCACCCATGGTATTCAATGTTATTTTCAACAAAAAAGTTACTACCGTTTGAAGATGAAGAACCATTCTATACGTGGTAGTTATTAGCTATGTTTGATTTGGTTCAGTTTTGTCACAAAATGTACCGAAAAACAGCATAATTTTGCCCGATTTGCAAACGCACCCTTAGAGAACCGTAATTTAGTAACGAAACTAATTCTAATAAAATTTTAGTTGTATTATTCTTATAAATAACATTTAAAATATAATTGTTCTGAGCACTCTTAACTATGGTTCTGACTAAACGTAGTGGTTATATACTCTTTAGTTTGGAGGGGTCCTTTCTAAATATTACCATACTCTTTGGAGCGTTCTACAAAGGTGACCTTGGATTATCTCATGTATAAGTCCAAAACTTGACAGATTAGTCTAGATAAAACTAAATGATTACCAACTCTAAAGTATCGATATCGATATTTTTTAAGAATCGAATATTGTAGGTACCCATTTTTCAGTTGGAATGCCTAGTCCACAGAACACAATTACTCTCCTAGTCCAATAAATGTGACAGCTGTCAAAAGGTACTTCTTCGATTTGGTGGAGTACAGTGATGTATATGTACACAAATAAATTATATTTAATTTAAAACAGATAATATAATAATTTTTAAACGGGGTAGAGCCACGCTGCAGCTATATTATGGTTGATCGGCTCGACCGGGACCACGCTCTCACAGAAAACCAACGTAAAATAGCAGCTTAATGCTAGTAGTTTAGTAGTGTTTGTATGCTGTGTATGATGTGTTTGTATAGAGTAGTATAGTTGTAGCACGGATGGTTCGGCTCGACCGGGGAAGGACCACGCTCTCACAGAATACCAGCGTAAAATAGCAGCTTAACGCTGCTGTGTTTCGTATGGTAAGTGTAGAGAACCGGAGACCCTTTTTACTAGAAACGAGGCATTCCATCTTAGTCCTCACGGGTGACAACACATCTGCATTTTGACTCTATGCTAACAGTGGTAGAGCCGCTCTGCAACTTCTGCTGTAGCATGGATAGACTGGATCGAACCGGGGCGGTACCACGATCTCACAGAATACCAACGTAAATTAGGAGCTTTGCTTCTGCGTTTCCCTTGGTTAGTGCAGGTAGCCGGAAGCCCAATCCCCTCCCCTCCTATAACATGGTAGCGGAATTTAAAAAGAAAGAACTACCCCTACCCTACTCCATTACCAGGAGGGTACCAGCACTCCTGGTAATGGAGAATCCCTCACTGAGCATCCACGGTCAAGCTACCCTCTTCCTGAGCGTGGGTGCTCAGGCTGCCCCGCGTATTCTGGGGGGGGCAAAATCCCGCTCTATACTAACACTGCACGGGGCAAACAGAGCAATAAAACCATGGCGACCCCTGCCACGCTATCCGTGGACTTCTGCAACATCAGGGGACTTCACTCGAACCTTAATGCCGTCCCCTACCATCTAGAGACGGCGAAGCCGGCCTTGCTCTTTTTGACCGAGACGCAGGTGTCCTCTCCGGCTGATACTTCGTACCTCTCCTACCTGGGGTACAAATTAGAACACTTCTTTGTGCCCCGGGCTGGAGTTTGCATATACGTCAGAGAGGATATCTGTTCTCGACGCCTCGGCAGTCTTGAAGGTACGGACCTGTCCATCCTATGGCTGCGCGTAGACAGTGACGACGTATCCCCGCGTATACGGGTGCTGAATATGTCCCATAGCGATAATGCCGACACAGACCGTTTCATCGACCACGTCCAAATGGCTACAGATTTCTTGCTACAACAAATCCCATCCGTAGAGATCGTGATACTTGGCGATTTTAACGCCCACCACGCTGAATGGCTCGGTTCACGTTTAACCGATCATGCGGGGAGATCTGTTTATGACTTTGCCTTGGCATATGGTCTGACACAACTGGTTACTTCGCCTACGCGGATTCCAGATGTGGAGGATCATACACCTTCCCTGTTGGACCTTCTGCTGACCTATCATCCGGACGGATATCAGGTTTCCGTCGATGCCCCTCTTGGGTCTTCGGACCATTGTCTGATCCGGAGTGTGATGCCACTCACGCTCTCCTCGTGGTTGCGTTCTGCAGGTTGCCGCCGTGTTTGGCATTACAGGTCGGCGGATTGGGATGGAATGCGGTCTTTCTATGCATCCTACCCATGGGGCGGGTTTGCTTCTCGCCGGATGATCCCAGCGCTGTTGCTGACTCTGTCACCGATGTGGTGCTACAGGGAATGGAACTATTTATTCCATCATCTGTGGGGTACCATATATGGGCAATCTTACAGGAGCGACCAAACCAAGGCAGATCGCAGCCTTGGTTTGGTCGCTCCTGTAAGATTGCATTACGCAGTAAGCAGGAGTGTTATCAGGCCTGAGCTGAGGCTTCGGCGGCTCGGGATGTAAACACCAGCATGCTTAAAAAGAAGTATAACTTCACCTCCAGGTCCTTCAAAAGAGTTATTGCCAAGGCAAAGTCAGAGCACATAGGCAGAATTGGCGAGAAACTAATTCGCCTTCTTTCGGGAACCCGTGCATTCTGGTCTCTCGCCAAGGCTGTCCAAGGGAATTTCTGTAAGCCATCACCTGCACAGGGAGTATGACTCACTGGCCCACGCCGCAAAAGAGAAAGCCAACCTTTTAGGCTCCCTTTTTGCGTCCAACTCGACTCTTGATGACGGGGGGAACACACCGCCGACCATCCCGCAGTGTGAGTGCTCTATGCCTGATGTGCTATTCACACAGTGCTCAGTACGCAAAGCACTCCTCTCCCTGGACATCCACAAGTCGAGTGCGCCTGATGGAATCCCGCCAATTGTGCTGAGGACGTGCGCTCCAGAGTTGGCACCGGTTCTAACGTGTCTTTTTCGGTACTCCTACTCCCTAGGCGTTGTCCCGAATTCAAGGAAGACAGCTTTCGTGCACCCGATCCCTACAAAAGGTAACCGCTCCGATCCGTCCAATTACAGGCCTATCGCCATCACCTCCTTGTTCTCGAAAATAATGGAGTCCATTATTAACTGCCAGCTCATGCGGTACCTTGAGGAGCACCAGCTGATTAGTGACTGCCAGTACGGTTTCCGTCGGGGTCACTCAGCTGGTGATCTTCTTGTTTACCTAACACATAGATGGGCGCAGGCGATCGAGTCCAAGGGGGAGGCATTGTCCGTTAGTTTCGACATAGCGAAGGCCTTCGATCGAGTCTGCCATAAAGCGCTTCTTTCGCAGCTTCCTTCCTATGGGCTTCCCGAGATATTGTGCAATTGGATCACTAGTTTTCTGGCTCAAAGTCGTAGTAGACGGTGCGTGCTCCGATTACAAGCCTATTAACGCTGGTGTTCCACAAGGCTGCGTGCTATCACCAACACTGTTTCCTCTGCATATCAATGATATGTTGCAAACCGGTAACATTCATTGCTATGCGGATGACAGCACTGGTGATGCTCTATACACCAGCCGTGCCAATTATTTCACGGGAAAACGTCGCCGAGTACCGGAACAAACTTGTGTCTGAAGTCGAGACTTTGTTGAACAAACTGTTCAGACTCCTCAGTTTCAAGGCACTCCCCTTGATGCCTCAGCCAGTATCGGAATCCTCGGCGTTGACATATCGAGTGACGTGCAGTTCCGTGGTCACTTGGAAGAGAAGGCCAAATTGGCCTCTAAATAGCTTGGCGTGGTCAGTAGAGCGGGGCAGTATTTCATGCCAGCACACCGCCTGCAACTTTACAAGGCGCAGGTTCGGCCTCACATGGAATACTGTTCCCATCTCTGGGCAGGGGCTCCCCAGTGCCAGCTCCTTCCACTTGACGGCATTCAGCGCAGAGCGGATCGAATCGTCGACGACCGAGTTCTTTCCGATCGGCTTGACTCACTAGCACTGCGTAGAGATGTTGCAGGAGTGCTCTGAGGAATTGTTCGGACTAATTCCAGCCGCTCAATTTCACCATCGCACAATGCGACAAAACTCGCGATACCATCCATACCATTTGGATGATTGGCGGTCCACCACTGTGCGATTTAGAAGATGTTTTCTTCCTCGCACAACTTCCTTGTGGAACCGATTACCACCAGCGATTTTTCCGGACCGATACGACTTAGGGACCTTCAAGAAAAGAGCCTACTCCTTTCTAAAAGGCCGGCAACGCATCTGCAATTCCCCTAGTGTTGCAGTTGTTCATGGGCGGCGGTAGTCACTTAACATCAGGTGAACCGCATGCTCATTTGCCCCCTCTCCTATAAAAAAAATCGTCTTCGGGGATAGATGTAGATGTCTATGGGCCACAGCAACCACTT
This sequence comes from Parnassius orleans, assembly GCA_029286625.1. NCBI lineage: Eukaryota > Metazoa > Arthropoda > Insecta > Lepidoptera > Papilionidae > Parnassius > Parnassius orleans. The sequence continues at coordinate 527,812 of JAGSMP010000193.1, forward strand.
ACCATCAGGTGGACTGTGTGCTCGTTTGCCACCCTTATCCTATAAAAAAATATATCTGAGTTGTAGTTCTTTACGACTGGCCGCATGAAGAACTTTAAGGCCGCTCTAGTGAGTTAGTGAAAGGGCTATGCTCGGGTTTTCTCTGCCTGATAACCATATTAAGGCAAGAGTGAACAGGCCTTTTGTTTAGCTACGTTAGTACGCTTTGCCATCTTCGGCTGCATCACCACTTACGATCAGGTGGGAAAGCACTGGCTTATAATAGATAAAAAAGTAAACGACATAATGGTACAAGCATCAGTAAGCTGAAATTGTAAAGGGCCGGCCATATAAACGGACACATATTGGGAAGATAGGTTCTAGAATAGAATAGAATAGAATAGAATAATTTTTTATTCAATATAGATTACATGTGTAATTCTTCCTGAAAGTCATTTTTTACTTTACCACTGGTTCGAAAAAAAAACCTCTGTCCTGGGAAGAACCAGCAAGAAATCCAGCGGGACTTTTTTTTAAAAGTAAATTTTACATTAATGGTTGTACAAACTATTTAAGTACAAAATTTATTTTAGTAACTGCTTGGTAGCGACCACCTCATTCCCAGGGGTTATTATCAATCATGTATTCATTTATACTATAATAACCCTTTTTATACAGTTTCAGCTTAACAAAACATTTAAACTTGGTAATAGAGAGAGCCTGTACACTTTCCGGGACCTTGTTGTAATAGTGTATACATTGCCCCAAGAATGAATTACTGACTCTGTGGAGTCGAGAAACTGGTATCACTAGCTTGTGTTTGTTCCTAGTGTTTACAGAATGTATATCACTTTTTACTAAAACTACCTTTGTTTTGTGAACATACATTAAATTTTCGTAAATATACTGAGAGGACAAAGTTAATATATTTATTTTTAAATTTATCTCAAGAGACTCTCTCGGTTTTAGGTTGTAAATAGCTCTAATGGCCTCTTCTGTAAAACAAAAATAGTTTCTGAATCAGTTGCATTTCCCATAGCAAAATCCCATAAGACATTATGCTATAGAAATAACTGAAATAAACTAGTCTAGCTGTCTCGACACTAGTGAAACCTCTAATCTTTTTACAGCATAGGCTGCAGAACTTAGTCTGCTTGCTAGTTTGATATATGGGGCCCCACTGAAGCTTTGCGTCGAGAGTGATGCCAAGAAAACAGTGGATTCAACAGGGCTCAGTTCTTCCCATTTAAAACACATTGGTACCCAGATTTTTAACATTCGTTGTTGTAAATTTAATACATTTAGTTTTATTTCCGTTTAAATGTAGATTATTAACGTTAAACCAATGCACTAATTTTAATATAGCATTATTCACTTCGTCACATTTAAATGATTGACGTTTGAGTTTAAAAATCAAGGAAGTATCATCAGCAAATAATACCATATCATGATTATCCCCTACAAGGGAAGGTAAGTCATTATTATATACCAGAAATAGGAATGGGCCGAGAATCGAGCCCTGAGGGACACCCATTAGTACAGGTGACGCCGGAAGAACTTTTACCATTGATAATAACTTTCTGCATTCTATTACTTAAATATGAAATAATAAGTTTAAGCGCTGTGTTCTCCAGTGGCAACCGGGTAACGGTAGCGAAGTGCAGGGCGTCCTCCCTCTAGATCTAGATGGAGCGATAACCTGGTAAGAAATGCAGGAAGTCAATTGATACAGGTGTTTCAGGACCAGGACCAGTTTTATAGCATTTCTTCGGGGAGACCTATGTTCAGCAGTGGACTTGTGAAGGCCCGTAATGATAATGAAGATATTATATAATTGTTGTTAATTTTAATTTAAAATTATTGTTATTTTAAATATAAATAACAATAATTTTTAATATTGTTAATTATACCTTACTGCAAGTTTTAAATTGTTTAGCTTTTCTATTTAGTTATGCTTTTTTCTTTTTTATTTAATTCTAATTGAAAGTAGTAATATAATTGTACTACGGAAGAGCGGGGCCCTCTACTACAGGTATCTATTTACTTAAAAGAGGGTACCCAACAATATTTTAACAACTTACTACTTATTTTAAAGCAATAAATTATTATTATTATTATTACAAGGTGATGGTACCATAAGGTTTCAGAAGTGCTTCTTTTATTATGAATCCAAGTTGTCGCTATAATCCAAACTAGGACATTATCATCATCATCATACTTTTACATATTTAGCAGTTATGAACTCTGGCTCTCTCTCTTTCTCTCTCTCTCTCTCTCTCTCTCTCTGAACTCTTCTTATGGCGGCAGAAACGGTAATAAACACTATCCTGATCTTTCCCCACCAAAGTCCGATCTTAACCGCACCTATAAAAATATATGCCTTGACTTTATCTACGCGTAAATCCGCAATGACTGTAATCAGGAAGACTGCAAAAATCAGTGCAAACTTTTGTATTTTTAACAAAAGTTTGACCAATGCTCCATAAAAATGTGTTTCTAGTAAAAATGGTCTCCGGTTCTCTACACTGACCGCGTAAAATAGCAGCTAAATCCTGCTGTGTTTCGTATGGTGAGTGTAGAAAATCGGAGACCCTTTTTACTGGAAACGAGGCATTCCATCTTAGTATTCAGGGGTGACAACGCATCTGCATTTGAATAAAGAAAAAAGAATTATTTAAAAAAAAGTTGTAGCACGAACGGGTCGGCTCGACCGGGAAAGGGCCACGCTCTCACAGAATACCAGCGTAAAATAGCAGCTTAATGCTGCTGTGTTTCGTATGGTGAGTATAGAGAACCGGAGACCCTTTTTACTGGAAAAGAGGCATTCCATCTTAGCCCTCATGGGTGACAACGCATCTGAATTTTGATTCTTTATTGAAGATAGATGTCTATGGGTCACAGCAACCACTTACCATCAGGTGGACCGTGTGCTCGTTTGTCACCCTATCCTATAAAAAAAAACCTGCAGTTGCGAACTCGCCAGCAAAGCGTGGCAACTATGGCAAAATCACCTCTATGAGGCAATTATTGGGGGAGGCCTATGTAAGGAGGCCTGAGCAGTGGACTTATATAAGCTGTAATGGTAAGGATGACTCTAGATTCCGCTTAAATCTGATCAGTGTAGAGAACCGGAGCCCCTTTTTACTGGAAAATAGGCATTCCATTTTAGTCCTCACGGCTGTCAACGCATCTGCATTTTGGTTCGCAAACGAGGATAGATGTAGGTGTCTATGGGCCACAGCAACCACTTACCATCAGGTAGACTGTATGCTCGCTTGTCACCCTTATCCTATAAAAAATTGGAAGACACCGGTGGAAATCAAACAACGTTTGGATTCTTCCCCTTCGTACCCCACCGTAAAAGAATGGGCGAAACAATTTCGTTTGGGAAGAGATTCAATTGATGATGAAACGCGTCGAGGATGACTACTAACTACTATCAGATGGACTGTGTGCTCGTATGTCACCCTTATCCTATAAAAATAAAATAAAATAAAATCAATTTATTTCAGACAGAGTCCATATAAATGATATAAGAAAAAAAACATTACATTATTGTTGGCGACGCATTGTTTTTTTTATGTAATATTTATTATTTTTGTAATATTTTGTATCTTAGGTTAAGGTTTGTTTTGTATAGTATGGTAACGTTTATTTTATAAATTATGTGTAGGTACAGTTGTATATATTTGTTTCTCCGCTTGTGTGCACATACATACGTTTAAGTCGTCCCGCGCTTTGAAAAATGTAACGGTCATTTTGTATTTTCACTTTATGGCGCATAATTTTTTTTTTGTAACCAGCACGAGTTCTTGATTTATGAAAACACCTTTGGCAAATGCTTTCGCTGATGTTCGTCTTGCGACGAGCCAAGAATTTCACCTCTAACGTCGCAATACGAATGCCCCCAGTTATCCCTATTAATCATTACCTCGGAGTTCTGAAAACCAACAAAATAGAACCGAGATCATATTCTATGATTCCATGCACGAAATATTCAGCAGCATTTTGAGCCCGCTTTGAGCACTCTAATTTGTTCAAAGTAAAATTGTCGGCCCATCTCGACACTCACCGAAGAGCACCGCGATAGGATTTTGATATTGAACCGCCGTTTTACCGACGGCTCACCGACGATATGCTCAGTATCACCGCGAATGCGGTGCACCGACAGCGCGGCGCACAAATGCAACTACGAGCTTTTTAACCGCAACAATTATAGTATACGCTATTGGAGCTGGAGTTAATAAATTTAATCTTATCTAATTCCATTTCATTTAATTCAATTCAATTTAACTTAATTCGATTGTTTAACATAAAAACTACTTAATATTAATTATTTCAATAATATTAAAGTAATTAATATTAAGTAGTATTTATGTTAAACAATCGAATTAAGTTAAATTGAATTGAATTAAATTGAATAATATTATCCATAAAAGAAAATTGAGTATAATTATTATATTAGGCAAACAAAGAAAACATGCAAATAACATTAATTTTAAGCTTAAAAATGGTTAACAAAATAAAAGCAGCTTGTGCAATCAATAGCACTTTAGGCACATGAGTAAAGAAACCTTACCGTACAACCGCGCTATGATCGGTACACTACCACAAGCTTGAGGTGCGTATGTGCGTGAACACTGGCGGCTCCTTACGTACAGAGAGAAACTGCTTTAAACCGGCTCGGCCAGTGCTCAAGCTCAGGGTTATGTAAAAAATAATAAGTGTCAAGAAAAATTCGTATCAAATGAAAAATAAAAAAGCGTAAATAACGTTTACTAATACCTACGTAGATATAAATCTTATCGAAGTTGCCGCAAGAGATACCTCTGATTTAATTAATAAAATTAATAACTTGTTTGATTTATTAAACTCAACTACACTGCGATCTCCTAATAATTATAAAACAGCTTTTCGATGCGATAGTTATCAAACTTAGTTTTTAGAAGAAATGCTAACATTCTTCAGGAACTTAAAATTAATAAGAAATGATAGGCGGAAAGACGTTACAAATAGCTTGAATTTCATTCACGGATTTCACGTGTCTATAAAAGCTTTAATAAAACTTCATGAAGAATTAAAACAGAAGAAATAAAATTAATTTATATTTACGAGACGTCTCAATCAAGATTGTCTCAATTTATTTGGCAAAGTCAGACAGGCAGGGACCAACATGTCGACAAGTTAGTATTGCCTTCAATATACCTCAAAATACTAATTGCGAATACCATTTCGATATGTTACTTATGAAACCAGACGATTGTCGTATTTTTAATACACCATCACTGCAACCTGACGATGTTGCTGCCCCTGTGTTAACAGTAGGAACAAATAATTATCGATTTGATTTACCAGAAAAAAATGGTTTAGTCTGTGTCGGGATATTTGTATAGAAAATTTTGTCTGAAACATCACAAATTTGAGAAAATAAAATTGTACGTTAATAGATTTGAACAACCTATAAATGGGAAAAGACTATTTTTTCTCCCATTACAAGGTTTTTAATAAGGATAGTGTTCAATCGAGTTTTTAATAATACTTCCTGACAATTTTATTGGGTTTGTTGAATTGCTTGAGCAAAAATTTCGCGAATATTTGACCTCGATAGAAACATTGCGTATATTGGTAGTGAAATATTATAACGTGTGAAAGATTGTATATTTGATAAGCAATGTGAGTGTTTTCCAATTCATTATTTAAAAAAAAATTACATTATATTTAGAATTTACCATTTAATTAAAGTCAACAACAAATTGTTGAAGAACTAATTATAAATGAAAATATTTAGAATACGTAGAATTAGTAAAAAAAATATTATATCTTAAGTATCTGTTAAAAAGCTGATAAACGTTTTGTTATTTAATTTTATCCTCCTGTGCCAACCCTACCCAAAATAGGTACAAATTTTGACAGCTCCTTAGAAGCTTTGCCTCTGTACAGTTTCTTTACTCATGTGCTTTAGGTAAGGTTTTCTTTAACTTTCAAGGATTCTTAACTCATAGTTTACAGCATGCAGTTTACTTTGGCCTAGAATTCTACAGGACTTATGTACGTTCCAAGCGTTGATTAGCTCAAAACAGTACTATTCAAACCTGTTAATATCCATCAACTGCTTATCTTACACAAATGTTAATTACTCATAACTTTAGGAATTTTATGGTGTAAAAATAGTTGTAAGAGATTTTTTTTATATTAATACAGTATTTATGGATGCTATCAAGAAAACTAAACAGCGGTATTCTTAACAACTTCCCTGTCTGAGAAATAGACACAATAGTTAAATAATTGAAATGTTCATATATGACTCATGGGACAGTGAAATGGTTAATTTCCCTTTTAACGTCAAAATATCTGAAATGGCTGATAATTTTACGAAACAAAAAATACAATCCATTTGACAAACCCCAAGGAAAATAGTTACTAGAAAAGATATTTTGATTTAGGTTATATACATAAGAAATAAAAAATTCAAACCAAGTGAAATTTTTATAAAAATGCTGTGGATAAAACGATTATTTTCACCAATTTATGTTAGAAGAACATATTTTTTAACCCATACCTTTTAAAATTAAAAATAAAATAGTTTTATTAATTTTCTATAAATATTTTAATATGACTATAGAATCAGAATAAAACTCCGTGTTTGGATTGAATCAATTCAAATTAAACAATAGACAGCCGCTAGGCTTCCCAGAGAGTCACGTCGCTCGGCGCTCTATCTAACATTTGTCGTGCATACGCGGATAGTACATTATTATAGTGTTATCGACAAGTGTTAGTCCTTTATAAAGTAAAATATTTTATTATTATTTTTGATGGACGACAATATTTATTTTAGAGTGACAAACAAATTATGGTTCAGACGTAATGGGAAATAGAACCAAGCTATTTTTAACAAATAAAAGAAAACGAAAAAATTAAGAGCATTTATTTAAAAGTTTGGTAAATTTATCTTATACTAGCTAGTTAGTTGTGCATATAATGTATGTAACACATAAATAACAAGGTTTGAGTGTTTACTAGTTTATGGTTTAACTTCAGGCAAAGCAAGAAAATGCTGATGAGATAAGAACGGAAAAGGTTAAAAGTAATGAGATTTTGTTTTATTATTTTACTTTAGGTACTAATGTTGTCTTTTTTTAACTACAGGAGCTAAAATGTGCAGTTAAATAATGTAAGCCAAAAGATAGGAAAATGATTGAAATTTCTTGAGCAACAGTGTTAATAAAGAAAAAAGAGCTAGCCTTCATTAAAATGATAAACTTCTTTACAAAATGTGTGTTGAGAATTTAAAGCTGGAAAAAGTGCTCTAAGGCGATAATAAAGTTGGCATAAATCAGGAAGTTATAGCAGGAATTACATCTACTGGTGCTGGATATATCCAGCTTCATATTGTTCTTGCCTATGGAGACATCCCACCGTACCCTGCGGTTGTATGAAGCACCGCATATTTAAATTTGCCAATGGTGGGAACAAACGGCGGAGTATCGTATGGCTGAAGCTAGGAAAGAAGAGGTGGAGCATGTAAAATTCATCGGAAATATGTCGTTTCAAGGAATACCAACGACAGCCGTAATTGCAGACGCATGTTGATTAAACGTTCATACGGCACAAGCTACGATGCTTTCTCTAACGCTGCGACAATTGGTGACCAGCACAGTAAAGAAGTCCTGTACTGTGGGTTGAAAAATTAATATTCTGTCACATGTTCCCGATCAGAAAACAAATCAATTGAACCACCAGATCATATGTAATTCAAGACATTTTGTGGGTTCAACAGGTAAAAGATCTTTGTCAGGCCACGAACCTATACTTATAAATGCTTGAACTTATATTACAGTTGGTGAAGTCCCCAGAATTTAAAACTATATTGAAAGGAGCACTGTTTTACAGAGTACAAACTCGCTTTTGAAAACTAGAAGAAAAGTTGACAGCTTCATGGTTTGCCAGACTTTGCAAGCGGGTTGAAAATACCAACTGTGCTCTCCTTGTTAAGCAATTACTGAGTGGCTACGATTTAAGCAATTTGCCATCTATAAAAATAGCAGGAACAACGAGCGTAAAACGTCCCGAGAATTAGAAAGCGCTTTAAATGTTAACATACATGACTGTAGTTTACATATTATATACCACAAATTTTCATTTCTGGGTACTAGTCCAGATGGAAAATATGAACTTGGCAATTTAGAAGTGAAATGTTCATTATTCGATTATAATATGGAACCTGAAGCAGCAATCAAAAAAAGAAAATTGACTTTTGGTTGTATAAATCTGGCGTTTTCACAGTCAACACAAAAAGCAAATGGTACTACCAAGTTCAGAGCCAGTTACGAACTGGTCAAAATATGTGTATTTGCCTGTGCATAAGCGACGGTAAAATTAAAGAATTCATAAAAAGAGACGACCAGTTCTGGATGGAAAACTTGGAGGGACTTTTAGTGAAATTCTACAATAACTGCTTACCTTCAGAGCTAGTTGATACGCGAGATATATGAATCTAAGGTATCAAAGCTCACATACGAATAAAAACATACCGATCAAATAACGTGTAAAAGCAAACATTTACCTGTTTTATTTTTGATTAAAAAATAGATTCCTCACTCACACATGCACATACAATCGGTACTTGTACGGTAATACAGCCGCAAGCCCACTCGCGTTCGGGACATCCTATACAAAATTATTTTGTAATAATGCTGAACGCGCACTCACTCTCCAATTTAAAAATAATATGAACATTATTATCATGCCAAATACCAAATGCGATTGCAAAGTTTCGCCAACTAACTTTACTTAATACTTGTAAAATTAATAATACTTCAGCGCTGCCTACATTTCAAGGATTGCAAAAACCAAGCCAAAACCATGCTCACCTTATTGCAAGAACACGCACTCACGTACATGTATGCATCTAAAATCATTTGCAACCATTAACATGGTTTTAGGTGCATCCGTGTGTGTATCCATCAGTAAACTTTTACGGGCTGATAAAGAAAAAAAGAAAAAAGATGTCTCTAACCCAGGCATTACTGGTGTTTTCGCTTCGCCGGCAGCCTTCTAGCCTGAATTTAAATTTTAATGTTATTAATTGTCATTTCTCCTTCTTCCTTAATAATTCCTCAATAAATCTAGGCAAAAATAAAATTCGTTAGAATGATTCCGACTAAAATAGTACAGACTGTCAACGGGGACCAACATCGCGGGATGTTGTACTGCGAACGACAATTTGCTTGCGAAGCCCCAATAAAATAAAATAAAATAACAGTTTTTATAAATAATGTATATTTGTCAAAAATTGTCATAATTAATTTTGTATACCAAAATATACAACATCTTTAAATTTTATACGTATTTTCCAAGCAGAAGACCAAATTTATATTGTATCTTGTGGATGTAGACCTCTCCTGGGTTAAGCACGGAATTGAAGTTTTTCTGGAATTTTCGATGTAAATAGTGGTGATTATAATAGTGAACAAGATATTACATCGTTCTCAATATACGTAATAACGTAAAATATAATTTCCATTAATCTCACAAATGTGGCGGCGTAAAAGAATCAATCATCCAATTTCGTCCCATAGTATATAGCGTATGGAATACGCCATAAAAATTGTAGTATAATTTTATACTCATAGTAATTATAGTTTTACAGATAACTACTCTGTAGGCGGTGCAAGCATATCCACTACCCCATAAGTAGTAGGGTTCCAGAGTCCTCCAGTGGGTGTCAAGAGGCGACAGAGGGAAAACCAAGAACTGGGCAGCAGCGTCTTCTTAATAAAATTTAAAAATAAAACGGCGGTTGCCAACCTGCTTGCCAAGCGTGGCAACTACGGTAAATATTTCCCGTATGAAGTGATGTATGGGGGGAACTATGTTCAGCAGTGGACTTTAAATGAATCGGAACAGATTTCGCAACAAGCAGAAATATCGTAAGTCGTAAAAAAAATTCTAGTGGCTCCAGGGAAAACATAACTTGATGCTCAGTAAATGTGAGCTCCAAAACCTTAGGGCAAGTGAAATATTTTGGATGTGTTTAAATAAATAATACATGTGTATATATGGGAGTGTGTGTGTGTGTGTGCAAATACTTAAAAGTATGCATGCAAATTTGCGTGTTTAATTTTTTTTCGTAATAACTTACTTGGTTTATATCATCAGGATAATTTTGCGGTAGTAGACAAAACAGTCCATGTTTTTTGTAAATTGTCCCACCTTTTCCTGTTAATGGCACGTAATCGTAGCGTTCCAGGCCCTGGTGAAATTCACAATTCAAAATCATACAATATAATGTAAAGGGTATTCGTGGAATACTGTGTAACCCTTTTTTTATAAAACTGAAGTGACAAACGAACTTATAGTTTACCTGATGATAAGTGGCTAATGCAGTCCATAGACACCTGCAGCTAACTTCAAATAAAGAAGACTATAGATGCACTGTCACCTCTGAGGACTAAGATGGATCACCTCACAGGCTGTTACTATACTGGCCCTCCATAACTATGATATTTGGCGGCAAAAATAGGTAAGGGGTTAGTACGTACCTAGACGGATTCCGAGGAAGAAAAGGAGGTCCTACCAAACGTTGAGGTTATAACCTATCTACCCGACTGCGTGACGCAAAGAAGGGTAATGTATTTATCAGCATATATATGTATGTATTTATATATGTTCCTTTGTGGCGCTCTAGAGACCTTATTCTTACGTCAATCTATTTGTTTTAATCCTGTGAATGAATGTCACTAAAGACATGACAGTAATCAAAATTCATATTGCGGCAACCAAACGCCATATTGTTCAAAAGAAAAAAATTAAAGTCAATGAACTATGTCAAGTGGTATCATTGAATAACTCTTTGAAAATCATCTTTAGATTTCTGTAATCATTGTTATCATTGTGTAATCATTGAATGACCATTTGAAATAACGAATAGGTACGATTTAAAGTCGGTTAGCAACCATACTCACTTAAATTTTTAAAACTAATAATTAAACTTTGATATAGTTCTTATATTATCATATCATTATCATAATCGTATAATAGGTCTTATAAATAAATTTTAAAGCAGTCGAGTTTAAAAAAAAATTAACCATTAGCTAGTTGTAAAAACCAATCACCTCTCTTTCATCTTCACTCGCTTCTTCCTCATCTTCACTCGACACACTGTCCGACTCGTTCTCGCTCTCGCTATGCTCCTTTGGACCTGATTCCTCTTCAACGCTTTCTTTCTCATCGCCAGGCAACATCTTTTAAAACATAATATGTTAAAACATTAATTTTTAAAGAACAAAATAATCGACATTCTTTACTCGTATTTCTTTTTTCAGTTAAAGCATACAGCACAAAAATATAAAAAGTAATCATGGAAAAACAAAGTATTAACCATATCATAAATATAAGTAAATAGTTCTCTACGGGTGGACTGGCAGAGAATGCCGACAGGCATTAAGTCCGCCCATTTTTTCCTTAGTTGTAAGGTGTCACAATAAAGAATAAATAAATAAATAAATAAAATTGTCTTAAAAAACTTGTGCTGCAGCATGAAACTGCGAAATGAACCTACCTCGATTACGGGACTGGTTTTCAGTCCAACCCAAGGCAACTCTAGCGGCTAAATATAGTTTACAAAATTCATCACCATCATCATTACACCCCTACACAAGTCTAGTGCTCAACATATACCTCTTCCAAGATATGCAACAAGATACGGTCCTGAGCCACTTGCATCCATCAACTTCATGCATATCTTCCATCGTCACTCCATCTAGGGGAGGGCCGCACTACGCTTCGTTTGACGGTACGAGGCTGCCACTCGAGAATCTTTCTTCCACATTGGTTGACCGTTCTTCGAGCTATATATGGTCGGCCCATTGCCACATTAGCTTACTAAATCGTTTACTAAATTAAAAGATTACATTTTAATTAATCTTATTACAAAAGTGGGAAACTTGAAATAAAAAATAGTTTGCATCAAGGCCTCAAAAATATATTTAAATAACGCTCGTGTTAAAAGTGGCGTGGCACGAACCCGCCGCGGACCAGTCAAACCAATGCGGAGTGCTAAAAATCTTGTGGTATCCGATAGATGGCGGTGAAACCAACTCGTATTTTTATACGTGGTAGAGCCATGGTACAACTATATTATGGTTATAGCACGACTGGGGATGGACCATGCTTTCACAAAGTACCCGCGTGAAATAACAGCTTAATGCCGAAGTGTTTTGTATGGTGAGTGTAGAGCACAGGAGACTACTTTTAACGATAACACGGTTTCCATCTGAATCCACAGGGGTGATTATCATTTTTGATCCTGAATTGAGGACAGATGTAAGTGTCTATGGGCCACAGCATTCACATACCAACAACTAGACTGTGCTCGTTTATCACCCTAATTCCTATAAAAAAAATTACCCCATGTAGAAACACCCAAACTAGTAGCGGAGGCGCTAGACGTTAGATACTGCGATTGTCAAAAGAACTGATGAAGAAGAATTGCTTACTAACCTCTACAATTTTTTCAGGGTCTGGAAGCAGGTTTCCGGTGTAGAACTGCAAGCCTGGCTGGTTACTATATACCTCTAAGACCCGCCCTGAGTGGGGATGTAGAGCTCTGGAACATTACGACCGTCATTTAAATAACGACAACTTGGTTCTTTGATAGGATACAAAATATAAAATAACACTGTTTAAAAGTTTTTCGAACCGAAGCGATTTTACGCTTTTTACTCGCTGGCTTGGCTATTAAAACAAAATTATTATATTTAGACCTCACAAAAGTTATTGTTTTGTTGTTTTTACCTGGCATGGAAAGTCAGATCCTGCGCAGTGCCCTGAGTAATGCAAAAGTTGACATCGTACCCGCCCATTGGAATTTTTGGCAGCATGGCTTTCAAACTGCGCGGCACTCGGAAGTCATATGGTGTACCGCCTACTACTTTTTTTTCTCCTGAAATCGATTGGTAAATTTCTTAATAAGTATATCGTAGGTCATAAACATTAATTAAAATCCCGTGCAAATACATGTGGGATATAGTATTCGAAATTAACGGAAACGGATTGCTCATCAAAATAATTACTTTATAAAAATAATATAACCTTACTCGTTTTCGTCTTATACGTCTTACGTCTTCACAAATCGCCATACGTCTACTCTCTTCCTCTTTCATATAGCCGTCTCAATCTTTCACTTCTATCATAATATTCATGTAATATTCTCTTTATGCGTTCAAATTCAAAACTATCATTCCCACATACATGAGCTCAGGAGAAAAGCGCTCGCTGCTTAATTTTAATTGTTACCTCTTGCCTATTACTGTTGCCAAATAGATCAAAATAAGAGAACCAGTCTAATCACTGAATGTAAAGCATTCGATCTTAGTCCTGAGGCATAACAGCATATGAGTAGTCTTCTTTGTTTCAAGTTCTTCTTTGTTCGCGAGTGTCAGATTAACAGATGGACTGTATGCTCCATTGTCACACTTACTTAAATATAAAATGGAAAGCATATTATTTTACAAATACTTCTTTACTGCTAAATAAGATATTTATATTTTACATTAACATATGAGAAAACAAGCCATCGAACATGCAGAAAAAGTCATCTCGAACGCTGGATCTACAATAATGAACCGATGACGCTGAGGGAATTCGTAAGTGTGCTTTTTTCTGCACGATCATATAAAAATGTCTTAACAAGAAAAACTCGCAAACGAATCAACCACTCAACCACAGAACATATTATATCTCACCTGTAACTAATCCTTCTTCGTCTACTGATGTATATTTGTCAGCGTTAACTGTGATAATATGTTCGTGCATCGACTCCGAACCCGTGTGCTGAAAGACACAAATATTTCACTCTTAGTAAATTGGTTATAATTGTCATCGTGTTTTATTAGGCATGTTTGTGTGACAGGTTGTCCACTTCCACATAGTGGAGGAGGTCAAAAGTCACATACGACATCCTTGTGAACAGGTGATGCTTGTTTGCTCGGGTTTGCTATGAAATGATGAGTTCCAAATTTATAATTTTCTTCATAAACACTCACACCTGTCACCCAGAGGGGTAAGCAGAGACTATGGACTTCCATTTGGCACGATCCTGACACACCTCTCTCGCCTCCACATCCATATACCTACGCATACACGCTCGTCGGTTAAGGGTACTCTTAATTTGGTCCATTTTCAATATATCGCCAATTTGGTCGATAAATTTTCGCCTAGGGCGTCCCTTCCCGACTCTGCCGTTCGCCTCTGCTACATATATATTTGCTTTGTCACTCTTTCCTCATTCATTCTGTCTACATGACCAATCCACCGAAGCATTCCTTTCTTAATCCTGGTTACAACATCATCTTGCAAACTACACTCTTCTCTTATCACACAATTTCTCACTCTGTCATTCAGATTCAACCCTAACATACTCCTTAATGACCACATTTCTACAGCATTTATTCTACTCTCGTGCTTCTTCTGCCACACCCAACTTTCACTACCATACATTAAAGTAGGGACTAACACAGCATTGTGAATTGCCATACGTGCCTTTTTGGACACATTCTGACTTTCCACAACAGAGTGTAGAGCCCCATTTACTTTATTTCCTGCGTTCACTCGTCGTTCTATATCCTTATCATATCTACCATCCCTGCTAAATACACATCCCAAATACACAAACTCATCTACTTGCTCGACCAATTCCCCTTCTATTCTTATTTCACATATCGTTTTACTTTCTTCTCTTTCAAAACTATCACTTTCGTCTTACTTGTTTTCACTTTCTTTCCCCTTTCTTTTAATGAACTATTCATTAATGTAACCATCATTGCAACTCGGCCGCCGACGACGCGAGTATGACTTGATCATCGGCGTACAAAGGCATTTGACGGTTAACTCACACATTCTTAACAAGCATTCTTCAACTTTCTAATTTTCCAAACAACTGTCCATAAATAGGTTGAACAGCCACGGGAAGCCACACAGCCCTGTCTGACCCTTTATGGATGCCAAACCAGTCCGAGTAGGCCCTGTTGATCCTGACACAAGCACTGGAGTCCCTATGCAGATTTCAAGGCCTGTATCAACCCAGCGCTCAACCCAAATGAGTTCAGTGTTTGCCATAACACATCCCTGTCCACTCTGTCATAAGCCTTTCCAAGTCCACGAACGCACAAAAACCTTTTGGTTTTGGCCAAAACTTCTCCGCGACCATGCGCATGGAAAAAACCTGATCCGTACATCCCATTCCTTTCTAAATCCTGCTTGCACATCCCAAATTTTTCCATCAGTATCTTTCATAACTCTTTCAATTAGTACCTTAGCATACAGTTTTCCCACAATGCTAAGAAGGCTGATACCACGGTAGTTTTACAGTCCTGCTGCTATCTTTTCCTTTATATAGTGGGACTATCACGGCTTTGCACCAGTCTCCAGGTACCCGCTTAAGTTCCCAACACAAATTAAACAAGGTGTACAGCAGGTCTGCCACCACTCCCTCTCCAGCCCTTAGCATTTCGAGTGATACTCTATCATATCCGGCTGCCTTAACTGCTTTCATACTTTTCATTGCTTTCATTATTTCATCTATACTTATCTCTATATCTCTTTCCTCTTCTTTCGGAATTTCTATTTCATTAAATTCAAACGTCTCATCACTCATAAACACGCTTTCAAAGTATTCCTTCCATCTCCTTAAATTCGACACTTCGTCATTCAGAATACAGCCATTTTGGTCTCATATAGCATTCATTCTAGGCTGTTTTGAATGTCCCCTGGCAGTTCTTACGAGTTTCCAGAACATTTTAATATTTGCCTGGAAATTATCCGATATTCTTCTATAATTTTTCCTTTCAACTAATTCTTTTACTCTCTTATTTAGATGTCTAAAGACTGCCTTTTTTCTTTCAATATCATTATTCATACCACTAGAATAACTAGCCTTGCTAGTAAATCTAGCCATGCTCTCTTTTTTGCTTCTACTTCCAACCATACCTCATCATCCCACCATAATATATATGTCATAATGTTCTTATTTTCGAATAAATCATAGAAATACTTTAGTCACCGATGTGTCTGTTATTTTTTGTCCATTCTATATAATTGAACTAAGTTATTGTGATATTAACTTTAGAAATAGCAGCGTAAAGTAGCACCTTAATGCTGCTGTGTTTCGTATGGTGAGTGTAGAGAACCGTAGACCCTTTCTACTGGAAACAAGGCATTCTATCTTAGTCCTCAGGTGTGACAACGCATTTGCGTTTTGATTCTTAATCGATGATAAATGTAAATGTCTATGGGCCACAGCATCCTCTTACCATCAGGTAGAAAGTGTGCTCGCTTGTCACCCTTACTTCTATGAAAATGGTAGAGTCACGCTGTAGCTATATTATAGTTGCAGCACGAATGGGTCGGTAGCTCGAAAGGGGAAGGACCACGTTCTTACAGGATACCAGCTTGAAATGACAGATTAATGCAGCATCCTTTTACCATTAGATAGATTGTATTCTGTGGTTATACCACAGTATAAAGAATAGTTATACCTAGATATTTAACTTACATGACCAGCCAGATTGAAGTACGGAGCGTTACTAAGGTTAATGATAGTTGACTCTGTGGTGGTACATCTCATCTCAATGTTGATAGTGTTGTCGCAAGTAACCTCGAAGGAGATTTGGACCATCACTGCACCTGGGTAACCCTCGTGGAACCTCTCAGATACGTGACTCATGTACACTTTCTTATCTACCACGTGTGACCTCCAATTCACCTATGAGATTTTGAATATCAGTTATAGTTATTAAAAAAACACGAGATCATCCTCATACTAAATGCAGTGTTGGGCGAACCCTACAATTTTTACATGGTAGACCCATACTGTAACTATATTATGGCTGTATCACGAATGGGTCCGCTCGACCGGCGAAGGACCACACTCTCACAGAATACCAGCGTCAAATAGCAGTTTAATGCTGCTGTGTTTCGTATGGTGAGTGTAGAGAACTGGAGACCCCTTTTAATGGATACGAGGCATTCCATCTTAGTCTTTAGGGGTGACAACGCATCTGCATTTTGATTCTTAATCGAGGATAAATATAGATATCTATGGTCCAGAGTATCCACTTACCATCAGGTGGACTTTGTGCTCGTTTGCCACCATTGTTATATAAAAAAAAATATGTAGTGACGACCTCATGAATAATGTATGGAGTCGTTGGAATCAGGTGACTCAGGCACATTAGTAAAGAAACTGTACAGAGGCAAAGGTTCTAATGCTGCTCGGGCCACACTAACGAGAAATGCCGTTAATTATCGCGTTGATGGGCGTTGAACGTAGGTGTGGCCACCACTTAACGCAATAATTTTACAACGGCATTAACAATGCCGTTTGCCGTTGGGCGATAACTCGAGTGGCGGTAAATCAAAGAGATTAACGCACGAATTAACGCGTTGAAGCGGCCACACTACGTTTGTCTCATCTCTCATTGTGCACGGTGAGCGCAACGGGGTCGCACGTATGGCTATGATATATTGGAATAATGAAAAAGTTATTACGTTTCTTGAGATTCTGCAAACAGAGCCATGCTTAGACAATGATAAAATATATTCATATAATAAAAATTTACACTCATCAAATATAGAAACTCATCTACTTGCTCGACCAATTTTTATTCTTATTTCACATATCGTTTTACTTTCTTCTCTTTCAAAACCATAACTTCTCTTACTCTTGCGTCTTTCATTCTTTTAATGAACTATTAATGAACATGCGCATGGAAAAGACCTGATGCGTACATCCCATTCCTTTCTAAATCCCTTGCACATCCCAAATTTTTCCATCAGTATCTTTCATAACTCTTTCAATTAGTACCTTAGCATACAGTTTTCCACAATGCTAAGAAGGCTGATACCACGGTAGTTTTACAGTCCTGCTGCGATCCTTTTATATAGTAGGACTGTCACGGCTTTGCACCAGTCTCCGGTACCCGCTTAAGTTCCAACATAAATTAAACAAGGTGTACAGCAGGTCTGCCACCACTCCCTCTCCAGCCCTTAGCATTTCGAGTGATACTCTATCATATCCGGCTGCCTTACCAGCTTTCATACTTTTCATTGCTTTCATTATTTCATCTATACTTATCTCTCTATCTCTTTCCTCTTCTTTCGGAATTTCTATTTCATTTAATTCAAACGTCTCATCACTCTTAAACACGCTTTCAAAGTATTCCTTCCATCTCCTTAAACTCGACACTTCGTCATTCAGAATAAAGCCATTTTGGTCTCGTATAGCATTCATTCTAGGCTGTTTTGAATGTCCCCTGGCAGTTCTTACGAGTTTCCAGAACATTTTAATATTTGCCTGGAAGTTATCCGATATTCTTCTATCATTCTTATCCGTTCTTTCTTGCTTTTTCCTTTCAACTAATTCTTTTACTCTCTTATTTAGATGTCTAAAGACTGCCTTTTTTCTTTCAATATCATTATTCATACCACTAGAATAACTAGCCTTGCTAGTAAATCTAGCCATGCTCTCTTTTTTGCTTCTACTTCCAACCATACCTCATCATCCCACCATAATATATATGTCATAATGTTCTTATTTTCGAATAAATCATAGAAATACTTTAGTCACCGATGTGTCTGTTATTTTTTGTCCATTCTATATAATTGAACTAAGTTATTGTGATATTAACTTTAGAAATAGCAGCGTAAAGTAGCACCTACTGCTGCTGTGTTTCGTATGGTGAGGTAGAGAACCGTAGCCCTTTCTACTGGAAACAAGGCATTCTATCTTAGTCCTCAGGTGTGACACTTACCATCAGGTAGAAAGTGTGCTCGCTTGTCACCCTTACTTCTATGGAAATGGTAGAGTCACGCTGTAGCTATATTATGGTTGCAGCACGAATGGGTCGGTAGCTCGAAAGGGAAGGACCACGTTCTTACAAGATACCAGCTTGAAATGACAGATTAATGCTGCTGTGTTTCGTATGGCGACTGTAGAGAGCCGGAGAACCTTTTTACTAGAAACGAAGCATTCAATTTAAGTCCTGAGGGGTGACAACGCATCTGCATTTTGATTCTTAATCGGGGATAAATTCAGATACCCATGTGCTACGGCATCCACTTACCATCAGGTGGACTGTGTACTCGTTTGTCAACCTTATTCTATAAAAAAAAATTGGGTGACAGCATCCTTTTACCATTAGATAGATTGTATTCTGTGGTTATACCACAGAATAAAGAATAGTTATACCTAGATATTTAACTTACATGACCAGCCAGATTGAAGTACGGAGCGTTACTAAGGTTAATGATAGTTGACTCTGTGGTGGTACATCTCATCTCAATGTTGATAGTGTTGTCGCAAGTAACCTCAAAGGAGATTTGGACCATCACTGCACCTGGGTAACCCTCGTGGAACCTCTCAGATACGTGACTCATGTACACTTTCTTATCTACCACGTGTGACCTCCAATTCACCTATGAGATTTTGAATATCAGTTATAGTTATTAAAAAAACACGAGATCATCCTCATACTAAATGCAGTGTTGGGCGAACCCTACAATTTTTACGTGGTAGAACCATACTGTAACTATATTATGGCTGTATCACGAATGGGTCCGCTCGACCGGGGAAGGACCACACTCTCACAGAATACCAGCGTAAAATAGCAGTTTAATGCTGCTGTGTTTCGTATGGTGAGTATAGAGAACTGGAGACCCCTTTTAATGGATACGAGGCATTCCATCTTAGTCTTTAGGGGTGACAACGCATCTGCATTTTGATTCTTAATCGAGGATAAATATAGATATCTGTGGTCCAGAGTATCCACTTACCATCAGGTGGACTTTGTGCTCGTTTGCTACCATTGTTATATAAAAAAAAATATGTAGTGACGACCTCGTGAATAATGTATGGAGTCGTTGGAATCAGGTGACTCAGGCACATGAGTAAAGAAACTGTACAGAGGCAAAGCTTCTGATGCTCGGGCCACACTAACGAGAAATGCCGTTAATTATCGCGTTGATGGGCGTTGAACGTAGGTGTGGCCACCACTTAACGCACATTTTACAACGGCATTAACAATGCCGTTTGCCGTTGGGCGATAACTCGAGTGGCGGTAAATCAAAGAGATTAACGCACGAATTAACGCGTTGAAGCGGCCACACTACGTTTGTCTCATCTCTCATTGTGCACGGTGAGCGCAACGGGGTCGCACGTATGGCTATGATATATTGGAATAATGAAAAAGTTATTACGTTTCTTGAGATTCTGCAAACAGAGCCATGCTTAGACAATGATAAAATATATTCATATAATAAAAATTTACACTCATCAAATATAGAGTAGCAGCGTCAAATCTTGCTTGAAATTCAAGCAATATTAACGTAAAGTGACCATACGTCCCGTTTTGAACGGGACTGTCCTTTCTATCACCTGTCCTGTTGTCCCCAAACAAAGCTCCGGACGCAAAATAGTCCTGTTGTTCTAAACCGCGCGAAAATTTAAAACTATGAAGTTCGTCAGACACGAACGGTGCGAGAACGGGAGCGACCAAAAAATAACCGAATGGGATAATTTAAAAGTTTTCGGAGAAATTCGTTGGGTGGAAGTATTCAAACTTTTCGCACCAACAATCTTCAACATAAATTCTTTTAAATTTTAATCGAATATATTTTATGTCTACCTGGTACAAATGCTACAGTAGAAAAAAGTATTTTTCTATTATGAATAAACTGTGGGACGTCTGAAAAACAATAATTTACAGGTTCCAGTTCAAAAGGCGATGTTGATAACAATGTAAAATGGTCAATGTAAAAAAACTTGCCCAGAATTTTATTCTTATTTAAAATCATCACCAACTTTATTAAAGCAAATTTGTTCCACTGACAAATATAAATATAACTAAAAAATATGTTGCATTTCATAATTACTGTCTGAGGAACTCTGCTTTAATGAAGCTGGTGAACTGGTGATTAATTTTTATTTAAAAAAAATAATTATAATTAATGTGATTATAATGATAGTGAACACTAATTGTATAAAGTTATAGTTTTTAAATAAATAATATTTTTTTTTATTGTTAACCTGCTAACGGGGGAGTATAAATAAACCCATGTCCCGTTTTGAGTTAAAAAATAAATGGTCAGTTTACATTAACCTATTTTAGCAGGGTTGGCACAGGGGGATAAAATTAAATAAAAAAACGTTTATCAGCTTTCATTATATACTGAATATTTTTATATAAACTACTTATTCTAAATATTTTATTGTAATTTTTGTTCTTCAACAATTTGTTGTCTTTTAATTAAATGGTAAATTATGAATTTAATGTAGTTTTTATATAATGTATTGGAAAGCACTCACATGGTATAACAAATATACTATCTTGCATACGCTTTAAAATTTCATTACCAATATTTACAATGTTTCTTTCAAGATCAAAATATTCGCAAAATGTTTGCTCAAGCAATTCATACATTCATTTCAGATGTAATCTCACATTGGCAAGCACCGTCATTTGTCGGCAAGTTCGGTTTTGGAAAAGCATTTCCAAATAAATATTTTCCAGGTCTTTTTTTGGGATCAAAGACATTTATTCTCATAAGAATTTACATAAATTCACTTAAATGAGAAATACATTAAAAACAAAATAGATTTTTAGAAACCTTTATACATGATTTTTCGAAGTGATCCTCACAGAGTCTATATTGCAGCCTTTTTTATAATCAAAAAATTTTGAAAGATCTTGTCGTCCGACAGCTTTTAATCACTTTTATCGTCTGAAATAATAATAATTTAAAAAAAGCATGAACCTACGTATTTAATTTATAAAGGTAATTATTCAATTATAAACATTATAAAAATAACTATTCAATCACTTATAGGTATGTACGTCACTTACAGATGAGTTATCTATCTACCACATTAAAAATAATAAATTATAGTCAAGTAGTACTGTGAGTGATGAATTTTTATTTGTTCTATTATTGTTCATACAAACAGTACAGTAAACTATATTTACACTTTTTTATATTTCATTTCACACGAATAATTCTTTAAACAATAAAAAATTCACTTATTATTCTTTACATCACCCTGAGTTTGAGCACTGGCCGAGCCGGTTTAAGCTGAACGCACATTTGTCCGCGCCGTACGCGCCGAATTTTAGAATTCGTTGTATGAAATCATATTATGAAACCTTGCACATTACACCCGCACCGTACGCGCCGAATTTTATAAAATGCGGTTGGTATCTGAATATTGAAGGACGCATGCTGATGACGTCATATAACGCGGCGCGTTCGGCGCGTTCTGATATTTAGTGTTATCTAATGTTGCCAACTTAGTGGATTTTCCACTAAAACTGGTGGTTTCGACTTACATGATAACTTTTGTATTTTTATTTTTTAATTAATTCGTAATTAATTATACATAAGTTGAATTTTTTTTGCATCGATTATCAATATGAATACTTAGTGATAAATTATTTAAATACTTAAAATTGATAGTTAATTTTAATTCTAAAACCCAATCATACCTGATTACTTAATTATCAATAAAAATACTTACCTCAAACATACAAGTCTTTTTATGTTAAATGCAAATATCTAAAAATTCGTTCATCATCATCTAATAAGTCTTTAAATACAGTATATCTCCTCAATTTTCTCCATACAATTGCCTTTTTAAATTAATATTATGAATCCAGAATCTTCTTTTTGTTCGAATTTTATTTAAGCAGGCTATTACTATATTTCTTTCCATAGTGATTTCGAGCGATCAATTTCCCTGTACCGTTTCACACCAGTGGTTGGAAAAACTACAAAAGTTGTTGGTAATACAAAAGATTTGCGTTCGGTGCGGACGGTGCGTACGGGCAAATGTGCGAGGCCATCAGTAAAACTCGGCGCGTACGGCGCGTACAATGCGTAGGTACGGTGCGGACAAATGTGCGTTCAGCTTTAACTTCATGATTACGAAATATTTTCATCGAAACAAATAGAGCTTTGTTGAATATAGTCGATGGTTTTCCGCCAAGCAAGTGGTAAATCTATATAAATTAAAATCAATTGCCTCCTGTATGAACGATCATCACTTGAGAACGGTTGTACCGATTTTAATGAACACTCACACTTAGAATTGAACCCAGTAAGTAGCGCTGTTGTCGAGATCTAGAAAACAGTCGTGCGAAGCCGGGGCGGATCGTTAGTCATCATATAAAATTGGCATTAGAAATACGATCCAACTCGCCCTAAATATTAGTTTTTAAAGTTTGCGAAACGAATATTTGCAATGTAATATAATAATCATCACTTGATTTAGCCAAACAACTAACATTCCTTTTAAACTTACCCTGAGTTCAATTAACACTTTAGGCATTTGTAAACCACGATGTATAGGTTTAATATAATTCTTTTCTAATCTATTAATTGAAAAATAATAATTAAAGTGTTCTGCCTAGTAATTAATTATTGCTAAAAATTGACGGTATAAAATAATTAATCTTCTTCCATGTCAAGAATTAATGTATCTTGTATAGAATAGAATAGAATAAAATAATGTTTATTCAACACTAGCGATCAGCCCCGGCTGCGCACGGGTGATATCTGGATTCTACAACAGCGCCGCCTATCGGGTCCAACTATGCCTATAACCTTCTCGAAAGTGCAAGCAATATGTTTACAAAGTTTTACCGCATAAAATACGAACAAACAAATATTAATTTTTATATACTAAGATGAGTAATGTATTACAGATCGATCATTTATTACCAATATAGTATTGTATTGTCTAGGTCTAGGATTTAGTATGAAATTACAATTTGAAATTTTTATGAGATTTGAATGATTAAAAAAATTAAGATTCTACCAGCAAATGTAAAACGAAAAGTAGGTATTTGTGTATTAAAAAAAAAACAATTGAAAAATATTTGGGATCACAAACAGTTGTGTCAAGAGTGGGGATCGAAACCACACCACTCACTGCAAACTCCAGATGACTACTTTTGCAATGCACTACCTACTGTCACCGATAACTTTTATGTTCATGAGATATTGACTAAAATAAAATTTTTACTTATAAATATAAAAAAGAGATAGATTTTTGTGTATTTTAAAGAAAAATCGAAAAAATATTTGCAAATTAAAGAAAGTTCTTTCCCAAGTAGGAATCGAACCTGCAACACTTGGAACACTGATAACTTAGTATCAAATAATATCAAATTTGATGAAAATATAAAAAGAAAAAGTTTTTGTGTATGTATTTAAAAAATAAATCGAAAAAATATTTGTGGATCACAAAAAGTTGTGTCCTTCACTGCTAAAGGGTGAGTAATCTACTTTACCCCAATGCACCATTGTCACACAGTTTTTTTTTAAATTTATTTACCTATATTATTTGTTTTATTTAAGAGTTTAGTTTATTGCAAATATGGATGATTTTTTGTGGTCCTTCCTCCACTGCAGTATGCCTGTTTTTTCGTTTAACAACACAACTTTGTCTTCGAGGTATGGTACCTTTACCTTTGTACCTCTGTAATAGCACGAGAATGCACAGTTCTTCTAGGCTTAATAGTTTGAATCGTCTGCTTTTATATCGAAATAGTGCTTGGTGCTAGAACAGCTACTAGTGTACTAGTCAACTAACTCCCCTTCGTTTATTATTAAAATAATTAAATTTATAGCTGTTCTTTTTGCTTCTGCAGCTGTGTTGCTATCTTCAAAATGGAGCTTAAATGTAGGATCCAAAACATACACAAAGAAAAAGTGCGGCTATAATCTATATTATGAAGCCGTTTTGCAATCTCCCCTAATAAATCTTGTCGAAACTTTGTGACTCAACTATGAGTATATTTATATTTGTATTTTCTGCATGTTCTAATGTGGTTTTTAAGCCCCTTGTAATCGGAATTATTAGGCTAGGAGGTTGGTAATAATGTCCGCTCAATTTGTGTTACTTGTGATATTTGGACTTCACAGACTAATGACGCCTACATGGTGATTACGGGCCACTACATTAATGCAAGTGATTTTATGATGAAGTCTGTGTTGTTGGAGTGCATACCGTTGGAAGACTCTCACACGGCCCAGAAATTGTGAATGAAGTTGAAGCGGGTGACTGACGAGTGACAGGTAACTGATAAAGTAGTATTAGCTGTATCCGACAATGGAGCTGATATAAAAAAACATATTAGATCTCGGTTGGTAACATTTTGGGTGCTATACGATACGTACACTTTAAACTAGGGATGCATCCGATACCGATACCGATGCCGATATATCGGCGGTTCTCGAAGTTTGCCGATATATCGGCATCGGCGATATTTTTATGGCCGATTCAACGATACTTTTCAAATTTCGCGCTTTAAAATGTAATGTAAACGCGCGTGTTGTCTCTTCTATTTCGTTGTAAACGAGGCACGAACTAACTATGCTCGGAGAATCCCCGCGCTTTATTCAGTGTCTTGTTTAGCCACAATGCTTGATCCTCGTTACAAAGCACGAATATTTTAATCACAGTCTACTATTACTATGGCAAAAAAGTGTCTTGTTCAGTTACTTGATCTTAATGTAGCACTGCATTCTGAAACTATTTCATACACGGTCACACTTACATCTAGTAGTGTAACTGTAAGTTCTGAGATGCCAACGAGTGGCGGGCTTTGAAGTGTTTGTGAAAATATTATTAGAGAGTCCGAGAAAAATGAGCCCCTGTTTGAGCTGTAATTCTCTCAAAGAAGAAGTCGAGAGATACCTAAGGTCTCCTAATATATCGAGTGGTGCAGATCCGTTCGTTTTCTGGCGCAATGACGTCTTAAACCCAAACTTGAAAAAAATGGCGCAGAAGTACTTTTAGTTTCCAAATGAGTTCTGTCGCATCTGAGAGACTATTTTCCACCGCAGGTTTTATTCAAACAGATTTGCGAAATCGACTTTCTCCGCAAAACTTAAGAATACTTTGTTTTTTAAACAAAAATCACATCAATGTTAATTTTAATTACTATTACTAATCTCAACCTGTCTATAGTTTTAGACGGTTTTATTTAGTTTGTCCTGTTATTAGTTCTTTTTATATTAATTAAAAAAATAACCTGACTTGTGTTTTGTTTATTTTACCTTCATTTTTTAATTCAATAAGCGTATCGGTATCGGTATCGGTATCGCCGATATTTTTATATGAGCATCGGTATCGGTATCGTATCGGCAAAAAGGCGTATCGTGGCATACATACTTTAAACTAATACGTTATGTCCGTTTTAGAGTCATCTGAAGAAATAAGATTAGAGGTGAGCGTTATTTAACGTAATCGGTTTCAGAAACTGCTTACAAAGCTGATAATCGTATACCCAGTTTCATGAACAAAAATGTAACGATTATTTTACCTACGCAATTGACACTCACACAACGACCGGCGCACGCGTAAGCGTTTCGTTTTGAACAGATAGTTGACACTGAGGTAAAGTTTTTTGTTACACAATGTAATTTAATTGAGAAGTTGGTTTTTAATAAAAGTTTATCAGTTTTTAAAGTATTATATTAATACACAAAACAATGCGTCAGTGGTTTGCTCTTTAATATTTTGCACATTTTTAACGTTTTTTTAATTTTGCTACTTTTATGAGTATCTGTGGTTTGGTTTATTTATTTTCAATCTTACTAACATAAAATAGTACAGAAACAAACAATAACCTTTACATTTTCCGAACAAATTAACTTCCCCTCTATGAAATCTGTCAAATATTATACCTCACTTTCTAGTGGCGCCGCCCTGGTGGCAGAAAACGTCGTGGATGCCCTCATTGGAAAGAGTTAAAGTTCATTATGATGTTTTTTTTAAAGAAATTGCGTCCTTGACCAGTTGATCGTGTTTCTATTAGAATTTTAGGCAGTTAACTAGTGCAAGCAGTGCCGGATTAACCACATAGCAAGAGTAGCAATTACTACGGGCCCCGCGCAAAAGGGGGCCCCGCGTATAACTTACTAAGACATGGTAATATAATATATATATTTAATTTTTCTTGCTGTCACAAAAACGTAAAGGTTATACCTTTTTCGACTAAGTGAATCCACGTCAGACAATCGGTAACCGATTATTTCGTTGGCGAAAATAAAACAGAATTTCATACGGTAAACGCACAAATTTCATCGCTCACCATGCCGAATGGTTCGGTACTCGTACTACGGATCCGACACGGAAGATCTGTTTACGCTTTGGCATATGATCTGACACAACTGATATGATCCTCCAAACTCGTGGGCGAAGTGACCAGTTGACATTTGTGACACCTTCTCTGTTGAACCTTCTGCTGACCTCTCATCCGGACGGCTATCAGGTCTCCGTCGATGCCCCTCTTGGCACTTCGGATCACTGCCTGATCCGAAGTACAGTGCCCATCACTTGCTCATTAGAATAGAATAGAATAGAATAGAATAATTTTTATTCAATATAGATTACATGTAATTCTTATTGAAAGTCATTTTTACTTTACCACTGGTTCGAAAAAAACCTCTGTCCTGGGAAGAACCAGCAAGAAACCCAGCGGGACTTTTTAAAAAAGTAAATTTTACATTAATGGTTGTACAAACTATTTAAGTACAAAATTTATTTTAGAAACTGCTTGGTAGCGACCACCTCATTCCCAGGGGTTATTATCAATCATATATTCATTTGTACTATAATAACCCTTTTTATACAGTTTCAGCTTAATAAAACATTTAAACTTGGTAATAGAGAGAGCCTGTACACTTTCCGGGACCTTGTTGTAATAGCGTATACATTGCCCCAAGAATGAATTACTGACTCTGTGGAGTCGAGAAACTGGTATCACTAGCTTGTGTTTGTTCCTAGTGTTTACAGAATGTATATCACTTTTTTTACTAAAACTACCTTTGTTTTGTGAACATACATTAAATTTTCGTAAATATACTGAGAGGCCAAAGTTAATATATTTATTTCTTTAAATTTATCTCTAAGAGACTCTCTCGGTTTTAGGTTGTAAATAGCTCTAATGGCCCTCTTCTGTAAAACAAAAATAGTTTCTGAATCAGCCGCATTTCCCCATAGCAAAATCCCATAAGACATTATGCTATGGAAATAACTGAAATAAACTAGTCTAGCTGTCTCGACACTAGTGAGACCTCTAATCTTTTTACAGCATAGGCTGCAGAACTTAGTCTGCTTGCTAGTTTGGATATATGGGGCCCCACTGAAGCTTTGCGTCGAGTGATGCCAAGAAAACAGTGGATTCAACAGGGCTCAGTCCTTCCCATTTAAAAACACATTGGTACCCAGATTTTAACATTCGTTGTTGTAAATTTAATACATTTAGTTTTATTTCCGTTTAAATGTAGATTATTAACGTTAAACCAATGCACTAATTTTGATATAGCATTATTCACTTCGTCACATTTAAATGATTGACGTTTAAGTTTAAAAATCAAGGAAGTATCATCAGCAAATAATACTATATCATGATTATCCCTACAATTGCAGGCATGAGGCTGCCGCCATGTGTGGCACTATAAATCAGCGGATTGGGATTGGATGCGGGCTTTTTTGCATCCTACCCATGATGGCGGACTGGCTTTATGCTGGATGATCCCAAAAAAGTTGTTGCCGAGTCTGTCGCCGATATAGTGCTTCCGGGGATGGAACTTTTCATCCCGTCATCTGTAGTACCTATCGGTGGCAGATCCCAGCCTTGGTTTGGATGCTCTGCAAAATTGCGTCGCGGCAAAAGCAGGAGTGTTACAAGGCCTGGGCTGACACATCGGTGTCCCGGAATGCAAACACTCGTGCACTCAAAAAGAAGTACAACTCTGCCTCCAAGTCTTTCAAAAGAGTTATCGCTAGGACAAAGTTGGAGCACATTGTAGTAGTTTGCCTTCCTTCTGGAACTCGTACGCTCTGATCCCTCGCCAAGGCTGTTCAAGGGAATTTCTGTAAGCCATCATTACATCTATGCGCAGGGAGGATGACTCGTTGACCCGCACCGCGGTAGCGAAGCATCCATAGAAGCCGAGAAGCCAGGCTCGCCCTATCAAACTGCTCAATCAATAATATCAACTAATAAAATAACTCGTAAACTGTTTCAAACTATTTCAAATTTCGCGCGCTCCTCTATTATACAATATACACAGGTCGTGACCTCGAACGTCAACACGCGGCAAAACTGTGCGATACTACTGTCGATTAGTCGTCTCACTCGCACGCGTGGGCTTTTTACCGGGCTTTCGAAAAGACGATCGCTCCCTTTCTAACCTATGGAAAAAATTTCTATAATGAAATATAACTAAGATTGTTTACATAGCAATTAATATGGAATGCAGAAGCCAGGCTTTTAGTGTGAAGTTAGTCGAGAGTGGCGGCGTCGGGCGATACATTTGCAGTGCACTTCACATTTCAATGTTTACTGTGTGTGTTTACTTGAGCGAATGATACTCGCAATATTGAGTTGAAAATTTATACTTTTTTAAAGATTTTTAGTGAACATGGAGAATAATAGTGTTCCTTGTGATGAATTGAAGTGTGTTAAAGTGCTAATCGGTGAGGAAAAGGTAAAATCTTTAAACTTTGTTGAGAAAAACAGCTCATATCCACGCCGAAACCATCGCCTGATCTGTGTATTTCTCAAACGAGTAAAACCCACAAACGGCAATTTAATAGATCTGTTTACAAAACTCATTGGGTTGTTGGCATATCTCACATACCAATAAGTTGTACTGCTGGTGCTGTATATTTTTTTCCAACGAAAAACACCTTGGAATACTACTGGATATGATGATTTAAATAACTTATCTGGAGCCATTAAAAGGCATATGAATTCTCAAAAACACATGAATGCGGTAATTTCGTTCAGTAATGAACGAAATTACCGCATACCGCATACAGAACGTGCTTTCTCATCTCTGAAGCGCATCCATACTTATTTGAGAAATACACAAGGTCAAGAGCGTCTTTCAGACTTATCAATTATCGCAATTGAAAAACAGTTATTGGTACAATTAAAACGTTCACCAACATTTTACGCGGACGTAATTAAATCTTTCCTTAAGAAAGAGAGACGATTCGATTTAGAATATAAATAATTTGTTGTTTTAATTTTGTACATAGTTTGTTTGTACTTTGTTCATGCGTTTCTTTTGTTCATGTATTGTATTGTATGTAAATACTTTTTCTTTTGCTCAAGCAAACCCAAACGGCTTTTTTCAAAGCCACTGAAGGTATGCAATTGCTGATATGTCATACAATCTATCTAGCAGTAGTATGCCTTCTGTGTGCTTTGTTAAACACGTCCTCGACAGCACTGAATATGAAACTGAAGAGTGGAGACAGATCAATATTGGTGTATTTTTATAAAACTGCTAAAAACAACAAAACCATATCTTGGGCTTGCCCTAGTTTGGAGCCCTAGCTTCGCCACTGCAGCGCCGCAAAGGAGAGAGCCGATCTTTTAGGTTCTCTTTTTGCGTCCAACTCGACTTCGAAGACGGGGATAACATATCCCCGACCATCCCGCGGTGTGAGTGCTCCATGCCGGATGTGCTGTTTACACAGCGCTCGGTGCGCAAAGCACTCCTGTCCCTGTACGTCAACAAGTCGAGTGGGCCTGATGGAACCCCCCATTTATGCTAAAGACTTGGCGCCGGTTCTTACGCGTCTTTTCCGGCTCTTACTCTTTAAGCGTCGTTCCCAGCTCATGGAAGACATCCTTAGTGCACCCGATCCCTAAAAAAGGTGACCGCCCGGACCCGTCCAACTACAGGTCTATCGCGATCACTTCCTCGTTCTCCAAATTAATGGAATCTATTATTAACTGCCAGTTTATGCGGTACCTTGAAGCGCATCAGCTGATTAGTGACCGTCAATATGGTTTCCGTCGAGGTCGCTCAGCTGGTGTTCTTCTTTGTCTACCTGACTCACCGATGAGCGGAGGCAGTAGAGACTATGCGGGTGGCCCTCGCGGTTAGTTTGGACATAGCGAAGGCCTTCGTTTGGGTTAGGCACAAAAGCGCTTCTTTCGAAGCTTCCCTTTTATGGGCTTTCCGAGAAATTATGCAATTGGGTCACCAGTTTTCTTACAGATCAGAGTATTAAGGTCGTAGTCGACAGTGCATGCTCCTACTCCAAGCATGTGAATGCTGGTGTTCCACAAGTCTGCCTGCTACCTACCCTGTTCCTTCTGTGATATCTTGCATACAATATCAATGATATGTTGCATACTCGTAACATTCATTGTTATGCAGACGACAGCACTTTATACACCGGCCGTGCTCATATTTCTCGGGAACACGTCGTCGAGTGCCGGAATAAACTTGTGTCTGAAGTTTGTTGAACAAAGTCTCGAGTTGGGGCGACTAAATCTAGTCCAGTTTAACCAACAAAGACAGGTTTGCGCGTTTACCGCAAAAAAAACCCCTTTTGTCGTATCTCCTCGATTTCAGAGCACTCCCCTCGTTGCCTCAGCCACCATAGGAATCCTTGGCGTCGATATTTCGAGAGAGGTACAGTTCCGTAGTCACTTGGAAGGGAAGGCTAAACTGGCATCAAAAAAGCTTGGTGTGCTCAGTGGATTACGCCGGACCACCGCTTGCAGCTTTACAAATCGTAGATTCGGCCTCATATGGAATACTGTTCTCATGTCTGGGTGTGAGGAGGTGCCCCGCCTCAGTATCAGTTCCTTCCACTTGACCGTATTCAACGGAAAGCGGCCCCGACTCCGATCGGCTTGATCCACTGGTCTTGCAAAGAGACGTTGCATTCCTATGCATCTTCTACCGCATATACCACGGAGAGTGCTCAGAGGAATTGTTCGGATTAATTCCAGCTGCTGAATTTCACCATCGTACACTGCGACAGAACTCGAAATTCCATTCTTATCATCTCGATGGCTGGCGGCCACTACAGTGCGATACGTCCAAACAATGCGATCCACATTTTCAAATTTTGAATCAAAAGCCAAAGATCTGACAGGCTGTCATGAATATCAGCAACAGACTTAAAGACGACGCAAGCGAAACACAAAGTACAACCATTTTAGCGGTTCTAGTACACTTGACGAATTTGTTGAAAAATAAACACCTGGTGAACAGTTTTAAATTGAGGTGTTTGTTATGACAACAAACACCTCAATTTCAAACTGTTCACCATAGTAAGTTATCAATAATGATATTGATAACTTACTATCTGGTTTAGATAAATGCATGAAAGCATACCAAAATCTAACTAGTGTTTTTTGAATATTTCGACACTTAAAATCTATTACAGCAGAAGAGATTTTGAAAGAAACTCCAATTATTGTGGTTAGTGCTTATGCAAATGGTTTGGAAGGCAGCATAGACGGCGAATTAGTGCAGTTTGCCGAGCTGCTCAAAACGGTTGTGGCTGGTGCGATTGACAATACGAAAAACGAATCTCTGGAAATTTCAATATTATAAATTCCTAATGGATAATTGATTAGAATTATGTTTCCCCAATTTAGGGAACTGCTTTGCGCATTTATTGTCTTTCATGCTCAATAAATGCAGTAGTGAACGTTAATTTTCGACATTAAGCCGTTTATAAAATAAATTAAGAAACACTTTGAGTCAAGAATGGAATAATTATCTCTCTGATGAATATAGAATATGATTTGCTTAGAGAAATTGATACGAATAGTATTATTTCTATATTTACTCACATGAAATCTAGAAAAATTACTTTGTAAAAGTTTGAAAAGTAATAAAAGAAACAGATAAATAAATATAAAATACATACCTACATAATTTAAAGTACATCATTCATAAAATATAACATAACCTATTCCTAAAATATAATATATTTTGTAATAAATATAAACTTTAAAATATGCACTAAAAAAGATTTACAATTATTTGTATTGTATCGTCCAACGGGGCCTATAATAATCTACTTTACTATTAAACACCAACAAAATTGTAACTTATAGATGGCAAAAAAAGGAATTAAGTATTGAAATGTATTTTACCACTTTAGACATAAGAACCCATCGCAGATCAAGGGCCCCTCGATAGAATTTGCTACGGGCCCCGCGCTTGCTTAATCCGGCACTGAGTGCAAGGGATGATTGACGAATGTTATTGTCTCGAGTCTGTGAACTGTGTTATTTAAATTTTTTTTGCTTTATCCTACTATTTGCTACGAAGATACGGGAACATAGTCGCTACCTCCGTTCCTTGTGAGCGAATATTTAGTAAAACCGGTCTTACAATTAATGAACGTCGCACCCGTCTGAAAACAAATAAAGTGGCCCAACTAACTTATTTAAATGTAAATTTGGATCCAAACCGATCCATAGTTTAAAAAATTTAATCAAACTGCAAAATATGCGTAAACTGTAAATAGAAAAAAAACTGTACATAAAATAAAATGAACTTCTAAATACGCCAGCATTCTCTCTTAGAAAAATTCACAAAATAACTTTAAAATGAAAATTTGCAGCCAGTCTTAACCCTACAGCGCATAGTGGGACACATTGAGTTCTATGTACTACGTACTAGAGAAGCCATTCAAACAAAAATGTGCACTACTCTGTTTTCCTTTTATACGCGGAAATAGTAGATTTTGTCTATGATTGTAGATAGCGTGGCATATAAATGAAGAAATTTATTTTTCTATTGTAATATTATTACCTATTTCTTCACTTGAACAACAAATAATTTTACTTATTTGACTACTGAATTATTAATTACGTTCAGGTTTAAACTTTAATTTGAAATCTCGTATTATTAGCGCAGCTCCACACTATATGAATATTGAAGCCACACTAAATGACACTAAATTTGTACGGATTGCAGTACAGTTCATTTGAACATAGTGAATGTTCGAATGCCAAATCTAGTACGTAGTACATATATATCGATGGTGGGACACATGTGGCACATACCTAAAAACCTCTATATTTCCGTACTCGAAATAAGTAGCGTCATCTAGTCAAAAGTAAACTAACTATAAAGGAATGGTCAATCAAATTTAGTACAAAATTTTGGTTAGATGTCTCTGAATGAATGTTTGTTTACATTTGTTCAAAACCAACGGTATTTTGAAAGTGATCGACAGGTTGCGCAAGAAAAAACAAAAAACTGATAAATTTGAATAGTTTGTATACGAAATAATTTGTAGAGGTAAGTTTATGTATCTATTTGTTATTTTTAGTTATTTGTAATTTCATAAATAAATAGTGCATAGAAATACGACATTTTGTATGTGACAGATGTGGCACACGATGCAATAAGTGTCTTCAAAATATTTGTAATTGTTTCTAGATGAGCCGAAGGAAAAATTGAATTCTGATGATATTCAACAGTTTCGAAATTCCTTCCGGTAGTGAAGATGACCTGAAACTGTCTGATGAGGACAGCGATGACGACTTGATCAGAATCCAGGATTTGTGTTGAACGAAGTAGAGACGTGCCCTGAAGTACTACAGGATGATTTCTTCGATGAGAACGTGAGCATACCTAGTCCAAGGTCAAGCAGTAGTATGTTAGTGATTCAGCCAACAAGCAGTTCTTCTAACACAGCCAACGTTGCATCACAACCTAGTACTTCCAGGCAAGTAAATCCTAGATCCAGCCGAGTAGCATCACGACCTCAAGCAGTACCTACTCCCCGCATCATTTCACCTTCCCCACAGCCTGTCAGGCCTGCCAGGCCAAAACCTAAGAGAGAATACATATGGCGGAAGATGGACTTTCAGCCACCTGATACCACATTTACTGGCGTTGACGTGTTGGAACAACCATATACTACATTTGAAACACCTTTGCAGTACTTTTTGCACTTTTTTGACGACGATTTGTTGGATCACATTGCTGAAGAATCTACTAAATACAGCATACAGAAGGATTGCTCAAAGCCAGTTTTGGTTACAAAGACGGAACTCAAAAAATATTTAGGCATCTGTCTCTTGTTAGGACTGGTGCCACAGCCAAACATTCGCATGTTGTGGAATTCTATATTAGGTATACCACTTATAATTGAAACGATGACACTCGGTAACTTTGAAAAATTACGAAGTGTCATACATTTCAATGACAACATAAATTACAAACCTAGAGGAGAGCCAGGACACGACAGACTTTTCCGTATTAGACCCTTATTGGAAACATTGAGAAAGAAATGTCAAGCTGTGCCGAAACGAGAGACACTTTCGGTGGATGAGCAAATGTGCGCTACCAAAGCCTGCAACTTCCTCCGCCAGTATCTCCCGAACAAACCTCATAAGTGGGGATACAAGTTGTTGGTGTTGTGTGATGATAAAGGTTTTGCTTATGACTTTGAAATCTACTCCGGCGCAGAAAATGATCCTGAGTTGAGGCTGCCCGACGAATGTGATTTAGGAGCGAGTAGCAACATTGTTGTACGCCTATGTCGCAGTGTTCCAAGAAATCAAAATTATAAGATCTTTTTCGATAATTATTACACGTCTCCTGAATTGATTTCTTACTTGGCTAAAAAAGGCATTCATACATTAGGCACCGTGAACAAGGGTCGTATGGGGATGACTTTGAAAATGCCATCTCAAAAAGAATTGACGGCCGCTAAAAGGCCGCGCGGCTATTCAGAAGGATGGGTGGCTACTGTTGATGCAGTACCAGTCTCAGCAGTGCTGTGGCTAGACAGCAAATCTGTTGTTCTCGCATCTTCTTTTGTCGGTGAACAACCTAAATATAAAGTAAAACGTTTCTGTAAGAAACGTAAACAATACACAGAAGTCAACGCCCCAAATATTATTGGACATTACAATCGGCATATGGGCGGAGTAGATCTCCTTGACTCTTTCATAGGAAAACACAAAATAAAAATGCGTACAAGAAAGTGGTACATGAGAATATTCTATCATTTGCTAGATGTGATGCTGATAAATAGCTGGCTTTTATATAAAAGAGTAGAGACGCAGAGGGAAAACACATAAATGATGAAGTTACGAGAATTCCGACTGGAGGTGGCCAAAGCATTGTGTTGGTGTGGACCGTCAATAATAAAGAAGAGAGGAAGACCCTCCTCATTTGTATCTGACATGCTTGATGAAAAAATCAAAAGGAAGCCAAAACTCAATGTACCACCAAAAGATGTCAGGACCGATGGAATGGAACACTTTCCTATTTGGTCTAACATTAGGAAGCGATGTAAGTTACCTGCTTGTAAGGGAAATCTTTGTAATTTGCCAGAAATGTAACCAGGCACTCTGTCTCAACAAGGACAAGAACTGTTTTTTATCATTCCACAAATAGTTTCGAAATTGTTGTTTTTGTTCTATATTTTATTCTATTTTTCACAAAAAGTTCCTAGTTTTATAATTATATATAAGTACAAATACTTTGATTGTAAGGCTCCTTAACCTAAGGTTAAATTAGTTGTTATAAAACATAATTTTCATGAATAAAGTTTGATTACTATGAGTTTATTTCATTCATAACTATTCCTAAAACATTACTACGGATTTACATTATACTGCACGATGTGCCATATGTGGGCCATACGAAAAATCTTACATAAGTATGTTTCTATGGAGTTGCGATTTTTTTAAATATTTTTCCGAGCTATAGTATTATATTTTCTAGGTAATATATATTTTTTATGCCGAAAAAAAAATCATGCACTGTAGGGTTAAGCCTGGAATGGTCATTTTTAATAATTTTAACACACAATAGAAGTGATATTTATGATTAAGGAGGATGAGCCCAGTCGAAACGGAAAATTAAAAAAATAATAACCATAATAACCTTACACTTAAGAGTTAACCTAATCTTTTACAAAATTAAACGATTTTTACATATCACGAACCTGAAAAGAACTTAAAAGACTTATTTTTCAAAGAGTAATCTAATTAGAATAATAATAATAGAATCGTTTTTTCGTTTTGTTTTATTAATAGGTATGTTTAATAGATAGATTTAAACCACTGTCATTATTTGAAATGTTCATATAGCCTCTAAATATTGTTATGTTACTTGCGGTAATTATAAGTGTGAGTGATTTACCATGTGTGATATGATATACATAGATATATGATCTACTTATATTAACGAAAATGAGACACAACTCACGTATGTCCTAACATTGAAATCATCAGTGAATGGCTAAGAAACAAAACTACTAAAATCATTTTGATGTAATTATGGACAGTGGTTCCTAATTTTTTTTTGTAAATTCACTGTCTCAACGATAATTGAATTTTATCACAGTAGGTCATCAGCTACATATAAGTTGCCTCATTTATTTAACTGTTGATTTTACTAACTAAATGAACCTTTATTGACCTCAAGTTAATATAATCATTTTAGAAATAAGGGGAAAAAACAAATAAACATTTAATTTTGATCACGATTTTTATAATATCCAGCGACCTCTATAGAAATTTTATAAGATGATTGACATTTACTAGAATGTGACAATCCTAACACTTTTAAATCGCTCGATGCGGCTTGTATGGAAAAGAGCGAAAATAGCTAGTTAACATTGCCCACTCATTTTACTGTAAAAGTTTTAACGCTACTAATAAAGTTTTAAAACCAACGCCAAGATTTCTCACATCTCGGTAGTGACGCTTATTGCTGTTCCATTACGAACTGTATTTGCATAAAAAATCAACGTGGGCAATGTTGGCAAAAAGTTCAAATAATTTTGCCTGTCTTCAAAATGTTGGTTTAAATTTTAACTTACAATAAATTTAACAAAAAAAAATACGTGCACACGATCATAAAGTTGTAGCAAATAATAAAATATACTAATGTCCCCGTAAAAAAATTGAGATAAATTAAAATTTATGGAAAAAACGGGCAAAGTTGGCGTGTTTCACGGTACCTATATAAATACCTACGGAATAAAATAAATAAAGAAACAAATTCAATTATATGAAATGAGAACAAATTCATATTAGTAAAAACATCGATATCAGCTGCCCATATTGCTGAGTTACAACCCTATAAAAGGCGGCCATTTTATGCGCCAGTGTATTATAGGTAGTCACGCCAATTCTGTAGGTATGCCCAGTCCATATACTTCTAAGTCAGTGTAACAGACTTATTGAAAATAAGGGCAGAGTGACAAACATGAGTAACAGCACAGTCTATAAATCCATACAGTCGTCCGACGAAGACGTCGAGACGGGGCAATCGTGCGGGGTGTGAGGGGTGAGACGCGGGAAGGACGAGCCCGATCTGCTTATGCCAATCGTATTAGTAGCTCGGGACACGACTTCCAGGGTTAACGCGCTGCTTTTATTATTTTAAATTTAGTGTTGATAATTATAATTAAAATGGTTCATACGACGTGTGCTGTGAGAGATTGCAAGTCGTCATCTCGCATAAATAAAGATCTGCGATTTCACCAAATTCCGCACACGGAAGAAAGGTAAATAAGCATTATTATTTTTTACATTATGTATATTTTGTCATGTCATGTCAAATAGCCAACGTAAAAGAAATGGCGGACGTAAAAAATAGGTACTAGTCGCTGGGCATTACTGATTTTTCTTCATCTAAATCGTGTGGTTGGACAGGTTTAAGACCATAGTAAGGTTAAGGTTTTAGACCATACTATAGTGCCTCGTCTTCGGTCTTTCCAAGTTTTTTTATAAAATATTAAGATTTAGGGGTCAATTTTTAAGTTTGTCGGTGTGCTAATTACGAAAATAGCATTTATTTTTAAATTCAAGATGGCGGTCATTTTTTTATATATGTAGGATATGGATGTCAATTTCAAGGTTTATTGGGGTGATGATTACAGCATATCATTTTATATCCAAGATGGCGGACATTTTTAATAATATGATATGAGTATCAATTTCGAGGTTCTTGGAGTGCTTATTACGAAACTGGCATTCATTTTCATATCCAAGATGAAGGACATTTTTAATAATGATATGGGTATCAATTTCGGGGTTTCTTGGGGTGCTTATTACGAAACTGGCATTCATTTTCATATCCAAGATGGCTGACATTTTTTTAATAATATGATAGGGGTATCAATTTTGAGGTTTCTTGGGGTGCTGATAACGAAAATGGAATTTATTTTTAAATCCAAGATGGTGGACATCATTTTTTTAATGTTAGGGATGTCAATTTTGAGGTTTGTGGGTGATAATTATGAAAATTTAATAATAAGTATTGTATTTAAAATTTTAGATGCAAATTATGACTGGAAGTTATTGGAAGACTTGATTTAGTAGGAAAAACATTCGAAAGCCTAAAGAATACGTACATTTGCAGTTTGCATTTCGAAAAGAGTATGTACGGGAAGAAATCACTGAAGAAAACATCTATACCAACGTTATTTTTACCAACCAACGACTCGATCCATACACAGACTGATCCTAAAGTCAAAATTTTAAGTGATGTAAAATTGGAACTCTCCGATAAACGCCATATTGTAATACCAAAAATAGCTCGAAGAGACCATGAATTAGCAGGTCCTTCATCACAAAATTCAGAACACACCAACACTAAGCAATATAGGTATAGATTTTAGTTCTCAGACACCAGCACGATTGACTGACTTTACTCCCCGAAAAAGTAAACTTAGAAAACAATTGTTTAAAATAAGTAAAAAGTTAAAATGCACTGTTAAAAAATATGAAGATATTACCGCGGAACAGTTTTTGAACGGTTGTGATAAATTTTTATCCCCCAAGTTAAGCGCGATTGTAAAGGCGCAAATTTATTTAAAACCCCATTGTAAAAACAATAGATATAGCAGAGAATTCAAATTGTTTTGCTTAAATATGTATTAGACGAGCCCTCTCGCTTATCGATTTTTATCGAAGACTATTTGTTTACCGTCTAAATCAACTTTAGCTAAGATGTACCTACCTATGCAAACTAAACTTAACCAGCAAATGTGGGATGTTTTATCAGCTACAATCAAGCATATGTCATCATCCGAAAAAGAATGTGTGCTTTGTATGGATGAGATGAGTCTGAAATTAAACTTATCTATAACAGCAAGGAAGATAAAATATTGGGCCTCCATGAAGTAGATGGGCAACAGCAACCTGTTGCCGCAGGGTATGCTTTTACCTTAATGCTTCGAGGTATAACATCAAAATGGAAACAACCTATTGGCTTTTCTTTTATCTCCAGCAGTAAAATTGATGATCAATTAAAAACATGGATAATTGCTACTGTGAAACGTCTTTTAGAGCTTGGCTTTAATATACGAGCTTTCGTGTCAGATCTAGGATCAGATTTTATGGCATTTTCAAAAACATTAGGGATCTCTGAAAACTCATGTTTTGAGATTGATGGTCTAAAATTTACTACATATTTGATGTTCTCCACGTAATAAAGTGCGTGAGAAATAATTTAATACACTATAATTTTGAGTTTGATGGCAAAACTACTCGGTGGGAGGACATAACAAACATGTATGAACTAGATAAAATGAAAGATATGCGATCAGCTCCTCGTTTAACTGATTCACATTTACAGCCGAATAGTTTTCAAAACAAAAGTTCGTTTTGCCGTTCAAGTTTTAGCAATTCTGTAGTAGCAGCTTTAAAAATTATCAATCATCGGTACTCTACAGTTGCTGATGGCACGATATTTTTATTGAAATCATGAACAACCTCTTTGATTTACTGAATTCAAGCAACATCGA
Source organism: Parnassius orleans (assembly GCA_029286625.1). NCBI lineage: Eukaryota > Metazoa > Arthropoda > Insecta > Lepidoptera > Papilionidae > Parnassius > Parnassius orleans. The sequence goes on from JAGSMP010000193.1 coordinate 568,409, forward strand.
CTCACCAAAAGCCTACAGTAAACCATATAGGAGTACTACTCCAAGAGGAATTACTAGATAAATCTCAGCGTCTGTTTAATAGCATGAGTTTAAAAATAAAGAATGACCGTGACGTTACCAATATCATAAAATTTATAAATGCTTTCAACATAACAATAAACTCACTTTGGCAATTATATAAAGATATGAAGTCTGGGGATATGATTACTTACTCACGAAGAATTAACAATGATTGCTTAGAAAATTTTTGGGCTCGTGAAGCAAGCTGGCGGAAATGTCGGGAACCCTCTTGTATACAATACACCAGGGCATTCCGAAAAATGTTTCTATGCCAAATTCTAAATTTATCAGACGCTACAAATTGTACCGAAGGTTTTGACAGCATACTAGCCCAATTTGTAGAATCTGCCAAAAGTACACCTCAAACTCATGTTTCTATCCAGGATCCACCTCAAATACAACCTAAAGAGAATCTTACAAAGATGTACGACATTCCAGAAAAAAATGCATTCCACTATATCTGCGGTTATTTGTTGCGAAGGTGTGTTGAAAGTCACGCTGATTGCCTATCGATAATTAGTTACGCATCATCATATGACGATGAATCAAATGAGAGAAATTTATACATCCGTCTGAGAGCTTATGATACTAGCCGTGATCGCTTCGGAGGACTACAGTCCCTCAGATGATTTTGTGGATTACATACATAGCTTGGAAACAGAATTGATGTCGCTTTTTACTTTTACTGGAAACATTGGGTTCAAATTGTTTGAGCATTTGAGACTAATAGAGTTCAACACCAAGCCATGTGCATGCTTCCCAATAAATTATTTGTTAAAATTATTTATTAGGATGAGAATTTTTTATATAATTAAGTTCAATAATGGAAATTTCAAATCCAGTAAATCTATAAACCGAATATATTTGTCAGTTGCCCATTTATAATTCCTGATTTAGAAATTAATTAGTTATTATATCCTTATAGTTTTTTTTTCTTATCGATTATATAGTAACAAAACAGGTGTCCATATAGTTATAGTAGTAGTAAATATTTGAATTCCAATCATTTTATTCGTGAGGCAGCTACTTATGCAGCCCCACTCCCCTCTCGCTATCGAGTCCGCAGGCCGAGAAACTCTCTCTCGGACCCGCCAAATAAAATTTCAACCGATCTGAACTGCCTCCTGGCGGCTCAGGCCGATTCTTCTTAAATTTTGCCTAAGTAGGCTCTCCCTCAGCGCTTCTGATCCGGCAAAGAGGCTTAATTTGCCAATTGCCAGTCCCACAGGTGGTGTTTAGTGGGTACACTTAGGGTAGTGGTTAGGTTAGGGTTTAGTCACAGTGAGTCCCACATAACCACGACAGACCGGCTGTCGTGGTATGCATAAAGCATTCACCACCTCCTCGCGTAACGGGGTAGCCCTTTCTAATTGCTTCTGGGCGCAAAAAAAATTGGAAAATCCAAAATGCACGCCTCATGAGCGTTTCATTTAATTTTGATGAAAAAAATAAATAACTTTTAAAAGGTGTTCAGTTCAATAGCAAATATCAATAAGGACCCTCCTTAGAATTTATGGAATCTTATTTAATACTATATAGAAATGTAAGCAATAGATTGAGATCAATCTATTGCTTACATTTCTATTAAGCGAGAAGACTCACAGACGCATAGACAAACGGACGGCAGTCGATATATTTTTCAATTACATTTTTGTTGTGTAATCTAAAGTGAATGAGTTATAAAATAAACCAATAATTCAATGTCTGTAGTCATTGTAACGTGTATATATATATATATATATATATATATATATATATATATATGGATTGATGTCTAGCTAAAAGTATAAGAACGACTTTATGTAGCGAAACTGAGGTATGGCCACATATCGAGTGTGGAGCACTCCCTCACGTTGTGAGGCGTGCAATTAGCGTTTTAAGTACTTTCAGGAAAAATGTAAGAACAAATTATTACTTATTCTTTATATTAGTAATCATATTGTTGATCACGATGTAGATCTAAAATAAATAATGAAATTAGTTAAAGTTGTTAATTTGTTACAACCCTAACCTCCATACGCTGTCTAGACGTTGTCGGCATTTACCACGAGATCAAAGGCGTAGGCGTCGTCCTACTGTATGTTTTTATTATACCGTGGTAACAGTAATGACACATGGCGGCATTTTATCGATATAACGGACGAAACTCGCCGTTCTCAAAAATTTAATTGAAGAAGATAGAAAATTCTTTGTGCACTAAGGTCTCAGTAATCTAATGAAGTTGCAGTCTAGACCTTAACATTGTAGTTAGTGCACAACCATATCGCTTTATAAAAGACTACTGACGCCATCTATTGATGTGTAACAATAAAACTTACGTTAAAACAAGGTAACGTGAATAAAATTTGGATTGACCTTAAAAGTCAGCAGTTTAAGACTTTTTAATTTCCCTATTGTTCTAAATAATTTCAAGCATTAATGAATAGCTCTCAAGATTCTGTTTCTTTTTTAAATGGGTTCATAATCTATAGACAGGCAAAAACAAACTAATGTTGATTTTAACGATAATAATAATTAAATCACTTAAAGACACCTTTGCCTAATCCCTTATTATATTTTTATTTATAACACAATATTTTAATCAACTCTTGCACCTTTAACTACAAAAAATATTTATTAATAAAAAGTGAACGCCGACTTTAATGAACTAAAAAGAATGTAATAATTTCACATTCTGAAGGCGGAGCTTTAACTTTTCTATAATTCAGAATAAATCAGGGATGGTACTCGTACAATATAAATTTAAAGAAACTTCCACCTCTAAGGGTGGTAAAATAAAGTATGACAATAATAAATAATTCGAAAATTTCATTTCCTGACTATGTGCTATTATTACTTTGTATCTAAGGCTGAGATCTATAGACCGTACTTTGACTTTGCTCAGACTTTACTTACGAAAAATTTTGCTGAGTATATGCTTAACATAATCTTTGATTCCGAATTTATAGTTGTATCAGGCTAAGATTAAGCTAAGCATATCCTAAAGCTGAACGCACATTTGTCCGCGCCATACGCGGCGAATTTTAGAATTCGTTGTATGAAATCAAATGAAACCTCGCACACTACACCCGCAGGGGACGCGCCGAATTTTATAAAATGCGGTAGGTATCCGAATATTGAAGGACGCATGCTGATGACGTTATACAACGCGGCGCGTTCGGATATTTAGTGTTGTCTAATGTTGCCAAAAAAAATCATCACTAAAGAAATCATTTAATGTATAGGATTTATCAATTAGGACACTGACAAGCATTTTTTTAAAAGATTTAACATTTTTTATATCTTTGATTTTTTTGGGTATTTGCATATATTTGGGTATTTATAGTATTGCACAACATAGATATACACAGTGAGAATGCTTATGATGATGGTGACAATGATTATATACCGGAAGTTCCAGAAAGACCAAACAATGAAACAGACTTTAAGAAATAAACTTTAGTAAAACAAAACTTATTCATTTATCACATTTTTTTTTTTTAAATATTTTCTTTTTCTTTTCTTATTTCTAAAATTTCTAACTCTAAAGCTCGTTTTTTTTCTAAAAATTCAGTTTCCTTTAAATATTTTTCTTCAGTCCGTCTGCTTTCATCCTCATGTTTCTTCTTATTATTTTCTAATTCTCATAATATCAGCTGCTGTTTGAGTTCATCAAAAGGTTTCTTTTGTTTTCCCTGTTTCGGCTTTTTTTTTGAACGTCGTGTATAAATTCTATTTCTACATTATTATTTTGCTCCACATCAGACACACAAGCTCTCTTTGGGAGCCACATTTGCTCGTCCTTGTCTAGTCCAAGGGCACTTCACTAACTGGAAATAGAAATACAATCTTATAAGTGAAATTACAAGTATTCATTACTGGGCTCTTAATAATATTTGAGTGGTTAAATCATTTAAATTTATAGTGCTAAACTCTTAGTAAAACCTATCATGACTTATGAGTTAATTATTTAATAGAAATACATATTTGATGCAACTATGTATTATAATATCCAATCCTTCTGTTAATTTTATTATCAAAAACTGGATAAAAACCATACAGTGTGTGGCAAAAAATAAATAGGTATATTCTTTTAAAAGTTAAAAGCTATTTACAATTTTTTAATTTATCTATAAAACCCAAATACCAGATTTTGTATGTCTGTTAGTAATGGAATATCTTCAAAATCGCTGAACTAATTTTGGACGTAGAGTATTAAGCAAGGAGTGATCTTGGTTATTTTTATTTCAAGTTAAACACGGTAACTACAGGATTTTTAATAAACCTTTAATAACATTAAAAATTTGAATAAACACTGACATTACAGGCAAAAGCTTGTCTTTAATAATACTGATAACACATTTTTATGATGATTAACTTACCGGTAGCAATTGTATCACTGTCAATTTCTACGTTGATGGATGGCAAAATATTTGGCATGACAGCTATTATTTGAGACTTCATATCTGGCGGAGCAGGTCCTCCGCCTGTCCTCTTCCTTTGGGCCTCCAGAGTCTTGGCATCCCTGGCTTTGGTTTTTAAATTTTGCCACATCTTTTTAAGTTTTGTATCAGCCTGAAAATTAATAGTAGAAATTATTAGAAATGGTGTCAAATGTCAATGTTTCACATGGCACAGCTTAGAGCTATTATGTATATGTAAGTATCTGTAGCAAGAATTTATAGTTCAACTTATTTGTGTGCCTCTGTACGCGCGTATAGTATCAGTAAGAGATTTGAGTATAAACACGAAAATTACGCCAATTAATTCAAATGACTGGTATGAAGATATACTAAAAACATTTTAACGATTACATTATTTAGGTACTGTTACTTACAATTTGTGTCTCGTTAGAATTATTGAATTGCGATTTCTTCCCAAGCTTCACTTTTCTTTTTAAGCGAAACGCAGTCTGTCCTTCGTTTCTCGATAACACCGATCGATCTTGCTGTATAAGACCTTGTTTTTCATATTTCGAGTAAGGCTTTTTTTTTTGTATTTTCCATTTTAGGGCTTCGGAGTCCGTAAGAGACATAGGCTATTCTCTTACCATAGACTTAGGATATACCATAGACTTAGAATATACTAGCGTATAGACCATAGAGATATACCTATGGAGGCGGCATATTCTACTATAGAAATAATAGTTATACAAATATCTATAATATCGACACACACTTGTCAAAAACAGTTTTGTCTCTTTTAACAAAGCAGTAGCTGCAATAGAAAGAGAGACAACTACACTTTGTCAAGTGCTTATTTCATAACACTCGTGTGACGTCATTAGCTCATCCATGCGTGACTGCGCCGCCATGTTAAGCGCCAAGTTTTGTGGTAGATCTGCTGTCAAACTGTCAAAAGCAGTGACAAGTGTTGTACTAGAAATTATTTTAATAGATTAATTTTGTTCAGAAATGAATAAATAATATTAATAGTTTATAATTCCCGGATATCATGTTTCATGATCATGCCAGATTTTCAATTACAAATAAACAAAATTAATGTACCTACCTGTGAAAATAATATTTTTCATTTAAAATCTGAATATATATATTATTTTATATTAAAAATACTATAATATGGGATTATAATATGGGATCAGGGATCTCCATTCCAGTAATATTGTACAGTAAACAAATTTGGTATACAAGCAAAAAATCTTCTCAAGAATCTTCCCACTACTCTGTCAATATTCATTTTTATTGTGTGTGTTATAACTTTTTAACTTTGTTCACGATTATATAAATGATGTAAAAACTTGAGTTAGTACTTAGCACACTCAGAACATTGTTTAAATAAGTTGCAAGTTAGCTGCCTGCATACTTAACTCTTTGTTTGACTGTACCTAATACAAGAAATCTGTAGCAGATTATGCACTGCGTAAGTGTACATATGCGGTGAAGCCTGGTGAAGCAACTCAAGCGAAACTTAAGGGATAGCAATCCAAATCTAATTTGACAACCCAACAATATCCATTGCTTCATGTGATTGAAAAATTCATTTGCTCGACAACAAAAACAACGCAATGGATATTGTTAAACTGTCAAATTGGTATGGTTTGTCATTTTGGTGTGTACACAATTAGGCTACGGATTTAATTTATATCTACACAAAAGCCATAAAACTGCCAGACACATTATTTATTCCTCAGATAAGTTATTTGACGATTGAAAATATAGCCCTGGACCTATACAGGGTATTTTTGAAACGCTCCCGAAAACGAAGACAGACGACAGTACTAACTATATCTTAGATGATGGGTGAAATATAAAATCGATCCTGATGAAAAAAAATTCATCTTTTCACAACGTTTTATTAGCTTTATTCACGCTCCATCGTGTTAGTATAAATCATCGTGTTAAATAAAACGTTAATTTCATTAAAATAAAACATGAAAATACTTAAACATAAAAGCAGCAGTGGAATTACTGAATTACGATCAGCTGACTAGGGGTCAATGTACGCGCGAACGCCGAATTCGCGCGGCCCGTAACTAGCGATGGTACCACAATACATAATAATTTACAACACTTGTTTAAATACCTAACTTATCTACTTAACCTACTATTTTGCCACTGTGCTTGTCTCCACGTAGCCACTTTAATTCAAATTCACAGGTTAAATAAACCAAATAACTGGTTCGATTCCCCGCTAATGAAAAAATACTTAAATGAAAAGTTAACAAGGTTAGAGTTATGCGTTTTATTCATCGTGTAGGTATGTTTATTATTCTGATGTATTCAGTTATGTACCTATTCAGATCAGTTCAGTACCAAGTTATTTAAAAAAATAGGTATGAAACAGCTACCGCTCTAAATCCTCCGTGGTCTTATGAGATGCGGCTCAAATTGTGCTCCATTCATTTCGAGGCAGATGTGGGCTCGGTGTTGCGTCTCCTCATGCAGGCGGGGCATTATCGTGTGGTCTTCGACACAGTCCGCACGTAGTTTGTCGAAAACATCCACGATCCTTTGGCGCATTTCGTCAGCACTATCACACTCACGATTAAAAACCCTTTCTTTCACATACCCCCACCATACTTTCACATACCATCTGGTGAGCGAGGTGGCCAAGCGTGTGGTCCTAGTCTGCCAATCCAGCGATCATCAAATAATTCGGTAAGGCGCTCACGGACGAACCTCACGACATGTGGAGGTGCACCATCATGCTGGAACCATGTACGGCGATATTCATCCAACGATAGGTCGTCTAAAATGTCAACCAAATGTTCATTTATAAAGTTTAGGTATCCCTGTCCGTTAAGTCGCTGTGGCAGAAACACTGGTCCCAGTATGCGATCCTTAAATAAACCTGCCCATACGTTAACCGACCATCGGGTTTGGTGCCCGGTTTGTCGAAGAGCGTACGGGTTAACCTCTGAATACACGTGTGTATTTCTTCGGTTCCACATGCCGTTTCTGGTAAATGTCGACTCGTCCGTCCAGATAACGTGCTCAATGGAACCAGGCACACGTTGTTGTTGGTCTAATAACCAACGGCAGAAAACTCGTCGGCGGTCGTGATCGCCGGGAACTAAAGCTTGCACTTTGTGCACTTTGTATGGCCGCATTCGGTTACGCTTTAACACTTTGTGAACTGAACAGTATGACACATTTGTTCCATCCGACGTCTTAACAATTTAGCGATACTTCGTGTACCTAGGTTCGGATACCGGCGAACGACATCTAAATGCGCTCCTCAGGTGAACAGTCATTTGACTTCCACCTCCTGCCGCTACTGGAGCAATGGGCCGATTTTCCAACACTCGCTGAAATGCTGCTGTTATCAGACGAGAGTCAGCTGGGTGTCGAGCGGTCGAATTTCTCTCAGTAAATTCGTAATGCACGCGAAGCATTCCGCGAGCTTCTCAAGGCACATTAACATGTTGCCGTATTCACGAGCACTATAAACGTACGCGTTAGGCATTATTAAAACAAAAAAAACACAAAACGTAACAACAAGAATAACACGTAATAACAAGTAGGTAATACCAAGTAATAACAATAAAATTTAATAAAAAACAATTGAACTGTCGCTTGCATGCGTGTCAAAGTCAACACGGAACTGTCTCAAAAACTAAAATCAATAATTAATCCCGCCAAAACTGAAGCCTACACTTTGAACATTCCCACAGACCGTCAAATGTTATGACATTGCCAACTTTTATTTTATAAGTTTAGTTTCCATATGATCCCTACGACTACTCTTTCATATGGAATTTAGAAGTTATAGTTGTAATTTTTAATACAATTAGACAATCAATTGTACCCTGACGAAACAAGCAGTTCGTTACTACAAAATGATATTGAAATTAATAAACGTACTTACTTGGGTTTGGTTATCTTTGATTTTGTACAAGAAAATAGAAATAAAATGGTATTGAATAATTTAATAGTTAAAATCAATTGCAATTATGATCGACAGGTAATTAATCTAAAAATAATTATTTTACTTTACTTTTATTGACTTTCCGTTTTAATCCATCCAATACTTTGATTTGAAAAGAGGTACGTCAAAACTATTAAAAATTACTTGTAAGTTTTATTGTAATTGCCGCCTCAAATTCTTATGTCGCTTGCAAACAAATCTTAGTAGGTAAATTTGGGGAATTCCCATATGTTGGCGCTGACGCGAGGTGACACACAGTCGGCCGGGCGGCGGCAGCGCGTGGTACAAAGGGGCGCGACGGGGAATGCTCGCCAGTATTACTGTGCGCGCACGCTATTGGTTCCTCATTCTTCCCGCGCTTTGAAAAGCGATGTTTCCCAATGTACAGTCGCACACAGCTTTCTTTGCGACGCGCGACGATGGTTTTAAAGGAAGGAAAGAAAATTATTTATATCTATTGTTTTATGACTGAACTAGTGAACGAAAAGGTAAATAGAAGGTGAATGGGGAAAATTGTGCAGTAAAGTTAAATGTATTGAGGAAGAATACCGAAAAAATTACCATGTGGTCAACCTGATGACGGAAACATTTATCATTCGCATTGATGATGATGATTCTGATGAGTGATGATGAAGTAGCATCCAGTAACACCAATACACCATCGACATTTGGCTTCCATGTTCCATGTTCCAATGGTATAATGGACAGCGTGTCACCCTTAGCTTAAGTTTTCTTGTTACAAACTACTTTATTTTACGATAGAAATAAAAATAATGCTCAAGCAAACATTATCCATTTTGAATTTCAACCTCTTCCAAAGTTCTAAGTAGCTAGTAAAGTACCTATTATGATTCTACATTACTATTATAATATTATAAAACAACAGCCTAGTACCATGTAGTACTTTAGAACGCGACTGTACCCATGCGCAGACACCCCCTCCACTATCGCTCAGCGTTCTTTTTACGTGACGTTGAGTTTGGCTTCGACGCGGATATTGACCTAGTCAGCTGATTTTATGGTTTATTTATTTTAAATTCCATTGCTGCTTTAATGTTTAAGTATTTTCATGTTTTATTTTAATGAAATTAACGTTTTATTTAACACGATGATTTATACTAACACGATGGAGCGTGAATAAAGCTAATAAAACGTTGTGAAAAGATGATTTTTTTTTCATCAGGATCGATTTTATATTTCACCCATCATCTAAGATATAGTTAGTACTGTCGTCTGTCTTCGTTTTCGGGAGCGTTTCAAAAATACCCTGTATAAATACCTACAGAATAAAATAAATAAAGCAACAAATTCAATTATATGAAATGAGAACAAATTCATATTAGTAAAAATATCGATATCAGCTGCCCATATTGCTGAGTTACAACCCTATAAAAGGCGGCCATTTTATGCGCCAGTGTATTGTAGGTAGTCACGCTAATTCTGTAGGTATGCCCAGTCCATATACTTCTAAGTCAGTGGTATAGACCACCTGACAGCCCGAAAACGCGTGACCAATTTTGATTTGTCATTGTGTGCGTTAGCTAGTGATGTATATTTTACTTAAAAGGACTATCGAAAATGATTGTTAAGGAAGCGGTAAAAAGATTATAAAAAATTGTTTAGTGCATGAAGTTGAATAACTTCAAAAATTAACTGAATTTTACCATGATAGTTCTAAAATAATTAAAAAATATTCATATAACATGTTCCTGGGAATAAGCTGAACCTACGTGCCTTTTGTTGGATTTTAATTCAAATGTATAAAATCCCAGGTGACTTTACTTAAAACTAAGTTAGTACTAGGAGTTTTTTTAGGTTTTTAACTTTACTTAAAAACCTAAAATAACTCCCCAATAATCAGATGTTGTATTCTCGAGCTATGATCTTTGGAGAAAAATATTTACTGCCGTGGGCAGTTTCCCCGGAATTTATTTTTTAACATATTGTTAATATAAATAGGTAGATACTTAACTAAGTATATACCTATTTATATTTTATATATTTTATAAAATGTTTTGATGGGGAAACAAAAACGGGGACACGGAGTACAACATAATGACTGCTTTATTTTTCATATAACTATTACTTGTGATAATTACAAACATTTAATAATTAATAATTAAATAGATTATAGAAGTTTATTTTAACATTCGACTTAAGTATGAATGTAAACTTAATAATTTAAGGAAGGAAACTTGTAGGAATCAGTTAAATAAGATTGCTCTGTTTAAAGGTCAATATGTTAATGAGGCTTCATCATGCTTCATGCTTATATTCTTTCATCTATCCCTGAAAAGTATAAAGTAATAATAAACTTATTATCATTTTAGCTTATGAATTTTGAAAACATAATGATCTTAACAGAGTAAAGTGCACTTAGTGTCTGAGGATAAAGATGCACTCTCTATTTTATCCACAATCTCGGTATGTTAAGAAAATGGTCACTCATTCATGGACTGACCGCGGCAAGTGCAACAATTTCGCAGATCTATTGATCTGCGCAGCTATTACTTAACCACGAGTTCCTCTTCTCTACGAATAACGCTGTGAGGATAAACCACGCTATTTAAGCCCTCGCGAAAATTTCGTCGGCCATCAAGCATGAATTGGGCATTGACCGTTGTGAGTATCAAATACTATGGAATTTATACTATCACGTCTCATGCGCGGTCGTCTACTGGCGCTTGAGGAGCATTACTAAATATCTATACCTAACCACGCTAAAAGTTTTATCGTTATGATTTGGGAATATAATCCGAAGTTCCGAAGCTCCGCGAAAATAGCATGATGCTATGAATATTGTACTAGTGTGACCGTGAGGCTGTGCGGTTGGTTAAGCTACGTTATACATTTATTTTGGTTGATAAATAGATACTTAGTTGGGTTCATAATGGCTTAAAGAGGATAATCTCAAGATTTTTTTGTCTTTTATGTACTACAGTTTTATAATGTATGAAAATCTGTCTCTATATTTATCTAAAGTTTTGAAAGTTATATTTTTGAAGTCTTATTATAACAATATTTTTATTATATTCCCATAGACTTAGGATATACTAGCGTATAGACCAACATAGTGTGCAAGGGAGAAAAATCCTTATGGCAAAATGCAAGATAGAAAAGGATACCAAATCTCATGACTCTGTAACCGATTTTGAATGACAGGTCGGCACAATTCGGCACGCAAGAAATAGCCCCGAGATATTTTGTAATTTTTTAAAGTATAATAGTGGTTATTTTTAGTAAGTAACTTTTTCCAAAATGGTTAATTGTTCCGTGAGTGAGTGTGCTGTTAATAATAGAAATAATCCTGATAACTTCACATATCACAGGTAAATTCTCAAGACATCGTCAATGTTATGACGCGTTTATTTTTGGTTAAAATTTATGTTACATACTGTTTTAAATATAGGATATATTCAATTATTTTGTTAATTTTGATATTTTGCAAAGAAAAAAGTCACGTTGTTGATAATTTGCATGAATTTGGTAAATACATTTTATACAAAATATTTTACATGTACGCTTAGGGATTGACTCAACTATATCAAAATTAATGTCGATATTTATCTTGAATGTTTATAATGAATCGATAGACTTGCCTACACAACAAGAAAATAAATTCTCGGTTTGCGTTCTAAAATGTAATTTTATTTTGCCGTTTTTCAAACAGATTCCCTCCGGATTTTATAATTAGAAAAAGTGGTTAAGGTTCATTGGACGGGTTGGTTGGAATGCAAAAAAGAACTCAACAATTTGCAGCAAACATTTTCTTGAGAAGTATAAAAGAAAAAGTAGAATAAAAACAATTTTATTAAAAGGAGTCATTTCTATATTATTTGTACCAGTAAGTAAAATATTGTTATAATAAGACTTCAAAAATATAACTTTCTAAACTTTAGATAAATATAGAGACAGATTTTCATACATTATAAAACTGTAGTACATTAAAGACAAAAAAATCTTGAGATTATCCTCTTTAAGCCATTATGAACCCAACTAAGTATCTATTTATCAACCAAAATAAATGTATAACCTAGCTTAACCAACCGCACAGCCTCACGGTCACACTAGTACAATATTCATGCTATTTTCCCCAAGGAATTGAGCGGAGCTTCGGAACTTCGGATAATATTCCCAAATCATAACGATAAAACTTTTAGCGTAGTTAGGTATAGATATTTAGTAATGTTCCTCAAGCGCTACTAGACGACCGCGCATGAGACGTGATAGTACAAATTCCATAGTATTTGATACTCACAACGGTCAATGCCCGATTCATGCTTGATGGCCGACGAAATTTTCGCGAGGGCTTAAATAGCGTGGTTTATCCCCTACAGCGTTATTCGTAAAGAAGAGGAACTCGTGGTTAAGTAATAGCTGCGCAGATCAATAGATCTGCGAAATTAAGTTGCACTTGCCGCGGTCAGTCCATGAATGAGTGACCATTTTCTTAACATACCGAGAATGAGAGAATAGAGAGTGCATCTGTATCCTCAGACACTTAGTGCACTTTACTGTGTTAAGATCATTATGTTTTTAAAATTCATGCAGCTAAAATGATAATAAGTTTATTATTACTTTATACTTTTCAGGGACAGATGAAAGAATATAAGCATGAAGCATGATGAAGCCTCATAAACATATTGACCTTTAAACAGAGCAATCTTATTTAACTGATTCCTACAAGTTTCCTTCCTTAAATTATTAAGTTTACATTCATACTTAAGTCGAATGTTAAAATAAACTTCTATAATCTATTTAATTATTAATTATTAAATGTTTGTAATTATCACAAGTAATAGTTATATGAAAAATAAAGCAGTCATTATGTTGTACTCCGTGTCCCCGTTTTTGTTTCCCCATCAAAACATTTTATAAAATATATAAAATATAAATAGGTATACTTAGTTAAGTATCTACCTATTTATATTAACAATATGTTAAAAATAAATTCCGGAAAACTGCCCACGGCAGTAAATATTTACTCCAAAGATCATAACTCGAAAATACAACATTCTGATCTGATTATTGGGGAGTTTTTTTAGGTTTTTCGGTAAAGTCACCTGGGATTTTATACATTTGAATTAAAATCCAACAAAAGGCAGGTAGGTTCAGCTTATTCCCAGGAACATGTTATACGAATATTTTTTTATTATTTTAGAACTATCATGGTAAAATTCAGTTAATTTTTGAAGTTATTCAACTTCATGCACTAAACAATGTTTTATAATCTTTTTACCGCTTTCTTAACAATCATTTTCCATAGTCCTTTTAAGTAAAATATACATCACTAGCTAACGCACACAATGACAAATCAAAATTGGTCACGCGTTTTCGGGCTGTCAGGTCGTCTCACTGACTTAGAAGTATATGGACTGGGCATACCTACAGAATTAGCGTGACTACCTACAATACACTGGCGCATAAAATGGCCGCCTTTTTATAGGGTTGTAACTCAGCAATATGGGCAGCTGATATCGATATTTTACTAATATGAATTTGTTCTCATATCATATAATTGAATTTGTTGCTTTATTTATTTTATTCCGTAGGTATTTATATAGGTACAGGCTATATTTTCAATCGTCAAATAACTTATCTGAGGAAGAAATAATGTGTCTGGCAGTTTTATGCTTTTGTGTAGATAGAAATTAAATCCGTAGCCTAATTGTGTAACACACAAAATGACAAACCATACCAATTTGACAGTTTAACAATATCCATTGCGTTGTTTTTGTTGTCGAGCAAACGAATTTTTCAATCACATGAAGCAATGGATATTGTTGCGTTGTCAAATTAGATTTGGATTGCTATCCCTTAAGTTTCGCTTGAGCTGCTTCACCAGGCTTCACCGCATATGTACACTTACGCAGTGCATAATTTGCTACAGATTTCTTGTATTAGGTACAGTCAAACAAAGAGTTAAGTATGCAGGCAGCTAACTTGCAACTTGTTTAAAACAATGTTCTGAGTGTGCTAAGTACTTACTCAAGTTTTACATCATTTATGTAATTGTGAACAAAGTTAAAAGTTATAACACACAATAAAATGAATATTGACAGAGTAGTGGGAAGATTCTTGAGAAGATTTTTGCTTGTATACAAATTTGTTTACTGTACAATATTACTGCGATGGAGATCCTGATCCCATATTATAATCCCATATTATAGTATTTTAATATAAAATATATATGTATATATATTCAGATTTTAAGTGAAAAATATTATTTTCACAGTTAGTACATTAATTTTGTTTATTTGAAATGCGAAAATCTGGCATGATCATGAAACATGATATCCAGGAATTATAAACTATTAATATTACTTATTCATTTCTGAACAAAATTAATCTATTAAAATAATTTCTAGTACAACACTTTGTCTCTGCTTTTGACAGTTTGACAGCAGATCTACCACAAAACTTGGCGCTTAACATGGCGGTGCAGTCACGCATGGATGAGCTAATGACGTCACACGAAAGTGTTACAAAATAAGCACTTGACTAAGTGTAGTTGTCTTTCTTTCTATTGCAGCTACTGCTTTGTTAAAAGAGACAAAACTGTTTTTGACAAGTGTGTGTCGATATTATAGATATTTGTATAACTATTATTTCTATAGTAGAATATGCCGCCTCCATAGGTATATCTCTATGGGTGGTCTATACGCTAGTACATTCTAAGTCTATGGTATATCCTAAGTCTATGGTAAGAGAATAGCCGTGAACAGGTAGCCGTGGTCAAACGTAAAAGGTAAAAAATCAGAACAAGCCGGGTCGAAACTAGGGAGTTAGGGAGATATCGTTTTATTTTAAAGAAAGATAATCAAAACAACACCTGCCCGGCTAGCATGGGCGGGGGACAAAAATTTTATCCCCCGATTATATCCACTGACAAGAGATAAAATTATCTTGTTATGTCAAACGGGGAGAAGTATATCCCCGTTTGACATAACGAGTAAACATATATCCCGTGTCCGTAGCATGGAGCTAAATGAAAGATAAAAAATTATGCTTTTTTGACATTTGAAAGGGATGATTTTATCCTAGTTCATTGGACGTGGGTTGTCAGTGGATATAATCGGGGGATAAAATGTTTGTCCCCCGCCCATGCTAGCCGGGCTGGGCAGAACGTAGAATACGACCAAAGAGCAGGGTGATGCAACTTTATATGAAAGCTGAAAAATCTGCACACAATAATGGTTTTGTCAATGTTTGTGTTGGGCTTGTTAAAATAAAGCGAGAAAAGCATATCGCTGTTTCTTTCCTTCATGTTGTTTTAGATTGCCATTTTAAAAATTAGATACAAAAATTCATATTATATCGGAAGAAACTAAAAATGTTAATTGTGTTAAACTTTTTTTGGTTTGCTCTTTAAAGTATAATTAAACGTGTATGTGACTATATAGTACAGGGTGGGCCAAGAATTCGTTAACATTTAAATGTAACTTACCGCGCAACTATTGCCGCGCGGGCGCGGGCGCGGGCGGGGCACTAGCTCGCTTCTTGGAAATTTAGTCGCAATGGATCGCTTCACGGGGCCGCAACGCGCTTACTGCGTGAAACAGTTTTATTTAAACGACTTTTCGCTCATTACTGTGAGACGCTTATTTCGCGTTGAATATGGTTTACACGACTTAAGTCAGTGTCCAAGTGCTCCTTTAATAAAGAAATGGGTGAAGAAGTTCGAAGAGACGGGATCTACACTAAATGTGAAACAAACCGGCGGCCCACGGACTTCTCAGGCGAAGAGAACGTGCAGCAAGTTTCCGCTTCTGTTCGACGTGATCCAGATTTATCGACACGCAAACGTTCGGCTGAATTAGGATTATCCGCACATCATTACGCCGTATTTTGAAATTAAATTTGAAATTACATCCATATAAGATCCAGCTAGTGCAAGAACTAAACCCTAATGATTTAAATTTGCGTAAGTCATATGCCGAAACAATGTTAACTCGTTTCAGTAATTTTCACAACATCTTATTTTCTGACGAAGCCCATTTCCACCTAAATGGACATGTAAACAAACAGAATTGCAGGTATTGGAGCAGCGAAAATCCTAAAGCTAAACATGAGAGCCACTTCACTCTCTAAGGTAACTGTATGGGCTGCAATTTCAGCAAAGGAATCATCGGACCTTACTTTTTTGAAGATTCTCGAGGCCGTTCAGTTACTGTTAATTCTGCCGAGTATGTGAAAATGTTACGGGAGTTCTTAGCACCGATGCTACTGGAATTTGCTGGCTATAATCGTAACACATGGTTCCAACAAGATGGAGCCACGTGTCACACATCGAACGAGTCCTTGCCGGTGGTCAAAGACATGTTTCCGGAAAAGCTGATATCCAGACGGGTGATATCCCATGGCCACCCAGAAGTCAGATCTATCCCCAGCAGACTTCTTTTTATGGGGTTATTTAAAGAGTCGTGTCTATATTGATAAACCGAATACACTGCGTCAACTTAAAGAAAAAATCATCGAAGAGATGTCGGCGATCTCGCGGTCTCTTTGCAGAAGAGTATTCGAAAACTTCAGGACTCGCTTAGATGGTGCAAAAACCGAAACGGTGGTCATTTAGACGAAATAATTTTTAAAAATAAATTACAACTAATTAGCTTTCTCGTAAATAAACGATTTCTAAAATATGTTAAATGGTTTTTTTACGATTTTTCAAATGTTAACTAATTCATGGCCCACCCTGTATATTACTCTGAGATTTGCACAATTAATTTACCTATTAATTGATTAAAATTAAATTATTAAATATTAGCAGAATTCTATCAAAAGAAGCCATGAATCAGTAGTAGAAAAAAAAAGACATTTGTTTGTCAATGTCTTTCATATTGAAAATATTTTCTGAAATTTATTCAAATTTATTTCATAGGTTTAAATTTTAATATTTATTATTGATTTTTGCTTAAATTCAGTTATTATGGGCTCAGAATACTTTATTTTCGTTTGTAGGCGAATACACAGTCATAATATCGTTATGAATATACAGTTAAGATTTTTTGTGAGATGTTAACTCTGTACAAGATATTGACTAAAAATGATTTCATTATTTCAAAATTTTATGCACGATGTGTGATCATCATCGAAAGTAAGTTAAGTGTTGCTCAAATAAAAAACACAAAATCATCTGATCACTTTCTGCAGGTTTCCTATAATAGGAAAAAAAAGCTTATTACAATATTGTGGTAAGTCTATAAACATTTTGAATTTATTGACCGTTATTTGTAGGGATTGTTGCTATATTGACTCGAATTGTATCTGTTTCAGATCACGTATTTGGGCTGAGTTAAATTTTCACCATGAGAATTTTGCTGATTTAAATTTACGTTAATATTCTGTGAAGAATAACTCTCTGACAATAACATGTGTAATATATATCAGTAACAAGCTTGGAAATAGTATGTGAAAAAGCAATAAAAAACCAATAATTATGTAACATAGTTTATAAAACAATGTGTTTCAGAAAATAAAATTACATAACTATCTATACTTATTTATAGTTTTATTTTATACCATATACTAATCTAAAGTACATTCGAGTAATTTTGGTGCAACTTCTCAAATGTATGGGAGTTTACCCCATAGATTTGTGAGGCTTGAGCCAAAAGTACTCGAATATGCCTTAAATAAAAAGTTCAAAGTTACAGAATACAAAGGTTTGAAATTCCCGCTAAAAAAGTTTTATATGGGCGTCCACTGTAGCGCTTGTAGTGTACACTCATAAACACGCGTTTCCATTTTTTAGTATGAAGTTGGCGTTCTTCTCTTGGTAGAGAGTAATTGTGTTCTGTGACCAAAGAGTATAGTAATTGTCCTATACAGGAACCACCATAATATGCATGTGCTTGTGTGTGTAGAGTTATGGCCTGGTATCTAGACCTTTAGACCAACTTGTGTGTGTATATACTTTAGTGTTGCCATGGACAATTCTAATTTTCCCTTTGAATCATTTTTAAAATATATTTTTATCGGAGTAAAAAGCATACAACCTTTAAAATCATTTTATTATAATAAAATATTGTCAATATTCTTTTTTCTGTTTTTACAAAAATTATAGCAGCATTATTGTTAAATTTTAAGTCTTACGATTTCCTTAATTGCATTTGAGAGAATACGACAAAGTTAAAGAGTTTTAGTTGTTCTGAGTGTAAAGTAATTTTGGACCATTACTTTTATTAGGGTAATATCTTGAGTTTTTCGTCGTAAGTCGTAGATTACGTTGACCTAAGCTGTGCTTAGCGCGCACACACCACGATTACGAAGTTAGTTCTATAAATACCGACATTGTCTTAGCTCGAAAGTCTGAGCAAAGTCAGAGTGCGATCTATAGATCTCAGCCTAAGATGTAATTTTAATTATGAAGATATTAGGATTGTAATTATCTATTCATAAGCAGATGCATTTAAAAAAGAAGTTGTATTAGCTTCTCTACCACCAACAGAATCATTATTGCGTAAATACAAATCGTGTATATTATCAGCTCATGTTTCTTACATTGTAAATATCGAAAATATATTTTTTCATATATTTTACTTTTGGTAACTAATGAATAAACTTTTTTACCATTTCCTTTATGCCAATTATATTTTTAGCAAGCACATTCTAAAAGCGGAAAATTCTGCTAGTCTACTTTTGAAGTTCCGTAATTGGTAAGCTTTTAAATGAATATATATTTATTTATTTACTTTTATCTTTGAATAAATTAAACAATAAAATATTAATTTTTATGAAAATCGATTATTTTTAAATAATACAAGGAAAATTTTACTATAACTCCCCTTAAAAATTTAAATTAAATCAGGATTTTGAATTTATACAATTCAAGAAAACTTTGAAGAATTGTATCAACTGCATATCTAGGTCGATTCCAAATTGTAAAATTCAAAAAAACTAACTTGACATGTCGGGATGATTTTTATTATTTAACTAATTTATTATATAACTCTTCACAAAAATCGATTATTTTTAAATAGTGTTGCCCAAATGCAAGAACAAGACGAGACTTAGCCAGTTTTGGTCTTGGTCTTGCGCCAATACACCTCTTCACGGTCTTGGTATTGGTATTGGTCTTGCGCTCCCAGCCTTGGTCTTGGTGTTTGTCTTGCAGCAAGAGTCTCGCAAGTCTCGCAATTACCTATTAGCCTATTGCTATTTATTAAACGTTACTTTAGATCTTAGAACAACTTAATAAAGTAGGTACATTTTGAGCTTGAATTAACATAGCCATAGTAAAGACCAACCAAATTAATAAATGTCTAAACATTTAATGAGAAATTCGAAAAATCAACTGACACCGGGTGGGGTTTGAACCCACGACCTAAGCGATCCGTGTCGATGCTCTAACCAACTGAGCTATCTACCGTGTCCCACGGCCACGGGAGTCAGTCTGTTTCTTAATAAACGTTTACATTTAATAAGCTCACATGTGCTAAAACATGGTTAAATCATATAAAAACAAATTAATGACATTAACTTGACTGTATTTTAAAGAAAATTATATGTCTAGAAAGAGATTGATATACCCTCACATTATTTGAAATGGAATAAAAGAGTTACACAATTTATACAATTTACCATTTATTTAAATAAAAAATTAAATACAATACAAATTAAATTACATAACAGTACACAATAGGTTTTGACATTACTGTTACTTTATATTAATTCTTTGGACCAAGAATTAATACAAAGTAACCATCTGGCTGACTCACCACTTAACCTATTTCTATGTTTTCTAATTACTAATGATGCTTTAGAAAATAATCTCTCAGCAGGTACTGAAGTTGCAGGTATTGAAAGAAAATCATGGGCCATCTTCGATAAAGTCGGATATTCTGTCTCATGCGTCCTCCGCTACTCTAAAATGTCTTCCGAGCTGACGGCTCTGGGTTTACTTAGGTACTCCTCCAACTCATCAATAACTAAAGCCTTGAAGACAAGATCCAGATCCAGATGACGTCGAGGGACATACATACAGTTTCTCAAAGTCTCTTACGTCTTCATCTTCATCATATTCACATAACTTTCTTTTCATTTCTTGGTGATTCTAGAGATTTATTCACTGAATATAGACTTTTATATTCTTTATGAAGTTCATTAAATTTGCGCAGGCTTTCTGTTTTAATTTGCTTCCCCCATAATGTCATGTCAAAAGTCTGAGCATTATGCCTTGGGTCTAAAATTAAAAAGGTACAATAAATCCAGTTTCTTCTTATAATTCTAAGCTTATAATGTTTAAGCATTTTGTCTCGAGCTGCTCGGAACCCAGAATGAGTGTTTCATCCACTTCGGATCGATTAGGTTTCTCATCTAATTGTTTTACCATGGATTCAATTTTATCGAGCAAGTGATTGAATGATACAATGACTAGCGGCAATGTAACATATTTTTCTCCACCAAGTTTCGTTGACAAAAGTTTAAAGTTTATTAGAAATATGTAATTTTTCGAGTATTTGCCATTCACTATCAGTGATTTGAAAATCAATCACTTCGGTGACAGAAGTGTACAATATGTTCCATCCAATCATATCATGTGTGGAATTCCATCTCGTTGGACAGTCGAGTATGGGATTCAGATTTGATGGCACGCCAGCTGCTTCACAAGCAGATTGAAACTTCCTCTTCAATATCTCACTTCTTTTTATTTTACTGGAAATACTGCGTAATTTTGTCGCTGTACGTGAGTCAGTAATATATTATATTCTGACTATATTATATATTATATCTGATATATTATATTCGCATATTCTATTCCCTGAAACGAAACTGTCCTAACTTCAAGACGCAAGAGTCTCGCAGGCTTAGTCTTGTTCTTGCTCAAATCTTGCACGGTCAGTCTTGGTCTTGGTCTTGCTAAAATTAGGCGGTCTTGGTCTTGCAAAAATGCAAGAACAAAAACAAGACTGCAAGACCAAGACTTATTTTGGGCAACACTATTTTTAAATAATACAAGGAAAATTTTACTATAACATCCCTTAAAAATACAAATTAAATCAGGATTTTGAATTTATCTAATTCAAGAAAACTTTGAAGAATTGTATCAATTCTATATCTGTGTCGATTTCAAGTTGCGAAATTCAAAAAACTAACTTGACATGTCGGGATGTTTTTTGTTATTGTTTTTAAGCCAAATGTTTATAAAAAAAATGTTCAATATCAATCCCAACATGTCAAGTTTATTTTTTATTAATCATGAAATTTGGAATCGATAAAATATATTAACTACCGTCGGGACAATTAAAAAAAATCTTCAACTTATTTTTAAGAAATAATAACACGAACAAAAACAGTTTCACTGTAAAAAGTCGCGCCAAGTACACTTTCAAATAAAGATACAAAAATGATGATTAAATTTTTACAAAAAAAAAAACCAAGTACATAACCGTTTTAGATTCGAAAAAATAATATTCTGGAAATATGTATTGATAGAAAAATTGGTGTACTTGGTGTGCATGATTAAGACTTTCGATCATCCAACTTGACATTGAAAGACGTTTTTTACAACTTTTTGAATTATGCTCGTACTAGAAAGTAAAATGCACACCAAGTACACCAATTTTTTATTAATACTTTTTTCCAGCATATTGTTTTTTCGAATCTAAAACGGTTATGTACTTGGTTTTTTTTTTGTAAAAATGTAACCATCACTTTGTATCTTTATTTGAAAGTGCACTTGGAGCGATTTTTTCAGTGAAACTGTTTTTGTTCAGATTTAATATCTTTTTGTAAAGTACACATTTTCCTTTTTTTTTCAAATATAGCACGCCACGTTAAGGTCGAGAAATCTTTTGCCTACCACAAGCAACTTGCACCTATACGATAACATGAGTAATTTATTTAAAAAAAAAACACTAATCAATCTATCTCATATTTTGTATAAATCAACTTTATTTTACTACTTTAAAAAGAAGCTGAAAAAAATTTACGTGGACATCCGGATTTTTTTTACGAGGTGGTCATGATAAGTCTCAAAAAAATTGACGTATCGAGACTAGGTTTTGTTTATTATTTTCAGAATTACATTAAATAGGTACATAATGCTAATAGTATAGTCCCGTGGTTTATTAATAAAATGATTTTTTTATTTAAAAAAATCACTATGTATACATTTATATCAACAAAATATATTTAATTTCTCATTTCTTTCACGTGAAAACGATGGCGCCTTAGTTTCTTTTTAGAACCAACGTAACCTTAGCACTAGAAGAAGTCACTACTATCAGAAAGCGGTATTTTTAATTAATTTGAATTGATTTGGCAAGTTAGCTCAAATAAAACTCATAACTTAGGTGAAACTTATATCATTATAATACAATAATAATTATCTATTTTTTAGAATTACATCAACTATAGTAATTGCGTTATAGTATGGTGCGGGTGACAGCTTACTGTTTATCGTGACTACAGATGGAACAATGTTAAAACGATAAAAAAAGCGATTAACGATACACAAAGCAAAGCAAATAATATCAATTAGCTATCGATAAACAAAATTATAACTGAAATTTATATTTTTATAAATAAATTACAATGCATGTAAATTTTAATTACAGTTTAATACAAATTATGACATTATAGTTACATATTATACTATGTATTAATTTGAAATTAAAAATTTTCTTTTATTTTATGTTAATTGCAACATTTTTCTTAACATTAAAAGAAAAAATGACTACCAGCACCTGTGATTTCTGGTAAGACGTTGACTACACCTGCAGCTTTACAAGATACGAGTACTGGCGCCTTTCGCTAGTGTTATATAAGTGTTGCCAGGTCGAGTAGGTAAAATATCGGGACGGAAGGTAAAAAAATCGAGAAGTTGGTCACGTTTTTTTGTAGGCATTTTGACTGCCATGAATTATACTAAAGTATTTTTGATACAATGGGCACTGTGGTGATTTCTTATATTTATTTTAAAATGCGCAATGTGCTTTATAATTATTTTTTGGGACTAAGCTAATGAACGAATAATTTACGTGCAAACACCGGAAAAACTGCATAGTTGTCTATGTGCGTTTTTCTTTTTTGGCAAATCAGAACTTGTTGAACGATTAGTTAACGTTGCAGACTCTGCATTTTCTGAATGACTCAATTTAATGTTATTCTGAAAAAAGTAATAAATCTTATGAACCCAGAACGCATTCACTTCAAAAAACCCTTAAAAACGGCATCATACGATAAAAATCACACATTCATTCATAATCAAATTATGACATAACACACAGATAAAATCCTTGCATCGCACGCATAATGTCACATTATTTATTGAAAACATCAATACCTAAAACCACTTAAAGAAATTGACTAGTGGAAGAACTGACCCACAAGACCTTTGCATTTTACCAAATGTACTTATCTAAACCGCAGTATGTAAGTTAGGTAGTGCACTAATTACCACTAAAAGAATTAAATAATAAATAATGGTCGATTTGACGACGTCGATGCAACGTGGCTGGGCGGGCGGCATCACTCAGTGAGAGAAAAAACAAAACAGCATGAATGATATCTGTATCTCGCCAACGGTGTTAAAATCGGACTAAAGTAAAATTTTAAAATTTTAATTTAAGTCCGAGTTTGGTGAAAAAATATGGAATGTCACAGCTAAAATATTTAAATGTATGTAGTAACAGCCACAGTAACACCGTACAGATATATTCATTTTTGCTGTCATAACTATCGGGACATAAAAAAAATTGAGACATTTGGCGTCCCGATCAAAGGTAAATTGGGACGTGTCACTAAGCCCCTGAAAATCGGGACGTTCCGCGCAAATCAAAACAGCTGGCAACACTTATGTGTATAATCTCTGCTAGCGCCTAGCGTTTTGTATGAACTACCTATCGACCGTTTTGTAATTTCCAGTTGGGTTTATATCGCTTTTACTTTCGATTATTGAGTTTATTATTGTGTTTTGTAAAGTTAATTTTTGCTATTAATTTGTAGGTTTGTTTATTCAAAAACAAACAAAAACATTGTTAAGGCGAGTCAAGCGGGGGGTTTGTCATTCACCTTCGAGATTACTTTAAGCGAGATCCACAAAATGGCGAAATAAATTTAAAATTATATAATTCGTAGTGGCGGGTAAGAATACCCATCACCCCATATCTTCCCATGGGTGTCGTAAGAGGCGACAGAGGGAAACTGAGGCAGAAGATGGGCAGCAGCATCTTTCTGATAACAGCATATAACAATAAAAAAAAACTGCGGTTGCCAACACGCTCGCCAAGCGTGGCAACTACGGCAATATACCCCCCATGAATGAATAAAGTTAGGAAGAGACGGCGCTCAGTCCCCGGCGGCCCCGCTATTCCTGGCTACGGTGGCGACCATGGTAACGGCGGGGCAGGGGTGCTAAGAATCTCCGGTGGAGGTTCAGTTGCCACCTACGACGACTCAACCTGGCAACTTATAACGCACGCACCTGACGACTGACGAGAAGATCCTGAGCTTGAAGAAGAGATAGACAAGTTGCGCTGGAATATTATAGGATTATCCGAGGTCCGAAGAGAGGGGAGGACACGTATCCTCGAATCCGGCAACTTGTTCTATCACCGGGAGGGCGACCATCTGTCCCAAGGAGGTGTCGGATTTATCGTCCACAAGTCTCTAGTTAACAACGTTAAGATTGGGAGTGTGTCGACGAGGGTTGCGTACTTATACTCAGAATCACCAAACGGTATTCGCTGAAGGTTATACAGGTTTACGCACCAACCTCGGCACACCCTGATGAGGAGGTGGAGGAAAGTGAGAATCTCTAGAGCCATGCATTCCTCCAAAACCCACTATACGGTGTTAATGGGCGACTTCAATGCAAAACAACACAAGAGAGAACGGTGAGCTGAAAGTAGGAAATTCGGATTAGGCAACGGAACCCATGGCCAGCATCTGGCCGACTTTATGGAGAGAGGACTCTTTATGATGAACTCTTCTTCCAGAAGCGGCCCCACAGGAAGTGGACCTGGTCGAGCCCCGACGGTTCGACAAAAATGAGATTGACCTCATTATGACGACTAGACGCCAACTGTTCAGTGATGTCTCAGTGATCGCAAGGGTGAAAACTGGTAGCGATCATCGAATAAAGAGGCACACTGAAGCTAAACTTAATACTGCTCGTATTGAAGAAGCGATCGAGCGGAACCAGGGCTCCAAAGTTTGCTAGATATCTGTCTGCCAGAAATAGCCAACTGTCGAAGCTGAAGACTGAGTGTGGCAGCGTCGTTTCTGGGACACCTGAGATTTTGAGTGAGATTGAGAGGTTCTATGGGCAGCTACACATCATCGTTGGAGCCACACGCAAGTGTGAGTAACGATCCAAGAGCAAGTCATATCCGACACTATTCCGATGATATTCCAGACGTCAGTCTGAGCGAGATTAGAATGGCTTCCAGCACCTTAAAAACGGCAGGCGCCAGACGAGGATGGAATTACAGCGGAGCTTCTGAAAGCGGGTGGAAAACCGGTACTTGTAGTCCTTCAGAAGCTCTTTAATTCCGTCCTCCATGGTGGCACTACACCGCAGGCGTGAAGGAGAAGTGCGGTGGTCTTGTTCTTTAAGAAAGGTGACAACTACAGACCGATTTCTCTTCTGAGCCGCGTCTACGTGCTGTTTTCGAAAGTCATTACGAATCGTCTCGAACGCAGACTCGACGACTTCCAGCCACCCGAACAAGCCGGTTTCCGAAAGGGCTTTAGTACCATAGACTATATACTTACCCTTCGGCAAATTGTACAGAAGTCCGAAGAGTACAATTTGCTACTATGTCTGGCGTATGTGGACTATGAGAAAGCCTTTGATTCCGTCGAAATTTGGGCGGTGCAGTCCCTTCAGCGGTGCCAAGTTGACTGTCGGTATATCGAAATGCTGAAGTGTTTGTACAGTAGAGCTACGATGGCTATCCGAGTACAGAACCAGAGTACGAAACCTATCCAACTGCAGAGAGGTGTAAGACAGGGTGAAGTTATATCCCCGAAACTCTTCACCGCTGCATTGGAAGACGTTTTCAAGCTATTGGACTGGAAAGAATACGGTATTAACATCAATGGCGAGTACATCACCACCTTCGATTTGCCGACGATATAATCCTTATGGCAGAATCGCTGAGGACCTAGCACTATGCTCAATGACCTCAATAGTGTCTCCCAACGGATAGGTCTTAAGATGAACATGGACAAAACCAAGATCATGTATAACGTCCATGTCACACCTATGCCGGTCGTTGTTGGGAGCACTAAGCTCAAAGTTGTTGACGAGTATGTTTACCTGGGACAAATAGTCCGATTAGGTAAGTCCAACTTCGACCGAGAGGTCAATCGACAGATTCAACTCGGCTGGGCAGCGCCGGGAAATTGCGGCACATCTTCTCGTCAGATATACCTCAAAACTTGAAAACTAGACTGTACAACCAGTGCGTGTTGCCAGTGATGACCTATGGATACCTCAGCGAGCTGTGGAGAGGGCTATGCTCGGGGTTTCTGCGTGATGAACTTAGAAATGAGGATATCCAGTAGAACCAGAGTGACCGACATAGCCCAACGGATTAGTAAGCTGAAGTGGCAATGGACCGGCCATAGCTCGAAAACCGATAACCGATGGGGAAAAAGGTTCTCGAGTGGCGGCCTGTACCGGCGGACGCCCTACGAGGGCGGTGTAGACGTCCCCACTAGATCGAATGACGACCTGGTAAGACATGCAGGAAGTCGATGGATGCAGGTGGCTCAGGACCGTGCTTTGTGGCATTCCTTGGGGAGGCCTATGTTCAGCAGTGGACTTGTGTTGGGCTGTAATGATGAATGATGATGATTAATTCCTTTTTTAATTTTACAACTTTCTATTTATGAGTAAAAAACTATATTAAGCGATATTTTTTATGTTAATGTTAATTTAATAATCATAACAGAATAGAAAAAAATTATTAAAAACAAATTCAGTGTTATTTTCTCATAGTCAAAAATATTGTCGTAATCTTGCAAACGCACGAAAGTTAAGTTCTATTGACCAGTCTACCTGTCACCCGCACCGTGCTATAATGCAAATACTATAATTAACCAAATTTTTTTAAGACTGCGCGCACGTATGACACGAAAAATGCGCGTAAATAATAAAAAAAAATGAAAATACTCTGTAAGAAATTACTTAATTTAATTTTCTTTTCTTTTAAAAATCAATTATACAATTTTTTTTTATTAAAAAGTAAATGAGCATTATGAAGCTCTTTAATTCCGTCCTCCATGGTGGCACTACACCGCAGGCGTGGAGCAGAAGTGCGGTGGTCTTTTCTTTAAGAAAGGTGACAACGCTCTCTTGAAGAACTACAGACCGATTTCCCTTCTGAGCCGCGTCTACGTGCTGTTTTTGAGAGTCATTACGAATCATCTCGCACGCAGACTCGACGACTTCCAGCCTCCCGAACAAGCCGGCTTACGAAAAGGCTTTAGACCATAGACCACATACATACCCTTCGGCAAATTGTACAGAAGACCGAAGAGTACAATTTGCCACTATGTCTGGCGTATGTGGACTATGAGAAAGCCTTTGATTCCGTCGAAATTTGGGCGGTGCTGCAGTCCCTTCAGCGGTGCCAAGTTGACTGTCGGTATATCGAAGTGCTGAAGTGTTTGTACAGTAGAGCTACGATGGCTATCCGAGTACAGAACCAGAGTACGAAACCTATCCAACTGCAGAGAGGTGTAAGACAGGGTGACGTTATATCCCCGAAACTCTTCACCGCTGCATTGGAAGACGTTTTCAAGCTACTGGACTGGAAAGAATACGGTATTAACATCAATGGCGAGTACATCACTCACCTTCGATTTGCCGACGATATACTCCTTATGGCAGAATCGCTAGAGGCCCTAAGCACTATGCTCAATGACCTCAATAGTGTCTCTCAACGGATAGGTCTTAAGATGAACATGGACAAAACGAAGATCATGTATAACGTCCATGTCACACCTATGCCGGTCGTTGTTGGGAGCACTAAGCTCGAAGTTGTTGACGAGTATGTTTACCTGGGACAAATAGTCCGTAAGTCCAACTTCGACCGAGAGTCAATCGACAGATTCAACTCGGCTGGACAGCGTTCGGAAAATTGCGGCACATCTTCTCGTCAGATATACCTCAAAACTTGAAAACTAGACTGTACAACCAGTGCGTGTTGCCAGGTGCGTGGTCCTTTACTGCTGGCCGTATGAGGAAGCTCAAGGTCGCTCAGCGAGCTGTGGAGACGGCTATGCTCGGGGTTTCTCTGCGTGATAAACTTAGAAATGAGGATATCCGCAGTAGAACCAGAGTGACCGACATAGCCCAACGGATTAGTAAGCTGAAGTGGCAATGGACCGGCCATATAGCTCGAAGAACCGATAATCGATGGGGAAAAAAGGTTCTCGAGTGACGGCCTCGTACCGGCGGACAAAGTGTAGGGCGTCCTCCCACTAGATGGAGTGACGACCTGGTAAGACATGCAGGAAGTCGATGGATGCAGGTGACTCAGGACTGTGTTTTGTGACATTCCTTGGGGGGGGGGCAATGTTCAGCAGTGGACTTGTGATGTGATGGGCTGTAATGGTGATGATGATGATTAATTCCTTTTATTAATTTTACAACTTTCTCTATTTATTAGTAAAAAAACTATATTAAGCGATATTTTTTATTTTAATGTTAATTTAATTGTCATAACAGAATAGTAAACATTATTAAATACAAATTCAGTGTTATTTTCTCATAGTCAGAAATATTGTCGTAATCTTGCAAACGCACGCAAGTTACGTTCTAATGACCAGTCTACCTGTCACCCGCACCGTGCTATAATGCAAAGACTATAATTAACCAAATTTTTTTAAGACTTCGCGCACGTATGACACGAAAAATGAGCGACAATAATTTAAAAAATATTGAAAATACTCTGTAAGAAATTACTTAATTAAATATTTTTTCTTTTAAAAATCATTTATACAATTTTTTTTAAAGTAAATGAGCATTATGAAGCTTGCACTTTTGGATTGTCTTATGGATGCCATACACGATCCAGTTTACCGTCAAGTTTGCAACGCGCTTGAAGCGGCGTCCTGTTTACAGTGCATCCATATAGACCACTCACGTTCATATATAATAGGATCATATCAGATATCATATATCATAATAGGATTTTCTCCTGTATGGTGGAGGCAGTTTACAAACATAAATTGCACGAGGACAAACATCCAGACATCGAACAGTTATCTGTAGGCCATGCAAATACTTGTTCCGTGCGAGATTCGAACCCGCGACCCCCAGCGCAATAACTCATTGCTAAGCCACTGCGCCACGGAGCCCTCATCCGGTCGCCGTTAAGTTTGCATGAAGCCGCACCAGTTGAAACCAGGACGTCTCTCGCTTATTGCTCCGACTAACGTCATGTATACTTGCCCGCTCATACACACGTTCAAGTTTACATGACGCTGCAAGCTTGATCAAGTCAGCAGAATAGAAATTCAATTTTTTCTTCAAGTAGACTTGTCATGTACACTGATAGCCATACACCATCAAGTTTACCGGACGTCACTTCAAGTGCGCTGCAAACTTGACGGTAAACTGGATCGTGTATTGCATTCATAAACTTTTTTAATTAATTTAATACTTGTTTTTTGTTAAAAATTAATACTTATTCGATAATAATAAATGTGTAAAAATAAATAGTGTAAAACTTCCTAAAATAACATAAATATAATGTTTGATTATTTATTACTTCTTTGTTTCAATAAATTTTATTACTTCTTTGTTTCAATAAATGAAAATAATTTTTACGGATTCTATCGTGTTTAATTTAACTTTTTTAATTCCCGACGTTTCATTCTTCTCAAAATTGTTATTTATTCGATATATATATATTTAAATGGGGATAAAAAAACATCTAAAAAAATCGATATATCGTTCATATATTTCGATGTTTTAAAATCGATTTTTCACTTTCGAAAATATCGATGTTCTAATATCGATGTTTTTTATGAGCGATGTTGCATCCCTACCGCCATACCAATATTCTCAAGATAAGGTGTCTATCTGCTTAGACGCCTTGAGATACTATCGCCAACTGTCTGCTGGCTCAAGTTGCCGTCAAAATCGCCCAAGGACTGCGCAATGTGACGCATCAACATATTGTAAAGCAGTGTACTATAAAGTATTATTATCATTTGATATCGAGATAACATGGGTTAAAAGACAAGCATCCAAGCCAAAAATCTTGAAAATAAAAAATGAAAACAAGGCTTAAATTACAAGCATCCAAGCCACAACAGCATCATAGACTTAATATCTTATAGACTGTGGCGGCGCTGTCGTCGCGCCACAAACGAAATACATCGAGGCCTAAATCGCGCTATCAAAGTTCCGAATTAAAAACAGTATATATACAATAGCTCCGAACTACCACTCGGAGCGTTGGCCGTTCCCCGGGCCGATCACCTTGCCCGGCGGGAGATTTCCCCTTTCCTTCCACCCGCCACATTGGTCTCCCGCCGGGCAAGGTGATCGGCTCGGGGAGCGGCCAACGCTCCGAGTGGGTAGTTCGGAGCTATTGTGTATATATACTGTTTTTAATTCGGAACTTTGATAGCGCGATTTAGGCCTCGATGTATTTCGTTTGTGGCGCGACGACAGCGCCGCCACATCCACCCCCCTGCTCAAACCGGAGGTCGATGGTGCAGTCTAGATGTCGACGAATGTGCAAGTGCCAGGGAATTGCCTTGTAGTCTGCGGTGAGTCGAGAAGAAGGCAAGTAATCTGTGAGAGTGCCGTGAAGCAGAGGCGAGCAGTAAGGCTCAGAGCCGTGCCGAACACTGTAGCGCAGAGAGTAGCTTGAAGGAACAGGAAGCATTATTATAGTGCTGCGATGAACCTTTGTAAAGCTAGATGGCTTGCAGGATGTGAAGACTGAATATTTGCTCGGGAGCGAATGAATGGGGTACTTGAGAACGATGACGAGGATTTGAAGGTAGTTTTTCGAAGGCTGTTGGTTGCCGTGTTCATATCACGTCGGTTGGTCACCACTGTGGCGGGTGGAAGGAAAGGGGAGATCTCCCGCCGATCTCCCGCCGGGCAAGGCGCCACAAACGAAATACATCGAGGCCTAAATCGCGCTATCAAAGTTCCGAATTAAAAACAGTATATATACAATAGCTCCGAACTACCACTCGGAGCGTTGGCCGCTCCCCGGGCCGATCACCTTGCCCGGCGGGAGATCCCCCCTTTCCTTCCACCCGCTACAAGACTAAACATTCAGTGACGTCATCAGCGTGAAAGGAATGCACGTATATAGTTAGACATAAGAGTAAGGGAGAAGCAAAACTATATTTCTTGTCTTTTACTAGGTATGCGTTTTTGATTGTTTTCCCTCCTTTATTTGACATAAACGATGTCAACCTTTTGTGAATAACATTGATATTATAAATAAACAGGTAATTGAATTTAGTGGTTTTTGTGGGTTTTAGTTATTATAGACAAAGATACTTATACAATGTATGGAAGGTAAGTAAAGGTATCTTTACCTCCATATACATTGGTAATTATACAATAGGTAAATATGTTATCATACTAACATAACAAACTTATTATTAATACTTTATTCATTCCCAGTCGCCCACAAACTTCCAGTTTAGAAAAAGTACTCTGCCACAAACTAATTGCACATTTGGTTATGTATATATAGAGGTCAGTGGTTACATATTTCAGTAAATATAAATGTACCTGTGGTTTCATAGCACATTACTTATTACTTGGAGTTTTAGCGGGAACTTGATCGGCGGCGGTTTGCTGCCCTGTATTATTGTTTGAATAATGGTTTGAAGTGGATTTGATGATATCAATGAAATCGCACCACTTTTACATATAAAAGTGGTGCGATTTTGTATTAAGTGTCTGCGCATGTGAACTATTAGTGGAAACGGTGAAACAAGTGCTCTGATGGTGATGCGATTCTCAAGATAAGGTGTCTATCTGCTTAGGCGCCTTGAGATACCATCGCCAACTGTCAGCTGTCTGCTGACTCAAGTTGCCGTCAAAATCTCCCAAGGGCTGTACAATGTGACGCATCAACATATTGTGAAGCATTGTAGGATAGAAGCTATGAAGGATAAATAAAGATTTGGGAAATTATAATAAACCGAATAAAATACCTAAGACTTGGCCTAAAGGTCTAGATACCAGACCATAAACCCAAAAAATTACTTATTATAAAGCCGCGTTGACACGATCAAAGTCTGCTTTGACAAAGTGGTTTTGATGACTTTTGGCCCTACTTTGATCGTAAACGAGCAATCAAAGCGCACTTTGATGTGGGCGTTAATCAAAGTGGACTTGGACTGTGTTCTACTTTTCAAGCCAACTTTGATGTCAAAAACGAAACAAAATGGCGTCAAATGAAAACAATGGCATCTCGCAATAAAAGAAAGTCGAGTGAGCGGTATACCTCAAATTCGTAGAATTATATGAGGCAGAAGTAGTTCTTTGGGACGTGAGGCTCAAAGAATACAAGAACAAGGATGCCAGAAACGCGGTGTTGCAGCACGGCGAGAAATCTTGAGATAGACTGTGTTACTATAGAAGAGGTTAACAGCAAAATTAACAATATTCGGACGACATACACCCAAGAAAAATTGAAAAACTAATATTAGCATAATTGAAAAATAATGTAGCAGCTGACAATTTTGATGACACAATTTCAAATGCATATGGTTCTTGTCATTTATTGCAAGAATATATTTTCTTTAAAGCCAACTTATTATTTTTACATTTCTTCAGCTGCTTTAATATGGATTTAAGTTTCGTCAAAGGTAAATAAAGACCTGAAAGAAAGAAATATAGCTTTATAGAATAAATAAATAAAATAAAAATACATTTATTTCTCAATAAACTTTTAATATCCCATTATTAGGAAAAGTTGACTAAAATATTTTGCGTTCCAGAATTCACCAATTCCATGAATTTGCTTTTATGTTAATTTTTTTTCATCAATTTGTCCAATAGTTTGCGATAATTATTTTATTTACTTATTTGTGTTGGTGTTGAGGGTGCCACCCCGGCATCTTAATTATATATTTTGTATTATCTTATATTAACTTTTGCACTTAATATTGCATTTTATGCATTTTAACGTGCAGTTATATTCAAGCAGAGCAGTTTTTCATATTGCATAGTACCAAATCTAATTATTTTGTTAAGTATATCGACATTATAAAGTGAGCGATTTTACCTTTTTTATTTATAAACTAAATGGGTGCAGTTCAAATAATTAATATTTTTGACATGTGCTATTAGAAATAAGTATGTCACTTTTTATATATAAAAATACTCCTAATTGTAGGCTGGGGTAGGGGAGTGCAAACGACATTTAACAAATTTGGTTTTATTAACTTTCGCAGTTAATATTGCATTTTATGCATTTTAACGATGGTGCAATTATATTCAAGCAAGGTGCAGTTTTTTATATAGCAAAAGTACATAATTCTAATTATTTGAAGTAATATCGACGTTATAAGGTGAGCGATCTTTAACTATTTTTATTTCTAAAGTACATAGGTGCAGTTTAAATTAATATTTTGAGATGTGCTATTTGAACTACGTCTGTCAGTATTTTTTTATATATATACTCAAAGTTTTTGATTGTTTTCCTCCTGCATTTGACATAAACGATGTCAACCTTTGTGAATAACATTGATATTATAAGCAAACAGGTAATTGAATTTTGTGTTTTTGTGGGTTTTAGTTATTACGTAAGGTGAAAAAGATGGTAAGTTGTAGCATTTTAGGATGCAATAGCATCAGTCAACGAAAATTGATAATATTACCTTTCATCTGTAAGTTTCTTTTGTGCTTACATTTGCTACTTATATTGATTAATATCTATTGTTTTGAATATAAAATATAACATTTCATGTTTTTAATATCCTTTTGATGTATTATGTCAAATATTTGGACTCCAAATTGTAAATTCTGCATGATAATGCTCCTTAATTTGAACGGTTATTCGAAAGCTTAAAGTCATAGCAAACGTGTACTTTTGATTTGGTAGGATTATGGAAACTTTAGGATATCAGCGAGTACAATAATGTTTTCCCATTGTTCAATAATAATTGTTATTGTGATTAGTAGTTATGTCCATAAATATGAATCACATAATGTTATACATATACATACACTTTTATGTTCAGCTTTAAAGGAAACACTCCTTATTGCCCTACAACTCTTCAATCATTTCCTATATTATATAACGTCAGAAATAATATGTAAGTATCAACCTGAAAACATGTTTGGGTTCAAGTACATAAATATTGGGCAAAGTATATTTAATTTCACAAAATATGTATTGCCTGAAATCAGATGCACAAAACTTTATTGCATTCCATTAATTCTATAATACATTAGCAACAATTACATTACAATATTTAAAAAAAATATGTCATACTTATATAAAAAAAATATAAATATAGATAAAATAATAAATAAATAAATAAGTCTTAATCTTAAGGTACACAATAACACAACAACCTAAAATGTAGAAAAACTTTGATGATAATATACTTACATTATCATTATCATTAGTCATTATCAAAAGTCAAAAGTTATAGGTTTTGTGATAGTTGCCTAGCTGGGCTGGAGGATTGGCAACTGCAGTTATTTTGCAGACAAACTATGTGGGAGGCTGGGAAGTCTATGTTTAGCTGTGGAGGACATTTGTTAGGCTGTAAATGTATTAATGCACAATATCTAAAGCTTAATATGTACATAATTTTTTTTAATGTTTGGTATGAATAATATTATCACTACATTTACATATACCTGCTATTTAATTAAATCAATTGATATTGTATTAATTGTTTTAGGTATTGTATTTATGCACAGATAATCATACTTGAATGTTTTTTTTTTGTTAAATACCTTGATATAAATGTGTACTATATATTTAATATATTAATTTCTTTTAAATATATTATTTTACACCTTTCCTAAGGAATCAGCTATCCGTAATTGTTGGATAATCGCTACTGGTCCTGATTATAGGTAACCAACAAAACTTAGCAGTGTATGCTCAAAACATTTTGAGCCTCATTGTTTTAGGCGGACTAAATATGCTTAATTTATGTAATTTATAATATAATTAAGATAAATTTTTTTAAATGTTATAATTTCTTGTTGTGTCTTGTTGTTTCTCTATAAGTAATATAAGTTTGACCTTGTTGGTAGTTATGATTTTTGACAGTGTTCTCTATGTATTAAAATTGACTAGCATTGCTTAATTTATTTATGGTTCTTGACATTTTATTTTCAAATGCTGACATTCTGTGTTATTATGACTTGTAATAATTTTATTGTAATTCACAGAACACAATTATTCTCTACCGAGAGAAGAACGCCAAATTTATACTAAAAAAGGAAACACGTGTTTATGAATGTACACTAAAAGCGCCACGGTGGGCGCCCATATAAAACTTTTTAGCGGATATATCAAACCTTGTACATCTGTAACTTTAAACTTTTTGTTTATTTAAAGGACTTGAGTAATTTTGGCTCGAGCCTCACAATCCTATTGGGTGAATTTATACAATGAGAGGTTGCACCAAATTACTCGAATTTATTTTAGAGGAGTAAGTGGGATAAAATAAAACTAAAATAGTATAGTTATGTAATTTTATTTTTGATTTATAACATATTTTATCGTGAGAGTTATTCTTCACAGAACATTAACGTAAATTTAAATCAGCAAAATATTAACTCAGCCAAGAAAACTTAACTCAGCCCAAACACATGATCTGAAACAGATAAAATTCGAGTTAATATAGTAATAATCCTACAAATAACGATCAATAAATTCAAAATGCTTAAAGACTTACCACAATATTGTCAAAGGTTTTCTTCGTCTATTGTAGGAAACCTGCAGAAAGTGATCAGATGATTTTGTGCTTTTTGATTGCACAACGCTTACTTTCGATTCTGATCACACATCGTGCATAAATTTTTAAATAATAAATTAATTTTAGTCAATATCCCATACGGAGTCAACACCTCACAAAGAATATTTACACACACACAATCGCGAAGAAATGCCTACAAACGAAAATGAAGTATTCTGAACCGATAATAACTGAATGTAAGCAAAACGCAATAACAAATATTAAAATCTAAATCTAAACCTTTTAAATCAATTCCAGAAAATATTTTCAATATGAAAGACGTTGACAAACAAATGTAATTTTTCTTCTTTTAATTCATGGTTTCTTTTGATAGAATTCTGCTTATATTCAATAATTAAATTTTAATCAATTAATAGGTGAATTAATTGTGCAAATCTTAGAGTAATATGGAAACAATTGATAAACAAAATGATAAATGACTGTTTAAATTGTTGACGTTTCGTTAATAATTAAAAATATGAAGTTAAAAATTTGGTGAGGTTATGTTGACATCTGATTCGAGAATATATACACTGTAGTCTCACACCTACACGTTTACACACATATACATAATATGTTGAACGTGTACTTGGCGCGAGACACTACAGTGTCTCCGGATGTTAAAAAAATATAAAAAAAAAATTACTTCCCGATTTCGGATTCAATCACCAAGTAGGCAAAAATAACCTGATCTATTTTAATGAACAGATCGTAAAATAGAGAGAGTGCGAGAATTATGATTCTCCGATGATGCCTTTTCACCCTTACTCGGACCTCGTATAGTAGTAGTATATCACTCCAGTAGTCGCGCGTTCTACCATTGTAGAACGCGTACATTTTGTTGAATTTTGTCGCAAGTTGAAGGTCACTCACGCACATTCTCAGTATTCCTCTATTACTAGGCAATAAACAATTGTAGTGTCCTTGCAGCGACGGACGCGCCGCATGTCTGTGAAATTTGGCGCCAAAGGGAATTTCTACGATTGTAGAGCGCGCGACCACTCGCGTGACATTTTCTCGTAAGTTGCCGTTCATGTTTTTGTTGTAATAAAGTTTATTACCTTTTATTTATTGTTATGTTTATTTATTTTATTGTTATGACACGTACAACTTATTGTAAGGTTAGTAATAACAAGAGTGGCCCTTTTTTAGAAATGGCTTCCCGGAGTGAAGAAGAGAATTAGTAGATGGCTGGAGGAAGAAGACACTGATCCTAGTGATATAGCAGAGAGTGACCCTGAAGATCGATTATTAGAAGAGAACCGGTTGGAAGAATCTCAGCACGATACGGACACGGAACAGGAAGGAAATAGCACAGAGCCCGACCTGGAACGAGGTATGATTAGCACCCATGAATCCGATTTAGATTCCGATGATGATATACCCTAAGTTCACTCAGAGACCAATATTATACGTCCAAAATGGTACTAAGTGGAGGAAAACGCCTTATCCTGTCACAAGAACACGTACTTGTAATATTCTTACGGAACGAGCAGGGCCTAAAGACGCAGCCAAAAATGCGAAGTCCGAGCTAGAATGTTTTGGACTGTATTTTGATCAATCTGTTATAGAGATCTTAGTAAACTCACTAACATCTATATTGAGCACGTAAAATCCAAATTTTCTAGAGACAGAGATGCTAAATTAACAGATATTTTAGAGATTAAAGCATTCCTTGGCATGCTCTTTGTGATGGGTGTCCACAAATCCGGAAGACGGAACTTGGAGGATTTTTGGAATACGACCCGAGGTACAGGTACCGAATTAATTTATCTCGTCATGTCACTAAAAAGATTTAGATTCCTGCTACGAACAATACGATTCGACAATATAAGAGACAGAGACGTACGTAAACAGCATGACAAGCTAACTCCTGTGAGAGATATTTTTGAGAAACTGGTCGCTAACTTTCAAAACACTTTGTACCGGTGAATACATGACATTAGATGAACAACTTGTAGCTTTCGAGGACGTTGTCCTTTCAGACAATATATCCCAAACAAACCTGCTAAATATGGTATTAAAATCTTTTACTAGCAGACGCTAAGTACCGTACTCTACAACATGGAAATATATGCGGGCGCCCAGCCTCCCGGTCCATATGAACAGTCGAACAAGGTTGTGGATATTGTGAATCGAATGCTTACTCCGTGAATAACTCGAGTCGTAATGTCACGATGGACAATTGGTTCACGAATATAGAGCAATGCACAGAGCTTCTAGATAAAAATTACCGTTGTTGGCACTTTGAAAAAACAAACCACAAATCCCAGAATCCTTCAAGCTTACTAAACATCGATGAGAATGATTCAATATTTGGTTTCCAAAAGAGGGACTTTAGTATCATACGTGCCAAAAAAAACAAGGTGGTGCTAATGTATTCTTCTATGCACTATGATGGAAATATCGATTTGACAACAGGAGAGAAACGTAAGCCAGAAATAATAACATTTTATAATAATACAAAATATGGCGTGGATATTGTGGACAAAATGTGCGGTTCTTACGACGTTTCCAGAAACTCTAGACGTTGGCCGCTCACTGTATTCTTTGATATGATGAATATTAGTGCCATAAACGGATATGTTGTGTATACAATAAACAAGGGCTACAGTAACAAGCCACGAAAAGATTATTTGTACGAAATTGGTTTTCACCTTGTTGCTCCGTGCATAAAGCGCAGAATAACTGTCGAAAGCATTCCAAAATCCCTGAAAATAAAAGGAAAACTTCTTTTGGGTCTAAATGATCCCTCCGAGTTGAACCCGGGCCCAGCACAACCCTCAAACACCGGACGTGTTGGTAAATGTTCTTTCTGTGGCAGAGCGCGCAACAAGTCCACCAGGAAGCTTTGTTATATATGTAACAAGTGGATTTGTCCCGACCATCAGGTTCTTCTTTGTCCCGACTGTGCCAAAAACGAAGAAATGGAGGTGGAAGACATGACTGATTAAGAAATATGAGACTTATAATGTTAAGAGCAAAAATTTTGCGTTTTTTTTGTTATTTTATAAAAGGCTGATTTTTAGTTCCTATTATGTTTAAATATGATTATGTTTTGTTTCTTTTAGCTTTATAATAATAAAGTTTATCTCAATATTATACAAATACTTTTTATTTATGAAACTTTGCTTTAAAACTCCATCATTAAATATGTTCTACAAATGTAGAGCGCGCGACTACTAACGTCCAAAATAGAGGCGCGCCTACTGGAGTGATATATACGAGTAAGCAATAGTCCTCTCTTTTTAACTCGGGACTTAATACAACGGCGTATAAAAGTATTTGAAAAAGATTTTATACCTCTACAAAATTTACACCTGCCGAAATATACTAGGAAAAGTTTTTCAATCGTAAAATTTGGGAAATTTTACGAGGAATCTAAATATGGCAAAAATTTATAATTCATTAATTTTTAAGCATACAAATTTTAATTTAAAAATTTCATATTGTTATATTTTTTTAATAACCAAAAAAATGTGTATCTCTAAAATTTTAAAATCTAACCTAATAAAACTTGGCCTAAAGGTCTAGTACCAGGCCATAAACTACAAAAAAAAGCAATTTAAAAAAATGCAAAGTTGAGTGTCAAAATTTTCATTTCAGACCTTATTTGACTCGACTAATAATACTACTACAATAGGGATGTCATTTTTCTAGTAAATCAGAAGATAGGAGTATACTTACTCTCATATTTAACATAGTATAAAGAGACCAAAGATGACCATTTGACATTTTTATTTCCACGCATGAATTACACGCAACATCTTTCAATAGATTTGTCTCTTTTTGCCTTATTTGAA
Organism: Parnassius orleans; assembly: GCA_029286625.1. Lineage (NCBI taxonomy): Eukaryota > Metazoa > Arthropoda > Insecta > Lepidoptera > Papilionidae > Parnassius > Parnassius orleans. The sequence continues at coordinate 608,569 of JAGSMP010000193.1, forward strand.
AATTAAATTAGAAAAAGCGAGACAAGTATATTGACTCAATTTATGTAGAATTGTAGGTTCTCTCTATGCATACGTATGTATGTAATTACTCTATTACGCCTACGTTGTTCTACAATTCACTACTAGATGGCGATAGTTGTACACAATACAGATTTGTTCTAACAAAAAAAAACAAGAATATATTTCATTGTAAGCAAAGTTTTACGCTTTAACTGTGACATAATATAAGAAAAAAATAAGGAGAGGGGGAATAAATAATATGCATATTTATGAGTTCCCAGAACATCATTTCTATTGTAGTTGCATGTCATAATAATTATTGTCTTTATGAGTGCAGCACAGTTACCGTTTGTAATAGGTAGATAAATGGTACCTACTGTATGAAAGGCATCATATCGCTTAGGTTCCTTGTACAGCCCGTGTTAACGCAGCCTGTATGCACAGCATGTGCGCGTGACGTTTACAGCAGTTTAATTAGTTGTGACATAACTAACACGAGGCACTAGGTACGTATGGCCTGCGACTGATCTCTCTCTCCGGTCGTGTCGAATTACCGTCCCATCGGACTATGAGAGTGAGGGAATAGAGAGTGCTCCTGTGCTTGCGCATACACTTGGGCACTATAATCCTGTACTGCGCAGATGGCTAGTCTCCGTCAAGACTGGCTGCCGTGACCGAAATTCGATTTGAAGGACATTATTAGTTGTGACATAAGAAACTGTTTGGAAAACATCACACCGACTGCAGGAACACGAATTGCACACGAGACGCATGTGCAGATTCACTTACAGCTTCATATTTTATTGCCGCGAATTCAATTTTTTCTAATAGAATACTCTCCAGCGTAGATAAGCTCCTAGAGGTTTCCATGCCAGTATTGTATTGTAATGTGACATAAATTTGCTTTTCTAATAAATTGAAAAAAAAACATCAAGTGAGCTCCGGTCATTTAAGTCCTTGCCCATCTGTCTTTGGTTATGAAACAAAAGAATTATATGACAGCTGGAACACAGCCACACAGGGATCACTTCCAGCAAGCTATAGGCTCTTTGTAAAATTACATCAAAACATTTTTTTAAGAAAGAGAAAAATGTTAAATAGTTTCAAAATTTCAAGGTAATCTAAATTTTTTTTTACCCACGTGTTACGGGGCAAAACTAATTCATTTTACGTCTAATCAAAAAAAAAGATGCGCATGGCTAAAACCGTCTAAGGATGGAATAATATAAATAGTCGGTTGACAGTAAAACTTTTTAATAATAGATGTCTCTTGCATTTTAGCAATGGACGCCTTTCACTGCGGCGGCTCATAATAGCGGTTCGAAAGCGGTTGTGTCATAGTAGAGTAGAATAGGAGAGCACTGCGTGGGAATTCGAGCGATTGTTTGAGTGATATTAAAAGTTGCAGTATCATATAGTCACAGCGTATATACATACGTACTACTGCTCGAAAAGAAAAGCCTGCGAGGAAATCCGTCCCCTTTTTTCTGAGCATTTTATGGAGTATTTAGTAAGTATATATAACGTTTTATTTCCCAAACATACCAGATAGTAGGACTTCGTTTCTGCCTAGAACAGGAGTTCCCAAACTTTTAAGGTAATGGAACACACCAAATCCCTTTTATTTTATGGAACCCCACATCAAATGATTACATATTATCATAGACAGTGCATTTGAAATATTATAATATAATTCTCGCTAACGTTATAACAGTAATGGGTTCTTCTCATCACATATTTTGCCTTAGGTTCCGCGGAACCCACTTTAGGAATCCCTGGCCTAGTAGTACGTCTTACCTATTTGTGATGTAAAATTTCAAAACAATTTTAATTTTTTATTCACGGGATACAGGGTCGATATTATATATTTTATTATACTGCTACAATACGGTCAAAGTTACAAGAATCGCGTACGGACCAACTATTTTTATGACGTCCAGAAAATTGTTGCGGGTTCGAACGTTTGTACATGTGCAATAAAGAATGCGTACACAATACAGAATAGGGTTGTCAACTTTTTTAGAACTAACAAAGTATATATTTTTTTAGAGAAGGAAGAATAGAGTACGCACCAAAAATAGTACAAATTATTTAGATTTTTGGTACATAACAGCTTTTTTGTGTTATGGTTGGCTCTGAAAATAAACTATTTTAGCTTACTTTAGTAGTGATATAGATAATAGATCATTACGCACACCTTCATAAAATACGAGTACAATTATTTATTTAAGACTATGGCTGACAACCCTAAAACTAACAACAACACTAAAAGTGTTTACTATCATGGGTAATAGAATATGTATCGAGATGAGCAGCAGCGTCTTGCTTATAACAACTAAAAATAAAAAACTGCGGTTACCAACCCGCTTGCCAAGTGTGGCAACTATGGCAAATATCCCCTCTATGAGGATTGCCTCATAGAGTGGATATTTGCCCCCATAATCTATGGGTAATGCCTACGTCCAGCAGTGGACTTCAGTAGGCTGTAACGGTAACGGTAACTGTAAGTGCTAAAATACAGTTCCACCTTATAGAAAGTAGGATAGAAGAATGTAAAGCGTAAGGATTTGTTACTTTGTCTTCGCCTAAAAAAATTGTAATTTAATTAAATTATTTAAAAAAAAAGGTAATAGCGGATCACCATATGGTTTACGTAGAAGTTGCATCAATGCAGTACAAAATTCACGCAATAGGCGTCTTCTTAGTAGGTACGCTGCGCACATTTCGATATTAATTAAAATTTAAAATTATTCAGAGCGTTATGCGGAGAAATTAAACTAAATATAATACACATATTCAAATTCTTAGATGATACGAGAAATTAATAACTCATATGCAGACAGAAATACCAGAAGAAAGTAGTGGAGACAACAAAATGGTGCGGCAATTTGAAATAATTTCAGGCAAATTTTATTGTTTAAGTTTATTTAGAATTAAATATACTAATAAATTTACCGAATTAATTCAATGTGCAAGTAGAATATATGATTAAAATATTATTTACAATCATGTGTTTTTAATTTGACTAAATGTTATGAATTCACTTAATTTTTTACGGGAACATGTTCGCTAAGGTTTAGGTGATAGGCGCTTGCCTTTAAATTCCATAGTGGGCGAGGAGACCGAGTTACCAACGCCGGCTCCAAACCGTTAATTACAACGGTAAGTGCTGATCTATATATAACTGCCTCGTTGGTTTACTGGTAGTAAGCGCGACTGCTGATCATGAGGTCCCGGGTTTGAATCCCAGATCGGGCCAAAATAAGTTATTGAGATTTTCTGTCAAGAAAAGCAGAATAGGGGTGACAAGCGGGTACACCATATGATGTTAAGTTGATGCTGTGACCCATAGACATCTACATCTATAGTTAATTAAGAATCAAAATACAAATACGTTGTCACTCCTGAGGACTACGAAGAAATGCCTCTTAAGCAGTAAATATAGGGACCCTTTTTACTGCTTCTCTATATTCACTATACGAAACACAGAATTATTTTGCTGCTTCAAACTGAAAGAGTGTGGTCCTACCTCGGTAGAGCCGACACATTCGTGTTGCAGCTATAATACAGCGGCTGCGTAGCTCTACCGCGTCATAAATCATACGTAAATCAAGAATGCACGAGGAAAGAGTGATAAAGCAAATATAATTGCAGATGTATATACATATATACATTCAATATTGAATAGAGATGTGTCCGGCAGGATCGTGCCAAATAGAAGACCGTAGTCTCTGCCTACCCCTTTGGGTGACATGTATGCATGCTATTTCAAATATTTAAACATTACCGATATTTTAAGTGAATTTCGGCCCTTTTGACCTGATATTTAGGTACAATTTATATAATTGTTGTTATTGAGTGCAACCTCATCTTCATATTTGTGGTTTGGATTGACATGTACGAGTACTTGTTTCGCGAATATTTATTTTCACTAATGTTTATTTGAATAAAAATAAACATTAGTGAAACAATTACAGGATGTTTGACCATACAAATCACAAAATTAATATTTAGTTGTTGGAACTTATAGGTAGTGAAAAATATTGTCACCTTATCAAAACCGACGAAGCCGCCGTTGTAATGATTGCGACCCTGATTCGCCGAGAGCATATACATTCTGCCTGAAGGTTTGATCGTCATTGTAGCGTCGCGTATGACGTTCGCGTAGCGGCCGATTGTAGCGCCAAAATAAGGGTTTCTTGGTTGAAAATATTCTGTACACATAATACACAGGCTTGTAGTGTAAGATGACATTTTTGATGTTAATGTAAGTCCCTCAGCAAGCATGGAGTTATAGGTGGTACGAAACCTTTTTTGTTTAGAAGTTCGTCTGGGTAGATACCGTTTTACCTATTTCTACCGCTTTCGCATTGCTTGCATTTCTGTGTTCGGTGTGAAGGCTAAGGAAAGCCAGCATACTTACAAGATATAAGGCATTCCAGCTTAGTCCTCAGGGGTGCCATCTGTGGCCTTCTTTGTACGAAGTTGGCTGCAGATATCCTTGGACTGCAGTAGCCACTTACAATCAGGTGGGCTAAAGGTTTGTTAGTTACTTCAGCTTTATAAAAAAAAATGGAGAGGACTGCGCTCGAAGTTTCTCTGCGTGATAGAATCCGTAACGAAGATATCCACAGTAGAACCTGAATTACCAACATATCCCAATGGATCAGAAACTATAGTGGCAATGGGCCAGTCATATAGCTTGAATAACCAAGAACCGATGGAGAAGGAAGGTTCTCAAGAGGCAGCTTCGGAAATAGAAAAAATGTTTTACTTATTTAAAAGTATTTTTTAAGTTTTAATTACCATTGTTTCTGAAAATACCTTTGCCCTGAAAAGAATCCGCAAGAAACCTAGGCACACTGCTGTCTTCATATTTCTATATACATATTTCTCTCTGACATAAAAATAATAATGACTAAAAAATAGTTTTTGGTAAGTCCAAAATAATAAGACTCAGTCGGCTCGACCTAGGAAGACAACGCGCTAAATCATGAGCACTAATTTTAGATATCCAGACGTCTAAATAATCAAAAATTTTGCACACCCATTAAGAACAATGAAATCATTTCATTATCTCAATGATATTTATACCTAATCGTGGAGTGTCTAATTACTACTCAGGCTCAAAGTGTGCACATTAATTTGTTCTCCTCACTTGTATAAAAAAGTTTGTGTTCACGTTTGCAAAATGGATAGCAATAAAATAAAATAATAAATCGGATACATATATTTAAAAAAACGACACTCAAAATTAACTCAAATATTTTCGTTAACTGTTATTTATCTTTATTAAAACACCTTACCTTCTAATGTATCGAAACCGGCGATAACGTCATCTGGGACTCCTTTCTTGTCAGGGACTTGGATGGATGTTATAGTTGCACCGTAAGTTATCACCTAAGTATTAATATTAAGCTTGTAAATCTATCTGAGTACAAACTACACACAACACAGCAGCACATCCAGCCACTACAAACTTTTTAAGTAGGATTGAATTGTAATTACGATTTACGACGATATTTTGGCTACATTCATATTTTGTCGCATAACCCTGAGGGTTATGCGACAAAATATGAATGTTGTGTTTGCAAAGAGGAGTGATGAAATATGATAGACCATAAAGAAGCATTATTTGTACTTTTAAGTAATAAATATACTACGTACTAAAACGTGCGAAGCGCGTAGAAGGTGGCACAGAAGCTACCTTTTTGTTGCACAGACTAAGTAATTTTGAGCCCGGGGGCTTTAACGCATGTTGTAAACAGCGAGTCTCGGCGTGTCTTCTAGTACGTAGTATATGTTACTCAATGTATTTGTACTTGAAATAGTCATCATTCTTATTACATCTATCAATAAACGGTATCGAAATCGAACTATATATTTGTGAAATATAACGTGACCACATCCATGGATTTGTAAATAAGAAGCTAAATAACTCTATCTGTCAATAACGTATAACCTTAGATTATTTAGGTACTCTCGAGTTACGCTTAGATTATTTACTCTAGAGAGTAAATAATCTAAGCGTATAACGTAAGCTCATTAAAAGTTATAATTTTAAAAACCTGAACTGTCATCCGATTTTTGGTCTTCCATGTAAATCTTCTCACTATATCGATATTACTACTTGAGGAACATGGACTGCTCGGTTGATCTTGAGGCGATAAGATCTCTTTGATATCTTTTGAAGGTTTTCTAGTCTTCAAATGCCTTTTAGGGGGCCCAGCATTCTTCGGCATGAAACCGAAACCATCGACAATTAGTTCTACATCAGGTACCTTAACAGGTTCTGGTGGAGGTGCTTCTGGTGTAGCTTCTGGTTTTAGATCTGATTTAACATCACCACTAGCTCTATCATCAGATTCATCAGCCATTGTTACGTAAAATTTTGTTATCTAATAATTTTTAGAAATTTTTGACTTTATAAATTATACAAAAATTTTATGACACAAATTTTGTACGCCATTTTTAATTTGTTTATTTGTCGTTTACTATGTCATTTCAGAAAGACTAGATGGTCGATGGTTGTCAGTAGAAAAGAGGTTTATATAATAAGAGAGAGCTTCAGAGCTTCACTGCAGAGGAGATTTATATATACTACTAACCAAAGACTTAGAGTATTACGCCAGTATATTCTAAGTCTATGCTACTAACATAATTTAGAGTAATAACATACATATGCTAGTAATTACTCTGAGTAACATAACATCACATAAGATAGCCTTAACCTACATTTGTCCACCCTCGATCATAAACCAAAATGCAGATACGTTGTCACTCCTGAGGACTTAGATGAAATGCCTCTTTACCATTAAAAGTGGTTTCCAGTTCACGTCACTTACCATACGGATGGAGTTCGTTATTAGTATAAAAATTCCTTGCGTAATAACTACAATATACTCTTAAGCCTGCACCTTTAATACTTACCTTATTTACTCGAACACCATAATTACGCCTTACTTATAATCGTTGATTATCGCTTATTTATATAAATCTAGACGCACGGCAATGTAATGTACCAACTTTGGAAAAGAAAAAGGCGACGCACCGGCAGTGTGTATATTTTATTATATTTCGAGCCACTTTCGAAATTCTCATAACTGAACTAATTAACATACACACTTGTAATTTTGCATACATATTAAGGATTATATATCAAGAATCCTACATTATGATGAATAAACCTATTAAAGTTCTTGAGTTATTAAACTCACGTAGAAACTTGAAATTTAGCATCAAGGTATAAGTCATTTGGCTTATACAAAGGAAAAAATCTGAAAACTACGAATTATGATATTCGGTGTCTATATGTGTGACAAAGTTATTGGTACGGTTATTTTCAAGTACAATACTCGAAACTAACTAACTAGTAGAAATCAATGAAGCATAAAGTGCAAAAGAAAATATTTATTTATATTAATTAATTAGTTAAAAGAAGAAAACTTTTTTGGAAAATTAATGGTATTCCATCCAAAAACATATAAAAAAGGGTGCCGATTTTCGCTTTCTTCAGTTTCAAGAACTTGACGGTTCCGTGGCGCAGTGACTTAGCAATGAGTTGTTGCGCTGGGGGCCGCGGGTTCGAATCCTGCACGGAACAAGTATTTGTATGGCCTACAAATAATTGTTCCGGGTCTGGATGTTTGTCCTCGTGCAAACTGCCTCCATGATACAGGAGAAAATCCTAGTGTGGGGGTACCGTTTTCTAAAAAAGAAAGAAAGAAAGAAAAAACAGAAGTTTGTATATTCCTATAGTTCCTATGATTTACAATTGCGATGAAGCTTGGCACCCATACAAACTTCAACTCTTTTATAGGCGAAGCCCAACCCCAACGACTCCGAACGTCGTTTGGAACTTGCCCCCCCCTTTTTACATTATATTTTAGTGGGATTAAGGATTAAATCTCTTTCTATTGTCATTTAGGAAAGAGAGAGAGAGAGAGGTTTTGCTTAAGCATTACTTAAATTGACGAATTTTTATGAGTAAATAAGGTTTTCATAATTACTCACTATATATTAATATTATGATTGGTATGGACTATAGCCTTACTTTTCTTTCACAAAAAGCAATAAGTTATGATTACTTTTTTATAGTATATGGATGAAAAACGAGCGCACAGTCCACCTGATGGTAAGTGGATGCTGTGGCCCATAGACATCTACAGTTAACCTCGATTAAGAATAAAAATGCAGATACGTTGTCACCCCTGAGGACTAAGATGGAATGCCTGATTTCCAGTAAAAATGACGCACTCTCACACAAAAAGCACATACCCTCACCACACGAAACACAGCAGCATTGAGCTGCTATTTTACGTTGGTATTCTGTGAGAGCGTGGTCCTCCCGGTCGAGCCGACCCATTCCTGCTACAACCATAATATAGCTGCAGCGTGCCTCCACCACGTACACATATGTACATATTTGTTTAAATTAGGCTATAAATTTCCTTGAAAGACCTAAGTATTGTAATATAAACACAAATTAATTTCACAATTTATTACAGACTCTTAAAACAAATTTTATAAATATTTTAATCGACATTTTGTTTTTGTATATTAGTTAGTACCTTAAAACTAAGGCAATATGAATAAGTACAAATTTATCAAAATTTAAATTTGTAAATTTAAATCGCCGACTCGGATCGTTGGTGGAAAAGTTTGTACATTGAGACCTAAATCAAACCCAAAAAACTTTAACACTCTGCTTATCCAGTTCGTTGGCGTCCGATTTCCATTTTTCTCTTTCCTCTAATATGTCAGGAATTTCTTCCAAGTAACCAACTTCTTTACATGGCGACGGTGGTATTATGCTTATAACTGGTATTCCGATTTCTTGAAAAGAGCTCATCGAAGAAAATCCACTCTCATCTTCAATAAAATTCGATAGAGCATTATAATCATTCATTTTATCAAAAGCTTGTGTTTTATCTATAGCTTCAACCACATTTTCATTCGGTGGTTCTGTGCCGCCTTTTGAATTATCGCGTTCGTTTTCCAGTGTCTTTAAAGCAGAAAACTTGTCCTCCAATTCGGTTTGATGGGACAAAATTGACACACAACAGTCACTGTTGGTATTTATGCTACTGACTTCTACGACTTTGTTGGTCACGCCATTTTCACCTTTCAGACTGTTAACCATTGTACTGCGCGGCTCATCTTTTATAAAATTTATTGTAACATTTAGCGACGTTGGCCTTTCTATTTCATCTTCAGTCAGTTTTGTATCGATATCATTAAAGTTGTTCACACACGCACAAGCGAGATCAGGCAAATTGGTACTAAGTACTGTGTTGGCAAGAGTAATCAGTCTCGACATTTCTTCACTTATTTTCTGTGACGTTTCGTGTTCGGGAACAAGAGACAATTTTGACTGGCTCCTGAAATTGATTCAAACTTGTAGCTATTTAAAACTTCCGTAGTAATAATAAGACATACCTATCCTATACTTAAAACAAAAAATAGAGAAGTTGCATTTTTTTTTTAATTTTTTGTTTTGAAACACTTATTAAAATTTTTAAATTAACAATTGACTTTTCGTTAATGATGATGAATGACGTTTTTATTATTTTTAGAAGAGGTGGTAAATAAGCGTGTGGCTAACCTGAAGGCAAGGGACTATTTCATCTCAAAGCCCATGAACAACTAGTAAAATTAGAAGATTTGTAGTTGCGTTGCCGGTCTTAATGTCTTGAATCGCGACGACCGATATTTTGGAAGTTTATCCATTCTAACACATACCAAGACTAGATCCCACAGATTGGTCATAGGGACCAGCATTATTAGTACAAAGGTGTGGTTATGCACAGACAATCCACCGGTACAGATTGGTGAGTAATGACAAATCTTTCAAGATTTCACGCCTCTATTTACTGCAGCTTAAATATTTATATCCAGCAAGGGATTTAAAGAGTACGGCAAATAAGAATAACTAAATACAAAATTTAATCGCAAATTTAAACAAGGAATAATACATGCTGCTATTTTCTCCGTGTTATTTAGACTGTTAGGTACTTTTATATTAACTAATACGAAAAAAATTACTGAATTTTAAACTGTTACAGTTAGAACTATGTAAATGCTAATTATTTTTTAAAAGGAATTTTAATAATTCACAACAACGATTTAAAATTGAAGGTAATTACCATAGTCCATTACAGTCTTTGTATCCATTGACATTGCTAATTGATTTACTGATCTTCCTTGTAGTTATTTTCCTGGCGGGACTTATTGTAAAATCTAGATTTTTGTTGACATGCAAAACGGAACGGGATCGAGGCAAGTCGTTGAAGTTGATGGACCTGGCGAGAACCCGGGAGGGGAGATGCTTTCGCGGCAAATCTTCGTTTTTCTGGCACTCAAAATGATCCTTTACTCTGTTCAAGAAAGTCACTATTTGCTTTAGTAATGCTATGTGCATCTGTCTGTTTGCTTCAGTCTGAAAATAATCACGCTCACATTGGCAAATTAAGAACTAATGGACAATAGCTAAACAAAGAATGTAGACCAGAAGTATAAATAAAATTCGCATAGCAATTTCGCATAGCGTCAACGCATTGTTTAAAAATACACAAACATAAACATAAATTGTCAGTAAATAAATAAATATATTGGTGCACCAACAATTTCGCAAGCGGATTTAAAACGTGTTTTAATTACCTGTGCCAATTGCCATCTTAATGTTTCGACTTCCATATTCAGCGCATGCACTTCAGTATTTCGTATATCGGCGTTCATCTTTAAATGTTTATCCGGGGGCTTCACTGGTTCGCCAATTTGCTCCATGTTATCACATTTCGAAAGTTGAGTAGATGTCTCAATTCTTTCTGGAACCTGCAACAAAATAGAAACGATGTAAAAACTGTGTCGTCCAACAGTAAAGAGTCATTACGAATAAATTCAACTCGGAAGATGTCGATTCACGCGTGTAGTAATTTCACTTAAATTGTTGTTAGATCTGCAATTTCGACAGACTAATCATGGGAAATTTTAATGCTTTGGAAAGTGCTACATCAATGCAACGCAAACTTGAACTATGTTTAAGGCTCTCTTATACTGTCAGTTAGTTAAGCGCAACCCCGTCTCGCGAGTTTTAAAGATCGCGAACATGTCGGTCGTCGCATAGATATATACATGGTATAAATGCCGTTTACATTTTGATTTGTAAAAAGTAAATTAATTTATTTACTAAACTAATGGCATAATCAAATCCGTTCGTTGTAGAGTATATTGTATAGTTTTTTATTATCATTATTCATTTTAATTTCAAATAAAACTGATAAAACTGTTAAATTTGTAAAATTGTTTTAAAAAAGGTTACTTTAGGCTAACTTAGTTTTACGTCGAATTCCAATATTCGTTTTAGTGTTCGGTCTAACTTAAACATCGCTATTTTACCTCACGTTGTTAGATGTTTGTCTATTCATACAAACAAACCCGTTCCCTGATTTACTGCCAGTTGCAACTAATCTAAGTCGCCATATTATAAGTTGCATAAATAATTACCTCACATAACAGTACTATGAATAAAAACAAATTGCAATGGAATTCTCGTTAGCCTCTTTTGTGTGTGCTTGCAAAAACTCGTGCACACTATTAAATCGACTGTGTCAGACTCATCCCACGCTTTTGCTGAGGCGTAGCTTATTGACCTCTTTGCGAACAATGAAAAATGTTACCGAGCACCCGTTAACTTTATCGAGCTGACTGCTGAAGCAGATTGCATTAAGCCATTGAGTGAACATAAACTTAAGTTTTTCCCTATAGTTTAACAAATATGAGATTACAATTTTGAAACAAATGTGTAACATCTTGACTAAAAAGAATATTATACCCGGTTCTAGAGGCGGATTATTCTTAATGCAAACTAGGCACAAGTTTGAAAACGCGCGCGGAAGTTTTTAAACGAAAAAAATTCGTCTATTTGATTACTTCTGCATTCTATCTCATCTACCTTACTATCTCATCACATTTTTCATTCACGCCCACTGTTCGTGATTGTGTCGTAATTATTTTGCAACTATTAAACTATATTATAAATTTTAATATACTTTATTTGCAAAATTATTAGTTATAATTTATAATATATGGCCGCTAGAGGGACACCGATGAGGTGCTAGCCTAGGGAGTTGTCGGCATTTAATCCGCCTATGCCCCCGTGCCCGAGGTACTCTCCAACAGCAAAAATAGTTTCTAATAATTTTATAGAAGAACATTCAGTCAATAACATATCTTTGTTAAAAACTTAAATTAAATTTTTCTTGCTTTAAAACGTATCACAACATGTTGACGATCAAAACGTGTTCGAGTTGATTTTGTCGTACTACGTTAGAAAATAGTTCACGCCATTTCTATTCACGGGTGTCGTAAGAGGAGACTATGAGAAATGTCAGAAATCTCACAGCTTAAAACAGTCAGCAGTTTAACTATGTCCTAAAATATCCAGACCGCGCCGCGACGGGCAGTGCTTAAAACAGTCAGCAGTTTAACTATGCCCTAAAATACCCAGACCGCGCCGCGACGGGCAGTGTCAAGGGTGCTAGCTATCCATCTGGTACTGCTGAAAACCGATTGGCGATAGCAATCGTTTTCACAAAATCTGTCTGATGGACAAAATTAGATTCATCCAAATGAAACTCGGTCAGCGATTTCAAATACAGCGGTAGCAGAATAAAAGGAAATTAAGATCAAATTTTTGTATAGAGCCGACATTCATAGCGATCCAGAGCATGATCAAATGCATGACCTGCATGCATCATTCAGAACTAACTATTATTCAAGCAAATGGCACACGCCGCGGCATTTAAGTGCGTGCAAAAACAGTGGGCGTGGTAAACGAGTCTACAACGGTATTAACAAACAAAATGGACGTGTTAAGCCCATTCATCACTTAAAAGAATTTCCATTGTCTTTGTCTGAGTAAATATTTACAATATGTAGACATAACATTGGTATATAAATCGCACGTGAGTTTCCAAATATAAGAAAAAGAGATATAATTTTTAAAATAACTCAAATGTTTCATTTACATCATGTGACAACTGTCTTAATTTAGTAAGTCATATTGTTCGCCACATTTGGCAAGTAGATTGGCGATCGTAGTGACTAATAGCCACACCGCACCGGTCTAAATATTGTGTGCTAACATCGATATATATGTACTACCTACTAGATTTGGCATTCCGAACATTCACTATGTTCAAATGAACTGTACTGCAATCAGTACACCTTGTGGAGCTGCGCTAATAATACGAGATTTCAAATTAAAGTTTAAACCTGAACGTAATTAATAATTCAGTAGTCAAATAAGTAAAATTATTTGTTGTTCAAGTGAATAAATAGGTAATAATATCACAATAGAAAAAACAAATTTTTTCATTTAAATATGCCACGCTATCTACAATCATAGACTAAAATCTACTATCTCCCGCGCATGCGCGAAAACAGAGTAGTGCACATTTTTTGTTTGGAATAGCTTCTCTAGTACGTAGTACATAGAAATCAATGTATGCTAACAATTTTGTAATTTTGTATGCCGTATGCCACAAAATGTTTCCTGGTGGTAGGGAAACAGCATTACTTAAAATAAATTAGATACGTAAGAGTAACAAAGGTCACAAACAAAATACTCCCCCCCCCTCCCTTAACGGCTTCCCGTCTTCTCGTTGGATTGTGAAGGCTTAGGCAGATATATAGTATTTGCTACTTTTAGCAAAATCTAACACATAATTATTATTGGTAAATTGGTGGAACACCCTAACAGTATCTTTACATTATTCATAAATAATAATTCATTTTAGAGACACTCGTCATATCTTTTTTCTTATAGCTTGTTGTGTATATAACTCTTAAACAAACAATTAAAAATTGTCAAAATATGAATAATAATTAATAAAGTATTTTATTTAAGTAAATAAATATTTTATTGTAAAAAAATTAAAATAGGAAAATTAAAGTATTTCAGTTAAGTATTTAAGCAGTTAATTATACGTGGTAGAGTCAGGCTGCAGCTATATTATGATTGTAGCACGAATGGGTTGACTCGACCGGGGAAGGACCGCGATCTCACAGAATACCAGCGTGAAATAGCAGCTTAATGCTCCTGTGTTTCGTATGGTTAATGTAGAGAAACCGGAGGCCTTTTTTACTGGAAACAAGGCATTCTATCTAAGTCCTCAGGAGTGACAACGCATCTTAATTTTGATTATTAATCGAAGGTGGATGTAGATGTCTACTGACCATAGCATCTACTTACCATCAGGTGGACTATGTGCTCGTTTGTCACTCTCATTCTATAGAAAAAACCACGTACTTTATTGTTCTCATATAACATAAAATACGATTGCTCAAAAAACTTTATTTTATAGAACAACCCAGCCGTAGTAACCCTAGTTGTGAACCCGAACAAAAACATTCTTAAACTCATTTAGATAACGGGAATAATAAAGCCATGTAGATGCATTTTTATTACTTTAAAATCACATTTCGCACTACTAACATAAAATAACCATAACCTAGTAATTTCAAACAGAACTATTTGAAATTGACACCTAACTATCGTATAACTGTGTTCGTGTGCGAACATTTTGTTTTACGAGTGATTTTACGATAGTGCCGCTACATAGATCGGATGGTCGCGTTAACTGACCATGCTGACGGATAACGGCGTAATCTGAATTGCTCTCAAATTAGGTCACCTGCAGTTTGAATACGTACACATGCAAATTACAATGATCTAAAGTCTAAACGAATCATCAACATCAAGCCGTAAAAGGATACTGCTGGAGCTGGCCCTGCCCTGGAATTGCCTTAATTGTTACGGTTTCCAGGCGTACCTTTACGCGCCTGCCCGTCAGCTGTCAGTGAACATTAAATATAAAGCTATCTACTGAAGGCCATATGATTTTTCCTGGCATAACCCATAGTCAGCTCTTGGCTGATATGGAGTGATGCATTCTCTAACACCACCACATTTCGCTTCACAATACGCGCAATTTAATCTCAACTAGCGATCCTCGACTTCGCCAGGCTCTATTAATGAGGAATTATTTAGATTTAAGATAATCATCAGACAATTAATTTTATTAATTTTTTGATTTAAAAAATAAATATCTCAAAGTTTTTCGGATGAATCACTCCTGCAGGGCTAGCATGGGCAGGAGACAATTTTATCCCCGGGGAAAGGAGAAAATGTTTGTCCCCCCGCTTAGTTTTATCCACCCTTAGAGCATGGGCACACCGGTGGATATAATATCCACAGTAGATAAAATGGGAGATAGACTTAGACTTAGATAGATTTTTTTGTATGAATATAAACTTCAACCCACGTCCAATGAACTAGGATAAAATTGTCCCTTTCAAATGTCAAAAAAGCATAATTTTTTATCTTTCATTTGGCTCCATGCTACGGACGGGGGATATATGTCTACTCGTATAATTTTATCTCTTGTCAGTGGATATAATCGGGGGATATTTTTGTCTCCCGCCCATGCTAGCCGCGCTGGCATTGCTTTCTATCTTGTCCCTTAAAATTCATTAAAATCGGTTTAGAATTTTCGACCCTTTCAGTTCGCGGTATGCACCCTGCCGTTTGGCTACTGGTGCTCATTACACAATGAAAATTGGACAGTAGGGTGGAGTACATCTGTGCTTTGCAATTACTCTGCATATTATATTATGTGGTAGGGTTTCATGCCCACTTATTTCTACTGCCAAACTACGGTATATTCACTGCTGTGTTCCAGTTTGAGAATAAAAGTGCCAGAATAATAATAATGGTGACACAACATATGTTGGTGTTTTTGGATTGCAGTTGGTTGCAAGTAACTACGTGCTACAGTAGCTAATATAGTAGCTACTAATAGGTGGAATATTAGTACTTTTTTCAATTATAATTTTAAAAAAAATAAGCACCTGGTAATATGTAGGTGATATGCGAAGTACGTTATTTCATCACACATGTATTTTACAAACCGGTACAGAGAAAAGTAAGTCAATTCTCTGACCTCTTTTCCTCAGCACGATGAGATTGATTACAGAGTGTCCGATATCGCTGGGGTAGGGTTTCCCTCGTGTCAGGTGTCGGCACTGGCTTGGAACATTGTGTCAAGGCCAATAGATTAAAGGTCTCGTTTCACTGATCCCCTTTAGTATATCCAAAGGAATGTCACTGGATAATCTGACTCTTTTGTAAAACTATATATTTATCGTTCAATATGTTGAACATACTATCTACGACTGCTATGAATGACTAGCGACTCGCCCCGGCATCGCCTTGGTAGGATATATGAATGTGGCGTTATTTAGATTTTAGATAATGAAAGACAATTAATTATATCTAAATATAACCTAGATCACTCCTGGCATTGCCCGCTACCTGTTAGTAAAGATTTATTACAATCTGTCCAACCATTCCAAAGATTACAGTCCGTACAGACAGACAGACAGAGAAACAAATTTTTAAAAATGGTTATTAATGGCCTTCATAGTATGAAAATAAATAAAAGGCACAAATATAAGGCAGTTGTTTCGATATCGATAGCCTTTCTGTTTTCGCGTTAAAATAGCCTTAAAAAGCAAAAAGCTTGGCAATGGGGACATCCACGATCACCATCCTTCTACCACCAGGACCACCACTTTCGAATTTCATAGCGGGGAAGTAATTTTTTTTAATTTGTTAGGTTAATGTAAGGATTTGTGTTTCTTTCCGTAACATTACTTATATTTTATATTAATTACATTAGAAATGACTAAACGAAACTACGGATATTCCTAAAAGTAGAAATTCAAAAGAGAGTAAAACGTGCAAAAAATTAAAGAGAAAACCACTGATGCATTATTTTGTGTATTAATATAATACTTTAGAAACTGATAAACTTCTATTTAAAACTAACTTCTCAATTAAATGACATTTTGTAATAAAAAACTTCAACTCAGTGTCAACTAGCGACCTCTGGTGAACGGAAGATTATTAACCCTCATTATGGTAAATATCCCCCTTATGAGGCAATCTATGAAGGAAGTACGGTGTACCTATATTCAGTGTTGAACTTTTGTTAGGCAGTAATGATGATGATAAATGAAACCTAGCTTTAATTTCAATCAATCAGATAGAAAAAAGGGGAAACAGTTTAGTAGAATAGTAGAAAACTATTTTAAAATTAAAATTATTTTATATCATCTTAATAATAGATTTTTTATCAAACTTTAATAAAAATTATATGAACATAAACACATTGAAAATACACATTAACCTGTGTTGGTCGTTTCATAGTTAAACCATAAACAGAAACAGAAACGTTTTTATTCAATATAGATTATAAATAATTGTTGAAATTCACTCTTTTGTTTAATTACCATTGGTTCGGAAATACACCTTTGTCCTGGGACGAACCAGCAAGAAACCCAGCGGGACTTTTTTTTAAAATTACATCTTACAATCATGTATGTTACACAATTAACAACACAAACCAAATTAAAAACAGTTTTTATACAAACTTAGTTAAAGTTTTTGAACTTTGAGCAGGTCAAATTTTGTATATTTTCTGGGATTTTGTTGCAAAAGCGTTTACATCGCCCCAAGAATGAATTACTGATTCGGTGGAGTCGAGTAACTTACCACTAGCTTGTGTCTGTTCTTAGTATTTACAGAATGAATATCACTTAATGTTTGTAGACTTAGAATATACTGGTTTACATAAGTTTATGAGTTAAACAATAAAATGGCCTGTACATATTGTGCGTTTGACTGAACTCAGTCAATCGCACAGTATGTACACGGCCTATCACTAGCCGGTCGGTTAGGCAAGCGCGTCGCGGTCCGGCGGCGACGCGTGACGCCGCATCCGGCCGCGGCCCTCGGAAGCTACACCCCACCTTTACACCGACATTGTTTATCTGCCAATGGTGACTGTTTTGTTCGATTAAAAGGAAAAACATTCTAAAAATGCAATTCTTATACAATTAAATAATGTAGAGCTTCCAATCAAGGGTACAGCATGTGTTACCGTCACCGTTACAGTCCGTTACAGCTCATCAAAAGTACACTGAACAAAGGTCTCCCATATAGATTGTCTATAAGGAGATATTTGCCACAGTTGCCACGTATAGCGGACGGGTCGGCTACGGCAGTTTTTATTATTTTCAGTTATTATAAGGAATGTCCATGTCACACCTATGCCGGTAATTGTTGGGAGCTCTAAGCTCGAAGTTGTTGACGAGTATGTTTACCTGGGACAAATAGTCCGACTAGGTAAGTCCAACTTCGACAACGCAATTTCCCGAACGCTCCCGACGGCAGCGTTCTGGATATTACGACACATCTTGTCGTCGGGTATACCTCAAAACTGTACAACCAGTGCGTGTTGCCAGTGGATGACTTATGGATCTGAGACATGGTCGTTAACTACTGGCCGTATGAGGACGCTCAAGGTCGCTCAGCGAGCTATGGAGAGGACTATACTCGGGATTTGTTTGCGTGATAAACTTAGAAATGAGGATATCCGCAGTAGAACCAGAGTAACCGACATAGCCCAACGGATTAGTAAGCTGAAGTGGCAATGGGCCGTCCATAAAGCTCGAAGAACCGACAACTAATAGGGGAAAAGGTTCTCGAGTAGCAGCCTCGTACTGTTAGGCGAAGTGTGGTGCAATCCCCCACTAGATGGAGTGACGACCTGGTAAGACATGCAGGAGGTCGGTGGATGCGGGTGGCTCGGGACCATGCTTTGTGGCATTCCTTGGGGGAGGCGTATGTTCAGCAGTGGACTTGTGAAGGGCTGTAATGATGAAGATAAGGAAATTACTCATCTCCTGGTTTATTTAACTCTCTATTAAACTCGGGACGATATGGGATATTAGATATTTTTACACCGCCACTACACTGTCAAGTACCTATATTACAATTACTATAATATAATGATATCTATGGTAAAATTATAAAGTGATGGAAGGTAATGCTGTAAATATGGCTTCTAATAAATAGCTGTATACTATCTTGCTTATGTCAGGTGTAAATCATCCAGACCTGCAACGACAAGCACCTGCAAATGTGCGGGACGCCTGCGATTATCAATCCGCCTGCCCTAGAGCAACGATTAGGGCAAATCCGCCCTATTTTTGACGTGACAACGTCTTATAAATTGGTTTGCCGGGTGACACTTCAAGAAACTGCGTTACGCTCCGCTCACGTTATGCGCTCACAATGAGAGCGAGTGAGAGGCACGCGTCCCTTCCACTCGGGCATGGTTAGCCCGCCTAAGAGCGAGAGAGACAGACATAATAAAATTATTTTACCACTCAAAGTCGTTGTCACGTAAAACTTTCGCCCGTATACCGACTTTACAGGCAACCAATTTTTTTATAGAAGGGGGGGGGCAAAGCAGCATGCGGCTTACCTGATTGTAGGTTTCGACCGCCGTCCTTGAACAAATGCAACACCAGGGAAATTGTAGGTGCATTGCCGACATTTTAAAAAGGAGTAAGCTCGTTTCGTGAAGGTTTCTAAGTCGTATCAGATCGGAATAATCGCCGGTGGTAAACGATTCCACAGAGAAATCGTGCGAGGAAAAAAAACTCCTAGTAAAACGCACAGTGGTGCAACGAGCATCCAGATGGTGTGGATGGTATCGTGAGTTTTGTCGCGATGTGCGCTGGTGAAATTCTTGGTGAAATGCTTGGTGAAGCCAACAAAGGGAGAGGATTATGTACAACATACTTTTAAGGACTGCTAATGAAAACGATGGTGTTCATGCTTGGCAACTCGCCAACGACATCGCTGTGAACTTTTTATTGCCATTGAATACATTATAAAACTACCTGATTGGTCTAGTGGTCATAAGCGCAACTACTGGTCATGAGTCAAAATCAGTTAATGGATTTTTCTGTAAAGAAATTCTCCGTAGCTGCATAGAGTAAGAAAATTAGCGGTGTTTCACACCTGTGCCTCTGAAGGCATTTAATGTCGTTGGTCCTGCGTCTGATCTCTCTTCGTACCGTATATACGCAATAGCCTTCCCATCGGCCTATGAGAGCGAAGAAAAAGAGAATGTATTTAAACTTGCACACACACTCGTGCACTATAATCCTGTCCTGCGCAGATGGCTGGTCTTCGTTGAGACGAGCCGCCGTGATCGTAATTCGGTCTGGAGGACACTGTCATTATTACATTTTAAAATAAAATCCGAGGAATTAATAACCGACTGCGCCGAGCCTTTGAAACTTTAAGTATAGTATTGTTTGTATTTTAGGCGCCACAAACCACAGACTATAATTAGATAATTGCAAACAATGTAATTTCCTTTGGTTGTGCGTTTGCACATACATATTACATATCTGCAACCAACTCAAATGACCAACATCGCATTGACTCAGCAGGCCTTTACGCATTCAAGGCAAGTCGTGTAGTTATCTCTCAAGGACCTATTCTGAATAAGAGGTGGTAAGGAACGATTGTTTAATACCAAATACAATGCCTATTCTGTTTGTTTTTACATTGTAACATACGTGATGTTTGTGTCGACCGACGACAATGTTTGTAACTTTAAATCAAATATTGGAACGGATAAGGCATATTATAGTGGTAGTGTAATCATATAATCATACGTGGTAGAGCCACGCTGCATCTATATTATGGATGAAGCACGAATGGGTCGGCTAGACCGAGGGAGGACACACACACACACACACACACACACACACACACACACAAACACACACACACACACACACACACACACACACACACACACACACACACACACACACACACACACACACACACACACACACACAAACACACACACACACACACACGTACACTTATACACATTTATGTACACAGTAATGTCAGGCCAAATTAAAATTAAAAGTTATTTTGCAATCAGAATAAGTAATATAGACAAATGGTGAAGAAAAATTAATTTAAAAAATTTTTTTTTTCGTATGTCATTCCCATTCGTTTTATAGTTTTCTATTAGATTAAACGATTGTAGAACTTGGCTAACCCCGCAGATTAACATGATTACAAAATGTCACAATAATGTTGCGTAAAATATGTTATCTAACATTAAAATAACCGTAAAAACTTGAAACGTGGTAGAGTTGCGTTGAAGTTATATTATGCTTCCAGCAAGAATGGATCAGCTGCTTCACCACTAAACCATTGGTGCGATAATCAACCATTGGTTTAAATTTAAAAAAAAGTTATTTCCACATAATTTAATAGCTTCTAAAGTCGGTGCCAAAATACGGTGTATCGAGGAAATAAATCCCCGATTTTTTAAAAGTGTAATTTTCAATGTTAACAATTAGAACGTGGTCTAAATAGTTACATTAAAATTTAAATAGTTTAGTAAAAACTTTAAAGTTTAATTAATTTAAAATAGTTATTTCTATCTTTAGGGCTAGAATTTTTACTAACCGACTTCAAAAAAGGAGGAGGTTCTCAATTCAACTGTAATTTATGTGTGTTACCTCAGAACCTTTTTCTAGGTGAACCGATTTGATGATTATTTTTTTATTTCAAAGCTGGTGCTTCTCATGTAGTCCCATTTGATCAAGATCTTACTAGTAGTTTTTAAGTTATCCATTGATGATGTTCTCACTTTATATATATTGAAGTGTACAAAATTTTTAATTTTACCACCTGTTCAAATTTAAATGATCCTATTGATTTATGCGCTATTTGATAAAATACAATTGGCGAAGACGTGGCGTGACATACACACAAAAAATCAAATCGAATTTGCAACCTACTCCTTTTTGAAGACGACTAAAACCACTAACTAGATCTCCTAAGCAATTCCCTTAGCGTGTTCTTACGTCATTGAATGACGTGATGGATTTGCTTCATATACGCGTAATTCTAGCAAGAAAACACTAAGATTTGGGAAAAGAAACACGCACGCTGCCAATAAATCACAAGATTTCACTGATCTAAATAACGACCTCTAGCCGAGCGCTGCAACGGTCAGCTTAAATTAATCGGGCATCGACGTCGAATTGTCAACAACGCAAGTATTTTCCAACATCACATTGTATTTATTTACAATACGAATGCAATCGGTTTCGTGATGGTTCTCATATTATGTATGTAGAGGTCTGGGGTACGTATATAAGAATTTAAGGTGACTATACACTGACCTAATCACAAAATTAAAACTGGGTGTTAAAGCGATCCAAAACAGTAAAAATAAACGATTTTACTGCTTGGGACCTCAAAATATGAAGATAAATAACATAAACCCTCCGCCTGTTACCGAGAGGGGTAGGCAGAGGCTACGAACTTCCATTTGGCACGATCATCAGGATCACCTTACTCGCTTCTTTCACAACCATATTTCTACGCAGATTAAGAATACCCATAACCAGTAATATTGCTCGTTGTTTAATTTGGTTAAAGAGCCTACTCATTTTTTTAAATGCGAGCAACGCATCTGTAATTCTCCTGGTGATTCAGTTGTTCATGGGCGATGGCAAGTGACTACTTAACATCTGGTGTGCCGCATACTTGTTTGCCCCCTCTTGTATAAAAAATTGGCCCATCTTCAATATATCACCAATTTGGACGATAAACTTCCGTCTGGGGTATTCCTTGCGACTTGGCTACTCACTGACATGTTGTGAACTCACACATTGTGAAGTGAGTGAGTGAGTGATATTGTGGTAAGCCTAGCAAAACTCAGATTGTTATAAGAGAATATAGGAATGATACTCGCAATAGCCCGTGGGAAAGAAAGATATAATCGCAACCAAGGTGTTTCTATAAATTGATATTTAAAGAAAACCCGCTGCCTTCCGTGCTGAATTCACAGAAAAAACAGATATTTTGGACCCAATGGTTAAATAAATAGGTAAGATTTAATAAGTATAATTTTATAATTACTTTCATCCTAAAATGATTTTGTACGTGGTAGAGCCAAGTTGCAGCTATATTTATAGCATAGTTGTAGCACGAATGGGTCGGCTCGACCGGGGAAGGACCACGCTCTCACAGAATACCAGCGTAAAATAGCAGCTTAATGCTGCTGTGTTTCGTATGGTGAGTGTAGAGAACCGGGGACCCTTTTTACTGGAAAGAGGCATTCCATCTTATTCCTCAAGGCTGACAACGCTTCTGCATTTTGATTCGTTATCGAGGATAGATGTAGATGTCTATGGGTCACAGTAATCACTTACCATCAGGTGGACTGTGTGCTCGTTTGTCACCCTTATTCTATGAAAATAAATAAAAGCGATCCAAAACAGTAAAATATACGATTTTACTGCTTGGGACCTCAAAATATGAAGATAAATAACATAAACCCTCACGCCTGTTACCGAGAGGGTAGGCAGAGGCTACGGACTTCCATTTGGCACGATCATCAGGATCACCTTACTCGCTTCTTTCACAACCATATTTCACGCAGATTAAGAATACCCATAACCAGTAATATTGCTCGTTGTTTAATTTGGTTAAAGAGCCTACTCTTTTTTTTAAATGCGAGCAACGCATCTGCAATTCTCCTGGTGATTCAGTTGTTCATGGGCGACGGCAAGTGACTACTTAACATCTGGTGTGTACCATACTTGTTTGCCCCCTCTTGTATAAAAAATTGGCCCATATTCAATATATCACCAATTTGGACGATAAACTTCCGTCTGGGGTATTCCTTGCGACTTGGCTACATACTGACATATTGTGAACTCAGACATTGTGAAGTGAGTGAGTGAGTGATATTGTGGTAAGCCTAGCAAAACTCAGATTGTTATAAGAGAATATATGAATGATACTCGCAATAGCCCGTGGGAAAGATATAATCGCAACCAAGGTGTTTCTATAAATTGATATTTAAAAAAAAACCCGCTGCCTTCCGTGCTGAATTCACAGAAAAAACACAGATATTTTGGATCCAATGGTTAAATAAATAGTTAGGTAAGATTTAATAAGTATAATTTTATAATTACTTTCATCCTAAAATGATTTTGTACGTGGTAGAGCCAAGTTGCAGCTATATTAATAGCATAGTTGTAGCACGAATGGGTCGACTCGACCGGGGAAGGACCACGCTCTCACAGAATACCAGCGTAAAATAGCAGCTTAATGCTGCTGTGTTTCGTATGGTGAGTGTAGAGAACCGGGGAACCTTTTTACTGGAAAGAGGCATTCCATCTTATTCCTCAAGGCTGACAACGCTTCTGCATTTTGATTCGTTATCGAGGATAGATGTAGATGTCTATGGGCTACAGCAACCACTTACCATCAGGTGGACTGTGTGCTCGTTTGTCACCCTATTACTATAAAAAAAATTAATGAATGGATAAATTGTAACAGAGCAAGTGAAAAGATGCAACTTATATAATTTAATTATACGTTTATATTTAAACAATAATTGATTGGGTTTATTTTCTTTGTAATGGACTCGTGCGGTTGTACTTTGGCCAGTGTAAAGTAATGAGAAATTGTCCTTAATAATAATTTGTTTAAAAATTTCTTCACAATATGTTGATCCGCCAAATTGCGAAGTTTTGGGGATAT
This sequence comes from Parnassius orleans, assembly GCA_029286625.1. Classification (NCBI taxonomy): domain Eukaryota; kingdom Metazoa; phylum Arthropoda; class Insecta; order Lepidoptera; family Papilionidae; genus Parnassius; species Parnassius orleans. The sequence continues at coordinate 633,083 of JAGSMP010000193.1, forward strand.
TTTGACGGTAGCTTGAGCCAGCAGACAGTCGATGACGAAAGTATTTCAAGGCGCCTAAGCAGACACATTATCTTGAGGTTCACATCACCATCGAATCACTTTTCATCTTTTTCCACTAATAGTTCACATGCGCAGACATTTAATACACAATCGCACCACTTTGCGTATCAAAATCCACTTCAAATCATAATTTATACAATAAAACAAAAGCGGTCAAGTTCTCGCCAAAACTCCTTGATTGGGTTTAATACGAGAAAATGTTACACTGTTTTTTATTTTCCTTTAAAAAATTGTACTTTTTTATTTTGCCTTAGTACATTTCATAATTACAAGAAGACAATAGTTGGGTAAAAAAGAAACGCTTACATAAGTAAGGAGAATGGTGAATGATTTTTTGCTTTGTTTAATGATTTTAACAAAAAGTAAGGTTTAAAAAAAAGCAGAAATAGCAGTATGTATAATTTTAGTACCTACATCTATTTTAATAACATGATTTACACTCGTTAGGCAACTTAACATTCATATTTTTTCTGAATTATTATTGGAAAATACTTCACAATTTTAATACTAAAGAGTTTTTAATACTGCTAAGGAGTTTTGGCGGGAATTTGATCGCCAATGATGCTTGCTCTTGCATATCCTTCAATAATGATTTGAAGTGGATTTTGATATGCAAAAATGATAAAACAGTTTTAATTATTGTTCAAGTAATGGGCCTTGAAATACTATCGTCATCAATCATCGACCATTGGGTTAAGGTCTTGTCAAAATCTTCAAAATACCAAAAACTTTACAAAATGACGCCCACCATACTGTAAACAATATTGTATAGAAAATTTTAAAAGATCATTTGCAATTAGGTACACTAATTGTATGACTACATAACCAAAGAAAACGAATACGGTCATTACAAACGTTTGGTAAAATACCCGATTGAACGTTTCGTAAGTAAACCGATGCGTTTCGTGCGTGTATTGAGCTTAGTTCTCTTTTGTTCGGCCTAATACACGTCGTAACTATTATTTAATCTGTGCAATAACGTGCGGTCACCAGCACGTTGTACAAGACCCCTTAGCACGTTGTATGCTCCTCACGTCAGCAGTTCGTGTCGGTGCTGCTTTATCTGCTTTTGTTAGATCCGGTAACGTATTCGTATTTATTATGCGTAGACGCCATTACGCGCCGGAACCGCTGTGGTGGTTCGGTTGGTGCCAAAACAAAGGTTTGTGGTTATTGCGGTAGGATATACGAGTAATTATCTATTAGTTAGACGTAAAACTCGTCGGAAAATCTGATGGAAAGCGCTGAAACCATTGTCTACAACGTGAGTTAACCAGTCACGCGTGGAATATCTCCATATCGTAGAATCAATAACTTGACCCATATCGTATGCTGAATAACATGAGAAAACCATCTTCACAGAATTGATCAATATTATTTTGTAAAGTTGTATTTGCAAACAAACTTACAGATTATAGAAGGTACCCGTGGGCTACAATAGCCACTTAGTTGATAGCAAGTGGAAGCTACTTACTATGAGTAAGTACAGCCCACGGGTACTAGCAACCAACTTCAAACAAAGAAGGCTACAGGTGCGTTGTCACCTTAGAGTCAATGCCTCACAGCCTGTAATTGTACTGGCCTTCTAAATCCTTCAGACCGTAACACAGCTGTGCGCGCATTGCTGCTGGCCGCAGAAGTAGGTAAGATTGTGGTACCTACGCAGACGGACTTCTGGGCAGAAAGGACCACCCAATGAAACACTTTCATAATTAAAGATTGGGGTTATTAATAAAGGTCACTATAAAAGAAGACTCATGAAAATCCGAAGATATTTTTATAAAACAAGTTGGTTTTAAAAATCGAGTTTGTTATTTTAGTATTCTATAATCTATATAAATAAAATAGTGCGCGCAAATCACGGAAAAACTACTGGATAGATTTCAATTAGGTTTTCTAAGTTTTATTTCTTAGACACTTGGCACTTATCTAAAAAAAAAATATTGCGATATCTTCATTTAATATAAAGTTATTAAAGTTTTAAGAAACAACGATTTTTATAAGCACTACGTGTTCAGTGATACGTGTTTTCTTGATATATCAAGCAACGCGGACGAAGTCGCGGGTATCATCTAGTAATCAATACAGACATAAAATTGATCGAAAAACACAATACTGTTTTGTAAGAAGAGATTACGATAAAAAAATCACAGCTCAGTGTTTGCAAATGATCCAGTTTATTTTCGCGCTTTTTTCGCGCTAATGTAACGGAGTTAGCAACTTTTTTAAATAGCGCCGTAAATCACAATCTAGTTTCGGAAGCTGCTAAATGAAACTTTCGTAACAACGGTTCCTAATTTTTTCTATGAAAAAAGTAGATTTTAGAACGGAATGATCAGCTGGGACCGATGAAGCGTTGCGGGGGTAATACATACCTACTTTAGATAATATTTCTTTTCATTGAGTGATTATTCTTTACGGCACGGTACATAATTATGGCAATAATTTTAGTATTCTTTTAAGATGCATGAACCGAAATATTTTGGTGCTAAACTTTCGCAGTAAAACGTTTTAAAGTAGTAACACAGAAGGCTAAGATTTTTTTTTATTTTTTTATTTATTTAATGGCTTTTTTATTAAATAAGCCTGCGTTTTTTGTATGAGACACTGGCCAGTTATAATTTCTTTTGAAAAAAACGATTATTTATTTGTAAGAATACGAAGGTTCAGATTTTAAATTACCCACCATATTTTTCAAGAGGTAAATTGAAATATCGGGTTTTTGAGAATAGGCGATTTACATATGAAAAGATTAAGCATATAGGTATTGCGGATTCAAAAAGCATTCACAAGATTTAACACGAATACTTCGCGTAAGGATGATAGTTCCACGTTGGGTCACGAACAAACTCACCGATGCTTAGAAGCAGGTCCGCGTGGAATGGTGCCGTGACATGATTACTAAATTTGAAGCAGACTCATCTCGGGGTTCTTACGACATTATTACAGGTCAGGAGCACCAGTTGACAGTTTGGCTGTTTCAAAAATGGACCACCTAGTGGCTTCTTATTACTCCCTAAAATTAAAAAATCAGCTGAAAGGGATACAGTTTTCATTGCTTGAACTTGCGTTACCAGCGTTCGAGCAGGTCGTAGAAGTATCTGAGGAGAACTATAAAAAGTGTTTCGAAAATTTGTTCAGCCGCATGAAATTTTTATAGATGCTGGTGGAAAGTCTTTTGAAAAGATTTAGTAAATAACTTTTGGTATAGAGGTTTTTTTGTTTCGCAATACTTTCGAAGTGGAACACATACAATAATTAAGGCTAATAAATAATGTCTATCGCTAGAGGTCCTTAGCATAGTGCTCGATGGCATTAATACTGCCTTTCAGCAGATAGGTTTAAGATAAACATGGACAAGACAAGGTCATGCGTAATATCCAGATCACACCTATGTTTTTTTTATATAGAATAAGGTGACAAGCGAGCACACAGCCCACCTGATGGTAAGTGGATACTGTGGCCCATAGACATCTAAATCTACCCTCGATTAAGAATGCAAATGCAGATGCGTTGTCACCTCTGAGGACAAGATGGAATGCCTCCTATCCAGTAAAAAGGATCTCCGGTTCTCTACACTCACCATACGAAACACAGCAGCATTGAGCTGGTATTCTGTGAGAGCGTGGTCCTACCCCGGTCGAGCCGACCCAGTTGTGCTACAACCATAATAAAGCTGCAGCATGGCCCTACCACTTATAAAATGCTGGTAGTTGATGGAAACACTTCGCTGAATTAACAAGTATGATTACCTAGGACCAATTGCCCGATAAGGTAGGTCCAGCTACGAAAGAGGTCAATTGGCGGATCTATCTCTCCTGGGCAATGCTCGGGAGGTTACTCCTCAAAACTTAATAACAAGAGTGTTCAACCAGTGCGCGTGTCCCTTGATGTTTCTCAGACACGGTCTTTTACTGCTGGCCGTATATATTTAAATCGCACTGTATTAGCGCAACCAACACTATTGCCTCTGAAGACACATTGTAATCGGATGGACGGAATGGATCAAATGGCAGACGCTAGAAAATGCCTCAAGTCCTTTGCTATACGCATTACAAAATACGAAGCAAACTGTCGTGTTGTGAGCAAAATTTAGTTCTAATGCGCTGAATGTCGACAACAAGGAAGTGGAAACCCACCCAGCGTTTGATTGTCCGAACGTTGCCGGCCTTTTAAAAAGGAGTAAGGATTATTTTTACCTATTGACGGCTCCATGGCGCAGTGGCTTAGCAGTGAGTTGCGGTGCTGAAGGGGTTCGATTCCCGCACGTATCAAGTATTTGTATGGCCTCCAAATAATTGTTCCGCGTCCGGATGTTTGTCCTTATGCTCTTTATGTATGTAAACTACTTCCACGATACAGGAAGAAATCCGAGAGAGGAAAGTAATGTATTTAAAAAAAAACATGTGTGAGTGTCGTGGACCACTCGGTTGGAATGAAGTTCCTTTCGTAGTATATTATTAATAAACGTATTATATTATTGATTAACAAATACAAATAAATGAATTACTAGCGTATATTAAAATGAAGCGTCATTTAATATTTCTTTCATGGCAACATAAGAAAAATTGCGAGGGAGATGGATATTATTCTATCTCGCTTCCTTATAGCCGCCAAGGCCGTCTACACCAGGGATGCCCGATCTGAATCGATTTTCTGGAAGATCGATTCACGGCTATACGATCTACCGATTTTTGAATCAATTCAAGGGAATGCGATCTTCACCCACATCGATTCGTATGCCTATAAGATCGTATGGAAAAATCATATCAACTAAAACCTAAACATTAACCGAACCGTAACGTCCTAACGTACGAACTGATCTATGTCTTTGCATACCTATCGTATTGCCGGGTAGGGGACAGAATAACTAAAACAAAGTAAGATTACTTACCTACACACTGAATGAGAGTAGATTCGAGTTACATCAAAAAGGGTAATGTATAATATTTTGTTTATTTTATCATCGGGTACCTATGTTAGTGTTCTATGATCTTTCATTCTTTGTGATATTCCGATACCAAAAGTTGAGCTGTTCTGTGAGCGTAAACTATTATTTTAAAATACTTTTAATATGGCCCCACAATCAAACGCTTGGGTTTTTTAAATTAAATGTGACATGGGTGGACAATGTAAAATATGTAAACAGATGGTTAAAACTAGTGGAAATACTACCAATTTAAAAAAATCATCTCAATCGTCATCACATAGGCACTTATTCTGAACTAAGGAGTAACTTACGCTACTTTTATTTTAGAAAAAATTTAAATGTTGGAATTTATAATGTAAAACCTGTTTAATACTTTTCACAACTAATAATTTGGAAAATCTCAGTGGATACCGTAATAGGCATTGATTAAATAAATAATTTTGCATGCATACTGTGCTTTTCTTTATTTTTATAAAATTACGATACGATTTTCCGAGATCGAATAAGATCGATTCAATGCAATATGATTAAATCGTGAATCGATTCACGAGGTTACGATCCATTACGATCCAGAAGATCGATTCAAAACAAAAAATCGAGTATCCCTAGTCTACACTACGCCAGAAGGGGTCGTGACGGAAAAATCTTACACTTTTTCTCGCCTAGCCCCCATCCGCCAAATTCGTACCGTCCGATAAGGCACTTCGTTCCAAAAACTATTCCGATCCGTTTACGTTACACGGAATTTTATCGGTGCATCTATCACGTTAAAAGTCATACAACGAATTAAATAATGATACTGTTATTGTTTACAATAGTTAACCCTAATGAGAAAAGAGCCGCGACTGTTTCCACGCACTAGAGCAATAATCTTATTAGCACTGATCACAGAACAACCAAACCGTGTCTAAATGACCACTTGCGGTTTATCACGAGAGAAAAAATATAGACGGTGCTTTTTTTCATTGTAAGTAACTATCGTTTCATCACAGACTGAAAGGAACCCTACCTATAGGAAATAACGAACAAATTTCCTTGAGCATATTGGTGATAGATAATATAACTAATAATTTGGGATAATTTATTTTAACTTTTTTATAAGACTCTTTCTAACGTGTAACTAATAGTTAACCTCATAACTATGAGATAGAAGGGACAGATATTATATTGAAGAGATACTTTCAATTAGGACTTTTACGTAAGAGGAAAATCTATCGATATTACAATACTGGTACTAAGCAACGCTTTTTTATTTCATTCTAAGTTTTACCTGTATGTATTAAACTGAGTGTATGTATGAACTATGAATATAATGGAATTTCGTAATTCAGTTTTCACCTTCGTGAAGATTTCTAAATAACAAGAACTTTTGCAGACGTTATGAGAACCGAAGACAATACAATATTCTAATGATTATTACCTACTTATCTCGTTATAATCATAGCAGGCAGCTCATTATCAATTCGTGTTGTTATATTTTTTTTTTTTACTTTTATTATATAAATTTTAATCAAATTAAAGAAGTGATAGGTAATCTTGACATGCAATGTAGCGATACAATACGTTATTATTACGATTAAAATAGGAAGAAAGAAAGAAACATGCAGTGCAAACACACAACACATAATTAGTACAAAATTTATAAACAAAACAATATGAGTATATCGAATTAAATAGGCAACACCTTGAAAACATATAACATAATATAACACAAACATATGTACAAATTACATTTAAAATATATTCTTGTTACGTGTGCTGTGAAGCTACATCATGGCTCTACATAGAGCAGCTATATTATGGTGGTAGTACCATTGAGTCGGCTCGACCGGGGAAGTCCACGCTATCACACAATACCAGCGTAAAATTGCAGCTCAATGCTGCTGTGTTTGGTATAGTGAGTGTAGAGAACGGGATACCCTTTTTACTGGAAACAAAGCATTCATTTTCTACCGACTTCAAAAAGGAGGAGGTACGCAATTCGACTGTATGTTTTTTTTTATGTGTGTTACCTCATAACTTTTTTCTGGGTGAACCGATTTCGATGATTCTTTTTTTTATTTGAAAGTTGGTGCTTCTCATGTGGTCCCATATAAATTTGATGAAGGTCTGACCAATAGTTTTTGAGTTATTGTTAATAATTTAAATTGAAGTCGGTTGTACAATTTTTTTTATTTTAAAGTATAGTCCTCAAGGATGAGAACGCATCTGCATTTTGATTCTTAATCGAGAATAGATGTAGATCTCGATGGGCCACCATTCATTAACTATCAGGTGGACTGTGTGTTCGTTTGAAATATAAGTAATAAAACCGTATTCCCTGGCAATCTAAGGAGAGGCCTATGTTCAGCAGTTGACTTGCGACAGGCTGAAGTAAAAGTGTTGCAAAACTGTTATAAGTAGAACTGTTGGCGAAATCACAGCGCTGGTGTTCATTGCGCCCGAAGGGCTATTAATCACCTTTTTATACTTTCGGAATGCAGATTCCTCATCTTTATTAGCCCGTAAGGATTTACTGTTAGAAATAGACCTCTTCCGTTAAAGGGTACGCTTGGCAAACGGATTGACGATCACAGTGCAATTCGTTTCGCACCTTTGACGCCGCATTTCGTTGCCGCTCTGGATATTTAATGACTGTTCTAAACGAGATTTTATACAAACAAAGGTTATACCAAGATCTGTCAGATGTCATAAGATTTTCTGGTATTTCCTATAGCTTTATATCACCTACCACGGTAACCACGGGTGAAATATGGTGATGTATTTTTTAAGCCGCCACTGCACCGAGTTGCACTATTGCATGTTTTTTTTATAAAGGACTTTGACGCTGAGCCTTTATAAGTAGTGGTATAGTCAGACGTGCTTGTGCCCTGCCGTTTAAAGCGTCTTCCACACAGAAGCGGCTTGCCGCGGTGTCGGCCAGTTGTATTCGCTTCCAATGTAAGTGAGTCTGCAAAGGCCATGTCGCGATCTGCAAGCGGCTGGCCGCGGCCGCATGCTTCGCCCCTTCCGCCAACGCGTGTGTGTTAGCGAGTACGTGGTCAGTCAGTGGCCGCAGCGCGGTCAGTTGCAAATTTTTACAACAGGCCGCGTGTACCGCGTGAATGGTGCAAAATTCAGAGATTTTAATAGAAACAGTGCAAAATTATCCAGTACTTTATAATAATTCGCATCGTGATTACAAAACATTAGGATTAAACACAAAATATATGATAATATTGCTGAATATAATAAGACTTCGTCACGGTTAGCCATGTTTACTGATGTGCAATTGTAGCACAGACACGACCGCGGTGGTGTGTTGTTGCAGCGGCTGGATCCGCGGCTCGCGGTTAGCTCGCGGTTAGCAAGCCGCTTGTGTGTGGGAGACGCTTAAGGTTGATGTCCACCACGAATTAAGCGTGCGGTGCGACATTCGGTGGACAAAATGTTACTTTATTTGAAACATTTTGCTCATTAACAGGAAATGGAGAATCCAAATAAAAATTGAGAATCTAATTAAATAATCATTATCGCTTAGTAAAACGATAAATCGAACGTCAAAGTTTTTTCCCGACGATTAAATTTTTTTTATCTTGCTTAATATAAATTTTTTTTTACATCTATTCGATTAGGAATTTAATTGAGTATTTCATGCAACTTTATAAATAACTCATCATTCCTTTTTATTCCAGTTCATACGCCCTTAGAGATCTATGTCATCATTGAGTGTTTTATCATTAAAAACACTAAACCTGGCGCTAGAAGCGCTAAATTGGTTACGCCGTTCCGGAAGCACCGCACCGTGTCATGTCACATGAGTAAAGAAACGGTTTCTTTACTCATGTGGTCATGTCGCTGGCGCCGCTTCGCTGCCGCACACTGTGTCACACCTTCAGACTAGACGTGTGTCATTCATTCTTTCTAGTGACCCGATCATTCAAGTATTTTGATTCGCCTTACGAACCTGGTCATTCGGGTCGATCATTCAAATGGATCATTTCAAGGTTCAGTACTCTGTGAACTATGAGACCCGCAGGATAATGTCGGTCGTCGGACATTACTATACTCTTTGGTCGTAGGTCTTCTCAATCGTTTGATCCGGAACTTTAAAAAAATATAATTGCAATCATCAATAGTTTGATGCGATCCAGGTCAAATGAACGAATCATTCACGATAGACACATGTCTGCCTCATACCAACAAAGAGAGAAAGACGGAGTCCAGCGTACAATTCAATTGACGCAAAACCGAGCCAAAACCATACTCAACTTATTGCAAGATAGGTATAGTACCCGCGTACACAAATGCGTCTTAAATCATTTGCAACCAACATTATGATTTTAAGTGCATATGTGTGCGTCCAGCAGTAAACTTATACGAGATGATAAAGAAAGAAAGAAGAAAGATGTGTGCGAAATGTGATGATGTGTTAATGTATGAAATATCTTAATGACGACAACAGCCTAAGTTTCCTTTTCTGAGAATATAAAAGTAGACAACTCAATTTGTATAAACCAATACGATTTACTACTTTAAATGAAACGAAATATGAAATTGTTTTTTCGGATTTTTTCACCTATATTAACTTATTTTATATTCCCAAAGTTTCAAGTACTTTACAGCAGCCATTGTCAAAAATAAGAAATGATTTACCGCTAACTTAATACGCTTTAACGGAATCCTTAGATTATTAATAAAATAAAACAATGAAATGGCAATAATACAATAGCGCCAAGAAAACAAAATAAGTAGCTTCGTAAGCTCCTAACCGCCTCCCTCCCGGCAGATACATATTAACTCGTTCCACCCGAGCGACCACCACCTGACATTTCACAGTCAGTGTGTACACGCTTAAATTACCTGGATCCGGCCTGGATGATTCATAGACCTTCCACATAAAACAATTTACACGATTTTGTAAAGGAAAACTGAGTATCTAAACATGAAATAAGATCGCAATTTGCTCGAAGCTATTAAAGTCACCCTTTAGTGAGCTCCGTGAAGTTTGTAGACCATGAATTATAGGCGTAATTTACTTTTAACTTGCGCGGAAGAGCGTTTGTGTGTGTGTTTAGTTGTACTGACTGATTGAATGATTGCCTGTAAGTTCCCTACGCAAAATTACTGCAAGCAAGGCAAGCACTAAACAGGCCCTTGCTCAACAATGTAAGGTGATCGCTGCACAGCTGTTACTGTGTGTTTTTTTAATATATACATATTTTTTTAAGGTTTAATTTCCTTTTGTGTTGATTATTGTGCGTACTGGCCACAAAAGTTAATTTTAATAGCATTTAGCTATTAAAAAAAAGAAAGTTTTGTTTTTAGGTAATTAAGCGAAAAAATTACCAATTTTTTAAATTGAGTTTAAATTTAGATCTTGTTTAAATTTTTCCAAACATCCGGCGAAAACATTGAAATCCGTCGTACACCAAATTGTCAAGAGGTATCGGCAGACCGGACAGTATGCCAGGTACCTGTCCCTACGTAAACAGAAAACTGTGGTCAGAGATAATTTGTTCATCGTTACCAGCATGCTTAGAAACGGACCTTAACTTCTTCTGAGGTAAGAACGAAGCTCCAAGAAGTTCGAGAACTAACAGTAGAGACAAAAACTGTCAACAAAAGACTGAAATCTCTCGGAATAAATTCACACATGCCTGCTAGAGGCCCCTTTCTTGCCATATGTCATCGAGTATCTTGAATTAATTTTGCTCGCAATCAAAAAAAAAATATTGATTGACGAAGCCGATTTTGTCTAAAGTCATATAATGGTAGGATTAAAATGTGGAGACGCCCTTGAGAGGTGTCCGCTCAGTGCAACATCATTGGAAAAAGAGCATATGGTTGAGGGTCAGTTATTTTTGTACGAGGGCACGTATGGAATTCCGCGTCATTGAGAATGAGTCACTAACAACGGCACGGTATGTAACTAAGATTTTGGAAGAAATTGCAGTGCCATTTGCCGCTTTTATATGATACAAATTTGTTTATATGCATGATAATGCACGTCCGCGTACTGCCGCCGTAGTTGTCGAATACCTTCGAAACGTTAAAATCTATGTAGTGGCCGACGCGCTCGCCCGAATAATACCCCATAGAGCATGTATGGGATAAGCTTGGAAGACAGATTAAAAAAGAAATCCCGCACATGCTAATTTAAGAAATCTTAAAAACGCATTACAGCTATACATATATAAAATTATTATTCTTCTAGAACGCAATCTCTCAAGATTTTATCGATAATTTGATTAGGAGTATGCCAAGGAGACTGAAAGCAGTTCGAAGAGTTGAGATATCATAAGTCAACTAAAAATATAGTCAACTGCATTTGGTGCCATGGACGCTAAGGCGGAACGTAATGTTTGGGTCACTGACCTTGATCATCGACCTACAAAAACTCACTATAGACATTAGACACATAAGTGTTATCTTGTCTGATATGCACGTGCGTAATGTTCGTGTACCGTAGTTTTTTCCCGTCGCAAATGTACGCGGACGATGTTTTTTTTTTAAATTCAATTATATCATTAAATAACTAAGGCCTGATATGCACGAGCGTTTATCTATCTTTCTAAGCTGAGCCGTAGTAGCTCTGAGACCGGGTGCTTAACATCATAAAAATTAGAATTTAAAATTAAAATTTAAAATTCAATAATTTATTGCAAGACATTATATTAAATTTATTATAGTTAGAGAGCAACGCAAGTTCAATACCCGCCGACACCACAGAAGTTGTTAACGATTTAGCGCGTGCTCGGTAGTGAAAGGAAGCGTCGTGAGGAAGTCCCCACGGCTGAGCAAATTATAAATGTTTCGAGGACATGAAAAGTTAAATCGTTTACCACCGGCGATGTTTCCGGTGCGATACGACTAAGGAACCTTCAAGAAACGAGCTTACTCTTTTTTAAAAGGCCGACAACGCACCTGCAATTCCCCTGGTGTTGCAGTTGTTCATGGGCGGCGGTAGTCACTTACCATCAGGTGAGCCGCATGCTCCATTGCGCCATCTTCTATAAAAAAATCCGCCATCCTTAGAAATGAAATAAAGCCTGTACCCAGCTGTAGGACTTATGGAGGATGTTTGTGTTTTTTAATATATATTTTTTATAGGATAGGGTGACAAACGAGCACACAGTCCACCTGATGGTAAGCGGTTGCTGTGACCCATAGACATCTACATTTATCTTCAATAAAGAATCAAAATGCAGATGCGTTGTCACCCGTGAGGACTAAGATGGAATGCCTCTTTTCCAGTAAAAAGGGTCTCCGGTTCTCTACACTGACCATACGAAACACAGCAGCGTTGCTATTTTACGCTGGTATTCTGTGAGAGCGTGGTCCTTCCCCGGTCGAGCCGACCCATTCGTACTACAACTATACTACTAATATAGCTGCAGCATGGCTCTACCACGTGTAAATATAGAATAAGTGTGACAAACGAGCGTACAGTCCACCTGATGGTAAGTGGATACTGTGGCCCATAGACATCTACCTCTATCCTCCATTAAGAATCAAAATACAGATGCGTTGCCACCCCTGAGGACTCACATGGAATGTCTCGTTTCAATTAAAAAGGGTCTGCGGTTCTCCACACTCACCATACGAAACACAGCAGCATTGAGCTGCTATTTTACGCTGGTAGTCTGTGAAAGCGCGGTCCTTCCCTGGTCGATTCATTCGTTCTACAACTATAATATAGCTACAATATGGCTCTACCACGTAAAAGCCGACCCATTCGTGCTACAACCAAACAAAATAAATGCTATAAAAGAATTGTTGTAGAAGGCTTCCAATTGGATTTCCAATAATCCCCAGCAAATAACGCCTAAAAACATTTAAAGAGGCTGAATTTAGATTCGGTTTTCGGAAAACTATAACTTACAAAGAAAACTACAGCTATACCTTACTATAGTAAACTAGACGAGTGTGTACAGTCTATACTATAGCATTTATACGTTTTTTTATATAAGAGGAGGCAAACGAGCATACGGCTCATCTAATGGTGACTACCACCGCTCATGAACAACTCCAACACTAGGGGAATTACAGATACGATGTCGGCCTTTTAAAAAGAGTAGGCTCTTTTTTAAAAGGTCCGTAAGTAGTATCAAGCCGGGAAAATCGTTGGTTGCAGCCAATTACAAAAAGAAGTTGTACGAGGAAGAAAACTTCTGGCAAATTGCACAGTGGTGAACCGCCAATTATCCAGATGGTATAGATGGTAACGCGAGTTCAATAAAAATACTTTTTTATCTTGAACCTATTTTTACCATTTTAAATCGATAAAATGTAATTCCAATATCGGTATCATTTTCAAAATAAATTTCACCCGTGGTTGTCGTCAAAGGCGACAGAGGCAAAGTGAAACAGGAGGTGGACAGCAGCATCTTCCTGATAACAAATTATCCACCAGGTTTGCCAACCAAGCGTGACAACTGTGTCAAAATTCATGTCATTCAATCAAAGAGGCAATCTATGGGGAGGCCTACGTTCAGCAGTGGTATTTTATGGGCTGTAATGGATCGTATTATATTTTTTAAGAATATGTATTTTTTTCGTCTCGGTCATATAGCAGCCTGTTTAGTTAGATGAGGTATTAGCGCTCTATAACCACTATTACGCAGTTTTTTTTTTTATAGGATAGGGTGGCAAACGAGCACACAGTCCACCTGATGGTAAGTGGTTGCTGTGACCCATAGACATCTACATCTATCCTTGATTACGAATAAAATGCAAATGCGTTGTCACCCGTGAGACCTAAGATGGAATGCCTCTTTTCCAGTAAAAGGGTCTCCGGTTCTCTACACTCACCATACGAAACACAGCAGTGTTAAACCGCTATTTTACGCTGGTATTCTGTGAGAGCGTGGTCCTTCCCGGTCGAGCCGACCCATTCGTGCTACAACTATACTACTAATATAGCTGCAGCATGGCTCTACCACGTACAAAAGTACCGGTCAAATGCAAATGGACTTAACCAATTACTTTCTCGATCTCCTAGATCTTGATTTATTTGTTTGTGGTTTCTTCTAGACAGCAATGTAAACGTATCCCATTTAGTCGCTGTGGTTGCTCATCTTGAGGTCCTGGATTCGAATCCCGGATCGGGCAAAATTGGTTATTGGGTTTATCTGTCAACAAATTCTCAGTAGCAACCTGGAGTCAGGAAGTTGGCGGTGTTTTACCTCCATGCCTCGGAAAGCACGTAAAGCCGTTGGTCCTGCGCCTGATCTCTCTCCGGTCGTGTCGGATAACCGTCCCATCGAACTATGAGAGTTAGGGAATAGAGAGTGTACTTGTGTTTGTGCATACACTTGGACACTATGATCCTGTCCCGCACAGATGACCTGTCTCCATAGAGACGGGCCACCGTGACCGAAATTCGGAATGGAGGACATTATTATCTCAAAACTCATTGTAATAAACTCAATATCGAAAAAAATCCAGAGTCGTTTTACAAAATTTTATGTTCTAGTATGGAATTTGATTTATTTATAAAAGGATATTAAAAATATTAGGTAGGTACCTATGTGGGTGTGCACCCAACCGATAGCGTCAGTTGTTCCTTTTTTGTTTTTCTTCTTTTTGCTTTTTACGTATTTTGTTTAGGCGTGCAATTTCTTATCGGCCAGTATGTTTATACCGCATAAGTTTTAGAATAAGTTTGCAGTCGTAAGCGGTCACTTGCGGAACCTTCAAGGAGTTACTATTTCAGATTTCTACAAAATAGATGTATACTGGTTGTCGTAGGTCATAGAGTATAAATAACTTAATTATAATACTCTATAGATAGATGGATAGATAGAAAATTCTTTATTGCACTCAAACAAACAAACATTTGGTACAAAGACGAACTTAATGCCGAAAAGGCATTCTCTGCCAGCTAACCTTTGGTAGTGTGGTGAGAGCTATGGGTAGAGCCGCAACAGAAAAAACTAACTTATTTTCACATATTATTCAAAAATATAATATAATATAAATATGTTACTTTATACATATATACACTTATACACATATACATACATATAAACAAATGTATATATACATATAAACAAAAATACATACTATACCAATAAAATACATACAATCTAGTATAGGAAATTATAATATTATATAAACCAAAAACATTAATCAAGTAATTTTAAAGTAATTTACTCTATGTCATAGGTACTAGGAAAAAACTGTATTCGGAATTCTTAACTTGAATTTTGTACATTAATTTAGAACATGGAGTATAGTGGTAGATATTTCCATTGTATATTTATATGATATTATCGAGCAGTCGATCCTCATGCTGCTGTAGAAATATAGAGGTCAGTATGTAGAAAGCTTTACTTTACCTTTGCCATGACTAAAGATGTCTAATCTTTGCAGGGACAACTTAAAATCCTGTTTAATGTTGTCTATGGTTGTCCACTGGTTAGGTTAAGTAAATTCTAATTTATTAAAAGATTATTGATTTTAAACAACTTATGAACTCCCAAGTTCGGGAAATTCTCCGTTAGCCCACTATAAGATACATTAATTCCAGCGAGATCATCAACAAAGCATCTGTAACGGTACGTCAGCTTCAATGTACTCGGCGTGAGCATACGCAACTCTAACAATGGAGAGTCTATAGCTGATGAGTAGCTATTGCGATATTTGCATTTAATTTCAGACGCGTTGTTTTTGGCATGACGTATCTGTTGACAGAGTTGTGGTGATGTAAAGACGACGGAATAGGTTTGTCTTTGTTTGCTTTCCTTGCAAATTTTAGAAGTTGCACTGTGTATTACTCAACTTTTGTAAAAGGATTTATATTGTTCGCTATAAAGGATAGCTAGTGTAAATTTAAAAATGTACGGTGATAGTTCACGGACTGGCGGTAGGGGATTTAAGTAAAATGATGCCATTGGCCTGTACACCATAACCCTGTTTTTAAAGGTATTATTTATAATAATAATTTACTTACAAATATCTTTAAAAAATTGTTGTTATCTAATATATAAAAAATAATTTTTATTTGTTCGTATTTTATGCGCTGCCATACCGTTCAATAGATTGCGGTAAAACTTTGCCAACTTATTGCTTGCACTTGCGCGAAGGTTATAAGCATAGTACAATTAACTTACAATAGGTGGCGCGCGTATCGTACCGACAAATTTATTTGAAAGTTATATATCATTCAATTTCAATGAATGTATTATAATTCCTAATTAAACTGTATAACCAAATTTTATTGCCACATTTATTTTGTTTGCGGCAGCAACGCGCCGGGTACTAGCTAGTAGTAAATAAAAATCACAGTCGAGTTTGAAAACAGTCGCAATTTCAATTTTCTTCGCCCTCCAAATTCTGACCAAATAGACCAAGAACTTCGGGGCAAAACCTTAATTTACTGCTGGTAGTTGAACGATTTGATTTCTGCAAAAATTGCAAGTTTATGTTCTTACTAGTTGTTCCCCGCGACTTCGCGGCCTGGAATTTATTACGAGTGGATTTCATGGGTTTTAATTTTTTGCGCGGAACTCTAACTCTTTTTCTAAAATAAAAGTAGCCTTAGTCACTTCTTATAACATCAGCTATCTGCCAGTGAAAGTCCCGTCAAAATCGGTCCAGCCATTTCGGAGATAAGCCGAAACAAAGAAACAGACAGACAGATTAAAAAATTAAAAATTGTTTTTGTTATAAGTACCGTATATACTTTCATATGCATTTAGTGAAAAGCTGTTATTTTGACATTGCAAACGGACACTTCAATTTTATTTATTTGTATAGATATAAAACGCGTTTGGCGGCGACGGTAAACATCGCAAGCGAACCATGTCGGTCGCTGTTCATATCTTAGAACAGAGAGGAGACATGAGCGAACCATATAAATAAGAGAAATTATCGTAACTGTTTTCTTGCTACTAACTATATGTATGACATTTTCTCCAGTAGACTCTTATTTTTACAATTATAGCCCCCCCCCCTGAAATTCTATTCTATTCTATTCTATTCTATTCCTGGTTTCGCCTGGATAAGATCTATTAATGTAGCGTTATGATTTAAGACATTCGAAGACCATTTACTTTATCAATTTTTCGTTTTTTCAAACAAAAATCTCCAAGGTTCATCACTCACTCACTCCTGGTATTGCTCTCTTTCTGTTCGTGAAGTTTCATTACAATCGGTTCAGCCATCCGAGCCCGAACAGACAGACAAACAAACGAGCAGATAGGAAAAAAACTAAAAATGGTTATTCATGTTTTAATGGCATACAAAGAACCCCCCCAGCTCAATATAAGGCAGTTATATTTTTTATAGAATAAGGGTGACAAACGAGCACACAGTCCACCTGATGGTAAGTGTGCCATAGACATCTACTGTGGCCCATAGACATCTACATCTATCTTCGTTTGCGAATTTAAATGCAGATGCGTTGTCAGCCGTGAGGACTAAGTAAGATAGAATGCCTCTTTTCCAGTGAAAAGGGTCTCCGGTTCTCTACACTTACCATACGAAACACAGCAGCATTTAGCTGCTATTTTACGCTGGTATTCTGTGAGAGCGTGGTTCTTCCCCGGTCGAGCCGACCCATTCGTGCTACAACTATAATATTAATATAGCTGCAGCATGGCTCTACCACGTATATATTTTGATATACCAGACCGCCACTTCACGCGAGCAGCCCGGGTTCGATCCTCGCCGCCACCAATGAAATTGCTAATTGGAATTTTAAGTGCTGATTTACCACGTGCTCGGCGGTGAAGGAAAACATCGTGAGGAAACCTGCACGTCTGGGAAATAAGAAAAAAAAATATTTCGAAGGCATGTGAAGTTCGCCAACGCGCATTGGGCCAGCGCGGCGGACACTTGCTTGCCCTAAAACCCTCTCAGAAATGAGAGGAGGCCTGCGCTCAGTAGTGGGACGTATATAGACTGCAACTTAAATGTTTTATATATACATAAGCGGACATTTGGCGGGCGCAGCAAGGGTTGGTGCCGCCCAAAGTCGTTATCCAAAATGAGTGCCCCTTGATTTTTGTAGGTATCTTTGGACACCTTGAAATAATGAATGAGGAAGAGTGACAAAGCAAATTTATGCTGCAGATATGTAGGAGTCTATATTTTTTACTATAAAATAAGCGTGAAAAAACGAGCACACAGTCCACCTGATGGTAAGTGGATGCTGTGGCCCATAGCTCATAGTTTAGCACTAAAAATGCCTCGTTTCCAATAAAAAGGGTATCTTATTATCTTAATTCACCATACGAAACACAACAGCACTAAGCTGCTATTTTTGCTGGTATTCTGCTGGGAGTCAGAGAGTCATATCTAACACATTTATCCCAAAAAGTATAAGTTTAATATAGTGGACGACGAACGGGTCGCGAGAATTTTTGTCTTTAAGCGGATGAGAAAAAGATCAGAAGGAGAGAAAGAGAAGAGGGCGCTATGAAAGAAAGTCGAAAACACTGTTGGAGACCTTACCTTTACTGCCTATTAAAGTCCACTGCTGAACATAGATCTCCCCCATAAATTGCCTCATAGGAGGGATACTTGCCATACTTGCCACGCTTGGCAAGCGAGTTGGCAACTGCAGTTTTTCTTATTTTTAGTCGTTATTAGGGCGACGCTGCTGCCCATCTCCTGATTTTTTCCCCTCTGTCGCCTTTTACAACAGCCACGGGATGATAGACCAATACTCCTAAAAATTATTTTCCAACTCTAACGAAGTTAACGCATCGGATTCGTAGGTTCCTTTTTATATTATTTGTTTCGATTGTGTTTTGGAACCTTGATAGTATTTAAATTATATGTAACTCCGTAAAACATACAATATAAGAGTAATTCTTCAATCGAGACGTAGGTACATTGAGAAACTACGACTTTATTAATGGGTGAAGTAGCCTTGCGCACTGAAATTTCATTACGTTTTAATAATTGATAACAACATGTACTTTGTGGATTAAACAAAATTTAGTTTTAACCAAGCTATGAACGCAATGGAATTTTTTATTATGTTTTTACCGAATGCCTCGTTGGTCTAATGGTTGTAAACGCGACTGCTGATCATCAGGTCCCGGGTTCGAATCCCGGTTAAGGCGAAAACATCAGTTATTGAGTTTTTCCGTGAAGAAATTCTCAGTTGCTATCCGGAGAGAAAATGGCGGTGTCTAACCCCCGTGCCTCGGCTCGGAAAGCACGTAAAGCCGTTGGTACTGCGTCTGATCTCTCTCCGGTCGTGTCGGTTTACTGTCCCATCGGACTATGAGAGTGAGGGAATAGAGTGCACCTGTGTTTACGCATACACTTGGACAATATAATCCTGTCCTGCGCCGATGGCTAGTCTCCGTTGTGACTGGCCACCGTGACCAAAATTCGGTCTCGAGGATACAATATGGTATGAAAAATACTTTAAAAATAAAAATAAAATACATAATTTTGTATTTACCTTTCTTAAAAAGAATCCGAATAGGTACTGTAAGTATTTCAAAATTGCTACCCTCTATTGTATCTCCACACGTATCGCTTGTGGTTGATTAAAAATGATTACAAATTGCTATCGTCAATTGTAAATCTAATAAGCGCGGTCAATATTTCCTCGGCGTTAGAAAAGTTTTATATGTTTTATATGTGGTAGAGCCATGCTGCAGCTATATTAATAGTATATTTGTAACACGAATGGGTCGGCTCGACCGGGGAAGGACCACGCTCTCACAGAATACCAGCGTAAAATAGCAGCTTAACGCTGCTGTGTTTCGTATGGTGAGTGTAGAGAACCGGAGACCCTTTTTGGAAAAGAGGCATTCTATCTTAGTCCTCACGGCTGACAACGCATCTGCATTTAAATTCGCAAACGAAGATAGATGTAGATGTCTATGGGCCACAGCAACCACTTACCATCAGGTGGACTGTGTGCTCTTTTGTCACACATATTGTATTTAAAAAAAAAAGTATAGTTTTCCCAGGGATGACACATATCTAGATAAAGCTCTACTTGATAAATCGCACTGTCTTAGCGTAACTGAAGATACACTCTTACCTTGAGGACACCAAAATTGTGATAGGACGGAAAGAGAACGCCTGCAAATTATCTACTCATTTACCGTAACGGTTACAGCCTAATAAAGTCCATTGCTGAATATAGGCCTCGCCCATAGATCGCCAATCGTGGCAAGCAGGTTGGCAACCGCAGTTTTTTTTATTTTTAGACGTTATTAATGCTGCTGCCCATCTTCTGATTTGTTTCCCTCTGTCGCCTCTTACGGCACCCACGGGATATACTCTACACGTTAAAAACACGGTCTACACATTTGCTGTACGCATATTAACTATTATAGTTCGATACAAAGTTTATGGAAATTTTAGCAACCAAAACAGTTTCAACATTGTACGGAAGCCGTACACACAAAGCACGGATTACGTTACTTTTGTGGGGGAGGCAATGTGACACGTCGTGCAAATCTCGTACAATCGCACGAGCATTGCTTCCCTCCGCGAATTTTTGGTTTATTTTTAATTTACTATGTAGTTATTACTCAGCACAATCACGAATTGAATATAAAATTGACGAAGATGAAAAACAACTTTAGGTAATTGGTTTAGACCGAATTGCGGGCACGGCGACCAATCTCAACGGAGACGAAGCTATCGGCGCAAGACAGGATTATAGTGTCCAAGTGTAGGTATCTGCAAGCACAGGTGCACTCTATATTCCCTCAAATCTCATAGTCCGATGAGGCGGCAATCTGACGACCCAAAGAGATCAGGCGCAGGGCCGACGACTTTACGTGCTTTCCGAGGCACGGGGATGAGACACCGCCATATTCCTGACTCCGGGCTGCTACTGAGAATTTCTTGAAAGAAAATCCCAATAACTGATTTTGAAGACAATGGTTAGCGGAATTAGGAATAGATATTCCGAAATTTGACAAAAACCGAATATATTGAATACAATATTTTGATAAATTTGAATATGTTACTCGACAGATTTAAACAATTATTTGATGGCGGTCTTGGGCGATTTACCGGCGGGCGAGCAACGCTTCGCGTGCGGACTGGCGCCGTGCTGGTATTCTGCAACGCGCGAGCGGGTCGATGCCGAGCTGGACGCCATGCTGCGGGCTGGTGTCATCGAGCCGGTTGATTCTCCGACTGGGCCTCTCCACTGGTCTTAGTTAACTAACCTGATGGAACGCTTTGCATTTGTGCGGATTACAAGGTCGAACACTTATTAGCGAATCTTAGCAGTTGTACTTGGTTCAGTAAGTTAGACTTATCTCAGGCTTATAACCAAGTAGAGTTAGATGAATTAAAAAAATATACGGTAATAAATACACACAGGGGTCTTTATATGTACAATCGTCTTGTTTATGGATTGGCTTCGAGCCCTGGTATTTTTCAAAGAATTATGATAAACTTCTTAAAGATATACGTAATACGGTAGTCTTCTTAGATGATATTTTAATTTTTAGTGTATCTGAAAAAGAACATCTGGAGACATTGCAAAATGTACTTTCAAGGTTGAACGAATACGGATTAAAGATTAGGAAAGAAAAGTGTGTGTTTTTTGCGAACGAGATAAAATATCTTGGTTATATTGTCAATAAAGATGGTATAAAGGTAGATTTAGAAAAGATAAAACAAATTTTACATATGCGAGAACCAAATGACGTATTCGAATTACGGTCATTTTTAGGAATGGTTAATTTTTATTGTAAATTTGTGAAAAATTTGAGCTTTTATTTAAACCCGTTACACACTCTTTTAAGAAAAGGTAGCCATTGGTTTTGGGGAAAAGATCAGAAGCAAGCTTTTCTAAATGTAAAAAACATGTTGGGTAACGCTGAAGTGTTAGATCACTACGACTACGACCCGCAAGTTCCAATCGTAGTGACGTGTGATGCCAGTGCGCACGGTGCTGGCAAGAGGCGGGGCGAGCGTGAGCGCCCTGTCGCGTATTCTTCACGAGCACTCACATCCGCTGAAATAAGCTATAGCCAAATAGAAAAAGAGGCTTTAGCAATTGTATTCACAACCAAAAAGTTTCACCAATATCTGTATGGCCGCCAGTTTATACTGCGGACAGATCGTAAGCCCTTGGTAAGCATTTTCGACCCGGGTCATAGTATTCCTAAAATGACTGCTAGTAGATTGCAGTGATGGGCATTAATAGTGTCGTCATACAATTTTACAATTGAATTTATAAGCACTGATCGCAATACAGCCGACGCGTTATCTCGTATGATAAAAACTTATAAAGAAACTGGTTTTTCTGAACAATGTGATGTGCCGGAACAAACATAATATTTGCATTTTGCATCGGAAGCATTGGTTTTAGATTATAATTCACTTAAAAAGGAAACCGTACACGATCCTATTTTAAGCAGAGTCACAAGTTACATAAGAGACGGCTGGCCGTCTGAAGTGGATATTAAAGAATTAAGATGGTATACCCTGAATTTCAATTAAGCATTGAGCAGTAATTCTTTATTCAATAAACAGGGCCTGATTAAAGATTGGAGTCGCCCCTATGCTAATATTGGCTTCACTATTTCTCTGCTCGCAAAATGTTAGACACATTTTTTAAATCCTTATACCTACTTTAAGCGAGCAATTGTTATATATAATATGTGTGTACATGTTTAAGGAATTTCTATAAAATTTTGTATTAAGATAATGTTTTACTTTGAAAGTTATGATAGTGGATATTATGGTTTATTCGTAAAATATTATAATTCTTCTATCGATGCTGATAGTAGTAAATAATAATGCATGCAATATATAAACAAATATAACAAATCAATACTTTTATTATACAGGAAATAAAAAAATTCAATAAAAGGAAATTAAAGAAAATGATATCGGAAGCAGGCGAGTCGCCTTGCGCCACAAGGCGAACCTAAAGCGATTAATTTGAAACGATGTTCATTTGAATATCGCAGGCAAATTTAACACAGACCTTGTAAAACGGTTGTATTCAACTACACACTACTCTGATAGAGTAAGTTTCGGTATTGGACATTTGTTACTCATGAGCTCATGACTTCGTGGCTGATTTAAAAAAAAATATAATAAAAATACTGGCCAGTATTTTTGTAAGTGGCTATTTAAAAAAAATGTATAGATACATATTATAAATGTTTAATTATGTTTAATTTCGATACTTATATTATTGAAGTTTAGGTTGTGAATATAATGATAGGGTAATAAATATAGTCGTAAATTAAATGAAATATAAATTTACTAATGTCACGTCACGGATTTATAATAATATGAATATATACTTCTTAATACACCGCTGTTTCGAAACATTTCGTCATCTTAATATCAATAACAATAAAAACCAAAGTAAAACATACGAGATCAGATTTTTAGTTCAGTACTGCAACGCTGCTATCTGCGGGTTCCTATCCCGCACGGAACAAGTACATATTATATCTTATGGCCTAATTATTCCGGTATACTTTTAGGCAATTTATGTATGAAAAACGGCTTTACGATACAGGAGAATTTTTTAGTATTGGATTATTATAAATAAAAAAATAAAAAGTTTACGTTAAGCACCTTTAAAGCGTAAAAAGTGATCTATTGTACTGACCTTCATAATTACCAATAAATACATATTTAATTTTGTAATAATTTCGTAAAGAATTTTAATTATATAATTATATAATAATAATATTATATAATACTTAATTTATTTAATAATTTATATATTTTATATAATTATAATTTATTTATTTATTTGCTCTCACAAATTTACATTGTCTTGTAATAATATTGAGACCTATTTTGATATGAGTATGAGGTTCTCCCGTTGTAAGTAAGATTTGCCTTAATCATCACACTTGGCAGAACCAGATGTCTCTTTCTTGGCTCTCTTTTGATTCCATTTTTAATATTTTCGTGGTGGTGCCAAAATTTTAAGAAAAATTTCCAATTCTTAGGTTTTCAAAATAAGGGTGACGTTTGAATGTTACATACATTTTGACGACAAATAGAATATGATTATCATTAGTTCACTCAAAAGGAGCAAAAAAATCTGAAAAACGGTTGACCCTGCAGGCCATCCCTGGAACTTTTCGCTTATTTTCGAGCGAATAGAAAATCTATTAATTTTTTGTTTTATTGGATATTATTTTTTGAAAATCTTTGAAACGGCTCGACCGATTGACTTAAAAATCTAATCAGCTCGAGGTCTCAATGAACACTTTCGAATGCCGTGTCGCCCATCTCGGACTTCCGGATATAACGACGAAAATAGAGTGGTCCCTTCATCGTCGTTATACCCGAAATCCACTGTACATACATGCATGCGCACACAGGCACACACACACACACTCAGCCGGACGTCCAGCCGGGAATAATCAGAACGGCTTTCTAGGACCTCAAAGTAGAGACCTGATGAAAAGTCGCAAACTCTCAAAATCCGACCGAAACCTAAAGCGGGAAGTTAATAACTGTTGATAAAAGTCAAAGCTGACTTCAAATAGCTAAAAGTGCTAAGATATAGTGCATAGGAAAATTACAGCACTGACTTCAGAATGTGAAATTATTTTATTATTTTTAGATCTTTGAAGTCGACTTTTACTTTGTAATAAAAGTTAATTTTCACTGGTAATAAGGCATTCCATCCGAGTCCTCAGGGACGACAACGCATCTATATTTGATATCTATTCGGTGATGTCTTTGGGCCATAGCCACTTATCCACTTTAGTGGCATCTAGTGGGCAGTATGCTCATTTATTCTTTTACTTCTAATAAAAACGGGAGAAGCCAGCTGCATTGTTCTTCTATAGACTCATGAAAATATAAAATAAGATAGCCTAAGTAAATCATCTCAACAATAGCGACCGCAACCTTACGGATATAGATCCTAATGAAACACTAGCGTTCTGACAACCCGCTTTAATCGTTTCCTTTCGTTATTAGACGGAATGTTTAATTTATTAGCGTATTTTTTTTCAAATTGCTAATTACTAACATAATTGTCCGCGCACACGCGCGTCGCCCACGCGGCACTAGCACTTTTTGTTATTGTGGTTTCGGATGAGTAACAATGACAATACTACATGATTATAATATATCTAACTTCCCATATCGGAGGTGCTTGAAACGGAACTTTGCGTTTTTTATAGAATAAAGGAGACAAATGAGCACACAGTCCACCTGATGGTAATAAGATGCTGTGCCTCATAGACATCAACATCTTTCGTCGATTAAGAATCAAAATGCGATGCGTTGTCCCCTGACCACTAAGATGGAATGCCTCGTTTCCAGTTAAAATGTCTCAGATTCTCTACATTCACCTTACGAAACACAGCCGCATTAAGCTTGTATTTAACGCTGGTATTCTGTAAGAGCGTGGTCTTACCGCTTTTGCTACCCTAAGGCAGTGCGATTTAACATTTAGGGTCACCACTTACCACCATGTGGGATTGTGGTCAAGCACACACTTATAATAAGTTAAAAAAACAATTCGTGCTACAGTCATAGTATATCTACAGCATGGCTCTACCACGTATGAAAACGTTGTGTTGTGTTGAGTGAGTGAAGTTGTATGGAACGTTTTGAGGTCCGTAAATTCCCTTTCAATTGTCTTAAAAAAGATGGTTATGTGTGCTTGTGTACGTTTGGTCTTAAGCGTCGTAAGTAAGTGAGCTTTTACGTGTCCCATATATCGAGAAGAAATGATGATATTCCTTTCGAACCAATTTCATTCGACGTTTAATTTCTTAATTCTTTTTGGACAATTGCCTCACCCGTTGTTGCGAGGATTTGTCTTGATCGTCACACTTGGCTTGGATTGGGAATCTCAATACCAGACGACCAACGACGGGCAGTAGCCTTAAAGGCCTATGAACTTTGACGCCTGTCGCCGGTCAATGTATTTTAGGTCTAAAGCGAATCAGATGATTATAGCGCCCTCTATCGAAAACCATTAGATATCATTACCCATAGTCGACATTCATGGTATTCACGGGATGATGAACTTACATATTACTCTTATACGGGACTGATTGAGAGGCTCATGTCCAGCAATAGACTATTATGAGCTGATGAAGAAGCAGTTGCTTCAGACTGGAATCAAGCAGTTACCCGTTAAGTTTTCACGCACATCACTGAGACACGCGGTCGGCCAAACCTAAAAATTTACTACTACTAGTAACCCTGATGGGAATCGTAGAAACCGCCTTCAATTATTAATTGTCAATACGATTATAAAGAAGCTCCAAAAAAAAAGAGAATTTATTTAATTGGTGAAAACACGATTTTTTTTTTATATTACTTTAATGACAATATCATTATTTATACCGCCACCACAGAGCAGTAATTTAATTAGCATAAATTAAATAGTTAATCCTAATTAAATAACTAATTAATTTAAATAATTAATCCTCTCGTAATTAAATTAGCCAGCGTCGCACACTCGACCAAAATCGCGTCAATGTTCCTTCACAAGATTGCATAATGTATAGCGTAGTACGCACTTGTCCGACATCCCTCTCCCGCTATCTGTACATCCCGCCACCGGTTCTTGTCATGACAGGGAACTTATGGTCCGTTACAGCCTATTAAAAGTCCACTGCTGAACATAGGCCTCCCCCATAGTAGTTAGTTGTTATTAGTGTATTAATGTACATGTTCAAAGTTTGTCAGTAAACAAGTTTAAAAGTTTTATTAAACAAAAACTGTACAAAAAGGGTTATTATAATATCAAGGAATACATGCA
The DNA here is from genome assembly GCA_029286625.1 of Parnassius orleans. Taxonomy (NCBI): domain Eukaryota; kingdom Metazoa; phylum Arthropoda; class Insecta; order Lepidoptera; family Papilionidae; genus Parnassius; species Parnassius orleans. The sequence continues at coordinate 659,761 of JAGSMP010000193.1, forward strand.
TGAAAATAACCCCTGGGAATAGGGTGATCGCCACCATGCTGGTTCTATGAAAATTCATTTAAAAATTGTATAAACAAAATTATTGTTAAGTGAAATATGTTTAAAAAAAAATCCCGCTGTGTTTCTTGCTGGTTCTTCCCAGGACAGAGGTATTTTTCGAACCAGTGGTAAATAAAAAATGACTTTCAATAAGTATTATTATGTGATCAATATTGAATAAAAAATCATTCATTCATTCATTCATAGTTAGAGACTGCTGCCCATTTCCGAGTTTATTTCCCTCTATCGTCTCTTACCCACGGGACGATATGGATAATGGATATTCTTACACCGCCACTACACGGCTAATGAACTTATATTCATCTCGCCCTAATTCAGAGTTTAATTTTGGAACGAAGTTCCTTATCGCACGGTAAGGATTTTTCCGTCATGACCCCTTTTGACGTAGTGTACTCGCAGACGGCCTTGGCGGCTATAAGGAAGCGAGATGGAATAATATCCATCTACCTCGCACTTTTTCTTATCTTAATCATCAAAGAAATATTATTTTATTTTAAATGACGCTTCACTTTAATAGACGCTAGTAATTCATTTATTTTTGTATTTTTTAATCAATAATATAATACGTTTATTATTAATAATATACTACGCAAGGAAATTTCGTTCCAACCGAGTGTTCCACGACACTCACGCTATATATTGAAACATTTACTCACTTTTGATTTGCCATAATACATTGTGCACTTTTGATCCGAATATAGGATAAATTCTTCTTGCATAACTATACTATACGTAGTAAAGCCATGCCATGCTGCAGATATTTATTATGGTTGTAGCACTAATGGGTCGGCTCGACTGGGGAAGGAGGAAGGACCACGCTCTCACAGGATACCAGCGTGATACAGTAGTTTGATGCTGCTGTGTTGAGTATGAGGAGTATAGAGAACCGGAAACCCTTTTTAACCGACTTCAAAAAAGAGGAGGTACTCAATTCGACTGTATGTTTTTTTATATGTGTTACCTCATAACTTTTTTCTAGGTGAACCGATTTTGATGATTATTTTCTTATCTGAAAGCTGGTGATTTTCATTTAGTCCCATATAAATTTGATCAAGGTATGACCAGTAGTTTTTGAGTTATCTTTAATAATTTATATTGGAGTCGGTTGTACAAAATTTTTAATTTTACCACTTGTTATTAGTAAAATTTTATATATTTGAGGATTAATAAAACTTTTACAAATTAAGATAGAAGTTAAGATGCTTAACACGACCCGAGAAGGACCACGCTCTCACAGAATACCAGCGTAAAATAGCTGCTATTTTCGTTTTAATGTTGCTGTTTCGTAAGGTGAGTGTAGAGAACTGGAGACCCTTTTACTGGAAACAAGGCATTCTATCTAAGTCCTCAGGGGTGATAAGGGGTTAGTTGAGAATAGATGTTGATGTCTATGGACAACAGTATCCACTTAACATCAAACTTACCGACAAACGTGGACTGTGTGCTCGTTTGTCACCGTTAATCAATTTAAAAAAAAATACAAATAAATCGAAATTGAACTGTTTCTATGTTTTTAACTTATAATTCCATACTGAGAAAGCAGAAATAGTGAAAATAGATAAAATATAAGCCAAATACATATATAACGGCATTTTCTACTAAAGGTAAACGTAACGCTCCGTTTAATTGGATTCGACACTTTTTTTTTCAGAGGACGGTCGCACATTTCGCGTCTGCTAACTAATTAATAATACAGTAGTTACGAATTATGAAAGTACAACATTAGCACATCTAACTCTTTACTTCAAATGTTATGCTCGTACTGCTACAGTTTGCTAAATTTTAGTAGGGTTATGGGCCACAGCATCCACTTATGATCAGGTGGATTGAGTGCTCAATTTTTACCCTTATTCTAAAAAAACTGAACAATAAATTACTTTAAGCTGATATGGTCACTCACCAGTCGTTTTTTCGTATTAATAGTGTTTAGGAGCCTGAGAGATATTTAAAGCTATACTACTATTATAGAAGCATAACATAAATTTATCTACGATGGCGACAGATGGGAAAAAGAAAGAAAGAAAGAAAATAAATTTATTTAGTAGCATATTTTGAATGTAGTGAATGGTTACTCAAAAACTCAACTTAGCATAAGTGTGATAGCTTGATAGCACTTGCCGACTTCACTGACTGAGGCCAAGTTGAACGACATGCCCATTTGGGTCTTCTGCCGGGCTTTACATGTCATCTGGGTCAAGAGAAACCACGGTACGGTCTTGAGAGTACGCATTAAAGTTACACTAAACTATAGTGCATTTTGCTTAAATTTAATTTATATACTTTTTAATACATGGTAGTGTCATATCAAAATTATGTTTACATGGTGCCATGTGGTAGGAGTTTTAGAGAATCCACGACCCCTTATCATTCCGTGGGTTTCGTAAGAGGCGACAGAGGGGAACTGAAACAAGAGATGGGCAGCAGCATCTTTCTGATAACAACTTGACAATATAAAAAACTGCGGTTGCCAACTCACCTGCCAAGCGTGGCAATTGTAGCAAATCGCCATCCCGGGGAGGCCTATAATTAATTTGTGATGGATAAGATTTTTCTCGCACTTCCTACTCATTTTACGACACACGATGCAGATGATACAGTCCCCCACAGGACTTTAGTTAAAATGCATTATATTTTAACTAAAGTCCTGTGGGTGTTACGCGAATACTTCACATAAAATAAAACCAATTTAGAAATAGCAAAAAAAATGAAGGGCGACAAAATCCGTTGTAATAACAAATTCGTCCTAAGTGCCACGTAACGCGTAACTAACAAAACGATTTCCAATTTTCTAGAACCTTGTAGAATTACCTTAACCGTGGAAGGTTATAGAAATTAATACTTGAATTCTCCATAGTTATTTTCGTGAAAACATACCTACGTGCTCTATTATAAATATTACAATGAGTAAAGAAATCAATTCTTACTCAAAACGTGATCGGTTATATTTGAGTTTTTTACAGTCGTAAAATAAATAGGTTGTAATGTAATAGGATAATGACAGCTACAGCAAGCGTACATGCCTGGTTATTTTTTTTCAAATTTACTTACAAGTTTTCTTTTGAGCTTCGATTAAATTGAATCCAGTGAAATGAAATCATATAAAGCCTCATTTACACGTGAAAATTGCCCTGGCGTTTGAACCAGCTGAAGGATAAAAATGTTACTTTAAAGTATCATTCTTTATTATTTTGTTGTATAAAATAAGGCATTGATGATAAGTAGATGCTGTCGCCTATAGACATCTACATCTACCCTCGATTATGAATCGAAATTCAGAATTTTATTCACCCCTGAGTACGAAAATGGAATGCCTCGATTCCAGTAAAAAGGATCTAGATAGACCAATTTCATAAAATGTAAAAAAATGAATAAATCTATTACATAGGCCTACTTTTTTATAGGATAGGGTACAAACGAGCACACAGACCACCTGATGGTAAGTGGTTGCTGTGACCCATAGACATCTACATCTATCCTCAATAAATAATGAAAATGCAGATGCGTTGTCACTCGTGAGGACTAAGATGGAATGCCTCTTTTCCAGTAAAAAGGATCTCCGGTTTTCTACACCCACCATACGAAACGCAGCAGTGTTAAGCTGCTATTTTACGCTGGTATTCTGTGAGAGCGTGGTCCTTCCCCGGTCGAGCTGACCCATTTGTGCTGAAACTATACTACTAATATATGGCTCTACCACGTATAAACTATAACTACTTCATTCACCTATTATTTCTGACCGATATAAAAGTCAGCCGGTGGACTTTATTTGTGTCTAAAATATTCTATTAGTCAGAATTATGGTGAATCAGCACTTTATCCTTTCTCTGTCCTATGCACTACATATGTATAGGTAATTGCTATTGTCTTACTATTGTGTCTGAAAATCGGACAATGAGTGTTAAAATTGCAATTAATAACAACTTCGCGTTCTATGTTCTGTGACCTAAAACCCTCGCAGAAATGAGACGCCTGTGCCCATCCGTGGGACGTATATATGCTGTAACTTTAACTTTAACTTCCGCGTTCTGTGAAGCGCTTAGCAAGTTGCGAAGCGCTCGCCGTACCATGTACCACGGCTTGCACTTAATGAAGTAAGATAATAAAAAAATATAGAAGTCCTCTCTTTGCATCCTTTAATATATTATATAGACTAATAAAGATTAATAATATAAGAATTTTCTCAGCCCGTAACAGCTCCCTGTAACATAACAGCTGGACACTCTGGATTCTCCCATTGTAGGGAGGGATTGGCGAGAGCAGTACAATATATTGCGCAACTTGAACGCTGCTTCCCGAAACGAAAGTAAGTGATTGATTCTCATATGCCGTCATCACATGGGATAAAGAGACCATAGTATCTTAGATATTGTTACACGTTTTGTTTGTGCTAGGATTACTAGGTAGTAATTGTCATTTTAGGAGTCCGTCTGGTATGCGACCATACTCTTACCTTCAAATAGCATTGCTTGCACTGCTGTGTTCCGGTCTGAAGGGTAAAGAGAGCCAGTGTAATTACAGACTTTAAAGCATACCATCTTAGTTCTCAGAGGTCAACGCATTAATAACCTCCTTTGTTTTAAGTTGGTTACAGGTTTCCATGGACTGCATCAGCCACTTACCATCAGGTTGGCTGTAAGTGCCTTTGTCACTTCAGTTTTATAAAGAAAAATATGGGCCACATTTATTATTATTATTATAATATTCTTATATATTTAAGAGCAGTGGTAGCTCAGATGGTTAGCGCTCGCTGTGAGTTTCACAGTACGCGGGCAACACGGGTTCGATTCCCGCCGACACCAATGAAATTGTTAATTGCAATTTTAAGTGCTGATTTACCACGTGCTCGCCGGTGAAGGAAAACATCGTGAAGGAAAACATCGTGAGGAAACCTCTTTGAGAAATAAGAAAAAAAAACATGCGTAAGTGTCGTGGAACACTCGGTTGGAACGAAGTTCCTTTGTAGTATATTATTATTGATAAACGTATTATATTATTGATTAACAAATACAAACAAATGAATTACTAGTGTGTATTAAAATGAATCGTATTTTAAAATAAAATTAGATTTCTTTCATGACAAGATAAGAAAAAGTGCGAGGGAGATGGATACCTATTATGCCTTGGCGGCTATGAGGAAACGCCTTATCGCCGCCAAGGCCGTCTACACTACGTCAGAAGGGTCGTGACAGGAAAATATTACACTTTTTCTCGCCTAGCCCCCATCCACCATATTCGTACAGTCCGATAAGGAACTTCGTTTCAAAAATATTTCGAACACATGTGAAGTTCGCCAACACGCAATGTGGCAGCGCGGCGGACACTTCCTTGCCTTAAAACCCTCTCAAAAGTGAGAGGAGGCCTGTTCCCAGCAGTGGGACAAAATAAAAATTTCATAAAATAATTTGGTGAAATGTTAGCAAGAAATAATATTCACTACAATAAAAAAGAGTAAATCACTACAATTAATAAAACCTGCACCTCTTTATAAAAACTATCTGCTATCGATACTAAACAGGTTTAAGTGCGAGGCGTCAATATTTTAAATTGACTGGTATAATTGGATATTATATTAATCTAACCGCCGCGCCGCACTCAGAAACGTTTAACGGTTACTTAAACTACTCTAAAGTTTTTTTTTTATTCTATCTCGGCACAAATCTGTTAGATAATTGACACTAGTGTTAATTGCAATAATTTTACGAGCTACCAAACTTTTTCGTTAAAAATTTTAGGAAATACCAGTAAAAATTACGACGTGCTCGGCGCCAAATGAAAATGTCGTGAGGTGACCTGCATGCCCTCGGATTAAAAATACATAGACATTGAATAAAATTAATTTTATCCCCCTCCACCATCACCATGGGTGCTATATAGCACATGAAGTTTCGATTTTTTTTAAAAAGATTGGAAAATTGAAAATTTTATACGTACATATGTATAACAATTCATTACATAGAGGTGTGAAGTCCGCCGACACGCACTACTAAATATAACCTCTCTCAAAAATGAGGATGCCCAGCAGTAGGAAATATATAGGTTGTAATTTTACTTTTACGTCAATAATATTTATTACTTATAAAGTAACACGGCACAACTTTGCCATATTGTTCAATACAAGTACATTATCAATTCTGACTGTGACTCCTTACTACTAGGTACTTGTAACTATTTTCTTACTAGTTGACATTTCACACCTCATTCTCAACGGGATTGATTTAAGAACGTGAAATGGCTCTATGACCCCGCGTACTGACACTAGTGCTTCCGAGGTTCCCTATGATTCGAAAGTGCAAATGAAATAAGCATATACGTGTTAGTACCCGTTTGTGTGATAAATATAACTGATTCTAAACATCAGTGTGGTCTTTCAATTAGAAAGGCGGTTTAGAACATAAATAATATGTTTTTATCATTTCAAGTAACAAAATATTAAAAAACATGCGTGGGTGTCGGGGAACACTCGGTTGGAACCAAGTTCTTTTCGTAGTATATTATTATTGATAAATGTATTATACATATTATTGATTAACAAATACAAATAAATGAATTACTAGCGTTTATTAAAATGAAGCATCATTTAAAATATTTCTTTCATGGCAAGATAAAAAAAAGTGAAAATCTTACACTTTTTCTCGCCTAGCCCCCATCCGTCAAATTCGTACCGTGCGATAAGGAACTTCGTTCCAAAACAGGGTTGTTACGGGTATATATTGTTAGTAAGTGGATGCTATGGTCCATAGTCATCTCCACCTATCCCCGATTAAGAAAATGCAGACCCCTGAGAAGTAAGATAGAATGCCTTGTTTGCAGTAAAAAGGGTTTTCGTTTCTCTACACTCACCATACGATAACATCACAACGTTAGACTGCTATTTTACGCTAGTATTCTGTGAGAACGTGGTCCTTCCCCGGTCGAGCCGACCTATTCGTGCTACAACCATAATATAATATCCAGTTTATTCGAATATAGTTTCAGATATGTACTGGGTATCTATAATACGTTTTGTTAAAAGAAATACATATAAAAGTGTATGTGAACTATGCTCGAATTTTCTTTTGCAAGAACAATGACGTAACTCTGACTTATCTGATTACTAGGCTGCAATTACTGCAACATAGCCTGTGAAACTGGCAACCGCTCGAAGCGTCGTCGATTGGCAAAAGTCTGTCTGGGTAGATACCACCTTCTAATCGCATTGGTGTGTTCCGGTCTGAAGTGTTTAAGGGGCTGGTATGATTCCAGGCTGTGAGGCATTCAATCTTAGGCCCGTATTAATAAACGTTACTCAGCTCAAGTACACGCACTTGAGTACAATCTTGAGGTTATGATCTTATTAATAAACATATCTCAAGATGCGGTTTAGGTTTACGATATCAGCTGAGTGCCACACTCATTAATAAACGAAACTCGACTCTCAAGTGTGTATACTTGAGTGCAAATCACAGAACAGTATTCCTAAGTACAGCGTTTTGAGATATTTTTGTGTTTATTAATTAGCAACGATCTTGAGATGCTGATTTCGTAATGAGGGCGTATCAAATGATTACGCACTTGAGTTCGTCGTTGAGTAACGTTTATTAATACGGGCCTTAGTCTTCAGGGGTGACAACGTATCTGTAGCCATCTGTTTCAAGTTGGCTGCAGGTGTCCATTAATGAGGACATTTATACATATTAATAATATTTAAGAAGTGAATTTTGCTACCTAATAAAAAAATCCGAACGTCTTCAACGGCGCTTTTGATAAAAGAACAAAGTAAGTACGAATCGAAAACCCAAATTAAATTCGAAATCAATTTTGGAAGTAACCCTTTTTTTTGTAGTTTTGTAAGCTCAGAGCCGATTCCCTTGCACCAGTGTTCTGCTTCACATCACCAGTCTGGTAGATATGGATTCATTATTGCTTAGGTTTTCCATCACCAGTCATTCTTTAGAGCCGAACGGTTCGAGCATTGTTGGTCGGTCAGTTCGTAAGCTGGTAACTCAATTAAAGTGGCATTTGAAGAAAAAATTTGTATATTCCATATTAAGCCTTTTATTAGGTTTTTTTTTAATTTTCGACAAAACCATTTAAGTATTATTAAATTAACAAATATTTGTGGTCTAACAAAAGTGATGTAATGGAAGGGGTGCTCTATTATTTGATCACAGATAGCAGGCATCCTACAGCATCATCATAAAAAAATATTAAAAGGCTTTTAACTACAGAGAAAATTGTATACACAGTTACTGTTCAAAATAAAAACATATTTGAATGAAGTTTTTAAATCCAAAAAGTAATACGATCATTTCTGAGGCGCCTCTTAAGAATACGGTGAAATATTTGTCAAGTTTCATAGCGGGGAAGTTTGTTCGGAAAATTTAAGGATTATGTTTCTTTCTAAAATATTAGTTATCTTTTGTATTTAATAAATTAGAAATGAATGAACCAAACTACGTATTATTTATTACTTATGAGTAAAAAAGATAAAAACAAAAGAAAAAAAAAGGTGTACGAATTAAAGAGTAAACCAGTGAGGCATTGTTTTGTGTATTAACACACTAGAAACCGATAATAATTTATTTAAACCGCAATTTCCCTATTATAATGACCTTGTGTAACAAATTACTAAACCTCACTACCAACTAGCGACATCTGGTGAGCGTAAAATTATTAGCCATCAATGCAGTAACCACTTACTATCAGGGGAACTGTAAGTTCGTTTGTCACTTCACTAGTTCGTTGCTCACTTAAGTTTTATAAAAAAAACTTTGTGACAAGCGTGGTCTAGGGCAACCCGTGCCCGATTTAGAGTTTCGACAGCCCTAGGCTAACTATGAATATGCCCCCCACCCAAAGGCCTGTTCTGTCTGTGCCTGCCCAGCTCACGAATATATTTTACTAGATTTTTATATTTTACTAATTTACCATCCCGCGGTTTCGCCCACATTATTACAAAATTTCCTGATAGTAAGTGTCGACCATCGCCTTAAAACAACTGCAACACCAGGGAAATTGCAGGTGCATTGCCAGCCTTTTTAAAAGAAGTACGCCCGATTCCTAAGCCTTATCGGTCCCGAAAAATCGCCGGTGGTAGATGATTCCACAAAGAAGTCTTGCGAGGAAATAACTCCTAGTAAATCGCACAGTCATGGTGGACCGCCAAGCATCCAGATGGTGTGGATTGTGCCGTGAATTTTGTCCCGATGTGCGTTAGTGGAATTTATTGGATGAAATTAATCCGAACAATTTGTTTACTCCCCGTGTGGAATTCGATAGAAAATGCAATGGGATGCAACATTTCTTCACAGCGCCTGTGAATCGAGCCGAACAGAAAGAACTCGGTTGACGACGATTCGAGTCACTCTTCGCTGGATGCGGTTAAGTGGAAGGAGCTGGCACTGGGGTGCTCCGGTCCAGAGATGAGAACAGTACTCCATGTGAGGGCGAACTTGCGCCTTGTAAAGTAAAGTGTGCTGGCATGAAATACCACCCCGCTCTGCTGAGCACGCCAAGCTTTTTAGAGGCCAATTTAGCCTTCTCTTCCAACGTTCCAAGTGACTGCGGAACTGTACGTTATTAAAATACTTGCAGCACTTACTCTATTATTTATTGAGAATATTATACCAAATTTTATTCTGTACATAAGTGGTGCTTGCAAAGGCAAGCTCAGCGCTCCCTCTAACCTTGCGCCCTAGGCTAGCTAGCCTGTGGGTAAATAAGACCCTGAAGGCAACACCCACTAGATAAAAACAAACAACTAATGTAACATACAAGTAGTAAATAAACCGTGATAATCTATTTCTTACTTAGAAATAGAATGGCCTATATTCAGAGGAAAACTTTTGATGGGCTGTAAACTGTAATCATAGTAATGATAGTTTCGTATATAGTGTCGCGGTTAATTGGTTTAGTGGAACTATCTCTTATATTGATATTCGAAACTACATATCCGGTGAATTTATCTCGGATTTGATTACGGTTATAAATATTTCGGATATTCGATAGTTTCGGTTACGGTTACCGAACTCTTTAAAATCCTTGACATTAATAATCAGTGAAACAGTTTCATTTTATTTTGTATCCCTAACTTGATCTACAAGCAATAAACATTACACAGTAGGTACATATTAAGCAAGCAGAAAGTTTTGCGAAAATTATTTTTGACACAGGCCAGTTATAATTTATTTTGAAAATACGATTGATTTACAAGTAAAAATAAAATGTTCCAATTTTAAATTTTCCTCCGCATTACGTGCTAAATTTAAAGACCGTGATTCATTGAGAAACGGATCTGTGGCGGGAACACAGATTAGACCAGAAAACAGACGCGCATTTTATTTTTTTCGGCACATGTCCCTCATCGGTAGGGTCGACCCATTCTCGTTACAGCGTGGCTCTACCACTTGCATATTTCGATCTATCTCCTGCCTCTTGCTTTCATTCAGACTGAAACACAACAGTGAGTGGGAATACCTATTCAGAATCAGGATTTTAAGCAAAAAATATCCCTCCAACTTAACTTAGGAAACAGTTTTATGTATCTACGGCCGGTTCAAACTCCACTCTATAAAACGCTTAATTTTTTTCATTTAAACTGTTTATCGATAGATACTTTTTTGATGTGTAGTGCTGACGCTATCGTCATCTTATCAGTTTCATCCAAGACTTGTCATATCGTAGTATCGTTGTAATATCCAAATACATTAACAATAATACGAGACCAGAGTGATCTTGTAATACGTCTCGGCGCCGTACACGCTTGCTTATACGTCGGTACACAATGTATGTTTTTTTTTAATAAAAATATTACAACATCAAATTATTATGAAGTCAAAAATAGAATTCACATAAAATAAAAACATAACATTTCAGTTATGAGAGAATAAAAATTACATAAAAATTTAGATATATATGAATTGTGTTTTTTATAACTTTATTATAAAAACTAGCGCCCGCCCCGACTTCGCACGGGTGATTTCTATATCTTGACAACAGCGCTACCTATCGGGTACAATTGTGAATCTAAACCCTTCTCGAATCAACTGTCAATCAATCACACTCACAAAATCTCATCAAAATCGGTCCAGCCGTTTAGGAGGAGTCAGTCACATACACACGGACAGTATAATTATATAATATAAATATAAAGATATTTAGAATATACATATAATATATAGGATAAATGAGAATATCCCGCGACCAATGCTGATTAATTATTTATGCAAAAATATCCTATATTCGATCCGCCCCGGCTTCGCACGGGTGATTTCTGGATATCGACAACAGTACCACCCACCGGCTCTAATCGTGAATTCAAACTATGTTTGACTAGACGCGGTCTCCACTCCATAACACGTCTACCCCACCGGTTGTCACCTCTGCGACAGACGTGGCCAGCCCATTGCCACTTCAGTTTACAAACACGGAAGGCTATGTAAGTAATCTTGATTCTCCGGCGGATTTCTTCATTTCGAATTTTATCTACCAGAGAAATTCCGAGCATAGCTCTTTCCATCGCTCCCTGTGTAGGGATGCCCGATCTGAATCGATTTTTTGGAAGATCGATTCACGATTTTTGAATCGTTTCAAGGGAATGCGATCTTCACCCAGATCGATTCGTATGCCTATAAGATCGTATGGAAAAATCGTATCAACTAAAACCTAATCATCAACCGAACCGTAACGTCCTAACGTACGAACTGATCTTTGCATACCTACCAGCGTGACCATCTTTAAAACACAGATCTTGCCTTACTATGGTTAAAAACCTGCCAAAGTCTGTAGTGAAAAATGCCTAAATACTGCCAACTTTATTTACCATTGTATTAAAATAAGAAAAGTAAAAATACACATAAAAATGCTATATTTTTAAATTAAAATTAAACATATCTTTCGTTAGTTTGAATGCAATGCAATCGCCATGCTCACCAATGCCTTGTTTAACGTGCAAGATAGACGCTACATGTTTGTTTATAAACCTGTTTCGTGTTTTTGTCTTAATTAAATTTATTTGAGAGAATATTCTTTCGCATGCCGAATCCACTCAATTTTTTTTATGTTTACTAGTAGCGGCATGCTCCTTTAAAGCGGACACCCGGAGTGCCAATTTGCAGTTACACAGTCTGGATTATCTTTAGCTTTGGCGATCCACGATACAAGTAAAGGATCTTGCTCCCACTCCGCTCTATACGCCCTTTCATATTTTCGCTTCATTACCACCACCTGTAATTACTATCGTCCACGAAATATTATTAACAAGAAATTATCACCATGAAATCTAATGCGATACCAAACTAAAGTGCGTCTCTTCTATGACTGATTGAAATATTAACCATAAACTCGTGTTTATGAATACTCGTTATAAGATTATCAACTTTACACAGAATTTTTTAAAGTTGTAGGTATATTGAATGTGATACAAACATAATACGAGAAATACAGGGAAATCACAAACATGCTAGCGAAGTATCTAGGGTTGCCATTTTCGGCATTTTAAGTTGCTGCCAGGTTTTATAAAACGTCAACCGAACATGCCAGAGGCTAAAATAAGAGGCCAATCCTGCCAAAATGGCAGGAACCTGTCACATATGGTCACACTGATACCTATCGTATTGCCGGGGAGGGGACAGAATAACTAAAACAAAGTAAGATTACCTACCTACACATTGAATGACAGTAGATTCGAGTTACATCAAAAACGGTAATGTATGAAATATGAAGGTAGGTATTGTGAAATGAAGGTTTTGTTTATTTTATTATCGGGTACCTATGTTAGTGTTCTATGATCTTTCATTCTTTGTGATATTCCGATACGAAAAGTTTAGCTGTTCTGTGAGCGTAAACTATTATTTTAAAATACTTTTTAATATGGCCCCGCCAACGAAATCAAACGCTTGGGTTTTTTTAAATTAAATGTGACATGGGTGGACAATGTAAAATATGTAAACAGATGGTTAAAACTAGTGGAAATACTACCAATTTTAAAAAACATCTCAGACGTCATCACATAGGCACTTATTCTGAGCTAAGGGAGTAACTTACGCTACTTTTATTTTAGAAAAAATTTAAATGTAGATAGCTGGAATTTATTATGTAAAACCTGTTTTATACTTTTTTTAATAATAATTTGGAAAAATCTCACTGGATACCGTAATAAGCATTGTTAAAATAAATAATTTTGCATGCATACTGTGCTTTTCTTTATTTTTACAAAATTACGATACGATTTTCCGAGATCGAATAAGATCGATTCAATGCAATATGATTAAATCGTGAATCGATTCATGAGGTTACGAATTTCGATCCATTACGATCCAGAAGATCGATTCAAAACAAAAAATCGGGCATCCCTATCGCTGAGCGACTTTGAGCTTGTGGAGTAGCCGTATCGTCAGTGTCCACGTTTCGGCACCGTAAATGAGTACGGGCAGGACGCACTGGTTGAAGACTTTTGTCTTCAGACTTTGCGGTATGGGCGACGAGAAAACCCAACGGAGCTTTCTAAATGCTGCCCAGCCTAACTGAATCCTCCGATTGGATTCCTTTTCGAAATTATTCTTACTTAGTTGCAATATCTTCCCAAGGTATTCGGTATTTAGGGATATTCCTGGACAACTTCAAGAATTTCACAGTAATTGGAACTGGCATGACGTGATCATTGAACATAACTTTTGTCTTGTTCAGATTCATACACAGACCAACACGTCGGGAGGATTCGTTCAGTCATGACGATGATATCATCAGCAAAGCGTAAGTGTGAGATGTACTCACGCCGCGTCATTTCCAGTCTAGCGTCTTAAAAACATTCTCGAGTGCATTTGTAAACAGTTTAGGGGATATAACATCCCCCTGTCTCACTCCGCGATACAACTGGATTGGTTTTGTTTAACTGCCCTGTACTTGGACGGACGCGGCATTCTACTGGACTTATTGGTCCGTGCACTACGATTGTATTGTTGTTATAAGTGTCAAGACGGTACTGAAATGCCCCGCATACAATACTCTCAGGAGTATGCTAATATGCATTTTATTTATGGGAAGTGTAATGCCAATGCCAATGCAGTTCCTGTATTTTACACGGCACCTTCTCAGAAGAAAGAATTTTATGAAGTAACGATGTCAAATGAGCACACAGTCCACCTGATTCTAAGTGGATTATAGCCCATAGACACCTACATTTATCCTCGATTAAGATTGAAAATGCAGATGCATTATTACCCCTAAAAAGGAATGCCGCGTTACCAATAAAAATAATTTAGTCTAGTTGTACAATATGACACTTATTTTAAAAATGTTAAACAAAACAACAGGCTATAAAGTCTCACTACTTGGCCTCACATGCTTTGTATAATTATTCGGAGGCTTCATCATGTCCTTCATTAACCCGAGCACGAAGTAAATTAGAACTTCAAATTACATTTAACTATGAAATGATGTCGACAATGGGTCTTGATTTTTTATTGTTGTATAATAAATAACCGTGAATGGACTGGTGTTAACCATGTAGTAACGGTGTTATATGATCCCGTGGGTGTCGTACGAGGCGACAGCGGGTAACTAAACCAGGAGGGTGGTGGCATCTTTATGAACAGCTGAATAAAAATAAAAACTATGGTTGCTAAACAAGCGTGTTAACAATGGCAAATATCCCCCCCTATGAAGCAATTTGTGATGGTAATTGTTATAAATAAACTAATGTTCGTAATAGCTGTAAGTGTTGAATATACTTGAATGGGAAAGCACCTACAATCACGTATAACAAATCGCTAGTCGCCCTGCCTGTATGACCACCGCACCGCCGCATGCGACTCACGCACTCTGTTCGAGGTGTCGTGACTGAGACAATATTTATCGTATCCGTTGATTTATCAACGACAAGCCCCGTTATTTTAATTTAAAATTCAGGAGCTAAGCTTTATCATTATATTATTTGTAAAAAGTTAGAAAATGGTAAAAATAATGATTTCTTATATTTACGCGAACACTACACATTGAATAAATTAGTTTTTACGGATTTTATCGCGTTTAATTTTACTATTTTGATTCCCGACGTTTCGGGTGCTTTACAGCAACCCATGGTCACGGGGGGGACTGAGATGTTTGACGTCCCGATGTCATAGTTAGCCCGGCTACCTTCAGTTTTTAATATAATTTTTGATATTTTTAAATTAAGAACGCTGGCTGCGTTTCCTCGCTGAATGGTTAAACATAGCCTTTGAGCGAGAAAAGAACTAGCCCTCTTATCACCAGCAGCAACGACCAGTCGCGGATAGAGTTCCTTCAGAAGCTTCACCGCACGTGGACCCCACGGACCGATAGTCTCTAGAGCAAATGGCAAAAATATGTAGTCATCTCTCAGAGACTCATATTTATAATTTATTTTCATTTCATTATATCATTTACGTAATATATTATAATTTATTTTCTTAATCAAGGATAGATAAGCCACTTCATGGCCACAGTATTTTTAAGGTACCATCATTTGTATTGTTTTTGTCTGTCACCCTTACTTGATAGCCAGCGTTCTTGGCACTAAGCCTCGGGAAATAGGACTAAATGTTAATTGTAGTTTTGTTGTATCATGTTAATGTAATATGTAAATTAAATATACTGAAGTGTACAAAGTGAACGTATAAGCACAGAGGCGCTGTGTGTGGGATTTAACAACGTGAAACACTAGTTTGAATTTCAACGTGAACTTTATGCCTAGCATACTTTTATAAAATAATGGTGACAAACAAGCACAAAGTCCACCTGATGGTAATGTAGATGCTATGACTCATAGACAACTTAATTTATCCTCCACTAAGAATCAAAATCCAGACTCAATGCGTTATCACCCTGAAGAATAAGATGAAATGCCCCGTTTTCAGTAAAAAAAGGTCTCCGGCTCTCTATACTCACCATACGAAACACAACAGCAATGAGCTGCTATTTTACGCTGGTATTCTGTGAGAGGGTAGGCCTACCATAGTCGAGTCGACCGATTCGCGCTAAAACCATAATACAGTAGCAACGTGGCTCTACCACGTAAACGAATTAGTTATAGCGCCATCTATTGAAATATATATTATTGTGTTTGCCATAGTCTCCGCTTACGACCCACGGAATGAGATGACGTGATAGATTCTCTTACCCCGCCACCACACGTCATTCCACTGAAATTATTAATAAAAAACGACCGAATCTATTTTTATAATTGATTGGACTGCCTCATTTGTCTACTAGACCAATGAGGCAGTAGTTGTCGCCGCAACTGCTAATCATGTAGTCCCCTGGTTCGAGTCAGTTAGAAAGTTGGCGATGTTTCGCCCACGCGCCTCGAAAAGCACGTAAAGCTATTGGTCCTATCTCTCTCCAGTCATGTTGATTTGCAGTCTCATCGGACTACGAGAGTGAGGGAATAGGGAGCGCATTTGTGTTGCGCACTCACTAGTGCACTATAACTGTCCCGTGCGCTACTATCCCGTCCTGCAGATTGCTGGTCTCCGATCTCTTCCTATTTATTATGATCATCGCTTCCTAATTGTTTGTTTTAAAGGATGTTCGCAGGTGTGCTCCCATCCAGGTGTGAGAATCGATACGCGAGCCCGGCTCAAACACCGGAAGCGCTAATCGGCGCCATTGTAGCAACGTTCACGCGATATGAAAGGGAGATAGCAGGAGCTATTGTTGTGTTTTAATATCTCCTTGGGTACAGGTACCACGTATGAGAACTGCAATCAATTCTACAACCGGTAATGGTAGAAGCAATCAAGACTGCTTTGTTTGTTCGAGTGATTTATTAACTACCTATTTCTCGCAAATGGCTGAACCGATTTAATTGACTGTTTTCTTTTATTTTATTAGCTTGTATTTCTTTAGTTTACATAATATACCGAAAATATAACTAGCTTTTAATTATCTTATTCGTATCGGGGAGGCCTAGATTCAGATGTGAATTTTTTGTATATAGGCCGTAGTGGTAATTATTTTTATTGGCAAGAAATTATATATTACTATACTTATTATGTTATATGATAATGATAATCCTTCGATCCACAATTTTCACAAAATTTTCTCAAAATTTTACATTCTAGATTCAATGCAGCGTTGTTCAATTGTCTCATTATTTGGTCTTTGGGATGATTTTTTAATAGAAAAGTTATTCATAAAACTAGCTGATAGCCGCGACTTCGTCCGCGTTTCTTGATATACAGGGTTATTTTGCAATAATCGGCCAAATTTGCAGAGAAGTTTCAGAATAAGTAATATAAGCAATGTGTGAAGAAAAATTAGTTAAAAAAATCTCAAACAATCTTTCCTTTTTATTTTTAAATTCAAAATGCGTGGTAATACATTATTTTAACTGATTTTACTGCGCACGCACACATTCGTAAGGGTCGATCGGTAGGCAAAACGTTGTTGCCCATAAATCACATTCAATTTGGGATAATTTCAAATAAAAGTAGAAGCCTTATTTAGTCGCATTTTCAAAAACTGCAATAACGGTACATCATTATTTATATATTTGAAGTTAAGTTTAAAATTCGGCTACTCTTTGAAAAATAACCCTGTATTAACAGTTTTCGTATGCGCGAAAGAAAAACATCAAAAAGACAAAATTTCTTTGTGAACAATGTTATTCGTTGCTCTTTTTGTAGCTAAAATCACAGAATGAATAATAGTACAAGAACTAAAATATAAAAATTATCTGGGTTAGTAACGCGAGAGCAAGCGACGTACAGTTGACCGTGTGAAAAACCCCGTATAAAAATCTTTGTTTCTTAAAACTTTAATAACTTTATATTAAATGAAGATATCGCAATATTTTTTTTAGATAAGGGCCAAGTGTCTAAGAAATAAAACTTAGAAAACTTAATTGAAATATATCCAGTAGTTTTTCCGTGATGCGCGCACAACTGCAAGCCTCTATCACTTTATTTATACCTACAGATAAATTATAACCCGGTTATAACAAGACTGAATATAACAGTAAAACAATTGTTTTATTTATACAATTGTAATATAAATTTGTTTGTGACGTGTTATTAATAATTTTTATCTGATTATTGAAAAATCGGCCCTTTATCATAAATCTATTAATATTTACTAAATGATTTAAAATAAGATAATTATTTTAAATACTAAGTTCATAATAAATAAAATCATTGTTTAATAACTGAACTGACCTCATCCAATGACACAAGCCTTCTAATTCTAAGCTTACGTCAGGTGATTATTTAATTGTAATCCCTGTTGCTGTACAATTGTAATGTTTTGATCGATAAATAAATAAATAATAGGTTCTGAGTTCTGACTTAATGACTCCTTGGCTTTTAAATACATTCATGCTATTTTAATTACTTTCTAGTTTGCCACATTACAACTATGTGTCACTAAAAACGGGGAAGACACTAGCCTGTAACACAGTTTTCAACTATCATGAGCACTTTAAAAACGGCAAGACTCCAGGCGAGGATGGAATTACAGCGGAGCTTCTGAAAGAGGGTGGAAAACCGGTACTTAAAGTCCTTTAGATGCTCTTGAATTCCGTCCTCCATGGTGATACTACTCCGGAGACGTGGAACAGAAGTACGGTGGTCTAGTTCTTCAAGAAAGGCGACAACGCTCTCTTGAAGAACTAAAGACCGGTTTCCCTTCTGAGCCGCGTCACGTGCTTAGTTTTTGAGAGTCATTACGAATCGTCTCGCACGCAGACTCGACGACTTCCAGCCTCCCGAACAAGCCGATTTCCGAAAGGGCTTTAGCACCACAGACCACATACATACCCTTCGGCAAATTGTAAAGAAGACCGAAAAGTACAATCTGCTACTTTGTGTTGCGTATGTGGACTATGAGAAAGCATTTGATTCCGTCGAAATTTGGGCAGTGCTGCAGTCCCTTCACCAGTATTTCACCGGTGCCAAGTTGATTGTCGGTATATCGAAGTGCTGAAGTGTTTGTACAGTAGAGTTACGATGGTTATCCGAGTACATAACCAGAGTACGAAACCTATCCAACTGCAGAGAGGTGTAAGATAAGGTGACGTTGTATCCCCGAAACTCTTCACCGCTGCATTGGAAGACATTTTCAAGCTACTGGACTGGAAAGGATACGGTATTAGCATCAATGGCGAATACACCACTCACCTTCGATTTGCCGACGATATAGTCCTTATGGCAAAAACGCTAAAGGACCTAAGCACTCTGCTCAATGACCTCAATAGTGTTTCCCAACAGATAGGTCTTAAGATGAAAATGGACAAAACAAAGATCATGTGTAATGTCCATGTCGCACCTATGCCGGTAGTTGTTGGGAGTGCTAAGCTTGAAGTTGTTGACGAGTATGTTTACCTGGGACAAATGTCCGACTAGGTAAGTCTAACTTCGACCGAGAGGTCAATCCACGGATTCAACTCGGTTGGGCAGCGTTTAGGGAATTAGACACATCTTATCTTCAGGTATACCTCAAAATCTGAAAACGAGATTGTACAACCAGTGCATGTTGCCAATAATGGCTTATGGGTCTGAGACGTGATCCTTCACTGCTGGCCGTATGAGGACGCTCAAAGTCGCTCAGCGAGCTATGGAGAGGGCTGTGCTCGGGGTTTCTTTGCGTGATAAACTTAGAAATGAGGATATCCGCAGTACAACCGGAGTGACCGACATAGCCCAACGGATTAGTAAGCTGAAGTGGCAATGAGCCGGCCATATAGCTGACAACCGATGGGGAAAGAAGGTTTTCGAGTGGTCCATCTTCTTCATCACTTACCAAGTCATCGTTCCATATAGTGGGATGCTGAAATACACTTTGCTTACCAGTACGAGGCTCGTTCTTCCAGAACCTTTCTTCCCCATCGGTTGTCGGTTCTCAAAAATATATTACCGGCCAATTGCCACTTCAGCTTACTTATCGGTTGGGTTATGTTGGTTATTTACTGAGGGCATCCACGACTTTTTCTGCCACCAGGGCGGCACCACTTAAAAGTGAGGTATAATATTTGACAGATTTCATAGCGGGAAAGTTTTTTTTTTCGAAAAATGTAAACGTTAATGTTTCTTTCTGTACTATTAGCTATATTTTATATTAATAAGATTAAAATAATAAACCAAACCACAGATATTCATAAAAGTAGAATTTTTTAAAAAGTTAAAAATGTGCAAAAAATTAAAGAGCAAACCACTAAGACATTATTTTGTGTATTAGTATAATACTATAGAAACTGATAAACTTTTATTAAAAACTAACTTCTCAATTAAATGACATTGTGTAACAAAAAACTTTACCTCAGTCTCAACTAGCGACATCTGGTGAGCAGAAAATTATTAGCCCTCATTGTATAAATATTATATTGTAAGTAATACTTTTTTTTAAATTCCGCTGAGTTTCTTGCTGTTTCTTCCCAGGACAGAGGTTTTTTCCGAACTAGTGGTAAAAGTATAAAATGACATTCAATAAGAATTACTTATAATCAATATTGAATAAAAATTATTCTATTCTATTCTATAGTATTACGATGAAACTCCGAGCATACCTCTTTTCATATTATATATATCTTTAGTAGAATATAATCTTTGCGATAGAATTTCAATACTTGCCAAATAAACGCCGTCTTTAAAAATGTCTATTTATTTGATAAGAAAAATGTATTAGATGTTACGTGTACACTCAACAGCGAGAACTAATACGAGTCAACCGCTCTAGAACTTGCGTAATTTTTCTAATTTATCTATACAATATACATATAAATAAAATTGTCTGTGTCACAGTGTCTGTCTGTAATCGAAATAACTCATATTGAGCTGAGGGGGTTGTTTGCATTACACAAAGACATGAATAACCATATTCTAAATTTTTTATCCGTCTGTCTGTCCATCGATCTGTCTCCCTGTCCGGGCTAATATCTTCGGAATTGCTGAACCGATTGTAATAAAACTTAATGAACAGATAGAGAGCAATGCCAGGAGTGATCTAGCCAATATTTTATCCGAATTTTTTTAAGTTTAATAGATTCTACCCAGGTGACGGCAGGGCTTGTCTCCAGAGAACAATAAGTACCTACTAGCCAATAATGTGAAAAAATGTCGGACTATATTTTGTCATTGTTTGACTATAGATAACTATTGGATATGTTATTCATAAATATATTTATCAACTGGAAACCCGCCGTGGGATCTATTAGTGTGGCAACGTTTAGATTAGATTTAAAATAATCGAAGACCAATATTTTTTCAATTTCTGTTTTTTTAAACTCCAACTATTACGGGCTAATAAAGATGCAAAATGTTTTTACATCACATAACATATAAAAAAGCATATTGTGTGACTATACATCACTGTGTTGGGTATGTTATTCATAAATTTAATTGACTGTCATGAAAGTTCCGGAACGTGCTCCAAATTTGACAACGCATTAACACACGTCGCGGAATTTTCAAGCGGAAATGCGAGAGACGCATTGTTACAATTTTCTTCACATAATGTCATAATAAGATTTCTTGGCACACAAAACTGGTTTGCTAAAGGCAACAATTAAGCAATTAAAGAAATAAAAATAGATTTCTTTTTAACATTGAATTTGTATGTGTACTACATACGTACTTCAATGTTTTTTAATCCGATATTTAAATAAAACTGCACTTTAATATTTAAAAAGACGAACTTACATTAAAACTACTAATATTTCTAATTAGATGATAAAACAGAAACAAGTGATTTTTATTTTTTATTTTGTACTATTTTTTTTAATATACCACGTTTCTTTTTTCATATTCCTTGTTGGTTGTTTTTGTGTTCGTTTGTGACATTGTCATCCAATTCTGAGCTATGTTCAAAATTTCAAGTCTCTAGCTCATCGGGAAGTGCTCGAAATTTGAGTTGCAATATTCCACCCGGAACGACAGACAGACAGACAAACAAGAATGTGACTTAATACAAACGTGCTAAAATAATCATGCTCTGTTTCTGTTTAATAATTTCAAGTTCACATTATGTAAAGTGAAGTAAATATTATCATCACCATCATCATTACAGCCCGTGACAAGTCCACTGCTGAACATAGGCCTCCCCCAAGAAATGCCACAAAGCACGGTCCTGAGCCACCTGCATCCATCGACTGCCTGCATGTCTTACCAGGTCGTCACTCCATCTAGTGGGGGTCGCCCTACACTTCGTTAACCGGTACGAGGTTGCTACTCGAGAGCCTACTTTTTTAGCAAATATAAATAACTTTTGCAAGTAATTTCACGCTTTATTTTTGCTTGACTATGTACTCGTATAATTGTAATGGAACTTTGTAAATCAGATTTCACCCACTTTCGAAAATTTGGATGACCTGAAACCTTTCGCAACTTTTGTATATGGTATCATTATGAGAGCAGCGTCGCGGTGGGGACGTGCTGAGAGGGACCATTTTTTAGCTAGCTTGGTTAAATGACTTCCCCCGAAGTGTGCTGTCTATGGGGTGCCGATAGTGGGGGACTATAACCGCTGATACTGACACTAAGTTTAGTAATAATCCCATGAGGTGTGTCGGTTACTATTTTATCTTTTCTTTAAATGTTACCTCACTAGGATTTTCTCCTGTATTGTAGAGGTAGTTTACAATCGTAAATTTCACAAGGACAAACATACAGACCCGGAACAATTATTTGTAGGTCATACGAATACTAGTTCCGTGCGGGAATCGAACCCGCGGCCCTCAGCGACGCAGCATTGCTAAGCCACTGCGCCACGAAGCCGTCAAACTTTGATCCTACTTATCGACTTTAAGCTTCCTTAAATACATCTGTCAGTGCAGGACCACGTCTGGTTCTAAAGATTATCACTAACAACAATCTGGTTGTCATTATAGTTTTAAGACTTTGAGGAATACTAGATTAAATGAGTCGTAATGTTAGCATATTTCTATTATATTTAAAATGTAATACACCTCGTAAAGGCGAGCTAAAAATAAAAATTATATTCATTAAGTATTACTTGTAATCCGCATTAATAAAAAAATAATTCCATTGTATTCTATTCTATTCTTCCATCGAAAATCTATTCCGTTATAGTACGTATAGTTAGATCTCTACAGACTACTCTATCGTCTCTCGATTTTTGTTCAAGGATTGATGTGTTACTATGGGAACAATAACCACTTGCCATCTGGTGGACTTTGTGCTCTTTCGTAGCCCTTATTTCAATAAAATTTACTCTATATTAATATGTTGTCCATATTAATATAGAGTACTCTATAGTCACAGGTGCTCTGCGTTATGAAACCCTATCAAGACTAAACTGTGACTACAGTAAACTATGTTATAGTTTTCATCTAGCAATACAACACACTCTAGGGACACAGCACTGTGTTGTGTGGCATTCCGTGGGGGAGGCCTATGTTCGGCAGTGGACTTGTGTGAGGCTGTAACGATAATGATGACAAAAGTTCTTTTTTTATAGAATAAGAATGACAAACGGCACCCAGTCCACCTGATGGTAAGTGGATGCTGCGGCCCATAAACATCTACATCTTTCCTTGATTAAGGATCAAAATGAAAATGCGTTGTCACCCTTGAGGACTAAGATGGAATGTCTCAGGTCTCGAGTTCTCTACACTCACCATACGAAACAACTGTGAGCTGTTATTTTATGCTGGTATTCTGTGAGAGCGTGGTCCTTCCCCGGTCGATCCGAACAATTAGTCCTACAATTTTTGTAGATCTAAATACTGTAGTAATAATTGTGTGAATTTCAGTGATAGCTGAAGGGTGTGTTCTTTGAAAACTACATACATACTGAATCTACTCTGGTTTCATTCCCCAACAATATTTTAAATTGTCTAGCTCTTGCGTAATTTGCTATACAAATTTAATACAAATAAACTGTTGCATAACTGACAAGAATATAAACTAATCGAAACGTTATGAATAAAATATATCTACACTAATCGAAACTTTATGAATAAAATATATCTACTTTTTGAGATTTTTAACCTACTACTATTACATAAAACATAATATGATTAGAAAAAAAATCAAAACCGTCATAAATTTTAGAAAATATGATCTTGGCCAATCGTTACATAAAAATACTGGAATATTTGAAAGTGAATAAGATAAAACCTTCGATTATGACAATATCTTAGAACATAGTTATCGAGTAAATATATCTTGTCTAATATATCTCCAACCACTCAATACCTTATAATGAAAAATGTAAATATTTTAAAACGGTTATCAAAAATCGATATCACCTAAATACTTTCACTTATTTCCACACAATAAATATTGATTGTGAAAATGAAACAAAAAAACGAGACAACTTCAAAAAATGTAATACGTGATACCTGTTCGATCAGAACCCATTAGCAGAGAATACACATATTATTTACTACTTACGTACCAATAGAATTTAGAACGCGGGAAATTATTACACAAAACTTGATAAAAACATACTCACTTGGCTTTGGAGATCCCGTGTGTTATTTGTTGGTTGCAGTTTCAAAAGCATAATATCTTGCCTTGAACCAGACACCGGTGACTTAGAGATATACCGATTAGAAAGCCTCCTCGCAAAATTACTCTTAAAATCCTCACACCTCATTATGGATTCCACCGGTCTATTAAATTCTTCCTCCAAACTACCTGAGATCGGCTTCCGGCTTTGTTCGAGCATAGCGTTTTAAATTTCAATAAAAACGATAGTCAAAACATTAAGTCCAATGACGATTGTTCGAATTTTAAATTTAACGATTCCGCGATCGTTTCGCCGACCGACTCAACCGTCAACCGTTGAGGTAACCATAATACTGAATGAAATTGATAGTTCGTAATCGCAGTAGGCTTCCACCTGCTCCGTGTTTACCAGTGCATACAATTTCGTGCTCGTGTAAATTATAATTTTAACTAGAATATTGTGAAATTAAATGTTTTGGCAAATAATAAAAAACACCTAAAATTTTAATGAACTTACAAACATAATTACTTAAAATCCACAGAAAAGCTTCAATTACCTTTTATTGTTAACACGCCACCTAGCGGTGTAAATGTTAAAGATTGTAGCTATGAAACTTTTAAAAAGGAAAAGGATTTAAAGGTTTTATAAGTATCGTAAAGATGGCGCTTATTAAGAATTGATTTTACAATATTCGTTTACACTAAAGTACAATAAAAAATAAACCGTATTATTCCAGGTTATTTCTTGAGGACAAGATATTATGTAGTTATTATACAATGGTATTATCAGAGATCTACAAGTTCGAATTATTTAATGTGTAGCAGGTATGATAAAGAAGTCGTGGCCAATGTTGACCACATGTGGTTTGGCTCCAGTATACGCTCAGAAGCTATCAAGAGAGCAGGGATTAAAACCATACCACAAACTTAACGCAAACACAGACGAAATCACTCATTTTCCCAAGCTGATCCGTGCTGGATATAACTTTTACACATTAAGATATAAGCTAAGTAATGCTTAATCCTTACCTCGACTCGAGAAGGACCCCGCTCTCACAGATTACCAGCATAAAATAGCAGCCCATTTTTACTGGAAGCGAGCCATTCCATATGCATTGTCTCTCCGGAGTACTAAACTCAGGAGATACAACGCATATGTTTTTGATTCTTAGCCGAGAATAGATGTTTATGTCTATAGGCCTTGGCAAGGCCTTAGCATCTACTTATCATCTAGTGGGCTGTGTGCTCGTTTGACACCCTTAATCTATAAAAAAAATGTAGAGTCAAAATGGCAAGGATGGATCGATCACGATATGTATCATCAATCATAATGTAACTAAAAATATTCCAACTAAACGTTTTTTATACATCCATAAAATTGGCCTTAATAAACGAATTTTATTTATATTAAAATATTATTAGTACCGTAGGTATATACTTTCTTAGGTATTTAGTTAAAAGCTGTTATTTTGATATAACAAACAGACACTCCAATTTTATTTTTTTGTATAGATATATATTTATCCTGACATGTAAATAAAAAATTATGAAGTTTCATAGTCATTGATTTTGTAGAGCAGTAGAAAACCTAATGACGACTATGATGTGTAAAACCAAAAAATATCTCTTGGTTTCCGATAGATGGCGGTGTCTTGTATATACATACTTGAAAATGCTCAAACAACTTAGAGCACCTTCAAAGGTGGGAGATAATTTCTAGTACAGTCATCGATTCATATTATATTTCCTATTATGGGACAGACCATGTCCCAAATAGCATAAAAAGTGGATTCCTACGGCTTGATAAAGATAGAAGACCTAAAACAACGTGAATTTTTTTAGGTGGTAGAGCTACGCCAAGCTGAATTTTAGTTGCATGTAGCTCTACCACAGAAATGACCAAATGTCACCGGTGAAGGATTAAGACCTGCGTAATTTTGCAGCAATGCTCCTGAGATTTATATGGTAATGGTAAGCTTAATCGCTTTAGCTTACGTGGTAGAGTCACGTTGTAGCTACATTATGCAGCATAAATGGGATGGCTCGACAAGGGAAGGACCACGATCTTACAGAATACCATCGTTAAATAGTAGCTAAAACTTAATGCTGCCATGTATCGTATAGTGAGTGTAGAGAATCAGAGACCATTTTACTGGTAACGCGTTTCATATTACTTAACACCTAACCTCAGGTTGACAGAGTGCTTCTTTGTCACCTTAATTTTTATAAAAATACTATAGTTTAAAAGGTGATAAAATAATATAACAAAAGAAATGTATGAAATAAGCATATTTTCTTTTGCCGTTTCTTCTTCAGTCAGAGAAACCTCATTCACGAGAGAAATCCCGCGAAAATTTATCGAACTATATTGTAAAGTGTGAAATTCGACATTAAATGTCAAATTTCACTAAGTCTGTGGCACCACGGCCCACGGATAAGGTACTTCTTTTGTAAAAAGGCTAACTATAATATTTCATTTTTAATTTCATTATTTCATGACTCTACCGCGGCTCTACCACGCAAAAACGAATTCCACTTTTTGAGCGGTACGTTGGTCATTTATTTAAATCTTAAAGTAAAAACATACATAAAGTTTACTCAGATTTCAAAACGTAGTGATTGTATTCTCTTTGGTCTTAATACTTATAGCTACCACGTCTCCTTAGACTGACCGCCGCGCCGTCACCGAAATTCGGTCTGGAGGACGTTATTTATTATTATTATTATGTTGTGAGAGCATAGCGTGGTCAATCCCAATAAAACAGACTTATTCGTGCGGCCCTAATACCTTAGCGTTAGCTATAGTGCGTATCTATCATGTATTATAACAGTATAAATGTGAAATTTTTTCGGTTTGGATATTAGTCATTCAATGACGCAACCCACTACTTCATATCGTCCCGTGGTTGTCGTAAGGCAAAATAAAACAGGAGATGAACTGCAGCATCTTCCTAATAAAAATTCAAAACAACCCCACTTTTTACTGCGGTTGCCACGCCTGCCAAGCGTGACAACCAAGACAAATATCCCTCCTGGAGACAATCTATTGGGTAGGCCTATGTACAGCAGTGAACTTATGATAGACTATATGATAGGCTTGGCTCACAACTGAATCCACTAAAAGCATTTTAATTAGAAGCAAATAGGTACATTTTTACAAATTATCCAAATTTAGGAAAGGACATAGTACCCACTTTTGACAACACTATCAAACATGGGATGGGGTAATCTATATAGTTATATATAGGCCTAGTAAAGTGGTTGGGTAACAGCTTGAATAAAGTATACCAATGACAATGATTGCCTCGTTGGTGTAGTGATCATAAGCACAACCGCTAAACATGAGGTCCCGAGTTCGAATCCCGAGTTGAGGCAAAATAATTTATTGGGTTTTGCTGTCGAGAAATTTTCAGTAGCAGCCCGGAATCGGGAAGTAGGCGGTGTTCCCGCTTACGTCTGAAAGCAAGTAAAGTCGTTGTTCCTGCACTGATCTCTCTCCAGTCGTGTCGGATTGCCGTACCATCGAAATACGAGAGGACCTGTGTTTGCGCACATACTCGTGCGTTATAATTTTGTCCTGCGCAGATGGCTAGTCTACGATAAGACCGCCGCGGCCGGAATTCGGTCTATGAGACTTTAACACACTATTGATACATATACATAAACATCAATCCAGTCAGACCAGAAAACGGACAATTTGTTTTTTGTACAAGTGTTGGTACCCGCTGGGATTTGAATCTAGATACGCTTATGCGATACGCTTATGAGATGCGAATCTAGATGCGATGCGTACATATGGGCATGCACTGTAACCTAACAAAACAATGTTATACACCCATCGGATTAAAGATATTGGGTATCTAGTACGACCGTCTTATTGATTTTCATACTTATTGCTAGTATATTAAGATACATTATTCCGTGAAGAGTTCCTTGTCTCAATCGCCAGTTACAAAACCGAAAGACCCAAGATGTTTTGCGACACAATCATTTGCGTACATGTTCTTTGTAAGGATTTTGTAATTTTTCTTCATTTACCTTCTGTCACTTTTCAACTTCTTGTCGCAAATTGCCAAATATCCAATCAAAATAGGATAACTGCAAGGTCTCTACTTATTGCACTGGGTGTACAAACTTCATTTGAACCAAAACTGAATGACACATAGTTATTTTATCATTAGTTGTTTTAAGTTGAATTTTATACGAATTCGCATGTGAATGTATTTTTCTATTTATATTTTTCAACTAACTTAGATAACAAAAATAGTGTATTTATTATGGCGAATAAATGCCTAAAGGCATTCTCTTACAGTCAACCATTAAGGATTAGCAAATATAGCAAAACTAAAAGGAAAAAATAATTTTGTAAAGTAAAATAAGTATCATTCATGTTTACATGCTATAATCTATACATTTATAAAAATATAAATTGCATGTGTCTGTACATTGTATATTTTTGTAACAAAAATGATTGATAGCGACTAAAAACAAGCAATTAAATACATTTTTATCATTTATAGAATTGTCTGTCCGTCTGTGTTTGTTTATGAACGCATCACGTCTTAAGAACTAATATTTTTCAAAAGAATCTTAAAGAAAATCATAAAGAATATCTTCAGGTTACATTTAGTCTTTGTTTTATTAAAATCAGTTTATTCTATGAAAAGTTATGATTAATAATTAAAGAAATTAACAAAATACATATATGTAATATTATATCTATAATATATTAATAGGTGGACGGAAAACTTTTAACCCGAGCGCTAGTATAGAGTAGAATAGAATAGAATAATTTTATTCGATATTGATTACAAGTCAATTTTTACTTTACCACCGGTTCGGAAAAAAAATTCTGTTCTGGGAAGGAACCAGCATAAAGTTTACTATAAAATACAGGTTGTTATAAACTACTTGCAAAACTTATTTAAGATCAACTTAGAAACGAAATTCCGGGTTATTATTAATAATATATTTTATATTCTCTTTTTGTACAGTTTTTGTTTAATGAAATATTTATACTTGGTAATAGAGAGATCTTGTATATTTTCTGTGACTTATTCATATATCGTATACATTTCCCCATGAATGCCCCGTGCCCACGGAGGAGTGTGAGATTTGACATCTCTATACAGGTTTATTTTGAAATAACGGGCCAAATTGGCATAGAAGGTTTTTTTTTGGAGTTTATATCTAGACCTTTAGGCCAAGTCTTAGGTATTTTTATTCGGTTTAATATATTTCCCCAAATGTTTATTTATCCTTCATAGTACACTGCTTCACAATATGTTGATGCGTCACATTGTGCAGCCCTTGGGAGATTTTGACGGCAACTTGAGTCAGCAGACAGCTGACAGTTGGCGATGGTATCTCATGGCGCCTAAGCAGATAGACACCTTATCTTGAGAATCACATCACCATCAGAGCACTTGTTTCACCGTTTCCACTAATAGTTCACATGCGCAGACACTTAATACACAAAATCGCACCACTTTTACATATCAAAATCCACTTCAAACCATTATTCAAACAATAATACAGGAGCAGCAAACCGCCGCCGATCAAGTTCCCGCCAAAAACCGGCATAGAAGGTTCTGATTAGGTAATATAGACAAATAATGAAAAAAAATTAATTTAAAAAAAACTCAAATATTCTGTCCTTTTTATCTTTTAAATTTAAAATGCGTGGTAACTGATAATGCATTATTTTAACTGATTTTACTGCGCATGCAACATTCGGAAAGATCAGTAGGCAAAAACGTTGTTGCCCATAAATCACATTTAATTTGGGATATTTTCAAATAAAAGTTGAAGCCTTATTTACTCGTATATTCAAAAACTGCAATAACGATATATAATTATCTATATATTTAAACTTAAATATAATAAAAATCAATTGCTGTCCGTTAAAGTTACAGCCTATATACGTCCCACTACTGAGCGCAGGCCTCCTCTCATTTCTGAGAGGGCAAGGAAGTGTCCGCCGCGCTGCCCCAATGCGTGTTGGCGAACTTCACATGCCTTTTTATCTTATTTCTCAGACATCAGGTTTTCTCACGATGTTTTCCTTCACCGCAGAGCACGTGGTAAACAGCACTTAAAATTGCAATTAACAATTTCATTGGTGCCGGCGGGGATCGAACCCGGGTTGCTCGCGTACTATGAAATTAACAGCGAGCGCTAACTGTCTGAGCTACTACGACTGATTTTGATGATTTTTTTGTGTGTGTTTGAATGGATTAGATTGTTAGATGGATTAGAAAGCCACCAAATTACGTTGTTTCAATTGGTTACATTGAGGTGGCGCTGTTGTCGAGATCTAGAAATCACCCGTGCGAAGCCGGGGCGGATCGCTAGTATTTAAATAAACTTTAACTATATGGAGGAGTGCAGAAAGCAAAAATGTGTATATTATGTGTTAAAAATACATTATATTTAATAAAATAAAACATACATTGTTTACGTTCATATTGTCAATTGTCAAAGACATAATTGTTACTTGGATAAATTGTCTTAGAGTAATAACTCAGAGTAATGTATGTAATTACTCTAAGAGTAATAAGATGTAATTATTCTAAGAATTACATACATATGAATTATGTCGCTTGTTGACATTCATACTTGCAATGTCTCGGACTAAGTACAAATATAATACGTATGTTATTACTCTAAGTTCAAAGTCAAACACTTAGTAATAGTCTGTAAATTTAATGCAATCGTTTTTATATGTGGCAGAGACAGAGCTAGGCTGCAGATATTATGGCTGCAGAACGAATTGAAAGACTAGAATAGGCAAGGACCACGCTGACACAGAACGCAAGCGTAATGTGAGTGTAGAGACACGGCATACACACGGACAGAAGAATTCATCCACTTCCAGACGTTTAATAATTTGAAATTTTGCAGAAGTATTAAGAGCCTATCACTTAATGACTATGGCCCAGTATTCTCACTGGGATCATCACAGCTCAAGATCAACTTATGATGGCATAACCCTTTTACATAAGTCGTATGAAATACTTTGAACTATCTTTTGTTCTGAAGAGAAAGACCAACGGCACTGTACGAAATAGCGTTACGATAGTGAATTATTGCCAAACTGTTATTAAAAACGGCAGTGGACGGTTGCGTTTCTCAATTTATAAATTATAACGTTATATAATCGTAGGTGTGTACGGTTTGGTGTTTGGTTTGTTACACTAACTGACATAATTTATTATCTATAGGTATCTTTTTATATTTTTTTCAATCAGTAACACAATGCTATAAACCTATTGAAATAAATTTGATTCACCATATAATTATGCCTTTATTGCCGATACTAAACATTATAAATTATTCTTTTAACATAGTAGCTAACTGTTTTAACCTAAAATCTAGCACATTGGATATCCAAGTTTAGTGTGCAACGTGTCCTGTGACACACCTCTTCCAACTCTTTCCATTCTTCTCTATCGTTACCTTTTCTTGACCAGATTCTCCTTCCAATAATCTTGATATCGTCTGCACATCTTTAAGCTTGTCTGCTTGCTATTGCGTTGTGATTTTCGTCCATTTTATTCTGCTGTCCCTTCTTATTTTCTTTATTATGACTCCCACCTTTGTTGTAGATCTAATATTTTCTGCTCTTTTGCAATCTTTTAGTATCACGCCCGACATAATTTTTTCATTTCCCCTATTCTAAAACTGAGAACGTGTCAGTTCTCAGTTTAGAATATGTTACTGAGTCAACGCCTAAGTTTGGGCATCCAGATAGACATGGCAAGATACACGAGTTTAAACACTTTTTTCTTGGCTCATGATTCACGATAGAATAGAATAATTTATATTGAATATAGATTATAAGAATAATTATTAAAAGGCATTTTAACTTTACCACTGGTTTCGAAAAATCTCTGTCCTGAGATGAATCAGCAAAAAGTCAGCGATACTTTTTTAAAACAATAATTTACAATTTAATATTATATGCAATTAAGTATGAAAACGTTAAGAAACAGCATGGTAGCGATCACCTCATTCCCAGGGTTATTATCAATAATGTGCTCTTTAGTAGTATAATAATCATTTTTAAGCAATTTTTGCTGTATAAAGATTTTAAACTTTTTGATAGATAGATCCAGCATATTTTCTGGAACTTTGTTGTAAAAGCGTATACATTACCCATACAGTGGTAATTTTTTTGTTAACGATATAATACGTTGTTTTTATTTGCGTAACTCTATCTAATAGAATTGTGTACTAGCGATCCGCCCCGGCTTCGCACGGATAATTTCTGAATCTTGGCAACAGCGCCACCTACCGGGTCTAAATCCAATCTAAACCATCTAGGGACCAATACAAACACACACAAAAAAATCATCAAAATCGGTCGAGCCGTTTTTGAGTTTTAGCGAGACTAACGGACAGCAATTGATTTTTATTTAAAGAGTAAGTGATTACTGGTCCTACATGATTTAGACTCCGGAAAGATCACAGTGTAAGCTATTAATAAGTTGTAC
Source organism: Parnassius orleans (assembly GCA_029286625.1). Classification (NCBI taxonomy): domain Eukaryota; kingdom Metazoa; phylum Arthropoda; class Insecta; order Lepidoptera; family Papilionidae; genus Parnassius; species Parnassius orleans. Next base: position 692,717 of record JAGSMP010000193.1, read on the forward strand.
TTAAGTCAGTATAAAAGTGTTTTAAAATAACACAACTTTATAAAATATTCTGTCTATGGGACATTACCTATGCGGTTAACCCTGTGGGTGGGTCGTCGAGTTTCCCATACTTTACTAACCATACGAAATGCATCCGTGTTAATCAGCTGCTTAATATTAGGTATTCTATGTTATATGATCTTTCCATAGACTAGCTGATGTATGCACTGGGCCCTGGCAAGTATCTATTAAACATATATTAAATAAATATATCTGAAGATTGCTTGTATTAATTTTTGTTATGTCCAAAATCTAGGTTTAAATCTAAAATAGCATCACAACAACCCAATGAAAGTGACATAAACTTTTCTGTGCATTTCATTATCATCATCATTACAGCCCTTCTCAAATCCAAAGCTGAACATAGGCCTCCCCCAAAGAACACCACTAAACACGATCCGAGGTCACCTCCATCCATCGACTTGCATGTTTTACTAAATTGCTTACCGGTACGAGGCTGCCAGTCGAGAACCTTCCTTCCTCATCAGTTGTCGGTTCTTCGAGCTATATGGCCGGTCCATTGCCTATCCATTTTATTGCTGACGTGTTACGAGAAATTTTAAAATTACGTTAATTTTAAGATTACGGCTGCACATGTCGTTATGGTAGAGAGTATGTTAGTGTTCTTTGTTCGGTTTTCTGTGCACGGAACTCTATTACTCTTTAGTCTATACCGAGAGGTTCTGTGGTACCGTGTGTGTCACGTATGAACGCACTTAGTATGACATTTTTCACAATATTTCTCATAATATTACAACTGATTCTACTCCGCTCCTGTACCGGCGAAGCGATGTCACAACATTTAAAAACCTTGACCGCTGCTATTTGACACACATAATGACGGAACAGCTCTTGCGAGTAGAATGTAGTGGTCTACCCACTATTGAGTACCTTATAAGACGAAAAGATGTAACAGGGAAATATCCTTAATAAATATTCTGTAAATTTTTTATTTATTAAATACTAGCGATCCACCCCGGCTTCGCACGGGTGATCTCTGGATCTCGACAACAGCGTTACCTAATCTAAACCGTCCTGGGACCCACTCAAACACACAAAAAATTCCATAAAAATCGGTCCAGCCATTTTCGAGTTTTTGCGAGACTAACGAACAGCAATTAATTTTTATATACAGAGATGTTTTCCTTCAGGGGTCCTATAGAAATCTGGAGAAAAAGTTCCAATTCAAAGGGTACAAAAATAGGGCATGAAGTTTTTAATGTAACTATATCGACATCGCTCTAATTGTTAACTTTAAGTAACAAAATTAAACATTTAAAAAACCTAACTACTGACATCTAAAAATTAGAAATAATAAAATAATTTCTACATGTTACCTTCCGAAGTCGGTGCTAAGAAGCTAATAAAGTGTTTAGAAAAATTAAAGCCCCATAAGCCTTTAATGTAATTATGTAACTAAACCCATTTAATTAATTTAATGAAACCTCTTTCTAATTACTTTACTCATTCATTTAAACTTGTAGGTAAAAGATCAAATATGAAATAATCCGATATTATTACAAAAACACTTTAAATATTGTAACGGGCGATCGCCCTTTATGCTTGGACAACCTTGGCCTGCTAAGAGAATGCCTTTCTCGCGGCGAGTCGTTGACTCAAGCCTATGTCGTCACACGTCAGACTTGTCACAGAATGGCAGACTCCCTATTTTGACGAGTAATGAAACCTACTCAAAAAAGGTGAAAGTTAAGTAAACTAAAAGTCTAATAATATAAGAGTTAAAAAAATAATTAAGCTGTGATGGTCCTGATAATTCTTTTATTTTATGTTAGTGACCCTGACCAGGATGCGAGGGTAAAATTATTAAATTATTATATTGTCATCGGTCCTTGATACGAGTGCAAATTTTCAAGTCGATCGGCTGTCTAAAAGTTGGTGAAAATTACATTTAAAGATTCCGGTACATAGATAGATAGATACACGCGAAGCTAATAAAGGCGTATTAAAAATATGTTTCGGTGTGCCATGTGGTGACGGCATATGACCACCACATCCACAACCCCATATCGTCCGTGGGTGTCGTAAGTGGCGTGGACACTCTTTATACATACATACATAAACACTCACGCCTGTCAATGTGTACTCAATCCTACCTCTCTCCTTTACATACATACAGAAGAAAAGAAGATGCTGCTCTCCATCCTGCAACCACGAGGTTCAGTTTCCTTACACTACACGGTTTGTACTACAAGCGTAGCATAGTAGCGCTTCGCCTAGTTAAATTTCCATGCCTTCTACGCAAGTAACCCAAGTTCAAAGAAAATTTTCGCGCGTTTAAATATATATATATATATATATATTGGATTTTTGAAATTAACGTCATCAGAAAAGCGTACCATATATTTGCGACGAATTGCTAAACGATCTGTTCATTATATTTTCTTGTATTTTATGTTGTAACGCACGCATATTTGCGCCATCCATCATGAGTGTATCTGGGATGATCCTCTTTCGCCTACATCAGAAGCGGGAACATGTCCCTTGAATCGCCCACATATAATCTTCGAATAATGTGATGAAGGCGTGGTGCTGTACCGATCGTTCTTGAATGGAAGTATGCTGTCGAAGTGGGACGCCACGGGTAGATTATTTAACGCTGCTGCCGGCCTACATTTAATGCATGAGGGAAGTAAATTTGTCTTAAATATTGCGTTGAAAAAAATATTTTGTAGTAACAACTTTTTAATTGGTTGAGAGAAATGCCTGAAAGCCAAGCTTATTTCAATTGCCTAACCTGAGTCTATTTGGGTGATTAATGACCCTGTTAAATTGTAGAGTTGCTTACTTCATTTTATTTTGTGTTTTGACTATGTCAACAGCCATACCGCAGCCGTAGCTCAAAGAGTGGGTGAGGTGCACGTGTGGTGTTGGTGGAGGTCTAGTTTAGTCTTCGTTGAGATGTAACGGGGATGACTGAACATAGAGATGAGTGATCGTAAAAATAAAATGAAGTGTAGTATACATTTGTTGCGTAACGAGCGATTAAAAAGGTTATGGCTCTTGGACATTTTATTTTGTGATGTAAAGTTGGCTTTGAATTGAATTAATAGAATTAAGTATTGAAGAAGTTGCCGGAGGTATTTTCAGGCGTTCATACTCTTAGTCATTTGTTATTACTATTTAGTCGCATTGCACGAATTGGTGCATAGTTGTAACTACGATTTACTTGTGAGTCATTTAGGAGCGATGAACATCTGATGGTGTGGTGGAAGGCCTTTGTCTCGTAAAGACTACTGTTGGTTGACTTGGAACGACCTGATAGTCGTTGTCTCTACAATAGATCGTATCACAAGAAGTGATGAAGACATAGTAACAGTTTGTTGCTAGGTATTGCGTCATTGTGATCACTGTGTATAATCAAATAGATAACTTAAATGATTTCCCTGTATCTTGGCACACTGTACATCATGATATTTTCGAGAAAACTTGGCGGGAAGAGTGACCAAAAGTTTTATTACTCCATAATTATTATTATACTAAGTATGTTTTGTTAAGTACCCTTAACCGACGAGCATGTATGCGTAGGTACATATGTGGACGTAAAGGAGGCGTTTTATCACGAGTGTTGGTAATGCCGCATATGTCAATTGATAGTAAAAATTCTACGCAACTTTTGCATTTTAATCCACACCATCCAAACTCGGATATAGAGGGATGGTGTAACGTATTAAAAATTACATACATACATACATACATAAACACTCACACCTGTCACCCAGAGGGGTAGGCAGAGACTACGGACTTCCATTTGGCACGATCCTGGCACACTTCTCTCGCCTCCTTTACATCCATATATCTACGCATACACACTCGTCGGTTAAGGGTACTCCTAATCTGGCCCATTTTCAATATATCGCCAATTTGGTCGATAAACCTTCGTCTAGGGCATCCCTTTCCGACTCTGCCGTTCACTTCTGCAGCATACATTTGTTTTGTCACTCTTTCTTCGTTCATTCTTTCTACATGAACGAACCAACGAAGCATTCCTTTCTTAATCTTGGTCACAACGTCATCTTGCAAACCACACTTTTCTCTTATCACTCTCTTTCTCACCCTGTCATTCAAATTCAGCGCTAGCATACTCCTTAATGACCGCATTTCTACAGCATTTATTCTACTCTCATGCTTCTTCTGCCAGACCCAACTTTCACTACCATACATTAAAGTAGGGACTAACACAGCATTATGAATTGCCAAACGTGCCTTTTTTGACACATTCTGACTTTTCACAATAGCGTGTAGAGCCTCATTCACTCTATTTCCTGCGTTCACTCGTCGTTCTATATCCTTATCATATCTATCAACCCTGCTAAATAAACGTCCCAAGTATACAAACTTATCCACTTGCTCAATCAACTCCCCTTCTATTCTTATTTCACATAACGTTTTACTTTCTTCTCTTTCAAAAACCATCACTTTCGTCTTACTTGCGTTCACTTTCATACCCCTTTCTTTTAATGACCAGTTCATTAAAGTAACCATCATTTGCAACTCGGCCGCCGACGATGTAAATATGACTTGATCGTCGGCGTACAAAAGGCATTTGACGGTTAACTCACCCATTCTCAACCCACATTCTTCAACTTTCAAAGTTTGCAAACAACTGTCCATAAATAGGTTAAACAGCCACGGGGAAGCTACACAGTCCTGAATGACACCTTTTTGGATGCCAAACCAGTCCGAGTAGACCCCGTTGATCCTGACACAAGCACTAGAGTCCCTATAAAGAGACCTTAATGCCTGTATCAAACCAGCGCTCAAACCAATGAGTTCAGTGTTTGCCATAACACATTCCTGTCCACTCTGTCATAAGCCTTTTCCAAGTCCATGAACGCACAAAAACTTTCTGGTTTTTGGCCAAAAACTTCTCCGCAATTATGCGCATGGAAAAGACTTGATCCGTACACCCCATTCCCTTTCTAAATCCAGCTTGCACATCCCAAATTTTTCCATCAGTTTCTTCCATAACTCTTTCAATTAATACCTTAGCATACATTTTACCCACAATGCTAAGCAAGCTGATACCACGGTAGTTTTTACAATCCTGCTGTGACCCTTTTCCTTTATATATTGGGACTATAACGGCTTTGCACCAGTCTTCCGGTACCCGCTTCAGTTCCCAACATAAATTAAACAAGGTGTAGCATTTCGAGTGATACTCTATCATATCCGGCTGCCTTACCTGCTTTCATGATTTTCATTGCTTTCATTATTTATCTACACTTATCTCCCTACCTCTCTCCATTTCTTTCGTAATTTCTATTTCACTTAATTCAGACGACTCTTCACTCATAAACACGCTTTCAAAGTATTCCTTCCATCTCTTTAAATTCGAAACTTCATCATTCAGCATACATCCATTCTCGTCTCGTATAGCATTCATTCTAGGCTTTTTTGAATTTCCCCTAGCAGTTCTTACGAGTTTCCAGAACATTTTAATATTTGCCTGGAAGTTATCAGATATCCTTCTAACATTCTTATTCGTTCTTTCTCGCTTTTTCCTTTCAACAACTTCTTTTACTCTCTTATTTATAAGTCTAAAGTCTGACTTTTTTCTTTCAATCTCATCATTCATACCGCCAGAATTATCAGCTTTAGTTGCCAGTAAATCTAGCCACGCTCTCTTCTTTGCTTCAACTTCCATCCGTACCTCATCATCCCACCACAACGTATTATTTTTCCTTTCATTCGTTGTCTTACTTACACTACATACTTCGGTGGCTGCATCCACCAAAACTTTCTTAACATTATTACATACAGTTTTCAGGTCTAAATCATTCATACATATTTCATTCAAACCACTTATATTCTCCCTCAGTCTACATTTATATTTCTCTTTCACACCTTCATCTTGTAACCTCTCTATTCTTATACGCTGTAACGCAGTGGTAGACACAGATGTCCGATGCCGCCAACGCCTAAATAGACCAAGTAATGATCCGTCCCTATGTTGGATCCCCGGTAAACCCTAGTATCTACCAAAGCGCTCCTCATTCTTTCATCCACAATTATGAAATCTATCATGCTTCTATCATCACCTCTTTCCCATGTATACATGTGAATCCTCTTATGGCGTACACCCCTAGCACAAACAACTTCTGTAAGCCCACTTTCATTCGTATCCAAAGCAGCCTTGGGCTTACACATTCATACTCTTTCACACATTGACCCATTCTTTCTGAAAGGATGACACCGACTCCCTGGCATGCCCGCTCGGTCTCGTCTACACCAGACCAGTAAGCGGTATACATGCCATGTGCAGAAGCATCCTTTCCCTTTCGTTTCGTCTCATTTACACATAACACATCTATTCCTCTATCATTCATCATTTCGCATACTTCATCCATCTTATCATTCATTGCTCCACATACATTCAGCGTAGCTAAACGGGCCTCCGCAATCCACTTTTCGCCCCTCCGGGAGACAGAACGTGACGGGTGGCGAACCTCGTCGCCGGTTTTTCTCCCGGAAACGGTGCGGCTAGTTGAAAGGACACATTCGTCCGGTCCAAGCTTATGAATGTTTGATGTTGAGGGTTGGATTTGTATTAAAAATTATTGCACAAAATAAACGCTTAGATAGAAAATGATTCGATTTGTTAATAGCATTTATAATCGCTTTAAAAGATCATGCAGCTAATTGCCTTACCGAGCTTAAGTTTACTAAAATAGCATATCCCTTAGGAAAGAAACTCGAGATAAAGAAACAGCATCTGAAACTGGTCTTCACTAATGATCCTCATCGAGTAAATTCCTAAAACAATCATGCCTGATGAAGTTATTACTGGATATGTTATCTCAGTTTTATGTTCATTCAAAATATGATTTACATGGGGTACATTTTAAAGTTCAAAATGTTTAGCGATGTACCGGGGAAACGTTTAACTTTAACATGCTATGAATTGAGAGAATGAGTGGCCTTTTTGTGTTCTAATGTGTTGATGAGTGTAGCAGTATTGCTCTGAATATTGCGTGGTCGACAGAATTGGTGTTTGATGTTAAGGGTTGGCTTTGTATGAAGCTGATTGAAAGGACAATGTCGTACTGAGCCATGCCGCGTGCGGCTGGTTGAAAGGACACATTCGTCCGGTCCAAGCTTATGAATGTTTGATGTTGAGGGTTGGATTTGTGTGCAGCTGGTCGAAAGGACAATGTCGTACCGGGCCATGCCGCGCGCGGCTGGTTGAAAGTACACATTCGTCCGGTCCAAGCTTATGAATGTTTAATGTTGAGGGTTGGATTTGTGTGCAGCTGGTCGAAAGGACAATGTCGTACCGGGCCATGCCGCCTGCAGCTGGTTGAAAGGACACATTCGTCCGGTCCAGGCTTATGAATTTTTGATGTTGATGGTTGGATTTGTGTGAAGCTGGTCGCAGGGACAATCTTGTACCGGGCCATGCCGCGTGCGGCTGGTTATAAGGACACATTCGTCCGGTCCAGGCTTATGAATGTTTGATGTTGAGGGTTGGATTTGTGTGCAGCTGGTCGAAAGGACAATGTCGTACCGGGCCATGCCGCGCGCGGCTGGTTGAAAGTACACATTCGTCCGGTCCAAGCTTATGAATGTTTAATGTTGAGGGTTGGATTTGTGTGCAGCTGGTCGAAAGGACAATGTCGTACCGGGCCATGCCGCCTGCAGCTGGTTGAAAGGACACATTCGTCCGGTCCAGGCTTATGAATTTTGATGTTGATGGTTGGATTTGTGTGAAGCTGGTCGCAGGGACAATCTTGTACCGGGCCATGCCGCGTGCGGCTGGTTATAAGGACACATTCGTCCGGTCCAGGCTTGTGAATTGTGGAGTTACACTGGTCGAAGGGACGCATCCGTCCGGTCCAGTCAGGTTGGTTGAACAGAGTGCAGATAACAGTATCGTCCGGGCCAGACCCAAGCGGTTGGTCGTAGGGACATACTAGTTTACAGCTGTATGTGGTGGCTTGAGAGAAAGGTGCCGTCCGGTCCATGCGTGGTCGAAGGGACGCACGCTTTTGACTATTGTATGATCGAGGATGTTACTATATTTACAAGAGGGTATGTGTTGTTAAAGTGTATATCTTCCATCAATACTAATAGTGCCGTGCAAGCTGTATAAAGAGCTGTGTATCTATGTCTGCTTAGTGGGAAGAGCCCGTTCTCCGGTCCATGTTGTCATATGAGGTGATGGCTGGTCAAAAGGACGGCTTAGCTAGTGTTAGTTTGCATGTGTTTCAACCTAATCGCCTTGCGTGTAAGTGTGTGAATTTCCAAATACAGGGACAGTAAACCTATTCATGTCAGGATAGACGAGCGGAAGAAGTGGTGATTAATAGTGTTTGTTACAGGAATTCATGAAGATACACGCCCGAGGACGGTCGTATTTCAGGATTGGCACGTCTATAAAATACTGGCCAGTTCAATAGTAGGGTTTTACCATAGCAAAGCGTCGTATCTGTGGTATCGTGACAACCGTTGTTGATATATAGGATTTTTGAAATTAACGTCATCGGAAAGGCGTACCATATATTTGCGACGAATTGCTAAACGATCTGTTCATTATATTTTCTTGTATTTTATGTTGTAACGCACGCATATTTGCGCCATCCATCATGAGTGCATCTGGGATGATCCTCTTTCGCCTACACACACACACACACACACACACACACACATATATATATATATATATATATATGTGTGTTTTATACATGCGTTAAAATTATGCATTATGCATTAAAAAACATACATTAAGATATTACGAAGTCGTATTATGTTCTCTATAGGATTTCTATAGGAGAGTAGAAAACAAATTACTATTATTACAAAAAACAAGTCAATTTCCCTAATACAATTACAAACGTATAACATTTTTAAACAAATAAATATTAAACAGCGTTTATCAAATTATGACATTGTGAAGATTAAACACAATAGCGTACATTATATTGTTGGCGACCTCGGCAAACCCGAAATCATAAACTCCATGCCGATGTAGGTCAGGTCAGTGGACCTTACACGTTACATAACTGTGTTGCTATCTAACTGTTATCTCCTTTCCTCGCATGGTTATTTTATACGTATGCCTCATTTTGTTATAGTCTGAGAATGTTTTGTGCTTTTATATTAGCTAGCTAGGTTTTTGGCTAGGCATTTTATAATTGCATTCATTCATTTAATATACCAATCAAAGCTGAAATTTAACAAATAAAATTAGCAACGGCTGAGGTGCGGCTTATGAAAAAAGTAGTTTACCCTAGAAAAAACTAGTTTGTTCTAAAATCGAGTTTGGCCGTTAACAAAGTACATATTATTGCTATCAGGCTAATTTTGACCGGGAAACAGTTTTTAACTCTAACAAATATCAAGGATAAATACTAAGGAGTCGTGATGGGCATAGCCCAAGCGATCGCCGTAAATTTCACAGTACGCGAGAAACCCCAATAAAATATTTGGAGGACATGTGAAGTCCGGAAACAGGCACCGGAGCAGAGGGGAGGAATAATTACTCCATAACATTTTAACCAATTAAATTTATACGTGGTAGAGCCACGCTGCAGCTATAATATGGTTGTAACACGATTGGGTCGGCTCGACCGGGGATGGACCACGCTCTCACAGAATATCGGCGTAAAATAGCAGCTTAATGCTGCTGTGTTTCGTATAGTGAGTGTAGAGAACCGGAGACCCTTTTTACTGGAAACAAGGCATTCCATCGTAATCCTCAGGGGTGACAACGCATCTGCATTTTGATTCTTAATCGGAGATAAATTTAGCCATGTGCCTTTTCTTTTTTATATAATTAGAAGGATGTAATGCACGAGTCAGCTAAGCGATTTGTGAAAGCGAAGTTAAGCTATGAAATTTAGATCCAAATTAACCCATGTAGATGTAGGTCCCTCTACATATGTTAATGTAAAACTAGAAAACTATATCGACCGCAATTTCGAAAATGTCGATTATTGTTTAGTAGGAAAGTGATTTTTATAACATACACAATAAATAGTAACATACACAATAAATAGTAACATACACAATAAATAGTAACATACACAATAAATAGTAACATAAACAATAAATAGTAACATAACAATAAATAATAATAATAATATAATAATAAATAGTAACATAAACAATAAATAGTAACATACACAATAGTAACATACACAATAAATAGTAACATACACAATAAATAATAATATACACAATAAATAGTAACATACATAATAAATAGTAACGTAAACAATAAATAGTATATACACAATAAATAATATACAATAAATAGTAACATAACAATAAATAGTAACGTAAACAATACATAGTAACATACACAATAAATAGTAATATAAATAATAATAATATACACATAAATAGTAACATAAACAATAAATAGTAACATACACAATAAATAGTAACATACACAATAAATAGTAACATACACAATAAATAGTAACATAAACAATAAAAAATAATAATATACACAATAAATAGTAACATAAACAATAAATAGTAACATACACAATAAATAGTTACATACACAATAAATAGTAACATACACAATAAATAGTAACATACACAATAAATAATAATATACACAATAAATAGTAACATAAACAATAAATAGTAACATAAACAATAAATAGTAACATACACAATAAATAGTAACATACACAATAAATAGTAACATACACAATAAATAATAATATACACAATAAATAGTAACATACACAATAAATAATAATATATACAAGAAATAGTAACATAAACAATAAATAGTAACGTAAACAATACATAGTAACATACACAATAAATAGTAACATACACAATAAATAGTAACATAAACAATAAATAGTAACATAAACAATAAATAGTAACATACACAATAAATAGTAACATAAACAATAAATAGTAACATAAACAATACATAGTAACATACACAATAAATAGTAACATACAATAAATAGTAACATACACAATAAATAATAATATACACATAAATAGTAACATACACATAATAAATAATAATATATACAAGAATAGTAACATACAATAAATAGTAACGTAAACAATACATAGTAACATACACAATAAATAGTAACATACACATAAATAATAACATAAATAATACATAGTAACATACACTAATAAATAGCATACACAATAAATAGTAACACAATAAATAATAATATACACAATAAATAGTAACATAAACAATAAATAGTAACATAAACAATACATAGTAACATACACAATAAATAGTAACATACACAATAAATAGTAACATACACAATAAATAGTAACATAAACAATAAATAGTAACATACATTATAAATAGTAACATAAACAATAAATAGTAACATACACAATAAATAATAATATACACAATAAATAGTAACATAAACAATAAATAGTAACGTAAACAATACATAGTAACATACACAATAAATAGTAACATACACAATAAATAATATACACAATAAATAGTAACATAAATAATAATATATACACAATAAATAGTAACATACACAATAATAATAATATACACAATAAATAATAACATAAACAATAAATAGTAACATAAACAATAAATAGTAACATAAACAATAAAATAATATATATAATAAATAGTAATATACACATAAATAATAATATATACAATAAATAATATACAATAAATAATAATATACACAATAAATAGTAACATAAACAATAAATAGTAACGTAAACAATACATAGTAACATACACAATAAATAGTAACATACACAATAAATAATAATATACACAATAAATAGTAACATAAACAATAAATAGTAACATACACAATAAATAGTAACATACACAATAAATAATAATATACACAATAAATAGTAACATAAACAATAAATAGTAACATAAATAATACATAGTAACATACACAATAAATAGTAATATACACAATAAATAATAATATATACACAATAAATAGTAATATAAACAATAAATAGTAATATAAAATAATACATAGTAATATAATAATAAATAGTAATATAATAAAAAATAATAATATACACAATAAATAGTAACATAAACAATAAATAGTAACATACACAATAAATAGTAACATACACAATAAATAGTAACATACACAATAAATAGTAACATACACAATAAATAATAATATACACAATAAATAGTAACATAAACAATAAATAGTAACATAAACAATACATAGTAACATACACAATAAATAGTAACATACACAATAAATAATAAT